>JACAXG010000001.1:6419799-7039737 GCA_018881555.1 Amblyornis subalaris
ACCTTATAGATGGCAAAATCCACCACCACAAAAAAGGAGTAATCCGAAGACTCCTAGATTTTCTAGAAATCTAGGATTTCTTGAGCGTATAAAACTATCACCATATCTAACTCTGAGAAAAGGTCGCATTTTTGAAACCTTGAATGTGAGAAAACAGTAAGAAGGGTATCTATCCACCAGACACATTGCTTTGAGGGAGGAGACAACATTGGTGGAAGGACAGTACCTAATGATAGGCATGGGATCCCTTGCTATAGCATCCTTTTGCTTCTCCTATCTGTTTGTATCATGCTTACCCAAGGAAAACACACTTCTATCCTGTGCACTTGCAAATAAAAGTGGCATTAGTATTATATCCAAGTTTGCTTCTTAGGTTSTCTATGTAAATTTCAGTCATCTGTCTTGGAGTGACTTTATGATGCTATATATCCCAATCGCCTGCTTAATGAAAAGTATTAACTCTGTGTCTTTAAGATGGCTCGAGAAGCCAGGAGCTATGTTTTGGTTTTCGTCGAAGGATATTTACATTCTTTCACCTTTATCAGCTYGCTATGTTATGGTTCTGAGGAGAGAACATCTYGGCAGTCGCTTTCTATAGCTGGAGGCGAAGGGACACTTTTTTTACCTTTACCTTTTTCTTGCGAGCTTTCGCCTGGGTTTACTCAGCTGAGGGATATTTGGACAGAGTTAAAACTTGCTTTTGGCTTTTTCCCTCCTCTGCTTGAGGCAAGGGAAGAAGACAGTTTTTTTCCTGGGACTGTATTTTCTTTTTCTTCTTCCTTTGGAACTATACAACAGACAGCTGGGCTCTGTTCTACATACCATCTCTCCAGGGCCTACACCCCCTGGGCCTGGACAGGGCCTGCTCCGTACTCAAGCAGCTAGCTAGAGACAGAGCAGAAGACCACACCTGCCAAGGACTCAGGACTTTGATTCATTCAGGTTATCCTCTTCACAAGAGGTTTATTATCTAACATTATTCATTTTTTTTTTTTTTTTCCCTTCCCCTGATGCCTGCGTGCACCCCCCCCAGCAGCTGGGTTTTGCTAAATAAACAGGTTTTTTTCACTTTCCTCCAAGAAATTCTTAAAGGGAGGGGAAGGGAGTTTCGAACCCTATCTTTTGCAGAGGAAGCTCTTCGAGTCTTCCTCCTAAGTTTGTCCAGACCGTGACACCATCACAGAAACTTTGGATGAACAGAGATGGATCTTCCTTAATAGACCAATTCCCCTTTGTTTATGCACTTTTTGGATGTAATTCAGATGGATTTCCCAGTGTGCTTCCTTGCTGTGGCTGGTCAGAGGGTGAACAAGGTACCTACTTTTCTCCCCTCCCACTTTCATCTTACACAAAATTATATCTCCTCTTTGGTGGTGATTGCCCCTCCATCCTCAAGTTTTCAGTGCTGAAGAAGTGAAAACCTAAATTTTTTCAGTGACAGGTTTTCTGGCTGCTCTAAAGCAAGGTATTCAATCATTATTCATCCGTATGTCAAACCAAAGGGTAGAGTTTTCTAGAAATCTAGAGTTTTCAGACTAGTCCATAGAGCCTTGAAGGTAAAATTGAACCACTGAGTAATTTAAACAAAAATTGGAAACTGAGTGGACACAGGAACAGCAGTTGGCATTTGCATAGTTCTTTGTTGGTTTGGCTTTGCCTGTTAAACACAGATGTGAGTGCTTGCTGGGAGGACAACTGTCTAAATACAAGAAGAGATCTGAAAATGATGGCTGGCCCAGCCTGAATTCTGCAGAGAGAAATTGTTGCACCATTTTCAGTAGTAATTAAAGCTATTGAATTTTTTTACAATTATTTGTAACAGGAAAATGGTGCTCAGAATATATTATACAGCTGGCCAATGTTTCTTTAGATGCATTTTTTTCTTTAAGTGGTGAAGCCCAATTACAAAAATGGCAGCAGAAAATGAAGTGAATAACATTTCAAGATCATATTGATTTCTAGGCAAAACCAAAGGAATGGTTATACTTTTTTCAGATATCCCAATAAGGAAAAAAATACAATTAATGTCATAAGAAGAAAATGCAATCCAAGAATTGTCTGTGCAGGGAAGAAAAAATGGAAGTAAAGAAGAAAAATCTTTTACTACCAAATATGTTGTACAAAAATCATTATTTCTATTCTCTCCAAGGACTAACTGTGCACTTCATTCACAAAACAGACAACTATTTCATAAACAGAAGCAAAATGCTGAAGGATCTTCCTACATATTCACAGGAGCTAAGATTTAGCTTTTGATCTCAGGGGAAAAGCTACAAAACCCAGAACTGGGCATCTAAATTGAAAATATATTAACTCTAAACTGTTCAGAAAAGAATTAATGAGGTTCCAGTTGCCACAGACACACAATTTGCGTTGTTATCATAGTGTTTTCAGAAAAATTATTGGTTCTATTCCTATGGTGAAGATKAAATCATTGCCATTTCAAGATTTTTATATTAATATCAATGTTTCATGGAATCTGATAAACTACGAACTTTGGCATTGATGCATATACATGAAAGGAAGATTTTCACCTTTGAGAGTGATACAATGGTAATGTCGTGTGACTTGTGACTAGCTCCACTCAAGATTAGTCACTTAAATGTTAATAGATTTTAATGGTCTATGGTAAACATCTTATTAGTCAGTTAYTAATGGTATTCAAAACTACAATAAAGCCTAAGAGCCAATGTAGAAGGAAGTCTACTATGACAGCCAGTTTACAAAACAGGAAGAGTGCACAGACTCTGACTGAGAGGTAAAAAGCTAAACCAACAGAGACTGCAGCACACACACTGAGTGAACAGCAGGATGACATAGTTTTCTTCTGTATGTATGTGGTTTTTGTGAAAGGATAATTAAAGTAGATTGGTGAGTTAGGAAAGCTGTGAAAGACAAGATTCTAGAYGCATGAGCATCTTCTTCTTATAGTGAGAGATGTTCCATGATTTGTACRTGTGGAAAATATATTATTTAAGGATTGTTTCTTCTTATTAAGGGTGTTTATATTCCTGAGTTCCACACTGGATGATGACACAGTGAAAATCCCCAAAAAGTTWGATAAGCCTGAGGGAAAAAAATAGCCAATCCAACCCTGTACATTGTCTTTTATACTCACTTAAGAGACAAGTCAAACAAGCCATTAAAAGCCTTGAGCTTAGATCTGAGATTTATATATATTAAACAGATTGGAACAAAAAATTCAGAAATTTGTCTCTGTAAATGCCAGGAATCCATACAGTTTAAGGATAATTAATACCTGCTAGGTGGAATATGTAGACTTTTTTCATCCTTACATTTTATCTTCAAAACTTTCATCCTAATAAGAATTATATTATAAAAGTGGATTAATAATGAATTAATAATTATTCTGTCGCATTCTGTGAAATCTATCAGGTTTGCTTGGCAGCTGAAAAGAGAGGGCATAGCCTTATGCTTCTATGATGTTACAAACCAGACTACTTACTAGCTGCCCTCGTAGYGATTTAAGTAATTGATGTCCTTTACCTGGTGGACTGTGGACACCAAGTGGTCAGACTTCATCTTTTCTGTATATTTAAAGCAAAAATGAATAGATTTCTGTAACTGCTTGTCATTGCAGAAGTCTATGAGGCATGTATCTAACAGAAAACCAGCAAAGAGACTAGAAGTTTATGAAAGGATTCTGTTTCCAACAATAGATGCGAATCAATAGTAACTTAGAAAAGAGGAGGRGCGGGGAAACAGTCACTTCTGATATGTAAGTGCAAAAAAGTGCATGTAAAACATCTGTGTTTCTAKAGTTCTGTTTCTCACATTGATGGTTTTCTCCAAGTCAAAATGCACTATTTTCAGCCTTCTCTAATCCACCAGGCTCTTTCCCAAACCTACTCATTCATTCCAAGAGCTGGCGCAGAAGGAGGAGGAAAAGCCAAGAGACTGAAATCATCAGAAATTGTAACTGGCAGAAAATGGCAGTTAACAAAAAATAAAAGTCAAATTGAATTGTTGACTTTCCATTAAAATTCAAGTCAAATATTTCTGGGGTTACATTTATATAATTATTCATAACGAGAAGATTTACYTGCACTTCCTTTTATTTTCAATTCCTCTGTAAAATAGCTGAAATTTTTGGACTTAAGTATGTACAAAACTAATATGTATTTCCAAAGCACAGTACACACACTGCTAATGCCAGAAGAGCATATTGTTGTCTTTTATTTTGCTTCACCTGTATTCTTATGAATAAAACTCCAGGATATAACAACTCAAAAACTTTGAGGGATGATCTAATACAAAATCTTGAAATTATGGGGGGTTTTTAATGGAAAAATCTGCCAAATTTCATTAAAATTATCTCCACCTATCTCAGCTTTTTCATCCTTACTACCCYCCTTACCTGTCTATGAATACCTCCTATTGATCTACGCCTGGTGTTCAACTGTAATTTCTCAAATCGCTTCCAGCTCTCCTGATCAAAGTTTTCACATGTCATAACAATACTAAAACACTGACTACATTCTAAKGCCAGTGTAAGATTTAAGGGGATTTTTGGTGAAGCATAATTAGCATTACTTAAAATGAGTTAAAATGAGCTGTTTGACAGATAAATTGTTTCAGTTTACATCATACTGAAAGAACATAATGAAAGTCTTTAAGATTAAATTCTGCTATTTTTTTCCTAAATTCTATCAAAACTGGCAGGAGGTAGAAGCCTGGCAGTTTTATTTTTCTATTATCTTCCAAGGCAGCAAGACATGTGCGAAGGAAATGAAACATATTCTGCCAGAGCAGAGCACACTGCTACAGGATATCACTGCATGAAGACATGACGCCAAATAAAAGCAGCAGATATTAAATAATTTATCAATGCTATCACATGATAGGTGAATAGCAATATCAGATGCAGTTCCAGGGCTCCCTGCCTTGGTACTAGCCCTAACACCTTCAAGCTTCTTTTCAAGGATAGTTATAATCAAGACTGTATTCTAGTTTCCAATTTTTAGTTCTAAGAATAACACAATTCATAAAGCATAAAGTGGTAGTGACTCTGTGGCACATGTGCTTTTCCTTCCAAGGTATGCTTCCTTGAACCGACAGTTAAAATTAACATATAAATTAATTTAGTTTTGGTTAAGTGAATGCAAAATGATATTTTGAAAACCATTCTGAGAATAATAAATTTATTATTTTCTCTAAGCCAGGAAGATCAACTATGTGAGAGCATCCCCAGGGCAAAAATGTGAGCCCATGGTCCTGACATTACTGGCAAACTCATTTGTCAGTAATATGCAGGTTGATCAGCCGAATTGTGTAGAGTAACTTACAGTGTATGAGTTGGACACCTGTAGCAGTGTGCCATTAAAACTGGGCATTTGTTTTATATGTCCTCTTTTGTTTTGCTTTTCTTCCAGGTGGATAAAATATAATGTTGTTGCCCTCAAGGCATAAATCTGACTCTGCACTTCATATCAGTTGACCTGGCTGTAAATACAAATCTGGTCTTACAGGCTTGGCAGTGGGAAAAAATATATGAGTGCTGCTCAAACTATTTTCCTTTGTCATACTGGGCAGATGGCTGACCTGAAATATCATGCTCAACTGACCTTCCACTCAGGAATAAACCTTTATTGATTCTCTATCTGAGTTACCAAAGTAGCCTCAAAACAATTTGAAAAACCTGTTACACTTTTCTCACAAATGTACATTGACTTAACATTCACAAGTTCTTGTGATTTCCAGAGATTATTTAAAAAACCCAACAAGACTCTGGACATACACCCTTTGTTCTGCTTACCTATCAATGTGATATAGTGTACTTGAAGATGAAGCTTATGAGACCATTATGTATAGCACACAAGTTAGAAATCACTGACTATAAACTAGCTGYAAATGAATGACTAAATCATTGGCTATAAACTCYTCAGCAGGGATGGGTGAGGAAGGAGAGGCAGTGGGGTAGCCCTGTGTATTCCCGAAGGTTTCAATTGTCTAGAGCCTGATGATGGTGATGATAGGGTTGAGTGTTTATGGACAAGAATCAGAGGGAAGGCCAGCAAGGCAARTATCATGGTGGGAGTCTGTTATCATTCCAGGTGTAAGGAAGTTTTGCAATGTTAAAAACTGTGTGAAACAACTTCTGCCATAGCAATGTAACTGGTTAAAATATTTATCATCTGTTTACATTAAGGGTTTTTGTTGCTTAAGATTGCTTAAGATGCTTAATKCACTCATTACTGGAGAGTAGCCACCAAATTTTTTAGAGGAATAACTGTAAGTTGTTTGAGTCCACATTCATTAAAATCCATGTGCATAATGCTCATAATCCTGAATAACATAGAAATTAACAGTAAAACCCTGCAAAGCTGTGTAAATTCTGCAGCTATTCAAATTCTAAATCYATGCTGAAAGGGAACTTCATTATGACAGTTGCATCTTATTTCCAGCTGCAGCTCAATCTTTAAATAACCATACTAGAAAAAGAATTTTAAGGCGCCACTTATATAAGTTAYGAACATGAATAAAGGACAAGTGATTTACAGTGTACTACCCCCGTAAGCCTATCTCCAAGTTTTCTGATGATTCACAGTGTCTCCAGGCAACAAAGTAAATGACAGCTTTTGAATGTATTTCCTGTTCTTTCTTCATCTGCATTTATAAACTCTTTTTTTTTTTCCTCCCACAAGACTGGTTAGCCATTTTGGTAGCAGTTTTAAAACACTTCCATTTCATCAGTTTAAGAAACAAAGATGTCCACTCAGCCAAACTGGGATGTTGTCTAGAGATATTTCTTCTTGGATTGTTTCCAGCATTTTTACTATCTCCTGTTGCAATTAAGAAATGCTTAGCTTTGCCCATATCTCCAACCTCTGATTTAGTCACCTGTATATAACTGTATCTCCTTCCTTGGTACCTTTATATTTGTGTTGCTACCTACCCTTCAGACACATCTCTAGCTCCATTCCATGGAGTATGCTGTCTATTATGTACATAAAACTATTATATTTACTTTCACATGCTTTTGTATTGTTTCTGATTAACTGCCAAATTAATAATGATCCCATTTAAACTGAATTTACAGAATTTTATGCTCAGTTATGGAATTTTATATGCCCAAGTCTGTAAATAAAGTCAGAAAGATGATGCTGGTGAACTCATTGTTTTTGGTTGTCTGCACAAAGTATTCTTCAAGCTTCATTTTGCAAAGAACAGTATCACCACCTCTGTCCTGTTTCTGGTATATTTATAATAAAAAGAAAGCTTTAAATTCTAATAGTCTCAAGGATAACTTGGTTCTCTCACAGTACATTTATTTAATTTWAATTTAATTTAATTTCATTGTTCTGAAATCCCATTTTATAGGGTCTTTCTCCTGAAAATTACTTTTCTGGATGATTCATGAGAATTGTGTGGCTTATCCCAGAATCTCTGGCCCTGGCAGTGTTCAATATGTCTAGACATCAGATGCTAGTGAGAGTCAAAATGGATACCCAGGAAAATTTAATTCTTTTGAATACTCTTTCATCAGTTATGTTCTCTATGTCCTGGAAAGGAYATATCCAAGTAATTCTTATTTTTTTAAAATCCATTCATTTCAAAATCAATTTTTGTAAAGACAAGTGATTGTTTTATTATGCCTGTTGTGTATCTGCTGCCACTGATTTTCAGAAATAGGCCTAATTTATGGAAATATAGTGATCTCTCAACCATGCTGAGTGGCATGGTTGACAAACCTGAGGGACAGGATGCAACCCAGAGGGATGAGGACATGCTCAAGAAGTGGGTCCACGGGAACTTCATGAGGTTCAATAAGGCCAAGGTCCTGCATCTGAGTGGGACAATCCCCAGTATCAATACAGGCTGGGGAATGAATTATTTGAGACCTGCTGAGAAAGACTTGGGAATGTTGGTGGCTGGACATGAGCTGGCAATGTGCACTTACACAACCAAATAATGATTCAAGGGGGAAAAGTCTGCTTATTTATCTCAGCAGACAAAAAAAGGCTGCTCGTGCATCTTTTTGAATATCATCTTGCTAGGAAAAATGGGAAGAGTTTCCCCTTCAGTTAAGGAAAGTCAAAAACTAAGAGGAAAGTCTTAATAAAAATGAGGACAAGTCACCTGAAGGGAGAAAAATATTTTAAAAAAGTGGGAGGAAGAGGAGGAGAGAGAGAGAGATTTCAAATTTAACCATGCCGTAATAGATTAATGCATTTGTTTTCTTTAATGTATTTATTCTTGTATTTCATAATTACTTTTCATTATATTGCCAATTGTGGATGATATCAATAAATACTCTCATTTGCATTTTATTTTACCTTACTTAAATTAATAASTATCTCAAGGTAACTGGATAATATTAAGGCTCTTTACCTCCAATAGCATAGCTAAAAAAAGGGCTGGATTACTGRGGAATCTTTGTGTCACCACATCAGATTGCACGAAATAGATAAATAGTATGTAGAACTTTGGGAACTGCCTACCTAAACAATGTTGCACACTATAGAGAACTGATATCACAAATCCAAATGAAAAAAACGCATATATTTCAGGGACTTGGGAATGTGGGGATGTCTTCCAAGTCACTTGAACCTAGAGAAGTAAAAGTATAGAGGAGGAAAATGCCAAGCTCTTTTGCTGCAGCTATAGGTGATAACCAGATTACCCTCAGCAGAAGGACACAGTGATAAAGCAGCTGAGCAACGATTTGGAGAACTGCAGAGGTGCCTGGCTTCACTCTGCAACAATCCATATTCCTTCAGTGAACATCAGGAGAAGTGGAACAAATTCTGGACCCTGCAAGACATCTGGATAGGGTACTGCCATATGCTCAGTCATCCATTTATTCTGAGACAAAGATCTTGGCAGGCACTTTTACACTTCAGAGAAGAAGAGGCATGCCAAGTAACACATTGTTGATTCTTGGCAGAGGAGACACCTGCTTTTATGGATTTGGAGCAYATGAATGAAAGAGGACTGACCTTTAGTGTGGGCTTCTCCTCTACAGATACTATTGTTTGCATTGGTTATCAAAACCTGTAGAACCGGCTCCCAAAGGTCAATGAGAACAACTAGGACCAGCTGGACATAACATGCGCTCTGGTCTTGTTCTCAGAAGCTCTTTGTTGCTCTTCTCCATGCACAGAGAGGCTTTCTGCAGAGTTTTGTTGTGTGCTCTGGGATAAGTTTGACCCAGATATGTTCTGAGACAGCTGTGGCCTGGATCATGCCAAAATCTGGCATGAATTCTTAGTAGGATGCTCCCCTTATTGTGTAGGAGGGTCACAGTGGYCCTGTTGTGGGAGAACTGAGGCATAAGTTCCCGGTTTCTCTCCACAGCATAAGACTCTAGTGAAGTGCATCTTCTGCAACTGGTGTCCATGCTGGAGGATGTGATTCAATCAGATCAGGCCTATGCGATCCCATGACAGAGCACCTTTGGGTCAAAAACATTCTTCAACTGGTCAGTCATTTGCTTCCTGCCTCTCAACAAGGAGAAAGGATGGAACATTGGAGCTGTACTATAGGGATCCCTACATTGATATTAGTCCCTGCCTTGTGGGAGTCCCTTGATACACTATGAACTACAGCAGAAGTCTTGGTAAAGTTCTGCAGGATCTTGAACAAGACCGTTGATTTTCATTAGAGAGAGTTTCAAGGCTACTTCTTTACCTGTCATCCTTTTCTTGTCTAGTGGGAGAACATTTCTACTTAGAAAGATGGATCAAAACCCATATGAATTGACGGATGTGAAAACCTTTGAAGTCACCAACTTGATGGTCTCTTTCACTGGGCAAGCAGGTCAAGAAATCTGGCCTAGTGACTCAGGACAAGTGAGCTCAGTCTCCCGTGATCAACATCTAGCAGGGCACTGACACGCTGCTCTACCTGGGCATCTACACCTCTGTAACCAACCCCTCCCCAGCTCCTAACTGGGACAAAAGGGAGGCGAGGGCGTCAGGGCAGGTGTGAAGGTGGGCAGCTCTGCAGTGAGTCCTTGACTTCAGGCAAGATGAGCTCAGTGTGATCCTGCCAGTCCTGCACATTTTCTGCTATTTCTTCAACTGCCTCTGCCTTTTCCCCATGACCTGAACCCAGATTTTTTCTGGTCAGGGCAGCACTACCTCCCTTCCTGACAGCTRCATCCATGTACCATGTACTCAGAACAAGTTAGCGAGTCAGGATTTCCCTTCCCATGCTGATTCTTTCTTTGCAGCCTGTGTTTATCTATGTGCTCACTAATCTCATACTTTAATATTGGCTCTTCCATTTTACCACAGATGCAAGACAGACCTAGTCAACCTCTCTGGAGCCCTGTTTATGGATGGACCTTACAATGGCGATATTCCAGGCCCCTGTCTCAGTGGCTGCTTGCAACGATAGGTTACACATTTTGGCCAGCAGCACTGCAATTTCACATTTGAATTCCTTCACAGCTCTTGGGTGAATGGCTGCTAATCCTGGTGGTTTACTGACATCTAACTTATTCTATGTGGTCAAATAATTCCTGCATACTTAGCTCAAATTGATATAGCTTCCCTAAATTATCTGCTACAAAAAAATGCAGTGGATACTGGAAACTTCCCAAGATCTTTAACAGTAAAAGAAAATATACAAAAACTAAATCTCATATTTTCTGCTGTGACCTCATCTTCAAATGCCACTCTAAAACACTTTGTCRTCAGATGGTCCAGCTGTTTCATGAGCTGGCTTTCAGCTTCTGAGGTATTAAAATGCCTCTTTTATTATCCATCTGAGTATCTTTGCAATGTTATTTATGTTTTCTCTAAGTTCCTGTGTGCCATGATTTTACTGCTCTCCTCATTTGGAAAACTCTTCTATTTTTAAATGTCAATCCTTTCTGTACAGTAGCTTCTATGTTTTCTGTTTAGCTATACAGGACTTTTACTGGGTCATTATGCTTTCTTTTTCTGAACAGTTTGCCTGGGCTTCCAATACTGTATTTTCAAACAGCTTCAAGGCTGCTTGCGGACTTTTTGAAGTATTCATTTCGGGGGTATTTTTGCTAATAGTCYCATTTTTACATAATTCCTTTTCCCGAAATTCAATCTCTGTATGCAGGATTTATTTGGCTTGTTCTTTTCTACTGCAATATTAAGCCTAATTTTATACTGATTGCTGTTACAGAGTGCCCTTCAACTAATACCACTTGAATTAGGTCTCGTGCATTACTCAGGACCAAAGGAAAAATGGTATCTTTCTTTTCGTAAGAGTGCTAGGATTAGTTGTTCTAGGAAGTGGGCATTTACTGCATCCAGCTGTCTTCTCTCTGAGGCAGCACTGATACCGTCTGTATATGTATAGTGAAAATCTCATCCTGTTGCAACCYGTCTTAAATTTGCAATATTACCTGAGCACAATTATCCTCCAGATCAAAAAGCCCAAAGTATGATCCTAGTACTATATATACTTTTTTAATATTATTATTAGGGTATTGGATTTCCACACAGAATTCCATAGTGTTTCTCTTTTCCAAAAATACTTTTATGCTGTTAAACTTTGTATTTTTCTTCACATACATTGCCCTCACCCGTACATSTCATTCTGTCATCCTTCAAAGCTGGTAGCCTGGCAACACTGTATCCTGTTAATTATCCTTTCACCAGGTTTCTGAGATGTTTAGTATGTCAGGGTTGCTGTTTATTGACAAAAAATTATTTTAAAGGCTTCTAGAAGTGTTGTAGAAGCCAACTTTTGCTAGTTTTGCCCTTGGTTTAACTTGGCCAGACTAGTCAGCTGACATTTTAGGGAAACTGACTTGCCTTCTCTATTTCTGTTTATTTCCCTTCTGGCCTTTTCAGAGGTATGATGCATATCAGTCAGGTTATATTGCCAAGTTGAATCAATTTGAATGAGGTGCTTCTCCATGCTTGTCAACATTTTTCCGGTTCCTAGTTTAAATAATCTTGCATGACCTTCTTAATTTTCAGAGGCAGCACTCTGTCTCCACCTTGATTAAAATAAAGTCTTCCTTCCTTTCTGGGTTCCTTCTGTGTCAAGAGATTTCTAAGTTCCTAATGTAGTGAAATACCTGTCATTGCTACACTGTGGTTTTATCCATGTACCACAGCTCTGGGTCCTTGCCTGCCTGGCATGCCTTGTGCCCTGGAGCTGGAAGCATTTTGGAGAATGTCATCATGAAAATCCTAACTTCAGTCTTCTATTAGGCAGTCCAAACATCCATCCAGAGCATCACTCACATGCTTCCGCAAGTCACTGGTACTAACCCAAGTCTCCTGGATTCTCTCATGCACTCTCACATGGACACCAGCTCTAAAGCATCTTGATAAGTAAACGGCATCTGTGTACCTCTCCTTCTCTTTTAGCTGTAGTCTTTCAGTGACTCTCAAAAGAACAGACYCAATCTCCCCAAATCAAGAGCATCCTGCACAGGATGCACAGGTATAGCTCCAGACCCATAGGTAGTTAATTTGCCTCCTATAGTAGTCTATCATTATTAAGCTATCAACAAATGAGATATACACAAGAACGTGAGAGGTGAAAAACGGTGTATCAGGAGTCCTTTCATAAACATAGAATGAGCACCAGCAGTCCATGCTAGTGATGTGGTAGAGAGTGATTTCAATTATCATTGTGTCRTAGAATAACTGAACCTTTAGATAAATTCGGAAATTAATTATAGACAAATACAACTAAGAAAAATATGTAAGCAAGAGAAACCAATTTTACAAAGGTTGAATTGCAATACACCTTCACATCATTAGATACAGATATTTATACTAAAAATTACTTGGTTCCAAGCAGATTGAGTTTATGCAAAATGCAAAATATCAGTTCTCAATGTAACAAGCTGCCGTGAATTCATATTGTGTTCAAAGGACACAAAAAGTGGACAGCTATGGGCAGTGATATCTGTTTTATCCAGGTGTCAAAGGTGATCTTGGCTTTTTTTTTTTTTGCATGTGATTTACTAATGTAATGAACCTACAAAATCAATTAAAGTATGTCATTCACAGTACTTTGGTACAATACCTAATACACTTTACTTACTGCACAACACAAGGATGACAGTTTAATTGATAAAAGAACTTTAATTGTTAATATAAAGATATTAATAGGATTACATAGAAGAGGTATACAGTACAGAAAAATTATTTAAACCTACTCTGACTTCAATTAGATAAAAAGTTAAAAACTCAAACTCCACCCCATTTTTAATTCATAGGAACTTTCAAATACCATTAATTAGAAATATTTTATTTTTGTGATTCTAATAAATAATATTTAGCTTTTAACCACTTTAATTATGACTTAAATAGTGAAAAGAAGTCAAATGAAAAGAAAGTGTTTCATAGATCTTAATTCAGACAATGTTGAAAAGATTTCCAGCCCTTTTGAGATACAACTTTATTTAAGCCATCTTTTACCAAAACAGAGGTTCCAGCAGGAATTTAATTTAGAACTTTTCCTGCATGTCTAGACAGGAAACTAGTTGTTTTCTTTCATAGTTATCTTCCTGGCATACAAAATTTAATGATTTAATTTATTTTAAATTATTGTTTTATTTTATCTCATGTAGACAAGGCACATTTTTTGTATGTTGACTGCTAAAATGAAAAAAAAAAAGGCCAAATTCTCTTACCAACTTAGTCTTCACAATCTCGAAGAATTATTCTCTGGCAAACAGTGTTTTGAAAATAGAAACTCCAAAATTTTTTACTCAAGGTTTGGCTGTGGATACATTGTAATTCTTCATTGAATCAATTACTGCACACCAGACCCTTTGGAATGTTATGATGAAAGTGGTTTGCATAGAAAAAAAAAATCSTTTCTGCATTTTGAAAATTAAGCTGTCTTCACCAGCCCAAACTACAGGGATACAAAGGCGAAACAACGCCTCAAGAAAGGACTTTGCTGGCTGTGGGTACAGGGGAGAAATGAGAGGAGCAATTCCAAAGGAAGCTGGTTTAGGACACAGAAGGCTGAGGAAAGAAGCAAATTGAGTTGATAACAACTAGAAGTATGGTGAGGAGAAAGGCACACTAAGAATCCCAGTCAACTGCCAGCTACTAGAGCGCTCTGCTTTCACGGACRTCCACAATAAACGGAAGTCTGAATGACTCTTCACCGTCCTGACATCTATTTCTCTCTCTTCTCACTGTTATTTAATTGATGATATAAAACCCTTCTGATAGTCACATTTTGCAGCAAACTTCAAGAACTTAAACCGTCTAGTGCTAAAGTGTTACACAATTCACTTTGCCTGTGCAATGCTAGAACTTCTTGCTAAGGGCTCGTCGGGATTGGTCACAAAATAAAGCTGGATTAATATTGTTGTTTTAATGTGTTATAATTCATGCTCACTCCACACAGAATAATAAGATCAAAGGTTCACAGGTGATAAAGTCTATACTAAAGACTCTTAGTGGGATTTTCCTAACATTAGAGCCAACAGGTGAGAGAGAGGATATACAAAAAAGCGTCTTTTCCTTCTGTGAGTAGTGTCATGGTGTTCACTGACTTCTTAAATTGCTTCCAAAGAGTTAGTTCCATTCCTGGCAATGGTCTGCAATTTCCCACCACAGGTAACACAACCAGCTTAAATATTGCCCATGCCTACCCTGCAGTGTCTATTTACTCGATAGTATAGTGTGATTCAGACTATCACATGCTTTTTAAAATATTCTAAAGCTGTTGTTCTATATTTACTAAATTCAGAAAAAGTTTTGTTAGTCAGATTGATCTGTGTTGCCTTAGGAATTCAGCCCAAGCCTTAAGGAAATCTGATTTGTAAGAATATATCACTTGTAAAAATATAGTGTTCAAGTTATATGCTCAAATACTGTTCAAAATAAGATAGCTAGGAATGATGTGATTGTTTCTTTGGGTTCAGTTACAGCTTCATACTTCAAAGTAGAGTTTTATGTCCACATTGCCATAATAGCTTTTTTGCATGAATTTTCATATGGACTAACAATCTCTGTGTTCAGTATGGGAGAAAGGGCTTGAAGAACCTTTATTTTGTGCCTCCAGCATTCTGAAAAAATAGGGACGTGGAATGTACACCTGAAACTGTATAAGTGACATTCATAAAAGAATAATGAGAAAGGATTCGATAGAAAACTTTTATGCATATGAATACTCCTCTGTGTAGCTAGGAAAGTCTGATTATGCACCCTGTACCACACCTATGTATGCACAAGATGATCAGTCTACCCGGCCATAGGCATCCTTTTCTACAAGGTCTGAAAACCAAACCCAAAGCTTTCTATGTAAGAAAGCTGTGAAGCCACTTAGGTGCACAGAACTCAGCTTTGGGATACTGTTTGTTTATTTATTTATAAAGCATTTCCTGTGCATAAAATTGCCTTTTTGTATGCCTCTGCGAGGGTTGTTTTCGTTCCCAAGAAAAAAAAAACATTAAAAGAACTGTTACTCTTCAGGGAGGTTGTCCTGGTTTTCAAACCTATAACAGAGGTATATCACAATAAGTGGTTTTGATTTTCAAAACCTGAAATTATAAGTTGTTTTATAGCAAGAGGGATTCCTGCAGCATGAGTTCGGATGCCTCCATCCTAACGTATGCACCTCACTCCCCATCAAACTCTGCACACCTTGCCCCCTGTTCTCCCTCTTCTTTCATCATTGTACAAATAATAGTTGAATTTACTTAGCTGAACTTGAGATATCTGAAGAGAAGGCATCCAGTCTAAACCATTCGTTGATTTCCTCAAGCAGACCTGGGAAACTGTMGTCTGAAAGAGTATTTCATTTGACTAAATAAGTAACTAAGGCAACTAACTAGGCTCAGTCTAGATATGTACAGTTTAGACAGCTAAATTTGAGACGGGTTGAGCCCAGAGAGTTGTCACATAATTTGTAATGCAGTTTTCTTTAGCTGAATAACTGTCATGCCACAGTAGAATAAACCAAAAAATTCAGCTCAGTGCTGTGCAGAATTGATGCAGATTGTTTCAACTAGGCTGTGTCACAATACTTAAACCCTTCGCACTTTCTGCTCTCCATCAGGGCCACTTCCATGACCTGTATTAGCATCCTAGTTCTTTTCAGAAGATTTAGTTTATTCTGAAGAAAACATTTATTCCCATTGCATTTGACCTAATCAAATCTGTTTTCAAAAATGTTCTGATTTAAGTACGAGAATTTCCGGGCCCACCAGATAATTTTAGGAAGACCATGGAAATTTCAAAAAGAGAAGGTTAAAGAGAAAAAAAAAATCACAGAGTCGCAAGAATTCTGGTAATTTTCATGTGAATAACAAGAAAAAAGTATTAAGCAAAGATACATTTCCCTCCATCACCCTGGAATGTGTGGACTTAAATTGCCATGGACATGTGAGAGACTTGCTGTGAAGTTTAATACTTGCAGGGTCAAAGTTTTTCAGAAAATCGATTCCCATCTCATAGAACAATTCTGGGGAACCCAAGTCTTAAAATTTGCTTCTAAAATTTAAAATTAGAAAACCACTGAAAAACTTTGCTTCTTCGCCTCCATCAATATCAGACAATTTTCTGCCTTACTGTTTATTTGTCCACACCTGGTACCACAGAATAAATGAATCAGAGGGGTATGGTGCCTTCAGATTGCCTGTCAATGAATCTGAGGAAATCATCTTCCAGTTTACTTTTTTCAGCCAACCAATTTCATTGACCTTCTCCAATGATTCCTAGACAATGTGATCATTATGAGAGTTTCCTTTCACTGATAAGTTGATCAAGTTACAACTGAGTGACAGTAGCCATTAAAATAATGCATATGCTACAATTTTCAAAAAGTCCTTTACATCCAAATAAAAATATTTCCCTGGGAATACAAAGCTGTTAAACACAAAAACAAATTCAACAATGTAGAGCACACTCACGCAAAGCCATTTCTGACCTGCCACAGACCTTGCTTGCCTTAGTACACCAGAGAAATCTTAAAAGTACAGCTCTTTACACTAAAGTCACAGAAATTGTCATCAGAAAGTGTCAGGAGTGTTAAAATAACATAAGTTTTGACCGGTAATTAAATGACCACGAGGCCAAAAGACTGGGAAACCAAACATCTGTTGTGCAGCCGCCCTTCTGCAGTAAAGCAGCATCACAGATATTACAGAAATATGGAGCACATTTCTCTGGTCAGTTTAAATAGAAATTGTCACATTTCAGRTTCTCAGGCATGATTAAGTTAATAGTCTTGCTGTGAATTTTTTTTTTTACAGCAAAACAAGGATCATCAAAACTATAGACTCATGGTTACAGCAGATGTGTTGGTAGGACAAATTTAATTTGTTTTATGTCTGCAGAACATTTTGAACACTTAAAAAAGGCATCTATAAGGCCTGCATGCCCACTTTGTTGGCAAAGAGAGTGGAATCCAATCTAACACCCAGGTCAGGCTCAGAATGCAGCTTGTTTCRCTGATAAGCTTGTAGGAGCAAGTTATATCCTCGAGGATGTTTCTTTTCCTTTTTTTTTCCTCCGCCTTTCRTTACAGCTTTATGACTCATCATCTTGCTTGATCCATTCCCTTTTTGAAAAGGTTTGCAGCTGCAGGGCAGTGACTAGAAATGACCTTGGCTTACCCTGTCTCTGGACCACTTTGTTCCTGCTGCTATCATTATTTATTTTTCATTATATAGTGCAATTCAGAACTGCATTATATGTATTTGTAGTCACAAAAATAAAAAAATGGCATCCATGTATCAGAGATAATTTAAAATAAAAAGGAGAATTACACAACTTTGCATCAGCCAGTCCATTCACAGAACAGATCATGTGGCAAATGATTTAACAGTTCCTCTATTCAGGGCTTTGATGTCTCTAGTTCCACATCACATACTGTCAGGCAATAGACGTCTAACCCAAATGTTGTATGTTTCGCTTTGAAGTACTTCACAGTTGTATTTTTTTAACTGTTACCAAGACTTTGCCATTGATAGTTTTAATGAATCATCTACAGAGAAAAACCTTGTTTGCCTATTCTCCATTTATAGTGTATTAGCACTATATGTATATATAAAGGTTTTATATAAAATACCTGCATGTTGTTTGTTTACAAGGGCAATTCTTTTCTCACTATTCCAACATTCATTATTCAGCTCTATGTACCAAATCAAGAGGACAAAAAAGCTGCCACTCTTACATGGAAACCTGCACCTTCCTGAAGCACTTTTCAATTCTTAAGGAAAGTTTATGCTTAATAAGATATTAAATTTATACTGGTAACCGCACAATAATATAAAAGTAAAATGTTACAGGCTTGATACTAATTCATACAAAGGTCCTTTGTGTATGTAGGTAGCCCCCAAAGAACCTAGCTGTGCATCCATTAGTAATGGCAAGTATGCTATAAGCTTACATTTTCTGCCTGCGAGATCCAGCTGTGAAAGCATGCCTTTGCCGAAGAGTTAATTTATAGCTGAGTGCATGAAAGAACTTCTGACCTGAACTCGGAGATCATCAAGTCTGTACCAGTTAACCCAATAAGGGGCATGAGTTATAGTCCAGCCTTCAGTTTAACATTCATTTTACAGTGGGAATGCCATCTAGTAAATTTCTAGTTTGATAATCCTTTGAGATTATCCTTATGTGTCTATCTGCCCATTCGTTTTTGGTGCCCTGGATGCCACAAATTACCAAATACCATACATTATTTTAGGGACAAGCTAAACAGTGAAAAATTGCTGGATTACTGGTGTGCTCATAGCACTGACTTGAATGCTGAAGTCACACAGATTTTAATGTGACAAATGGTAAAGATGATTTCAGCCTACTCAGGGTACCTCTCTTTGTGACTAAAGGATTTACGATTGCTCATTCACGGACAGGAGTCAGATTAAGAGCTGTAACAATGACATTTCATCTTTTTTTTTTTAATCAATTACATTGTCACTGAAAATCTATAAAAATCTTCATGGTATTCTTAGATATTGTTTTGCAGTGAAAAGTCTCCTAAATCTGGATGACCCAAGAAGAAAATAAGCACAACAATTAGAGTCCCATGAATATTAACACATGATGGAATGTCAGTGATCATACAAATGTTTTTAAAGTATTCCTAGAAAAACAAAAAAAAATTCCAATCCACTCTACAAAAAATCTAATTCATTTCAAGTTTTTCAGGAGTGAAGTCAAAAACAAAAAAACTAAAAACAAAAAAAAMCAACCAAMCAAACAAAAAACCCAAACAACAAACCCCCAACAAACAAAAAAACCCCCCCAAAAAAGGAAGAAAAAATAACTATCCAATATTCAGCTGGGAATTTTACCTCCCAAGAAGTAGACATGATTAATAACAGTACTTGCAATTTGGTTTAAGTACATATAGTGTTTTAATCTGTTCAGGCAGATTAATTTGGCAACCTGTTATTCATGCCCATTTATACTGGCTAGAATTATGGTACTTCTTCAGGTTTAGATTCTATATGCAGAATTCTGTGAAGATCACACCTGCTGGCCTTCACCTTGAACAATTTTGTCCAGATAATCCATGACTATCTGGACAAACATATCTCAAACAAGCTATGCTGTAACACAGGTGTCTTATCAACCGTCTCTGCCTTCATTACAACAAGACATAAGAATGAAGGAAAAAAGTTGCCATAAGTTATCTCTCTTTTTCTAAGAAAGCATTTTTTTCATCTTCCACCATAATTCTCCCCATTTCATGGTGTAGCTTCAGACATTCTCACTGCATCCAAACAGTGGGTTTGGATGAAATTAAGAAATTTCCAGCACTAGGAGTGCTGGAAAGCATGTCTGAGGTCTGTTGTACTTATTTTTTGCTTCATTCAAACTGACAGTTGATTATTCTTTTTTTTTTTAACCTGCCTACAGCAGTTTAATACAACATTTAAATGAATAAAAAGAAAATCCGAATATATTTGTTATGCAAAATAATTCTAGAAACAGAAACAAAATTTCTTTCCCCTATTTGCCAGAATGTTTCTGTTACTCCTGGTTAATAATTTCAGAGGGTAATTAGWGAAAGTTCTTAACTGACATGAGATCATAACTTGTATAAAGACAGATATTTAAAAAGGTCTAGATAGAATGTTGCTCAGTTTCTGCTGAAAACTTTCAAGACTGTAATGTGATCACATTCTGACTGCAAAGTAGCACTGCTCTCTGCTGGTTGTTATAAAATTAAATTGCTGTTTGGCAGTTGCATAAAAGCTCCTCTATGTATTTGCTTGATTCATCTCGAAGTTATGCTTTTATTTGAATTAGGAAAGATAAACAAATGCTTATTCAGCTATAAAGCTAAAAAGTATCTGCTTATCTCTCTGATAAATAAGCATTTCTCAGATAAGGCAATCTCAGCAAAGCATCACATTTGCAGAATTTTACATGTCAAGATCCCTCAGCCTCTGACATAACCTGGATCTGTATTTTCATCTCTAATAAGTTGTCTGATTCTTTCTTCAACTTCGCTTTCACTTTTTTTTAATTCTCTGCTCATAACAAGCTTCTTTTAATTAGGGAAACAGAGATGGCATGAGTCCAGCTGAACAGTGCATTGACACACAGTTCTAATCAGCAGCTTCTCCACACAAAGAAATTTCCTGAGACCTTTGTTAGTGCGCCTTAGGAAAGGAAAAAGCAAGAGTCTTTATTCCCTCGCTGTGAGTAGTATAGACCAGGTTCCGACTTTTCCAATTACAGACCCTCCTGACAAATGGTGAGACTTCCTCCATGTTTGTGCAATAACAGGTGATGGTCCTTGTCAGTCATCTGCCTCCTCTTTCCTCTCCTCATCCAGAGGGCATTGAGAGGACCCTGAGGTCAATAAACAATTCATCAACGTCAGCTCAGGGCATTTGAGTGCCATGAGTTCAACTCCCGAGATCCGTACTTTTAAGGATCAGCTTAAGGAACAGCTTTGAGAGGCAAACTTTTCTTGTTTTTCAGGCTTGTTTTTAGGCTCTACAACCACAAAGACCAGTAACATAATCGTACATTGATTTGCATCTCTGTCATTGATTTTTTCTTTCTGGAAATGTATCAGAAGTTACTTTATTACAACATGAGCAATATTATGAATCATCAGAGTTGGTCAAGCTTGCACAATTTCCCAATCTAAGTTTAGAGGATGTCGGAATTTGACAAGGACTRTGTCATTTGAAAAGAGGAGGAAAACTCTATGCTAGCAAGTGACAATGAGAGAAACCTGTGCCCCTTTTGTTACTAGCTGTAAGTACGGTCTGTGACTGGATTCCCCTTTCACTCTGAGATGCATTGAAGTTGTGTTAAATTTCCAGGTCCAAGCTTTGCAAGGAACACCTAGATTCACCTTGAGAGGGAAAATGCAATGCTGTTATTCTAACACAGCACTATTTGCCACAGAACTAAAATAAAAATCTCTATTTATCCTCTTCCAGAAATGAAAAAAACTATTTTAATCTCTGATAAAAAAGGAAAAGAATCAGAAAAACTAACAGCCTTTTCCTCCTGAAGCAATTTTATGTCTAAACCAAAAGATATAACCAAGTCAAAAGCCTAAACCAAACTGATAAATATTAATTGGTATGCACTAAATGATGTACAGAGGGTGAGATTTCAACAACACAAAGGACAGTCAGATGCCTAATTCCATTCATGCCTTTATAAATAATTATTATCAAAAATGAAAGTAAAGCTGTGATAAATGATGAACATAATCCCAAGTCTTTCTGTCCTTTTAAGCATGTAAAATTTGTCATCTTCCATACAGGAGAAGGATTCCTGAGAATGCAAAGCAAACAAGTAAGCAAAGAATCCAACAATCCCTCTCCCTCAGAGTCCGCAGGAAAGGCAAGCAATGACTTTTTAAAAACCCTTTCTAAAATGTTGTTTTTCCAGAGATTGAAAACACAGCAGCCAACAGTGACTTTGAAATTGGCATATTGTGACTCATGCTACTCCTTACACCAAGCCTTGTGGTTCACTGACCTCGCCAGTTTATCACTCGGGACTTTTTCTTGGACACTGCCTTCTGGTCCTTGGCTAAATTTTGGTGGTAAGCTCTTTAGGGTAGAAACTAATGTTAGTACGTGTGTACACAATCTCTAGAATGGCTTGTTCCATTCTTAGATTTAGGTTGCTATGTGGCGTTAAGACTATTTAAACAATTTAAAGCTTTAACTAGTCTCTAACAAACCAGGAAATTGTTTGGATATGTATCCAATGTATTGGATTGTATCCAATGTAGATTTCTTTCCTTTCTTTTAGGTTTTAATTAATATGCAATCTTGAGAATAGCCTAATTAAAGGAATATTTTCATATATTAAAGAGAAGAAAAAGCTTTGGCATGCCAAATTCTTGTTCCATTTCTCAGGAAAACAGCTTCTTTTCTTCAATGAATTTAGAACAATGGAGTCCTAAATTCTTTATATGTTTTAAATAAAAAGTAGGGATGAGTTGGTAACACAAGCCAAAAGTAAGAAGGTCTAATTTTCATTAAAGTTTCTCACATTTTCTTCCTCTTCATTTTCTCACCCACCTGTTTTTCGTTCTTCTTTTACCTCCAGATCAATTCAACTGTTAACATGCCTCAGAGGAAAAAGTCTTGCACAAAAACATGCTTCACCTTAGGAGATCAAAGCTGTTTTACAGCTTAGTTTTTTTAAGCCCCTTTTAATCTTGGTGGCATCAAGCTCATTAGAAACAACACAAAAATAAGAAAAAAGAAAAATTTAGGCAAGGATCTGTAAATTAAAAAGAAGCTTTGATATCTAGTAAAAACAAGTGATAGAAAAAATATCAGTTCTATAAAACACGAACTGGAGAACTGATTATGTAAGAAGGATGGAAATAAAATTTTTAGTATCTCACTTCATCAGTACAAAATAGTTACAGGGCAAATTCTATCTGTTAGAGGGGAAACAGTAGGGAAACCTGTAGTGTAAGGAACAACTCAAGTGGGCAGGAGTATAACCCTAGTAAAGCTATTTTAATGAACTATTTAGGGAAATGAAAATAACATTAATTAGAGATTTGTTTAATTGTTACAATCGTTACAAAAGAACAACATATTAAAAATAGCATGCCATTAACTGCTGCAAAATAGCATACTGTAAATGTCATGCTGGTCTCCAAAAGAATGTGTGAAACCTGTAAACAAATGCATAATCACCTTACTTCCCTTTGCAATTCAATTTGGTTTACTTAAAGGCTTCAGCATTTAGAAGTTAATACACTGATTCAATCTTCACTTCATGAGAAGAATGGGTTAATTTATTTTTCCATTTCCATTAAACTGTTGTCATGAGAACAAATCTGTCCTCTACCATTTTCAGTTTGCCTCATTCTCTCTTAAAAGATTGAGACTTTTGAATTTTAAAGCTCTGGAATATCTCTAATAGACAAGAGTTTGCTGGACACTTCAGCCTTCTAAACAATCTCTATTTTTGCTACTTGTCCCTTCAGATCTTTGTCACCAGCTGGGAGCTAGGCAACTGACACTCAGCTCTACAACTCTCTTTCATTGGAAAAGACAGTGAGGACTGTCGGCTCATTCCTACCCAGTGAAGACCGCAGATGGAATGGACATTGTTGCCTGAGACTCATGCCAGCCAGGCCCAGGCACTGTTACCATTCAGGAGAGCAGTGATATTAGTTGTCTTGATGGATGGATGGATGCAGTACTCAGTGCTCAGACTCCTCATTTTTGCTCCTCTGTTCATTTTGAAGGAAATTTCTTCTGAAACTGTTGAGTGAAATACTGTTTCTAAATCAATTCAAAACTTCAAGGGGCTGAGTTTTCGCTGTCAACACAGTCTCTTGATTTGTGATTCATCTCAGTATCCCATGGTAAGGTGTATTTCCGTTTAGTAAAGAAACAACAGTTGTTAGTTTTTCAGCTGCAATCACTGCCATGTGAAGCATATTTTCCTTCTTCCGACATGAATCTGTAAAAACTGTTTCTGCAGCCTGTAGACCTTTGCCATCTATTTCACAATGTGTGAAAGATGGCTGTTCTTTTGCATATCAAGGAGAATGTTCTACTCTACTGCCAACAGCTTCATTTCCAGTTCATTTCTGGATGCCTTTAAAGGTGTTGCTTTCAGCCTGCAGTGTACTAAACATTTTAGAACTTTAATACTGTTTCCCTTACATGCAACTTTCCGCAGCTAAAAYTATCTGAAGCTGTTGATGCAAAGTGAAGACATTTCATTTCACACTCCTGCCCTCCTTGCTCACACACACCATATACACAGGAAAGCTTGAACAGGAGACAGCAGCCAACTAATTTTTCTTCATGAAAGGAATGCAATCTACAATTCATTTTTCTACTCTAATTATTAGAGTGTGGACGTGTTGAACATCAGAGCAAATTTCAAAATCTGACAATTTTCTATGCTCAGATAAGGGTAACATGGAAGACTGATGAGAAAGTGGAGTTAAATTGTTGCTACAGTACCACCACCCAAAAAGTCTTTAATAGTCAAAAAGGAAGAGAGGTTCGTTAGACRTAAACATGAATCCAAGTGCTGAAATCATAAATACAGTTGTTACAACTAACTGATATCATTCTGAGAAAGACCAACTTTTGTTTGCGTTATGGAAGTGTACTATATATCTTAACAGAATTTTAAGATCAGATCTGACACTTTTGGTTATATAATATGACCTCCTACGTGGTGTAAACCAGTGAAATTTGTTTATTTGGACTAAATCCTTCATTTTCAATCATTTAGTATTATAAAATAAGTGTTAATGCCTGAGCAGCTCTAGTCTGTGGTTTTTTTTTTCTGAGCTTGGGATTGCTGAATTTAGAGTTGCTGAATTTGCATTTAATATATTCTATGGCTATAAACCCTACAGCAACACTGATGTAAAGCCACTGCAAAGYAGCTATTCAGATACTGAGTCTCCAGTTGCAAAAAAATAACCCTGAATAAAAATACTTTAACAGTAATTTTGCTTGGATAATGACTGCCTAAAGTTAGAGTATGACTTTAAATAAAGGTTTTCGCTGAGTTTTTGTCCCCCACAGAGGACTAATAATTAGGAAACCACTCACAAATTGTCATCCGTAGGGAATTGTCCATCGGCAAAACAAAAAGAGAAGTTTCTGAAATTTCTCTTGCTACATATTTAATTATTCTACCTTTTGATTTAAAGACAGAAAATTCTTACTGAAAACAAACGTCAAAATGACATCACTTTTTARGTTGTTTTGGGGTGGCATTATGTCCAAAAATAGTAATTCATCACTACAACTTTGCTCTGATTCAGTCCAAGCTTTGGGACCTTGCATCTTAATTAGATATGTGTTAGCCTTGAAAYGAATGTGCAAGTTATTTTTGTATAGTAAATGTCCCTCTGTTGCTATGGAAACCAGATGTTTGATAATTAAACTTGTGCTGTAAATAGTTGTGTGCTGTCATGTGAAAGACTACTCTTCACAAGTTGCTATCCAGCCAAATAGTTGGGCTTCATGTCTATTGAAAAACTGGAAGTAAATGGGGTGAAATAGCTGCCTCTGAAATTGACTTCAAAAAGCAATCACTTTGCTAGAGCATTTTAAATAATATTCGAAAAGCTTTGCTGAATTTTGTGGCTATTCTGCAGGTCAGAACCTATCATTGCCTTCCTTTCTTCAATTCTATTTGCTTATCTTCTACTCACAGATAAATGAACATGAACAGCAAAAAAGGAAATGTAAACATTTTCTGTAGCTAAGAAGACAGTCGTCAGGTTCAGCCAAAGCAATCAGGGACCTGCCTGATCCAGAGCCCAAAAAATATTTTTAACTTTTTATTGTATTTAATAATACAGGTTATGTGAAGCAAAAATTGTGTATTCACCCCAGTGAATTTTCCTTACTGCATCCGATGAGTGATCTTTCACATATTTGAGGGCATGTGATTTCAGAAGGCTGAGAAGTCAGCAGTTAAATACAGTAGAGGCAGATGAGAGACTGGCAAAAGAGTGAGCTTTGATATGTAATATGGAAGACTGGGGAGAAATACCATTGTGCTGAACAAGCAGAACTGGTAGGTCTCTGTGGAGGGAGGACAACCAGTATGTGTTCCTCCTAAGGGTCGTGTGAGAAAAGGCCTGAACAGGAAGAAGAGGAACTGGTAGAGTATATCTGATCATGCATTTTCATATCTAAAAGACCACAACTAATATAATGGTAAAAGGACTTGAAATATGTGCTCCTAGTATCAGTAAGGAAGAAAGTTCCATGCTGAAGAACAAGGAGGCCATCTATAAGTAACAAGACTAATGTCGATCTACAGCTCAACATAGAATCATAGAATCATAGAATCATAGAATCATAGGATCATAGGATGGTTTGGGTTGGAAGGGACCTTAAAGATCATCTAGTTCCAATGCCCCTGCCATAGACAGGGACACCTTCCATTAGACCAGGTTGCTCAAAGTCACGTCCAACCTGGCCTTGAACATTTCCAGGGATGGGGCATCCACAGCTTCTCTGGGCAACATGTTCCAGTGCCTCACCACCCACCATGAATATGACTTGTAACTACAAATTACACAACCAATGTAGTAAGATGTTAAAATAACCTTTGATAATATTGCTTTTACATTGAAAACAAGCAAGATCAAATGTGGTTTCAGCTTTTCACTGATCATTGAAACACTAATGAACTTTTTTTTCTCTGATATTGTTCACAAAAACATTATTTTSCTGGAGTAATAGTGTTGCTTAATCCATACACTCACAAATTTAATCATCAATCAGAGGAGTTACCAACCTCCTTATAATAAAAATGTTTTTCCCGTTGAATTTTATGCTTTAAATCTCTTTTGAAGGTACACAATGCAATAATGTCACTATGCAACAAAAGTAGGCTATTTCAGATTTTATTGCTAATTTAATTTGGTGTGCCTGAGAAGAATTCTGCTGTTGTCGCACATGAAATTAAACTTGTACAGCAAGAAAACTTACTACTTGCTGAGATGCCCAATGTCAAGTAATCTGTAAATATGAAAATAGGTTTACCCTACACAGTCACCTTTTTTTCCTCCAAATAGCAGAAGGGGCATCGTTTGAAGAAAAAGATCTTCAAAACTATAAATACAATTTACGCTTTATATGTCTATCTTGCTCTAGTCTTTCTCCTGTTTCACACCTACTGCGTACTTTCTTCTCATTCTTCCATTAGAAGTATTTATTTGGTTTGAATTTTTAAACATTTTAAAGGTAAATGATAAAGGTTATGGAAGAACATAGAAGAACTAAAGAATATCTTTTAACATAAAATGTGAACTTTTAGAAGATATAGTATGGTCACTATCACTAACCACCATATACTTTGCCTCCACTCCAGAAAATCCCTTTTTGAGACAATTCAATTAACTTTTTCAGCAGGCAACTTCAGATAATTATGTGTAACATTTGACTGGGAACAGAAGGCACGGAGCATRGCTCTGACTCTCTAGCTTCGTTATAAATTTCTCAAGAATTCCTCCTTGATGTGTTATTTGTTTGAAAAGCACTAGAACTGCATAGAGAATGATACCATGTGTGTTAAATTTCACGTCAGGCACCACGCAGGGCATTGAGAAAATATAAGTCAAAGCACGTGCACTCAAACTGGAAAGGCTATTTGAATTTCCTACTGGAAATCCTACATCCTTCCCAAACTTYGAAACCCTACAATTCTTTTATTTATAGCCACAGGTTCATTAGTAGMAGTCCAGTCCTGAGACATTTTCTACATGACATTTTTTCCATGGCAGAAGTACATCTTTTCCAACCACAAACCAAACTTGTTCTCTCTAGCCTTGTCTCTAGTTTTAGCAAATGACTATATTTCATTCAGAATACCTCTCTTTTCAAAATTACCCTTTTTTTGGACAATATTTGGTTTGGTTTTGTTTAGGCACTGGACTGCCACGGTGTACAAGACAACAGTGGTCCAAGTATAAGGTCATCTTTACCTGTAAACCCTTGAAAGCTTTCCCTATCACCAGATATGTTTGAAATAAATACAAGATGTTCCCTAAAGCTGTCCTCGATATGGAGTAAAACCTGAGAGTAAATAAAAGAGAAAACTGAAAAACGTGCTTTTACAGAGGATACAGTAGCAGATGGAACCTAACTAGTGACCTCACTAAACTTTAAAAGTCATGAAAAAGTAATCTCTGAACATAAAGTAGAATTGAATTCCTCACAAAGAAAGCAAATAGGGAAGGGAAAGCAGATCAATGAATCTCATCTACTCAATAAAGTATAAAGAAAGGAAAGCACTGGATACTATTTAATGCTACAGCCATCAAAGAACAGCAATTATAGTGGCCTGCTTCTCCCCACTCAATCACACAAATCTTACTACAGGAAAGACATTTATTCCCCTCCCTACCACCATCATACAGTCCATGGGGAAAAAAATTAGGCTTGTCATTTTCAGCTGAAATTGTACAACAAAACACAAAATAAAGTTCACAGGCACTGGTAGAGTAACAATACATTGATAGCCTTGTGATGTTATGTTTTCCACACAGAGTAAAGTGTTAGTGTTTTATGCAAGGACTGGCCACATCAAAYACATGTTTATCATGGTGGTTGCAGCTTTAGCAAGTCTAGCTGTGTATGAATGGTGCCTAGGTGGAAAATCGGTGGAAAGCCTGCTGGTCTCTCACAGAATGCAGCACCTTCCTGTGCTGGAAGATTTCTGAAGAATGTCCTAGTTCTACCTCTGGGTCTTTGGCAAATTTGGCTTCCTGGATGGCTCTGATCTAAACACTTGGCTGGCAGTGACAGAGAAGGAACCAAAAGCTTTCATGTGTGTATTCCACCCCCATCAATTATTTTTCCTAATACTTTTTTAATTCTCACCCTGTTGACTTTTGGGCACTGTAAGGAAAGCTTAGGTGACAGTTTTGCTTCTAATTTACCATCCATGATTTCCAAATGTTATTTTAGGTTTCAGGACCATGGTTTTTTGCAGTAAGAAAAGCAAAACTGTATTTCTTTTCCAATTACWCTTCATGATGTATGTGTCTCTGCATTAAGAAGGAGCACTAACTCCAAGTTTTACCTTCCTCCCAACATACAGGATCTCAATAACAAGAGCTCCAGAGCTCAGCCACTCTCCCAGACCTGCAGACTCATCCTATCTTTCTGTCCCTCATGTTGCAAATCATACCTCATCGCTGGTAAACTAGGACTGGATGGTTCAAGGAACAGAAAGGAAGAAATTATGTGGCAGAAAGTTTGCTTGGGGGTCCTGGTGGAGTTATGCTCTTCTGGGGCAGCCAGGAGACGGGAAGAAGGCACTTGTATATCAGTCAGAATTCTGCCCCTCTAAAATTTGTATTTAGACAATAAACCTTTCAAAGAAGATATTTTCTCTTTATTATTGATCTCCATTTATGGCCTTGGGGTGTACTACCACCTATAAAAAATAACAGCTTATTTATTATATTAAGCAGCAGTGAAGTATTAGGCTTTTAATTCTAGAGGATTTTATTATGTGTACTGTGAGTAATAAATTAAAGCAGGATATGAACAGTTGATAATGCTTCACTTTTCATTCATCTTTTACCTATAGAAGGCTAAAATGTTTAAAGCTTGGCATTCATCACAATAGAATTAGAGTGTTTCATGGTATGAATGGATTTTCCTTGATCTGCACAGGAAAAAATAATAATCTGAACAATGAATGTGGACGAAAATATGGAAAAGAGATCAGCAACCAGTTTCTCTTCAAGTCCATTTTAGCCAATTCATGCAATCTGTTTTGCTCAATTCCATTGCCAAAAATCAGTCAACCATCCTAAAAAAATCAATCAGAACCCAAATTTCAGTATTACTACTACCGAGTGAAGAATATGCACGATCAAAACACCAAGTTCTGTGAGTTGTCAAGTGTCTTCTGGAGTGAGCTGAACGTTGGCACGTACCCCCAACAAACCGTAAAGCAATATTGCAAAACACTAATAAGGAGCCTTCTGTTTAGTCACTGTACTTGCTTATAAAATAGGCTGGTTAACTTGAGTACCACATCTCAGAAAAGACTGAATTCAGAAAACACACAGTTTCAAATAGTCTGAGAAAAAGCCTAACGACTTAGATTATTTGTCTGTTCAGTTGTAACAGTTTGAAAAAGAATTCAATATTACTTTAAACATGAGGATAGTAGGAGACTAATGGTATTTTTCAATGCATATTTCAGTCACCCCCATTGTTCAATACAGCAAGCAGCTGGAGAGAGAATAGAAGTAACACCAGGTAGTTTGCTTGCATCTTTTCACATAAAAGTGCTCATTTAATGATGAAAAATGTGTTCATGCATTCATACAAACAGCATCTGTATATACAGTTCTTGATGGCTGGCTATGTTCCCACAGATTACTTAGTTTTAATAGTTTACTGCTCCTTATGGTTCTGTTTTTCTTTCTATCTTAAACATGAAAATCAATGTAAAATACAACCAAATAGACTGCCACGTGAAAATACTTCTAAAAACTTGCTCTTTATACCAGTTTTTAAAAATTATTTTATAAACAGATGTAGTATTAATGAAAGATTCAGAGAGACTTTTTTGCAGCCAACAAACTGAAAATTAATTCACCATGTTTAGTACACTCCTAGTTTTATGACCTCATCCATTATCTTATTATTGTTGTGCTAGGTAGTGACTTTTATGTGATTATGCCAGTCAGAGAATATAAATTTTCATTTATAATTGCAGAAGTGCATCAGAACAGCATGGTTTAGAATTGCAATTATTTTTTACCCTCTGGAAGGCGAACTGAATTCTTGTATTTTGTTCAAGAAGAGTGATCATATCACACCAAAATAAACATATTCTTGACAGTTTTTATTCTTTTTATCTATAGAGAACTAAATTAAGACTTGRATTTCATAAACAAGTCAAGCTCATGTGACTAGCCTGTAACATTTTGACAGTGCTTTGTATGCTTCATGTTCTGAGGGGACCATTCATGTTTGCGGAAAAGCATAACAGACTCAGAGGAAACATATTCTTACCAATGCGATCACATTTCCTAAAGTGAATATCTTGCCAGTTGTAAAATAACCTCTATTTATGTCTTTTGTTTGTTTGTTTGTTTGTTTSTTTTCASTTCTTTGGAAGTAATCCTCAAACTATGACTGCTTTTGTGAGTTTGCAAACATTTGCACAATAATGATCTAAATTTTTCAAGTGAATGTTCATATTGAACAATAAAAATTCCAAGCCAACATGCAGTAAATGTTTCTTTACTAGAAGGTGCTAAACCCCACAAAAATGTAAGACTATTTATATGCAAGTCAGGAGATATTATCTGTCAAACAAAAGTAGAAAAGAAGAATCAGAACAAAGACTCACCTGTCCCAATGCCATATCTGCAGAACTGGTCAAGGATGGATACATAGGGAAAAACACAGGAACAGTTTGTGCCATTCACAACTCAGAGACTTCTTTGACCTTACTAGTGACACTTTTTTGATCCTTCATTTCTGGAGCTAAAGCAAGTTTCTCTCTTAATTTTGAGAGAAAAAATAAATGGGATATAAGAGTGGTTCATGCCAACATCTGGAGCTCAACAACTTAATTTTAAATATCTGGTAACTAGTCAGTTACTGAAATCTCAGAATGAATACTATGATTGTGTGGGTTCAATCACACTGATTTTATACCATGTAAATCAGACCTAATTGGTTAATTATATATTAAGAGCTTTGAACTGTCTATTTTCAATCAACACAATTTTCCCTTCTTCCAAACTGTATTTAACTAAAACTTTGCATAAAAGACTTGTTGACTACATTAATAAATTTATTGTTGAACATTTTAAGCATTGTTTCATTCTTTTCCTTTTTTTTCAAACTAATTTTGCTTAATTCTATCATTACATGGTTTCTTCTTGTTTACTTACAGAGAAACCTACAGATCATTAAAGCTGGGCTTCATTTTCCTAGATACTTGCAAAGTTAATTTTTTTTTTACTGTACTATAGCTTTGAGGATTCAGTAACATTTAAAAATGGACTGCCATAAAATTGACTGCTAGAGAAAAAATAAAATACCCTAAGAGGATGTTGTTTGACCAACAATAATATATTTTAAATATTTCTGTAAATTAGACAACATATAACAATAGAAGAAGCTGTTTTCCAATAAGACCTCTAATAGTTCATATTCACCTTGTTTCTAAACCAAAAGGTACAAAAACCAAAGCAAATATAAYCAGTAGAAAGTTACCTGTTTGCAAAGAAGATTAAGTTATAAACGGTTGTTTTTACTCCAYAATAAGATTATTGCGTATGCTTCATAGATATTTATTAGTTGCCTGTTCAGAAGAATGAACCTAAAGAATGAACCTAACTAAAAAATGAACCTAACTTTATCAAAAGGAGCCATAGTAGAAAAACTATAGCTCAGTAGATTTCTGTTGATTTTGCCTCTCTTGAGATTTCCCAGTCCAATATCTTATTTAGACAAATCGAAAACACAAGTTATATTTAAATCGTTTCTTATTCATAACATTTTTGCTGGTGTACAAAGATTTGTATCACATCAGTATTCTTTTGATCTGCCAGAGACTGGAGGCATAATGCCTTGGAAAATGCACCATTCCTGCAGTTTATCTGCACAGTCTTACCCAAGCAGACCTACACATATTTTGCATGTGTTCCTAGTTAACCAGAAGCTACATCATTAGCAGAATTTTAAGCTCAACCTAAGACACCCTGTTTCTTTGCATGTTTACTAACATGATTCATAATCATAGGTGTCTTCAACTYATTGCAAGTGATTATACATATATATGTATATATATATGCGAATATATGCATCTATGTTAAGAGAATTGGAGATCACTGTGATAGCAGTGTTTAAAAGACAGAAAACTTTGGCCTGTTTCAAACTTGGAAACAATACTAAACTGACATGCATTGGCAATGCATATTGCTGACAGTTAGTTCTTATTCATCATTCATTATTTCTGTATATATTCAAACAAATACTTTTAAACAAGTATATCTTAAATTAGCTGTGAGTATACAATATGATGGAGTTGATGGCCGGCCCTGATGGCTACGGTTCCTTGATGGCTTCAGTGTCCAAGTTCAAGGTGCCTGGYGCTTAGAAGTCTGTGAAAGAGATGATAGAACGGAGACAGGGGACTTCTTTCTTCTCCATCATTTCTTTGTTTGTGATTGCCATTTTATGCTGTCTGTTCAAAAGAAAATGGGAAATGCATATACCCTATTTATAGCTAAACCTACAATCACACCTCCAAAATAGTTAAATTATGTGTTCACAATTCATAGTAGTCCACATGTATGTGATACAAGAGTTTTTACATCGTTGCCTATTTTTCTCCCTGAAAAGGGCAAAGACTGAAGGATGTTTGGAGGGAATTTAAYAGTTCCCATCCATATGTGGATCTTATTTCATGGCTGGGACTAATATTTTGGAAACTGTACTCAAAAAAAAAAAAAAAAGGATTTTTGAGGAGCTGGTAAAAACTAAGATGAACAATTTGTCACATCCAAGGTAAAATAATACACTGGGAAGTTTAAGTTACTTTTTAAAAAAACCAACCACCAAAAAAAGCACCAAACCCCCAAACTTATAACACTAAAACCAAGTCGTTCCAAAAACATTTTGAAGTCAATGAATGATAAAAAAACTTTGCCTTTTTTTTTTTTTATTTCCAGAAAAATGAATTAGTTAAATGATTCTGAACTTTTACTTTTTTGATCCCTAAATTTTTCAGGGAATTTATTTTAGGTGGAAGAAATAACATGACTGCAACTGAAACCAACAAGAAAGAGTCTGAAAGAAAAATGGAAGCTAAATTAAAATGATTGTGATTATGACATAGGTATGAGACAGATATATATTTATCACATCATACATAATGAATGTGCATCGTGTTATGTGACTGAATTGTGAGTAGTACATATGAATTAGATGCACATATTCAAGTACAGTATGAACTATATATAACTTCCATGCATTCATATTCATATACAACAACATTAAAGAAGCATCATGAAATTTCTAGCTAAGAATTATCCATGTGTGTTCCTATTTATAATACATCTGTTACACCAGTTTGTCATGGTGAGCTATGATTTTCCTCATAGGTGAAAGGAAATGTCTTTTGAATTCATGCACTCTTGTTACAAAAATGCCAGRTGCCAATAGCTGCCTTTTCAAAAGCTGCTTAATTTGCCTCAGAAATAACAATTCTAGTTCAGAGCCACTTGTAGACTGCTCTCGCAGGGCCTGGCATTTTATCCCCCAGCAGCAGGAAAGCAGGGAGTGGATGGGAGGACCAGCAGTGCAGTGTATTCATCACTGCCCTTTCCTTATTTCAGCCACTGCCACTACAGCAGGAGCAAGTGGGCTTTGTAGATTTCTTGCTCTGTAAGAAAGCACTGGCCTTAATTATGAGAGTTTTCTTTGCTTTAACTTTGCAGATTTCAACATCCTTGGTGGAAGGCAGAATCCCAAACTTGTTTTCCAGTCAAATTTCCTGCATAATTTTTTTTTTTTAAATGTCAGATTTTGAGCAGGGCTTTTGAAAACACTGAATAGCCAGAGACCGGATGACTTCAGTAATAAGAATACAGCCCAGGGAAGGTACATAAATCTGTAGCCTTGCTGTGCATAAAATTGCTTTGGTAGCTCTGCATCTGGAAAGATGGAGGTTTGATTGGTGCAGTTTGAAGGAATGCCATCAGCTAAACAAGCTAATCCTGCACCTTAATTAGCAAGTCATGCTGCTTTTCTCCAAGCAATCTTATCATGAACTTTTTAAATGGATATAAAAGCAGTGGTGAATTTGCAAAATTAAATGGAATGAAGTTTCCTTTCACCCTCAAGAAAACATAGGGGTGACTCTGAATCATCCCTATGGGCCCACACAGGCCACCTTCTGCTTCAGTAAGATTCTTAATGCCATAAATGTTTAATCCATATGTTTCCTTCATGATTCATCCCTGAGCAGCTCCATATGTCAGCACTGGTCAGACAAGGCTTTTGAAATGCACATGAGCAAAGCTGGTGACTAGCAGACAAATGCACGTCGGTTCCACAAGTTGTTATTTTCTGTTTACAGGCCCATTCAGTCGGACTGCAGAATAACTGGGAAGAGGACTGCTGAAGAGATCATTGGTGACATTAAACTGGATAAATTAATCTGGATCTATAATATGTCTGCCTTTCCTGTTCCTGTGCTTCTGTTGCAGGGCTGAGTATGAGCTAGTACTCTTCCTTCTAGGACTYATTGGCTGTGCCTAAACTGCAGGAATTAGGCTTGCATGCTGAATCCAGCCCAGCTCACCCACCTTGATGTCTCACTAAAATAAATCAGGCTGGGCTGGATCATTAGCAAGCATGCTCCAAGTACGTGGTTAACAGACTGGGATTTTAAGGTTTACTGCATCAGGTAAGCCTCCATGCAAAGTAAACAAGGGATGTGATTCTGGTATTGATAATCCTGAGTCAAGAGAAAGGTCCAGTACATGCACTTTATCACCACAGTGCCTGGTATAGCACAGTATTCCAGGCATTCAGCTCTGAGGGACTCTTACGAAGAGCAAGGTAGGAAATCATTATTCTCAGTTTATAAGAAAAGCAATGAACCATGCAGAGAGAGTATGAAGCAGTTCATAGTTCCTCCTGGCTTTATTAGTCGGAAGTATCTATTTTCACAGAAACAGGAATAATTTCTATGCCATATTTTCTACAAAACCCAGTTTTTAAGGCTGTATTGTGCACAAGGGAAACAAAATATTTCTTGAGCTCAGGAAAAGTAGTACATGTATATATGTCTACAGTACTTCCCAAAGGAAATGAAGGCTTAATGTTGGGATCAAAGAAAGTGCCCTTATCTTTACATATAGGTGTGCAGGCACAGGCATAGGGCTCACAAAATCGTGYGCTAACTTAGGAGATGCACAGGAACCTGTTACTGGCACGCGGGATGGTTAGCTAAGTCTGGATCGACTACAGACCAACTGACTAAAGAAAACTTGGGTCTTGATTCAGGTCTTRCTGTAGCAAAGGCAAGATTTCTTCTCACCTAATAGAGTGAAAGCATATAGGGTGTGAAGTTTCAGCTGAATCTCATGAATATTCATTAGCATTTATATATGAAAGAAATCTGAGCATGTATATACAGGACTTTTCAGAYTTGTGCTAAAATTCTCTGAAGAGGAAATCTCAGGTGCTCGGTCCATGGGCGAGGAAAACCCCAAATCACATTGTTATTGTGATCTATAAAGCCATCAAATAATTTCTATATTTTACAACAGGTGGTTTTCAGTCCTTATCCTAAACCATATTTATAATAGTTTTCAACTTACAATGAACTYGAACTACTGCTCAAAAATTTGGATGAAGATTTACAGCACTGTTTGTACCAACTAAATGCATTTCTGCAGGTTAGCAAGYTTTACTTAGAGTTCTATTTTAATAGAATAAATTATTTTCGTTCAGACTGATTGCATTAGAACAGGGAAGCATTAGCACCTGTAGCAATTTAAAGGTTAAAAGGAACTGTTCAATTGTCAAGCACATACATTCTTCTCTCAAAACCTTTATATTGAAGGCTCCTTTCATCTGCATACCAACATTTAAAGTGGAAGAAAATTTTTTGCATATTACTTAAGATTAGAATGAAAATACTTTATGGCTGAATAGACTGACAAATATTTTGCTGATTGACTAATTTTTTAGCTAGTGGAATAYATTGATTGAATTCTTCAAGAGATAACGTGAACATTTGTTCAATGATTGGAGAATTTWTTTTAAGTTAGTGTTCAATCAAGACTTAAAAATAAGAAGGAAAGAAGAGAGACATTTCATAAATATAGTCTTGCCTGTCACAAAGTTATTTTGTCATTCTTCTACTAAAGCAAATTTTGGAAATCCTCCTTTTGTGACTTGAAGCATGGGTCATCTTTTGCAAGCAACTAAATAAATAAATGGATGTAAAATCGGCAATACTTTTCTTAAGGAAAAGTTATGGATGTAGATGAAGAATTTTTTTTTTATCAGCTGAAGTTTCCCTTCTTTTCTTTAATAAAAAAATCACACATTGTCTACAGTGAGTAGGGAAAATAATACTTCTGAGACTTGTCCACCTTAGATGTCGCTTCCAGAACAGTCTGAGKGGCAAATGCAATTAAAGATGTTCACATCGGAGATCCCTATTCAGTTGTATATTTTAGCTTCTAAATGAAACATTGCAGAGTGTATTGGCAGATTTTCCATAGTATCACCTGTTATGGAAAAGTTCTGCCTTTATAATAATGAATAGTTTCAATACAATTCATCCTATAGTGTCTTGATTGTATGAGATCTTCATATTTCAATTTCCAAGTGAGAAATATATAGAGAGGGAAAAATGAAGGAGAAAATAAAATTATAGTAACCACAGCCATAACCCTAGACACTGTCTAAGTAAGCATCTCTATATATGCTCATCTTCCAGTGATATGTCTAATTCCTTTAATTTTACTATTGCTCATTAAACTATTTCCAGAAAAAAATTGTATACTTCTGAGATCTGTGAGGACAGAATGTTATTCAACTCACCTTATTTCCTTCAAAGGAACAACTCAAGATGAAGCTGTGTTCAAGGGTAGACTGATAATTTATTCATATATATCCAATTCTAAATAAGACGTTGGCTTCAGTGAACATGTCACAGAAGAAGGCAAAAGGTCAAAGCACAAAAGTGAAATTTTGCTATGAAGGGGGGTGATAGCAAACATCTATTTTTAAACTGTGTTTTATTTCTAAGTGTTCTACTGGAAGAAAAACAAAACATACAAACAAAAACCACCCCTAAAAAACAAAAACAATAAAAACCCCTCCAAAACCTCCAAAACAAACAAAAACCCCCTAAAAATAAACTAAACAAAAAAAACAACCAAAAAACCCCAACAAAAACCCAACACCCCCCCCARAAAAAGAAACAAAAACGCTAGTGCAATTCTAACTTTAAAATAAAAGACTTTTTTAATTTGAGAAAAAATATATGTTTTAAGGATTAACTAGTAATGTACCAAAAGTTCTTTCTTGGTATGCTCTTAAGTTCTTTCTTGATATTTTGTTAAGAAAATTTTTTGTAAAAATTTGTTAAGAAAATTCTTTGTAAAAGAAATRTGTTCCCTAAATTACATTAGATTGTCCTGTCACAGGAAATATTGCCCAACAGCTGGTTTAATAGAAGGCAATATAAGTGTTTTATGCTTAGATCTAATGTAACTTGTGCGCACTTTGCATTGTCTCATTGTGACCAGGCAGGCTTGTGGGATTCTACGTTTGAAGATGAACCTAGAAGAGAACAGATTGCTGATTAATGGCAAAGGAACCACCATGGACTTGCGTTAAGTGCTTCAAGAAACCCTCAATGTCACTGAAATACATAGAAGGATAAGGCTGATGTTCCAGAAGAAATTTTAAAATGTCTGCTTTTTGTTTGGAAAGCTTTGATGTATCAACTGCTGTCATTGTTAACTGAGGTCTTCATCATTACAGGATAATAAAAATACAACAATTACAGTGTTATGTAATATGCATGGATGAAAAATTAGAAGATAAAATTGCTTGTCCATTCAGCTGAACAGCATGAAGCTGGTTTTTTTTAAAGCATAATAGTATAATAGTAGCTATCAGTTCCACTTCAGTGAAACTTTAATGCTTCTCTCATTTAGGCAGAGTTTCAGCTATTCAAGCATGAAGTTGATTAAGGCCCATCAAAAAGCAACCACCCGGAAGTCCTCCATGAAACCTCAACTTAACATATCCAGAATTTTATCTAGCATTTTATGTAAAATACTTTGAAATTTACAAAAATCCAAAGTAAGAAAAAATACCCCACCAACAAAACCCCCACTGAAATTACTGCGGGAAGATTTTAGATAAAAGAAAACATCTTAAGCRCTATTCAGAAAGGTGTCTTGCTAATTGCCTGCCTGTAAAACACTTTTGTCAGGTTCATCACCAAGAATGCAATATGGGAACTGCAGCCACTCTACAAGACAAGAGAAGCTAAGGAAATAGCTAGAAATAGCTTATTTGATCATTAAATATCTAGAAGCATATATGCTTGTCGACATATGTTGTTTCATATACAGTGTCAACTAGTCAACTAATAAAAAGAAAAATAAATTCAGATTTCAAACAGTAAACATGATGAGTAAAGACACAGAAGTATTAAGTCTGTGTTCTTCTGTCGCTTGTCGTGACAGAGCCTTGTAACTCTTTGTTTGACACTGAGATTCCTGCCAGCAGGTACTGTACTTGGATTCATCTTGTTCTATTAGACAAGGCAGTCTGAGTGGAGAGCAGGCACTRTCTCTCACTGCACAGGCTATTAGTATCATCTCCTGCTCCAGTGAGCTGAAATCTTACAATTGCTCTGCTTTGCTGTATTGCCCATGCTCCTCCCTGGCATCCCCAGAGAGCATAGGCTTTCACTTGGCCACTTCATCGCTTTGCAATGAAGAAAAAAAGTCTRGGTGCAGAGATTCTGCACAATATTTCTTAATATAATATTAATCTTTACTTGAAACATAAAATCAGTTCAATTAGAACATCAGGGAAACAAACTTTCTTCTTTAGCTGATATGGAGGGTTTGGCTCCATGCATTTTGGGATGCAAACTTTCTCTAAGCTTATGAAATATCTTTATCATGAACAAAGAGAGCATTGCTCAATAATTATAGCAAAACCCTCCTGTATTATAGTATTGTTTGTAAAGTCAGGGCCAGATCAGTTTACTTGGRCGCACAGAGGCTCCTGTAAATAATTTCCCTCCCGATAAGCCTCCTTTTGTCCTAGATGCCTGTATGTGAATAAAAGCCCATTTTCATTTAATGACAGACCAAGACACCTCCTGAGATAACTCTTACCCCAAGAAATAATGTAACCAACTGGATTAAGGAGTGAATATTTTTAAAGGAGATCAAAGTTGAAACAGAGAGATCAGGCATTCACAGGATCTCATTGAGAATTCAAAAATCGTACAGACAAAATCACTACAGCCCGTAATAGATGCAGTGATTTAGGAAGCTTCTGTCACTTCTTAGGATTATTTATTGTGAAAAAAAGGCTAAATCTGAGGTCAAGCAAAGCCATTTTATAAACTGCRTGGAGATATTTTAATAAAAGTCATGGCAAAATAGAGGATGCAGAGCCAAGTGAAGGAAGAATAAAGTAGAAGARGTCTTTGAAACAACAGATTATGAAGAAATTTTCTACAGTTTCTCAGGGCTGAGAGGTCCAAATCTTCTCGATTTAAATTTATTTAATGCTCACCATTGCCTCAGACATGATATCTGATAAAATTTGGCTAAAGTTAGACCTCATTTGGGGTCTCTCTCTTACTTTTCCRAGAAAATTAGAAGCTTAAAAAAATTCAGAAGGCGTAAAGTTTCAAATAAACATTGCAACCATAGTGGTTGTAATAAATGATAATTTCTTTACATGTGTGATAAAACTGCTCCACTTATGCCCTTAAAAAAATTTTATTTTTTTCCTTTGCTATTGACTATAAAGGAATGAATAACAAAATTGAGAAGCAAAATTGAAGAAAAGGAATATTTCTCACCTTTTTTGTTTACCAAAGGCTAGAAATGGACGAAATAGCTTAAAGCCATAACAATTACTTCAATTCAAATACAAGTTTGAAATTAAATTCTTTTTCACATTTACCCGCTGCACTTTTTTTTTATTTTCAATGTGCCTCAGTGTGTTAGGCTGGCTGCACTACTGTGTTCTGAGAACTTGAAGATTCATGTGGGAACCAGAAGGTTCRTATGCAAACATGAAGATTTCCATAACTTTGTGATTCAAAACTATGGAAATGTACTTTTTGAACCTTGGAATAAAGAATAGTATTTGTGAAAGTGCTCTATTTAGTTTTTATTTTCTGAAAAAGCTAATCACTAAAATATACAATTTTCTGTACCAGAGTCTTATTTATCATTTTGATCACAAGTCTCTAAGCAAGCATCAAACAAACATTTATACCATAAAATTCTCTAAGTAAAAGCAACTGAAGTAGCAGAAAATAGGGAGCTGGGTCAGACTGACTCAAACAAAATGAATTTAGCTTTGCAAAATTAAAACTTATATACTGAGGAGTAGAATTCATAACCGGCAGAAATAAGACTGTACCATAAAAATAGCACATGTACAGCACGTCGACAGTTTGGCACAAACTGTCAAGGCAATTTTGCTGCAAAAACTGACGGCGTGACCTGTGGCTGTTTAAAGAAGGGGATAGTGGTAAGTGAGATGTATCAGAATAATACAGTTCAGTAGYCCACATTTTGTAAAAAGAGATGGAGAAACTGGAGAGAGGACAGAAGGGAATGACAAATATTATTTGTGGGGTAGAAAATGCATTTCTGCCAATGGCAACAACAGCTCAGCCCACTTAGCTTATCAAAAAAGATATGAAGAGGTGTGTTGACTGCAACATATAACTACTTCAGACATCAGGTACTAAAAGTATCAGGTACTAAAAGGCTGTTCAGTCTAGTAGAAAAAGGCATGACAAAAAAAGAGTGTTTAGAAGCTGATGGCCAATTCAAATGGCCAATGTCATACAAATTGCTAACACTGTACTTGGCCAGCTATCAAAACCAAGTGTCACTGATAGCCGAGTTCTGAATTTTTCTAATCTTTATCCCTTCAAGCCAACACAGGATGCCTTCATGGAATAAATGTCTCAGCCAAACAGAAGTTGTTTGGCTTGGTACAGCAAAACCAGCAGAAATGTAAACACAAATAAAACTTTTTGGTTTTAAATTCTTAAAAATCTCTGGAATACCCACTAAAAGTCCTGGGGATTCATTCTCTGAGTTTTTCTACAAGTAGCAATTTTAGAGTGTTATTATGATCTGGGACTATAAGTCTTCTTATAAATCTTCTGCACAATCTACTAATTTTAATTATACTCTGAAGTTTATAGGAGTTTAGAAAATATTTTGAATATTCTGTTAAATTGGCATAAAACTGAATGGAAAACAGTTTGTGTTCCATTGAGCACATAGACAYACTCCAGCAGCTTAAAAAACCCAAACCTAAAAAACTAAAGACTCTGTAAAAAACACTGCAAATAAGATGCATGTCAGTTCTGTGATTTTGAAACCGTCTTTGCATAATGATTATTCCAAAGTAATTCTGTTCTGAAGCAACAGACTATTTCACTTAGATAATGAAAAACTACTTTATTTTGCTAGCATAAAAATAAAGCATGGACAAGATGCAACATACATCAGCATCAGTAACATGCACGTAGTTTTAAATCTAGTCTTGTAATGTCATAAAAAGCAAAAAAATAGTGACATTTCCTCTCTGAAATTTGGACGAGTTCAGCATGTTACTGTAGGATGTTTCAATCTTAATGAAAATATTATTTTTGACATACAATTTTTCTGTTTCTCTGTTTTGTTGTTTTTGCAAAAGTGTTAACAACAGACATCAATGTACTTGATTGAATTTAAGGGAATTGTGTGGGCTAATCCCAGTGACCTTAAAATGAATTTTGCTCAAGCACAATAAAACTAAAAAAAMCCCACTCAATTCTTCAGATATTTTACTTTTGCCCCATTAAATGCACTCTCACCTATTCCTGGTGTGAAAGCACATTTCAAAAAGTATTAAAAGTGATTGAATCTATAATCACTGGAGCATTAGCCTGATGGAATTATTTCTGTTGTTCAAATAAGACTATGACTGCCTTAAATCTTCATTTGCAGATATTATCTGACGTGTTCGGCTTGCAAASAGAAAAGCATTTCAGGAGAGAGCTATTGTGAAGGTTTGGGAACCCGCCAAATTCAATGARTTTAATATATATATTTTAAAATAATATTTTGATTCAAACTATAATTGGTAACAATCTAATCTAGTGCAAACAAAAGTGCCACATACTGCGTTGAAAGCCGGGTCCATAATGCTTTAAAGTAAAATTATGCTTATGAAACGAAGATAATTTATGTTTTTCTAATAGTTTCTTTGAACTTTGGGATCAACCTATCCACGTGAACATTGTCCACAACCACACAATATGGAAACATAAGAAGACATCATAAATGCTAGTACTATCTATATATATTGCTTATATTGTTGGTGATTTCTTCCACTCATATCACATCAATAAAATCTCTTGAGAAATACAGGGCTCTGTAAATTTTCTCTGTAAAAAATACAAAGACTCTAGATAAGCAGAAAAAAACCCTCTCATGGTTTGAGGAAGTCTGACAAATTATATCCTTGGCTGCTCATATCTGCTCAAGGTTGTTAAAACTGTGGTATTTAAGGAACGTGTGACCACCTAAACAAAATTCAGCACCCATATTGTTAAAGGGGGGAAATGCAACAAGGAAGCACATAAATAGCCTAATGTAGTTTTAGTGGTTGAACTTTATGTAGCTAATAAATAAAGCGAAGTCACACAGGATCTTTGCTGTTTCAGGACTTTTCAACACTTTCATAAATCATCTGGAAAAAGAAAGGAAGAAGCCATGAGAAAAAAAAATTTGCTGGTGAGAGTTAGTTATTCAAGGTAATAAAAACAAGGCCAACTGAACTGCAGAAGAAATAAACTGATAATGAAATAGCAGATGAAATCAGTGTTGGTGAATGCACAGTGATGCACATGAGGAAAAACAACCTCAATTTTACATACAGGGTGATGAGCTCTGAGATTACTTTTGCCACACAGGAATGAGATCTTTAGAATGGACCTGTAATGAACMGTTCAATGAAAATGTCAGCTCAATGCTCAGGAGCAGTAAAAAAGAAAATAAAAGTTTAAAAAAGGAAAAGAAAAACAATACAGCAAATATTATGATGTTGTATGATATTGTRTAAAGCTATCCTGGGTGTTCTTTGCAGTCTCTACTACCCCCACAACCATCTCAAAAGCGAAGCAGGAAAAAATTAGGGATATAATCACTGACAGCATAAAGGTCATTCAAATTGGGGAAAAGAAATGGATAGGAAGGGTTAAACTACACCCCTGTAAAGTCATATGTCACACTGAGAAGGTAAAAAAGGAAAAACTAGTGCAATAAAGACTAGAGAGGTCAAAGCAATGTAGCTAGAAAATAAGCCACCAAACAAAATAGAAATTCTTCATAGCTCATAGCTAATCTGTGGAATTCTAACACAAGGGGATGTTTATGATAAACCTTTACAGGTGTTTAAGAAGCAGGGGAAGAAGTTTATAGAAAAAAATCTATTAAGGACTAGTAGTCAAAGGCATAATCTCATGTGCAGAAAGTCCTTTGAATATCATTTTGCTAAGGSTTGGGAGCCTGATAGAGCCCATAAGAGCATTTTATCTGCTGCTGATGTCACCCAAAGCAATGAAACAGTTGAAAAACTGAAAAAAAAAAAGGCAATAAAAAATATTTCAGATGCAAATATATTTTGTCCAGCAGAATATATAATTTTTTTTCTGTCTGTTCTGGGTTAACCTTATAGGCAGCTGAGCCCTGCACAGCCACTCGTTCACTCCCCCTGCACCAGGATGGGGGAGAGGATCAGAAGGCCAAAAGTGGGAAAACTCATGGGTTGAGATAAAGACAATTTAATATATACAGCAAAATCAAGCAAAGCAAAATAAGGAATTTTTTCTCTTCTTTCAATGGACAGACAGGTGTTCAGCCATTTCCAGGAAAGCAGGGCYCTATCACACCTAACGGTTACTCAGGAAGACAAAACACCATCACTCTGAACATCCCTCTCCCACTTCCTCTTTCTTCCCTCAGTTTTTATTGCTGAGCATGACTCCATATGGTTTGGAATATCCCTTTGGTCAGTTAGGGTCAGCTGTCGCAGCTTATTCCCTCCAAATTTCTTGCTCACTCCCAGCCTACTGGCTAGCAAGATAATGAGGGAAACAAAAAAGGCCTTGATGCCTCGTAAGAACTGATCAGCAATAATAAAAACATCTCTGTGTTTTCGACACTATTTTGGTCACAAATCCAAAATGTAAACCAATAGGAGTTAATATGAAGACAATTCATTCTATCCCAGCCAAAACCAGTACACTGTCTCGTTTTCATCCTTGGTACATCATATAATTTTACCTTGCGCATAAGAACTTCCATGATAAGAAGGCATTTCTGGATGAAGGCTTGGAAGAGACTAAAACTCCTCATTCAGCTGCTATACTCTCTATTTAGCAATCTAACTTAAAGAACATGTTCTTTAGGACTGGATATACCCATCAGATGAATTCTTCCTCTAAAAAAGTGTTCACTTGTTATGGTGAGGAGGATATTGAATTTTAGCTAGACATTAGATTTTTAAAAGGCGACGAACAACTATAAAAATCTTTGTTATGGACAATCTGAATTACAGGAACTAAATTATTAACAGTAGTAGATCATGTGGAAAGTTTCATGAAGGAAATAATGAGTTACCAAGCCTCAGCTATTAGTAGAAAGTGGAATGCACAAGAATTTTTTAGGAAGGGGTAAGAAAAGAAATTAGGCAGATAGACACAATAAATACCTCTCTATGTTGTACTATTACAGATATTTTCCAATATATCTGAGGAAAACTGTTCTTCCCCATCTCCAAGATATTTCTGAATACAATATGGGATGCAACAGAAATTTTCCTTGGTCCTCAAAACCTTAATCTTATTGGATGTTCCAAACACTGACCTTGTCAGTGAGTGATGAAAAAGGAGTCGTAACCTTTCAGATAAGACCTTGCTTCAGTTTTCAAAATCACACAATGCCTATATATAGTCAGCTTGTTGGGAGTTGGTACAGTGGGCTCTGGCATTCTACTTCCAAACTTAGATAAACTGCTGAAGCAGATTAGGCACATCTAAGTCTTATTGAGACATAGATTCAGGAAATAATTTTAGTTGATGGGATTTCCCATTCCACAAGTATTCATGTAGCTATTCGTTTACTTGTCTTTGTGGTGGGTTGACCCTGGCTGGACACCAGGTGCGCACTCAAGTCCTTCTATCACTCTCCTCCTCAGCTGGACAGAGGAGAGAAAATGTAAGGAAAGGCTTGTGGGTTGAGATAAAGGCAGGGGGAGATCATTCAGCAGTTACTGTCACTGGCCTAAGAGACTCAGCTCAAGAAAATCTTTTTCATTTATTACCAATCTGATCAGAGTATTTTAAGGAGAAAGAAATCCAAATCTGAAAAACACCTTCCCACCACCCCTCCCTTCTTCCTGGGATCAACTTCCTATTTTCTCTACCTCCTCCTGAGAAGAGGAGCAGGAGATGGAAAATGTAGGTTGTGGTCAGTTCATCACACATTGTCTCTGCCACTCCTTCCTCCTCAGGGCAAGATTCCTCACACTCTACCCCTGTTCCTGCATGGAGTTCCTTCCGCAGGAGACAGTTCTCCATGAGCTTCTCCAATATGAGTTCTTCCCACCAGCTGTAGTTCTTCACAAACTGCTCCAGCACTGGTCCTTTCTACAGGGACCTCTCCTTCAGGAACAGACTGCTTCAGGATGGGTCACTCACGGGGTTACAAGTCCTGCAGCAAACCTGCTCCAGCCTGGGCTCTCTCCATGGGGCCACAGGTGCTGTCAGGAACTTGCTGCTGTGCAGGCTTCCTGTAGGCCCACAACCTCCTTCAGGCATCCACCAGCTCTGATGTGGAGTCCTCCCTGGGCTGCAGGTGAATATCTGCTCCAGCATGGGGTCCTCCATGGGCTGCAGGGACACAGTTGTCTCACCATGGTCTTCACCATGGGGTGCAGGGGAATCTCTGCTCCAGCACCTGGAGCACCTCCTTCCCCTCCTTCACTGTCATTGATGTCTGCAGGGCTGTTCCTCTCACATATTCTCACTCCTCTCTCTCCAGCTGCAGTGATTGCACGGGGTTCATTGCCCCCTTTTTAACTCGGTTACCCAGAGGCGCTACCACYACTGCTGATGCGCTTGGCCTTGGGAAGCTTCTGGCAGTTTCTCACAGAAGCCACCCCCATAGCCTAACCGGGACATGGAAATCCAACAGATCATACAAGTAATCCCCACAGGAAAGAAGTTTGGAGCACCATGCTGTGTACCCACTGCCTACCCAACCCACATCATCCAATGGATGACATCCCATCCCTGTCATAAAAGTCGTTTCCTTCATTTTTGGCTATGCATGTGTGTTAGCTCTGTTCTTTAGGGTTCAAACTCATCGGATTAGCAGTGTATTCCTATGTTTATATGGTGCCGGAATTTGACTAGAAACATGGATCAATAATATAGCAAAGGAAGCCTTAAGTTTTCTAGTACTACATCACAAATGTTTCATCCTATGACTTGAAGCACTTGGTTTGCATCAGTTTGCATCAGTTCCCTCCTCCCAGCTGCTTGAGACATTAAAAATGATTGAAAGTTTAACTTTTTTCTGTCATGCTTGATGCTGGATTAGATATGGCCCTTGCCACTGTAACTTTGTGTCAGATGAGATACCATTTGCTTTCTCATCCCTGACATGAAGCCTTAATGAACTCCTATCCAATGCTCTGGTTGACTTGACAAAGGACTGCGGGTCCCTTTGGGAGCCTTGGTAGTGTGCACACACAGATCAGCAGTAGTGAAGCTGTGGCCCTATGGAGGGGTCCCTGATCCCATTTTCTGGAAAGTTTAAAGTGAATTAGGTACCCAGCACAAATTAAGTTTCAGTTAGTTTTGTTCCTTTTGCCACAGAAAAAAATCATCATTATTGTTTTCTCCTCTTTTAAATGTTTAAATAATCAACACAAGTATAGAAATAATACCTGCCAATCATAGACCAAATAAGACATAAATATCCAAAGCAAATTTCTAAATACTCTGTGAGCTGCAAGTTGTTGGTGCAAATAATGAGGAGATATTTGCAAAATGAATACGTGCAAGCCATAGTAATGTGCTAGCCATTTTGGTAGCAGGAAACATAATTCGCTATTTATTAAATATATACACCAGAGGATAATTTGACTTTTTTTAGTCAGACCCATAAGTCTATAATACACAAAGCATTGAAGACTGCTGMTGACACTGTTACTTTGTTTCAGTGGTATTGCATTTCACAAATTTGTGAAAGTTAGCATCCCAGCCCAGAGTGCCTTTGCTGAATGCCTGTTTGCAGTGTTTGCATTTCTCAATTTCCATGCCAGAGTACTAAGGTGGTATGTTACATTCAGCATCAATCAACCATATTTATTCATCTCTCTTTGTTGTGTTGTCTGATAGAAGCTTGAAGGCAGTAAGCAAATCAAAACTAGATAGGATAAATGTAGGATTTAATACAGTAGGTGAAATATCCGAAGGCAATCAATACAGATGAGAGGAAAAATAAATTCTGTGTTGGTGGCACTGAAGCCCAAAGAAAGATTCATGAGTAAATAAAAGCATATAACTAGAATGTTATTTAGAGTATATTTTAAGAGTCGGATTCAGAGAGCTTTACCTGGAACTAATATATCCATTTTTCTGATATCAAAATTCAAAAGGATTTTCGTGAAGGAAGATACATAAACCAGACCAGCAATGCCTAACTATTGCAGGCAGACCTAAGTGCATGTATCTATCAATCTTGACCCCTTTTCCTGACAGGTCTTTACTCACCCTTGTGATTATTTCCCCATGTGTCAGCTCCACCTAACCATCCTGCAGCCTACAGGGACTCTGGCTGAGTCCTCCTGCAGGCTGACAAAGGAAGGAGCTGCCAAGCTACGCAGCTTCCCAAGGACACCAGAAACTGCTGATGCTCTCTCTTGACATCTCTCCTGCTCTCTCCACAGAGCTCTGCCTCTCAGGTGTTTATGGTTGCCTCTTTGCAGAAACACCAGCTTTTCACAGAGCTGAATCTCTAAGAAACTGCTGAAACCTGAACAGCTCCTGCTCCACCTCTATCAAGTTGCACTTGGCCAGAATATAAGGCTTAAGTAAGGTAGGCGTTAGTTAAGACTCTAAGGAGTATTTCTCTGGCTGTTTTTAAGTCTTCATCTGCATTACAATTTTCAATGGCTTAAAAAAAGTTATTCAGATGGGAAAAATTAAAATTAAACACTAGTCCAAACATTTGTTAACAAAATTAAATACAATTAAATTAAGGTATTTTCAACAACTTGATGATGGAAAAAACTTATGGTTGGTGGAGCTGGCTGAGGGCCCAGGAGGGGCTTCTGTGTGAGAGCCTGAGACACTTTCTCATCATTCTTACATTATCCTAGCTCATATTGCAGCACAAAAAAGATTCAGTATTCAGCAAGACCAGGACTGAGGAAGCCCCACACGTTGAGCTTGTCACCTGTGGTTGTTGGCAAACACAAACCAATGCTGACTCATACCGGAGTGCTAACAGGCACAAGGGACTGTTAACAGATACAAGGAGCCCAGGAAGCTCTCAGTGACCTTGTGAGTCTTAGATGGCAGTGGTGCTGTGCACATCTTGGAAGAGACTGAAGACTAGGGCTATATTTCTAATGTGGATACAAGTAAAAATATGTCTACCCTGAAAAAAATCCCAAGTTTAAATATAGTTTGGCAGAATAAAAAAACAGAAGATGTTTCATTTGCTTAATTCTAAATACCATCACTATCTAAAGAAATTTCATTTTCATAAACCCACATCTATAATTATATAATTCTTGTACATGATATCAAAGAAACTTTATGACAAAGAAACTCTTAAGGACACCACGAAGGGAGGGGAAAAAATGAGGAGGGGGAGCAAAAGGCACAGAGTGAAGTTTATCTGAGGAGTGAAGTGTGAAACACCCAAGCCAAAACGAGGGAGGATTAAAATGAAGGTGTCTCTGCTCTCTGGGCAAGTTGCTTAAAAAGGCAACTGTTTATGAATTGTTGGATACCAAACAAAAGAGTAAAAAGTCCCTTGATTATTCAAGGTTTCCTAATGACAAAACCAGATTCAGATAAAGACTTTCAAAGAATGTTAAAAGGAACTAGATGCTGAAGCTTTAAAGGCATTCAGGCTTCTTTGAAAATCCAAATCGTGGTGTGTACTGAGAGACTTGAAAGGGGAATTAATGATGAAATCTGCAGAGATTAAAACAAAAAGTAACTTTCAGAACTTTGAATGTTCCCTTGACACCAAAAGCGAGCTGTAGTAGACTGAAACCACTCATTACCATAATCAAGTCTTGCCAGTATTGTCAGAAACTAAAAGAAAGTAAATAACACACACACCCCTTGCCAAGGAATATGTGACTGGAGGTGATTTTTTAGTGATTTGAGATAGTGGCTGATAATTCCATTTGGCAAAAAAAAAACCAATAAAGGCAGAAAACAGGCTTCAACTGGAAAAAAAAAAAAAATCTTCCTGTTCTGAGGATTTTCAATGGCTTAACAAGATTAAAGAGTGAAATAACAGTTGCAAAAACCTCTAATGTATTTTTGTAAATTGACAGTAGTTTCATTAGACTGGTGGGTAATCCTGAAGCTCTTATCAGGCATGAATAAAAGCTGAAATAAAAAGATTTCTTAGATTTACAGATGAGAAAAGAATCATTGAATTGGGCTCAACATATAATATGGAAGTGTAAAGGTTATTGAATCCACTTCCATAAAGAGTAAAATTAATCTTCAGTATAACTCCTTTGAAAGTAACTGAGACATTGTTTCTAACATGGGGACAGTTACATTATACAAAAATATTGTTAGGTTAAATACTACAGGGGCTTCCTATACTAAATCTTACAATTTGTTTTTGTCTCAGAGAGTAACTTTTTTTTTTTTTTTTAATAAATAGCACGGATTTCAAGTCCTAGGGAGTGCCCTTATTTTCTACGGTGTTGCATAGATTTCAAATTCATCAAAATTTGCTATGTTCTTTCCATCTGAAAACCTGAACAAAAATTCCAACAAGTCTTACCTTGAAGAATTTTACTTTGAAAAATGACTAAACAAACAGACAAGAAACAGTTAAGCGAATAAGGAAGGTCTCTAAAAAAATAATCAAGCCAAACCCATCCAAATTAAACTCAAACCCAACCTTCAATTTTCCACTAATTTTTCACAGTGTTGTTATAATCACTGCAAATTCAATTTGTTCACTTAGTTAAAGTATAATTCTATGGTCAATAACTACTAGCTATCCACCTATGAGTTCCTAGCAGAAATTTTCAGAATTAATTTCTGCCATCATATCTTAAAATGCTATTCCCTTGTTAAATGTAAACTTAGAGAGCACTATTGACTACAATGCAAGGTTAACAAAAAAATTACAAACAATTGGTTACCTTCTTGATTTTCTCTTTACACCCATGTTACACCATTGTCTTCAGACAATTTAAACAAAGAAAAGGTTTGTGCAGTCATCTTACACTGCAAATTTATTAACCTAGCTAACCACAAACAAACAAACAAACAAACAAACAAAGCAACCCCCTCTTGCAAGGTCATACCTGTAATCCAGGAAAAAGAAAACATGTCCATATTGTCAGAATCAAAATTCTGCTCCACACTATAATGTGCAGCCTATGAATCCTAAATCTTAAAAAATGGCACTTCCCTCTCCTGGAAGGTTTGGTATTGCCATGGCATAACAGTTGCTGAAGGCGTCTGATAATTTCAATCTCCATACATCATCACAGACAGGCTAGCCCTTAATATTTTAAAACATAATTACCATTAAAAAGAATCAAGGTTTTAATTAGTTCTCCAGGAGGATATGAAAATCAAGTCCTTTGATATGTAAACACAGAAGGAAGGTGCAATCTCCCTGACAGATACTATAATCAATAACACGGTCAGAAGGAAAAAAACAATAATTTTTTTAAAAGCAAATTGCATAAATTATATATCTCTCAGACGCTGAGATATTTTTGTAAGTGATATTGAAGAATTTAGAAATATAAATATGATCATTAACCAGGCTGTTTTGTTTTTTTTAACCTAGAGAGAAGAGAAATAGGGATCACCTATAAATGTTACAAGAGAGTGTTGCCACTTTGTCAGAGGTCTATCATCTGAATTTCTACTGGGAAATACAAGAAAAAAATAAAAAAATCCAAAACAAACACCAAAAACTTTCCTATTTGTCAATATCCATACTGTCTTGACCACCATCTGTGTAATTGCAATTGCAATTACAATTTGGTGGTATTGTGCAGGAACRTTTCCCAACAGTAAGCTGAGACAGTTCACCTCCCATGGAAACAGTCTGGTTCTACTCCATGTCTCTGCCACCTTATGAGGGATATGATTTCAGCTTTATTTAACGTGCAGATATGAGGACCCAAACAAGGTATTGTTCAGTGAAGTGTCTTGTTGTGATGTCTTATGTCTGTGCATTACATCGCCAGAAAGTGCGTCATGTAAATCATACAGTTCTTGCCGCAGAGTTTACACTTTTCTTGATTTCAATTTCATAGCTTGAGATTTTTAGGTCATATGGAGTTAAGTTTCTTTCAAAGTAATGCTGCAGAAATGGTGGGCAAAGCAAAGTTCTCTTAACTAAACCTCTTCTTCCTCCTGTTTGCCAACAGTAGAGAGCATTGAGCACCTGACAGCTTTCTTCTAAGTCAATGCCAGCTTAGTGGAAAAGGTGTCATCAGCAGAAGCCTTCCAAGTGTTTCATGTGAATACTAAGAACCGTGTAATGTAACTACATCCCTTCCTAAAACCACACTGTTATGCAACTTTGTTTTCTTTCAGAATTCTCTTTTGTGCTTCCAAAAATCCTACAAACTCTTCCCACATATTTTTATTAAAACATATTCGCAGGAAATAGGGTTCCTGAAGATTTCTTGAAGGCTAGTTTTTAAAGAGCTGAGAAATTAAAGGTTTTGTGTCCTCCACGACCACTGAAATTGTGTGACTAAGTAGTAGTGAAGACAGCAGAAGGTGATGCTGATGGGTTTGTACAGTGTCCTTCTGCCTAAAGAAACTGTTCATCAAACAGGCACTAATAGAGGCAATTCACTTGGTTTGAGCAAAAGTTTTTTGAGGAGCAATTCCAGGTGTCTATCCTTTCATAGCACTGATTACTCCTCCCATACGAGTTCAAATCAAAGAGAGATGTAAAATAGCATTCTAGGTTTATTTTTATTAAACTTTATTAAACTTTTTTTTCTACACCAGTTACTCATAATCTATTACAAGACAGTGCAGCAACATTTGGCATGTGATAACTGACTCCAGGCATGAGCAGCTACAACCCTATTATGCTTTACCAATAACACTCTCAATTTCTGAGAACTTTTAACATCGCTTTCCCCCCATGATGCAAGAATGTATGAGAATCCTAATTATTTTGAATATTTTGGTATATATTTTGAATACTTTTGGTATGTATTTTGGTCCTATACAATTCCTGCCATAATCTTGTGCATTTTTCCTGTAATTACAATTTCAAATCAAAGAGAAACTGGCGAGTGTCAATTTTACTATCGATACATCTACTTTTTAGATTTGTCCAACAGTGCAGATATACAGGAAAAGCTGTTTTAAACTCCTTGCCACTAGAGAAGTCTCCTCTAGAATTATGCTCACGAATCATCRCCTTTAAAACTGAAGCTGATTTTTGTTACATAAATTGCGTTGGTAGCATTGACACTGCACAGTGAACTAAGCCAATTTTAATCTTCTTTAGGTAATGATTATGAATTTGCCATTGTTTTTTCACAAGAAAGCCTTAAGCATATGAGGTGGGTGCCATGAAAGTTAGTGACCTTTGATCACACAGTGGAAAATAAGACCTTGAAACTTTTAGTTGTGGCAGGATGTAGAAGACATGGAAAAGCATTCCCTTACAATGCTGACAGTTTTTATCAATTTAAATGCCACATTAGTGTATTTTATGTGTGTTGCCTTGAATATACTGCCAGATTTCATAGATCTATTATCTGCTTCCAAGGCATGCAAACATCAAGTTAATCATTTAGCCATCTTACACTATCAGTCACAAGTTAGTGACAACTAGAGTTCTAACGTGCATGTCTGCAGAAGTTCACTCTATCCACAGTGTCAGGTGAGTCATACAATAATGGTTGGATTTCTAAGTACTTTCTACTGGAGTCTAAGCACTAAATCAACTGACAGTGACCTTGCTGTAAGAGCTCTATTGTTGACATACATATGCATTTGAAGAACACCATGTCCTAATTCTAGCACTGAGGATTTGGAACATTTATATGTTTTTTAAATTAAATGTTTGAAGCCTATGCAGATTAAAACCATATAAGCATATAAACACTAATATCTATTCCATTAAAGAGCTAGAATTAATAAAATGAGACAAATTAATTACAGAATTTCAGATGCAAATACTTGAAATTACCATGAATGCATGTCATGGTTTAATCCCAGCTGGCAGCTAAGCACCACATAGGCACTCACTCCTCCTCCAGTAGGATGGTGGGAGAATCAGAAGTATAAAAGTGAGAAAACCCCATGGGCAGGCAGGTGTTTAGACACCTCCAGGAAAGAAGAGGTCACATGTAACAGTGAGTTGGAAAGACAAATGTTATCACTCTAATGTTGCCTCCCTTCCCTTTTCTTCCCTCAGCTCTATATGTTGTACATGATGCCATATGGTCTGGGATATCCCTTGGGTCGGTTGGGGTCAGCTGTCCTGGCTGTTTCCCCTCCCATCTCCTTGTGCATCCCCAGCCCACTCGCTGGAGGAGCGATTTGAGGAGAAGAAAAGGCCTTCACTCTGTGCAAGCCCTGCTCAGCAATAAGAACATCTCTATTTTATCAACAGTGTTTCCAGCACTAACCAAAAGGACAGACCCATACTAGCTACTATGAAGAAAATKAATTCTATCCTAGCCCAAACCAGCACAACGCATCACCTTATGCTCTGTTTGACTAGTTGCTAACAGAATCTCAAATTGTGCTGTTGCTTTGCCACTGGCAGTGACTAACACCCTATAATTCTACCCACAAATTTTAAAATTCAGAAGTTGATTTTSTGTTAATGGCCTGACCCATTTAATGTTAACACTTTCAATTTCTARTTTATTTCAGTGACATACAGTTCTCTGACATCATCGTAAACAGTGTTAGAGAACTGTTTACGAATGTCTGTTTAGCTACAGACATTTTAAAGAGCTCTTCAAGTCAACACCTAGTCAAAGTCCTGAAGGGAGTCATACAAATGAAGACTTTCATTTAGATTTTGGAAGGGTCATAAGACAAAACCTGAAAACTTTGTAAGAAAATTTTTTTGTCTGAGTTTTGAAACAATTGAAATACTACAAAAATATTCATGTGGAAAGATTCAAAGTAAAATTTAAAAGTAAGAAGAAAGAAGGAAATCAAGGGAAAATGTGAAATTTCTGTTAATTTCCAGTAACCTAAATGATGTTATGATGCAGAGAACAGAGAACCACTGGTTTTATTGATTTTCTTTCAGTGAGTAGCATTAACAATGCTATCCCTTTAGGGCAAACCACCAACATGCCCAGAACTTCAAGTTCATCTGTGCTGAGGTCCATAGACACCTGGCAGAATTTGACCTGGGACAGCCCTTTGAAAATATTAGTCAATTAGACTTGACATTCATTTGTTAACTTTATTTTATGGAAGAATATGTTGACATATATTGAACTTTTCTCCTAGGTATCTCAACTATTGTATAAAATCTCCCRCCAGAGCATTTTATAAGTCAAAATACTGAAGAAACTCTTCTATGCTCTTCTGAGGTTTTTCTTGAACATCAGCTTTTACAACAAAGGACAGTGCAAAGCAAAATTTTGTTTGCTTTTTTGTTTGTGTGGTATTTATGGAAAAAAGAGCATTAATATTTGCTAGAGTTTTGAGAAGATATAAAAGGCATTGGACATTGTGACCAAACATTCAAAGTTTGCAGGTTTTTGAGAGCTACACGTCTGTAGAGTTTACTTATTAAGTTACTAGTTCTGAAAATGGCATCTTAGTTTGCCTCAATTGGTACTGTTAGAAGTTGAGTCACATTACTTTGAAATAATTATTCAGATTCAGATTTAAAATGCACTGGGTTATCACAGTTTTTTATTCCTTTGGTAAATGTCCTTTGTGAATACAGACAGCTCCCACAAATCTCCTCAAATCTGTTGGATGTTTAAATCTAGGCATTTGCCTCACTGAATAGATTCATCYAATCCCCGAAGCAACACACATATGGATGCAGTAACCCCTTTGCTAATTTGTTCAAATGCTCTGTATGCTCACTATCAGTGCCAATGTCTCTCATTTAAATCAAATAAAACACCAGTGTGTTTCTTAGGAGAGAAATTTGTAATGCTTAAGCAACAAAATAAATCATGACTGAAAAGCTATTTTGCTTGCTGTTCCCCAGCATTAACTTGGAATAACTCCTGGATTCAAAGGACTTTTGGGAATCACCGATGCTCTAGTGACCCTAGTTGAAATCTCTATACCTTGTTGCTTTAGACAATCATACATAGCATAGATGATCCTTGGAAAAATAATGCTTTCTCAGGAAAGCACCATACYCTTTCATTCTTCCTTTTCTCTTCCAGTATTCCCTATTTCTTTGCCATGAGTTTTCCTGACACAACATTCCTCCACAGCAGAAAAAGGGAGTGAAAAACTTGGTATAAAGAGAAAACTAGTTTCCTTAGTCACGTTCTTTCCTCAAAACATTTCAGCTTATGCTGTGTTCTTCTAAAATACCTCAACTAGTTTTTCCAAAGCAACTTTCCATACTTTACTGGCAAAACAAATAACATATAGGGTCTGAAAATGGTAACATCATTGAGAGACGAGAGGAAGAATTTAAATTATAAATGAATCACACATAAGAACAATCAATTTTATAATACATATTTAGAATATCAACATGACAAACCATTTTGTACTGAACATTTCTTATTTTTATTGCTTTATCCAGTATGTGATTTCTTTCTTTGGTATATAAAGATGTTACCCTATTTATATATTTAAAGGGGTTGCAGGTCACATAGAAGAAGTAATCCATTCCAGAATTTCAGTAATAAATACCAAATAATTTCACATTTGACTTCTTCTCCTCTTTGTAGCTTCCTGGATGATCTGATTTATCCCTTATCACTACAGTGACAAAAACCCTAAAGATAGCTGTGTATATATTTAACTATAGAAGGAAATAACATTAGCTAATTAGCTAATAATTAGCAGTTATTGATATGTACTGACACAGTTCACTTTGAGGCAATAATCYTCTTTGATCTTCAGGCTGAGAAAAACAAAAACCTCCAAAGTATCAGTGGTGTGCATGCTGGTAAGTGAGGATATCAATCATGTGTCAAGACAGGGCAAATAAGAAAGGTACACAGAGTTCCACGGTAGGGTTAAGCAGGTACTTCCATATGCAACACTACAACACCTAAAAGTAGCTCTCAAAACTGCCAAGAGAGATTTGTCAAAGAAAAATTCAATTCYACAGTTCAGTTTTAAAAAGTACTTGGAGTATTACAAGGGCACCAACAAATGTGTTATCAAGGATTCAGAGATGTATCTGCTTCTTACAAGATCATAGACAAAAATCCTTTAAATTTTTATTATGGCAAAATGAAAGCGGGTTAGTGTGTATTTTCTTGATGGGAAGGACAGCTTTTACCCTCTCTTACCACGGCAGTTAATGGCAAGATACAGACAATGAGTTAGCAGACATATTACAAATGCAAAAGATGCTTTACMTTTCATAAGTCAATATCAAGATCTATGGAAATAATAAAATTCATGTTTAGCTACCCAGATTTTCACTCCAAGATATTCTTCCCTAGATGCATATTTATATTTTAGACCCTTTTTTTCTTTAAAAAAAAAAGGAAGCCACTCTGCAAATACTACATTTTAGTGATGGCACATGCTCACTGGTAAGTGCATGATTAAGCAGCCTGCAGTATGGAAGAACTGAGTGTAAGCTTCCTGAAATGGCCTACTTTTTTTCCATTTGCTTTGAGAGCACTGGGTAAACTTTGGCATTTGACATTGAAAACTCCCAACCTTTTGTAAGACTGTAAAACAGCACTTGAGTGGAGAGCATGTCTTAATTGCTTCTTGCACTTTGATCCTCATCTAACAATAGCACTGGTTCTCCAGAACAAGCTGTGATTTTTATTATATCAGTGCCACAATCCTTGTGAAGTTGAACCAGCCTCTACTAAAAGACCTCAGCTTGTTTTGCCCTTGCAGCAAGCTGTCCAGGAACATAACACTTCTGGAATGTAAGATGAGATGACACTTCTGTAAGCCTCATCATATGCTAAATGGCCCAGGCTGAGTGACCACTCAGGGTAGTGTCGTGTTCAAGCAGCTGTACATATTTCAGAATGAACTGGTCTCACCTCTGGYTGGCCAGATATGAACACCAAAGCCAGCCTTGATTTGTTTATAAAAGATAAATTTGATATAGACAAATTTGTGTCCTTCACATTATCATAAAAGAGTTTACTAGAGTCACCTATAATTGARGCTGGACAACAGTCATCTTTCTAATATCCTCCTTTTCAATTACCTCTGCCCACCTTCTGTGAATGAAACTGGGAGATGTCAGCCCATATAAAACAAATCTTAAAAAATTTATTTCAAAATGATCAAGGAGTTTTGTGATTTCAGTTATGGGTCTATGAATCAGTGCCTTTAAACAAAGTGCCATTTAACAATCTGGCCAAACCTTGCTGTGAACGGTCTGGGGGAATCCAGTTTCACATGTAATCAAYGAAAACTTGCTATAATTTGACAGAAAAATAAAGCTCACCAAATTCTGTATTCTCAGTGAGGATTTTCAAACGTCTGACCTGTCTTGTTTTTGGCCAAATTGCACATTTATAAGTCCCTCGGTTTAAATTATTTATTACAGGGTTAGAGTGACAAACCTTGAGTGGCCTTGAAAAGTTTCTTAATTTTGTCTTTAAAAATAAGAAAAAATTCAGACCAAAGGACACCTTCCATTTGTACCCATAAAAGTCCTTACTTTTAAGAATTAAGGCAAAAACCCCAATTAAATTTTAAAGAGGACTGACATTGTGCCACAGGTGGGTCAATTTGCACTAACGCCTTAAGAATGAGCTTAAGGAAGAAATACAAAATCTGATTGAGAATTGGGGTGGGAGATGGCGAAATAGAAGGCATGTAAATCCGGGTWAGGAAAGATGACTGTACGGGAAGAACTGGGGTTACCTGCATGATTAAGAGAGACTGGCACCAGAAAAGCAATAACTAAATGGGAAGCTGCAGAAAATGCACATAGTCAATGAACAGCAAARGAGAGGTAGAGCGCAGCTTAAGTAAGAAGCCAGGGAGATTTACTCAGAAACAACATTAGGGTTAGGATGGGGTTGGGACAGAGATTTATGCTGTCAGTTTGGAGATTATGGTTGATGGAGAGAGACAAGAAGAGGTGAAGAGCAAGGACAAGTTAAAAACGCTTTTCTAGGAAAGGTAGAAAGGGCGATGCAGAAAAAAAGTTTGTCTGACAAGAGTACTTGGTGACTAAGAGTGAGGAATCCTCAGCAGCAACAGTGGTTTTCCCGACCATAATCCCCATMGTTCTCTGGCTAGCAGTAACTTTTGCAGTCCAACATAAGCATGCAATTTTTGCTAATATTGGTGTACCAGAGAATGACTACCTATACTACTAGTCACTACTCTTTTACTTGAGGTGACAGAAGACTTGTAGCATTGGATGCAAAGCCATCAATCCACGCTCAGGATCCATTTGTGTATCAGCACGTCACAAGATTACATGCATTGTCTTTTCTCCTCTAGTTAGTTTTCCTTAAAGCCAAGAATCTGCATAATGCTCAGATACTACATTCAAACAACATTGAGCAGAAAAGTTATTAAAGAAAATGAACTTTTAAGTGAAGTGCTCACATATTATATCTCTACAAGATCAAATTCACTGCATGACATGGACTGTCCTTAGAAGATGAACCAAAGTCCTTTATAACAAATATTGTCTGCAGARCTTCGAGTCCTCAGATTGAAAGGTCAAATAGTGGGCAAGACAAATAAGTTCTRGGGAGAGAAAAAAAAACCCTATAGAAAAAAAAGAGACTCCTCTTCCACTTAAGCCTTTTGAGCATCCAGTCAGCATGTCTGATTCTGCAAGAAAATTYTTGCGTTAAATCATTAAAATTTATTTTTCCAGGGCCAAGGTTAAGAGAATAGCAGTGTACAGAGAAATAATTAATTAACTATTTTCTAGATTTTCACATAGTCATGCAATGTTTGAGACTGGAATGGACCTCTGGAGGTCATTGGGTCCAACCCTGCTCCTGCTCAAGAGGTGTCAGCTAGAGCATGTTGGCCAGGGCCATGTCCAGACATCTTTTGAATATCTCCAAGGATGGAGAATTCCCAGCCTCTTGGTGACACCTGTGCCAGGACTCAGTCACCCTCACAGTAAAGCAATGTCTCCTGATGTTCAGGGGCTCATTGCCATGTCAGAGAGTGCTGTCACCAGCTCTTGGTACTAGCCTTGGTGATGCTGTGGACATACCACGATGGGCAGAATATTGGTGGTGGTCATGTCACAGAGGGGTTGGTGAGAGGTATAGTCCAAGATGTGTATAAAAAGGGCTGCAGCAGCCAAGGCTGACAGTGAAAAAAGCACGTGAAAAAAGGCAGGGAGAAGCRACCAGTGAGACAGGCTGCTCCTCTTTTCTTCCTTGTTCTGTGTATTACAGACAGAGGCCTGGACAGGAATATGACCAGCTCAAAGAACTTTCCCATCTTCTACTTCCTCCAAAACTCATCCTGATAGATGACAATGCTCTAAAAGACAGATAAAACAGCCYCTGTCACTATCTTGCTGGGGACTAGAAGCTCCCCACAGCCATGAGCAAAGTGAGATCCTTGGCCTTTTCGTGGGTGGCCAAGGGAGGCCTGGGCCCCACATGAGCTCTGGGCACAAACTTTAGTGACACTATGGCCATGGCACAGCAGGCAGAACATCTAAGTGTCCTATGTCACAAAGAGGTCAGTGGTTGGCCCAAGATTGGTATCTCTTGTCTGTCTGAGAGATGTAGGATGGGCATCCTCGGCCTGAGGGTGAGAGAGCCTGTGCAGGGATGCAGGGTTTGCTTGTGGTGTCAGAATCAGCTCTGGTTGCTGATTCTCCTCCTGTACATGACAGCATCAGCTATGTGACCAGATCATGACATTCTCAGGATCTCCCCTTCTGCCAGTCAAGTCGATAGTGTTGTAGCTTTGTACTGGGATATTGACCTAAATCTAAGAAAAGACAATAACCCCAGCATATACCATGTCATGGTCCTATAAGTAGCAGGATTGTCCCCACAAGGTGGTCAAATGAAACTCTGCACCACCTTCCTTCCTTATAACCTGTCATTGCCTTATAGTCTCATGGGAAACTGGAAGATCCTTCATGGCTGTGGACAAAGAGAGTCACATCACCCAGCATCTCTGTACCTTGTCAATATTTCTCTGACAACTGGAAGATTTCTGCAGTCATGGGCAAATGGAAATTTATTAATATCCACTSCTCAACCACGAGGACATATTTCCACTTCCCATCTTTTGTTTTCGTAAGATATCAAAGTATAAATTTGGAGGCTGCTTCTGCATCTATGTCAGAAATGAACTACACAGTGAAGAACTCACTACAACTAACTAATGACTAGAATCTCCTTTTGGGATTTATTTTACTGTCAGGTATGGGTGTTGGTTTGTTGGGGTTTTATTTGAAATAATGGAAATTCTAAGAAAAGTTACTCAATTGAAATACTTTTCTGAAAAAAATGCATTTTTCATTTTGAAGATTAAAAAGACCCCAGAAGTATGATAAACAGTTTTGATAGTTGCATGGAAAGTACTGCATTCTGAAAATGTCATTGCCAATTCAATTCAATGTCAACTTTAGTTTCGTTTTAACGTTCTTTTTATTTTCATCTCTTGAAAGCAACAATAAAGCAGTATATGAAACTTACTAAAAATACCGTTGGTCTTTTTATCTTTGTCAGTTTTATATTCCACACTTTCTTCCTGCCCGATACAAGTTTCAAATACCCAATCAGCATGACTGCTGAGAACTACACTACTGCCTGCAATAGCACTCAACAGAAGCAGTGCTAGAATATATAGAGTGCTAGATAAAGTGCTCATTTTGCAGACTATATCAGAAACTGTGTACTGCACTGAAAATCATAAATATATTACACATTTTTTACAGTGATTCACTTCTCCTGTTGTAAATAATATAATACAAGCTCCTTGTAAGAAGAGATAATAAAGATAAATAATGGTTTTGAAATGCTTAAATATCAGATTAATGATCCATACAGACAGATATAACAATTTGGTTTTACAAACAAGTTTTTCCACCACAACGTCATAATAAAATAGGAAAGAGGGGGGAAAAAAAGGGAAAAAAAACAGGAGGAGAGATGTAGAACAAGTACAGAAAAAGGAATATGAAATATTTATTCATTAACAGCACTCTATCTACTCTGCAATCTAAAAAAGGCAGAAATCCTCTTTTCCAGGGATGAAGAAGAAGGGAAACAAATGTCAGTTGCAAGACTACATGGTATGTCATAACACATAACCATGTGAGCAGTGAAAGCTGGAAGACACTACCTAAGACTGCATAAATAATCTTAATTCCAGTGTTCTCTGTCTTCTTGGAACCTGACTTCCACTATCCTGATTTTAAACAATGCTTATTGTACAATGTATGCTCAGAGAACAATGCTATCTCTGTCTTCATGCTCTATCTCTGTACCTACATAATTGGTTCTTTACTGAGAATGCTGAACTCCGTTTCCAGGCAAAGCCAAACTGTGCAATTACACCAATGCTCTGAGAGAGTCCTTTAYCAACAATCACTACACTTCCCTCTGGGTCTTTCTTACTGTTCACCAACCTTTTCCATAACTCATTGCTCCTTTTCTACATCTTGTGCTCGTCRGACATCTAAGATGAAGATAGTCTTGCTGCCCATAAAACGCTGAGAAATAGCACACAAGCAAAGGAATGTTTATCCTTTTACAAACCAAGTTCCTAAACTTTGACTCTATTAGTTYCTTTATGCTTTATCTAGCAAGAAATGAAGGATAACAACTCTCTTCCTCTCCCTAACACAGTAAGTGGCTGCAGAGAATGGAAAACACCATCTCCAATCTCAATTTTAAAAGTGCAATTTAAGAGAGGTTTGCAATTACAAGAAGTATAATTTCAGTAATGACCTGTGAAATCAAGTTAGGGTCAATCAATTTGTTAGGGTCACCCTAATAAACAAAATGATTTGTTTACATCTGCAAGGAAAAAAAAAATGAAATAACCGTACTTTAAACACACAATTAATTTTTCTGAAATATAATTATAAGTGGGAATAAGAATATTGAGAACTACAGAAGAAAAAAACCCAAAAATAATTGTGACAGATTTTTAGGCAGAAAAATTGAGATAATCAGCTGAAAGTCTAGTTTGCCTTAATTGTTTATCACCGTAATAAAATCCTTATTCAATTCTTTATAAATGCTGTAGGGCTTACTGTAAAAGAAAATATCTCCTGCATTATATAAAGTTTTCTAGTTAAGCTATTCTGCTCTTCTGGAATGACTACACAACAGTAATGTACATAGAACTTAAACAAAATGGTCTTTTTAAGAGAAATGGCCAGATCTTCTCCTAGGGATGCTGGGAATCTGCTGGAAACTGCAACTCATAACTGAATTCACATGGGCAATTGCAATGCTAATAAATCTCTTCTTAGCAGAGGGATAGCTAAAATCYTGTTCTGTAAGAGGTGGTATCCACAGAAATTCTTGGGACAGAAAGCACAAAAGTGAGGCTCAGGGAAGATAATGTTGGTAGTGAGAAAACAGGAGCATATAAAGCCATTTGACAGGCAAAATTCACTGCACACACTGCACACATTCAAGCATGGATGTAGTGGAATGTGAGAAAGAAGAAGCAAAGAGATGAACTACTGAGTTATTATTMTACATAAAGCAATTGTAACAGTGTGAAACTAAGCCTAGCCGAGACAGCAAAGTATATTTTTTCCAAAACCATGGAAATTCTGAAAGACACATTTCACTTAATGTTGCAAYGGAGGTGCTTCTTTGCAGAAGTTTATAATTATCTAAAATTCATGAGTCTGATCTGTAATTATGAAACTCATTGTGAGACATAGATTTGAATACAAGGTGGAATGAATCCTGGGATTTGCAGATTTATATTGAGAAAGAGCTCCAAAACAACAACGTCAGACTGTGAAGTGCTGCAGCAATAATGGAAAAAGACAAAATGAGCAACAGTAACAGGAAAGATGAAACACCTGTAGTGAGAAGAATGAAGATGAAAAAGTAGAATAGAAAATTGAAATTAAAAAAATAAAACCCCCCACAATAAAAGACACAGCAAAATAAACTGTTCCCCAAAAGGGTCTGTGGAGCAAACCACTCAAAATTCTAAGTCAGAGAAATTGCCTGTGATTACACTCCTCTTCCGTAGTTCTCAGGMAACGAGTAAATGAAATGGTAAATCAGTTATTGAGTCACATACACAAAGTTTTTCTTACGTTTCATATAAATTATTTTTCAGGTGAAATAAAACCTGCTACATATTGAAGGGRGATGGACAACAAGCTAGACTCCTGGCATTGTCAGCATTGTTGGAAATGAAAGAATAGAAGGAGCTGGTAAACAGATGACTCATGAACATAAACATGCCACAAGGAGAAGTTCCTGAAGTGGGAAGTGTTCTTCTCAAGGTCTTTTTCAAACTAATGTACTGTGATAATTATGCTTTTTTTCCTCCCCCTTWTTTTTTAATGACTTATCCTTTTGAGATAAGGGAAATTCAACTGGAAGGCTGAATAGAATCTTTCCTTCACATATTAAATATCTGCATATTTTTCCTAAGATCACTGCAAATGCAAGGATGCAGCTGTGTTTTTTCTTTCCTTCTCCCAAATCTTTTGGAAAGAAGGATTAAAAGCAAAATTCAATATTTGTGAAATCCAAATGCTAAGAAATATGGACAACAAATAGGTATTCTTAGGTATAATGAATCACTGTGAATCAAAGTGGCACAAACCACTTTTTAGAAAGAATAGCATAAAGGGCTGGGAACAAAAGAATTCCAGTAGCTGCTAATTTTGCTTCCAAAAGTCATTGTTTCAGCCTTTCAAGAAAATGTTAATTGCTATGAGGGCAATTCAAAGATACATTCAGACTCCTATTCTRCACTAAAAAAAAATTAATCATTAGAATAGATTTAAGAACAAGTTTCAGATAGCTCCAAGTAAATGGAGCTGTACTGTATAAGCATAATGTAGCTTAACTTAGAACAACTAAGCCAAATTCAGTAGAATTAGAGAAAAAAAATAAAAAGAAACAAACCACACAGAACTGGCCAGTTTGAGGAAATCTCATCGTAAAGGACGAAGTCAAAGTCTCAGGTCACAGTAGAAACATAAAAGGAAATAATTACCGATAATTGTGTTTTTGTCTAACTGTTCAGTGCATGAGTGTTCTAAAGCCAAATTAATAATGTTTCATTTTGAGAATCTTGTCTATTTATTTTCATACTCAGTAGAAACCAGTAAGTATAGAAATGAGGAAAAAATGGCATTATGTATAAAGTCTTTTCAAGATCCAAAATTTTTAGAGCAAATTTTACTGTAAGCATGATACAAGAGGTTCCCCAAGAACTTGCTTCTGAATTTGCATATTTCAAAAACTGCTCAAGAGTTTTTTAGTGCCAAGGGCTATTTGATTACTGCAACACATGGAAAGGTGAGGGCTGAGGGAGAAGAGGGGAATGTAAGAATATAAGACAAAGAAAATTTGAAAATAGATGAAGAATAAAGTAAACTAAAATAGTGTATATATATATGTGTGTATATATATATATATATATATATATATATATATATAAAAGAATGCCCAATATTTTAAATTTTATGAGAATGAAAGAAATTGCCCAGCAAGACTACATTTGTTTTTCTTATGCACTGTAGTCCCTACTGAACTAGATGGCATAATAAAATCACATTACATAGACACATATTTCATACCTAACTGAAATCACAAGGTAGTTCCCCATCTCCAGGAGGACTAGAGCACCTTTGCTTAATTCCTTTTTCCCCCTTTCACCTAACTTTACAGGAGCCTGGAGTTGCATTTCACATACAAAATCTGACTGATTTATGTACGTTTAAAGATAATCTGTCCTTTTTGTTTTTATGGCTGTGAGTCTTGTTCTTCACTGAGAAGTCCAGAAGTTCCCAGTAACCTGCTAGCAACTACTCATTACTTAGATTTTTTTTTCCATTAAAGTTCTGGAAAGCAAGAATGTAGAGAATATTTGCAATTTTGATAAAAGTGAAATAGGTATAATTTCTTTCAGTATATTTGTAGTTAGAAACATACAAAGTGCCCATTTTTTAAGCGGAGTATTTCAGTGAGCAAGAGGAATAATGATTACTGTTTTCCCATATTAGGAATAATTTTTTGTAGATTGTACCTGACTGCTAAATAGGTACCAAGCAAGGTATTTTATTCTCAGTGTCCTATCCATGTAGAGTTGGTGTTTATTGAAGTGAAGGTTTTGGTATGAGCTCAGGCTCATTTATCTCCTTTCTACTGGGCTGATTACAGCTATAAAGCCTGTAATACTCAGGGACCTCTCTCCCTTGCTGCTAATTTCAACCAACATAGTGAATGGACTCAGAACGTGAGGAAAAAGACACCCAGAAACACAGAAAGAAAAAGAAATCACAATTGTGTAAGCCTTAGCTCCCTCTCCTTAGGGAGACACATTAAAAAACCTCTCTTGACTATGGGAATTTTAAGAGGAAGGATTTCTTTATGGCTAATAACTAGCTGGGTTTGTTATCTTTTTACTGCCATGAGGTTTGCTGTTTACCATAGGAATATTCCAGTGGGAAAATTTTACTCACATGAATAAAAACGTGTTGGACCAGAGTCTAAGAAAGCATGCTAATTCCTTTGGGCACACCAATATTATCAACATCAACACCACTGTCCTGAGGCAGAGCTTACTTGCTACTTAACATTTCTGAATCTGTTGTGCAACAGACTATCATAAAGCAACTCTGCCCAGATGTTCAACATTACTTAGTTGGAGCAAGCAGCATGCACCATGCACAAGTGATTCATGCACACAGAGATCTGCCCTACTTGAACATTATATAATAAACAAGCTGGAATCAATGACATCATTGGTCAAAGGCACTAAGAGCATGGATATGAAATCACCTGGCTAATATATTTTTTTCCATCTTCCCATGAAAACATTTGTAAAGGCCTAACTCAATTTGGGCTGTGGTCATCTTCCCATTACATAAATGTTGGGGTTTTTAAGTGTAGGGCAAAAAACACTGGACCAGAACGCTGTGGAATATAATTTTGTTTAAAATACAGTCTAAGCACTTAGCAGAATTTGTTGTATGATACCAATACATTTGAGAAATATAATTTTAGATACATTACTTCAGAGATGCAAATTCCAATAAACTGCCAAACCACTATATGGATAAACGTAACAAATATTATCAAGCCCATAAGCAAGAGGTTGTATATCCTATATAAACAGGACAATATTTTTATATTTCAGGGGACTATTTGATTTTGAGTCATTGCAAAGAGTCATTCAGTTTAGATTATGAAGTCTGAACTGGAGTTAAGGTTTTCAAAGCTTCATTTTTGTTGTTTTTAATTGTACCATATTCAGATGTGTCACGGCTGATTAAGACATCAAAATATTAATAAAGATACATTTGTGCAGCATTTTAGCACTTTGAGGGTCCCTGACATTCTTTGCCAGTCAGTTGCTCTGCTCAACATCCTTTCCCAGTTCCAAGCCAGATGTTGACGTGAAGTCTTGAGATATTTTGAAGAGAGTTTGTATAATATCTCTGCATCAGAACAAGTGGATCATTTTATCAGTTACAGCAGGGCATGTAATTGATAAAAATTTCGTCAACTACTGAGGCAGTTCAATTTCAGGGAAAGACTAGAGCAGTAGGTGCTTCAAATTATAACAGTCAGTAAGATGTAAAACCAAGTCAATTAAACTAAAGAATTGAACCATTATGTAATTTTTCCCCACAGATAATTAGCAAACACGCAGATATTTCTCATAGACATTTGCACAGATATGAGTAAGAACACAATTAGACGTGTCTTTGAACATGAAGTAGTCCTGAGCTTTCAAAAAATATTTGTGACTGAACTAAATAATGGAATAGGCTATTCGATGTAATTTTGTAATGCAGAAAAAGAAATGTACAAAGTAAGAATGAAAATTAATGGAAATTCAGAGGATTTTTTCTGTTGGAGTACTTCTTTTAACGTGAGATAGTTGTTTGTTCTCGTCTTRTTCAAAACTACTGTCAATTTCAAAATAATCAAGGAGGAAAAGACCGAATAAGAATAAAGCCAAGAGGAGAATATGTATCTTTATAAATTACAAAAGAAAAAGAATTCTTGTTTTCTTGCTGATAAACAGGATAGAAAACCAGCAATTTGAGCCCTAAATTCTCCCTGTCCTCTTGCTTACACTGATAAGGTATTTTTTATGCCCTCAAAATTTCAGCTAAGCATAAGCTACAGCAGAAAATAAATATATATATGAGAAAAAACATGACCTCCCCTCTCCAGGATTGTCCTCGTTCTGCCCAATGGAACTTTAAAAAAAAGCAGTTCTTGAAAATTTCCAACTGAGATAAAACACTCTAAGAATGTTCCTATATGTCTAGGACCTAGATGTGAATCAACAAGGACTGAAGGGAAGAGAGGATGGACAAGATTTTTCAAATATTTTTCATCAGTTCTGAATTTCCATTAGAAAGCTGGGATTAGGCACGGGATCTGGGTGTAAATAACTAAGGCACACACATAACTTCTTCAGTTCTAGTCAAATTCAAATAAATATCAGAGCTGGGAGGAAAAAAAATCAAAGAAAATATAAAGTCAATAGAGATATAAGATATCAAGTCTCTTACTGTGCTAAAGAGGGAAAAATGGGATAAATACACTTTCAAAGATATAAATATTTATGGTTTTTTTACTCCCAACAACTTGTTTCTCTTAGAAGTACAATATTCCTGTCTTACATCAACACCAGAAATCTGAAGTATTTCCATGATTAGTATTAGAAAAGGTGGAATTAGCTGCTTTAAGATGTCTGATTTTTATGCCTATTTTAAAATTTTGAGAAAACTAAACTAAATAAGACTCAAGTGAAATAAAGAAGCAGATGTTCACTTAACATAAACCTCCACCAGAYGATTGAAATTCAAAAACACTTTCACAAATGTGTCTAAATAATTGCTATCAACAATCAAATGTAGGAATCCTAATAGAAGAAAGGTCCAGCTAGCAAACTCTCCTATCTCTAGAGATCACAAATTGTAGAAATGTAAACAAGAGTGTAAAATACAGATGAGCAATACTCCCCTCCTACATCCAGTGATGTATCATCTAGCACAGAAACGATGTAATCACTTTGTGCTGAACAGGTTTTGGTGAAATTTTCCTTCCATTTTTCCAGTCCGTTCTGAAACCACCCAGGACTTTACTATTCATTACAAGTTGAGAAAGAATCCAGTCATTGCCAASATGATTCTTTTCTTTACAAAATCAAGAGAAAACCAGCCAATATTCAAGAATACCAGTAAATGACTYATGAAAACAGGGGCAAACTCAGACCAGAATTCACTAGGCTGATGAACTCATTGCTTCAACTTACATTTAGCACCTCAGCAAAATTATAACAAAGAATAAGTACACAGTTATATTTAACAGAGTATGTAATAGTACACTTCCTTACTGGTCTTCTGCATTAATTAAATTTCAGTAACTTCATTATCTTTGTGAAAAAACTACATTAAATCAGGAATACTTCACAGAAAAACACACTAATGCTCTTTCCAGTACAGAAAACTCGACCAGCAATGTTTTACATTTTCTTTTCAGACTTATACTTTCTACTTAGCGAATTATAAACTTTATGTACATTCTGATTATTGAGTACTATCTTTCTCTTTGCAAAGATAAACTTTTACCGASGGACAATGATGGAAATTGAAGGCAAAATAGGAAAATAGGAAAGTAAGCTTGTTCCTACAAGACCAATGTCTTGTTTCACACCTTTGGTAACAAATGTTGACTTCTTATAAATAATACATTGTTTCTAAATTCTGCTTTATGAAAAAATAAAATGCATGCAGAAAAAAGAAATTAGCGAAATAGTGTATTAAAAAAATTAAGTGATTTTATAGCTAAGCATGTCAGTTGCAGTAAGAAAAGCAATTTGTAAAGATTTGAAGTATATTTGTATTATATTGACAAAAGTGAAATTTAGCAACAGAATTTTTATATGTGACATATTGCAATGTAGAAATACTTGTGGAAGGGAGCCTTTTGGCAAAACTGTAATCTAAGAGGCACTAGATARCAGAGGAAGAACCACGGAGTAGACTGTCAGTGTGGCATAGTAATTAATTTAGAGACCATTAATATCAGAAAGGCAAYTATACTAGAGAGTCCCTATTAGAACATAATTGAGTACCATTCACTGGATRAGTTGATGGTATTATTTATAAAATATTTAGCATTGTTATGGATTGAATAATGTTATGAAGTATCTGCTATACATATTATTAAAGTAATTCTTCCCCATTCTGATTAAATAGCATCCTTTAAATACCAGTAAAAATAAAATAAGCTTCTTTCTGCCTTGACATACAGCTTTAAATCTATTATACTTTACTCAAGCATATAAGCTGTGCCTGTATAATAAACTATAACTGAAATAAATACAAAAACATCCATCTTTTCAGTGTCAGGAATTTTGAATACTTYGTATTCTTTGAAAAATCAGTCAAAGAATTGTTACTACTTTGCAGCTTTTCTGACTAGTTGCTCAATGAAGATTCTTTCTCACAGGATTCCCTGAAGATATTAACAAACGAATGCCCAAATGTTGGACTCTCTGAGGCAATACACTGCACATCTAAGAAAAAGATTTTTCGTAAAAACTGTCAGTATCACTACCGAGCAAGATCAAGACGCTTATTAGAAATTATGACACATTCTTGGGGGAAAATAYTTTCATAGAATCATAGAATGATTTGTGTAGGAAGGGACCTTAAAGATCATCTATTTCCAATTCCCTGCCATGGGCAGGGGCACCTTCCACTAGACCAGGTTGCTCAGAGCTCCATCCAACCCGGCCTGCATCCACAGCTGCTCTGGGCAACCGGTTCTGTTGCCTCACCACCCTTACGCATACATTGAAAATTTATACATTTGTACATAGAAAATAGACATTTTTCCCCCTCCCTCACTCCTATAAGAAATAAAGAATCAGATAATGGGACCTTATATATTAAAATAAGTAAGTTAGACTAATATTAAAAAAGAAAAAAAAAACATGCAAAAGAAGACTGAGGGGAACAGCCTCTAAGAAAGTCAAGGAAATGATAAGTGATAAATCCTTTTCCAAATGCATTGGGATAAAAACGTCTAGCAGAGTCTAGAGGGTCAATAGGTTATCAAAGTATAAAGGAAATATTCAGACAAGGTAAGATACACTAGAATATCAAGGGAAATGTGTTTTCCTTATTTGCTTTGCTGGAATTTGGAGAGATTCCCATGTCGGAAGCTTTTATTTCCAGGGGAGATGCTGAACAGATCTGTATCAGATTGAAATGTAAGTAGGAAGGTTTTTAAAGCAAACTCATAAAATAACGAGCAGCAAATCTCTAGGGCTAGAAGGTACTCAGCAAAGAGTTTGTGACCAGCCCAGAAAATAAAATAGCTCTTTTGGCATGTAAAATTCACACTAAAATGCCTTGGAAAAAGAGGATTGCAAAGTGGTTAAGGGAGCACTGTTCATCACCATATGTGCTGAAATCTAATGCATACACATGTTTAAATATTCAGCCTGATTAAATTCAAAAACCAAACCTAAAGAATTCTCTGCTGGTGAAGCCGTTCACCCCAAATTGCCAGAGAGTGTAAAAGTTCTGCTACATGCTCACAGGTTTTTTTCAAAATACATTGGGTATAGACTGGGACAGAGACAGGACTGTAGACTAGATGGGTCTTGTTCTAACCCAACACATGTGGGCTTGGTTTTTCATTTGTTTCTTTTTACTCTTTCAAGAATTTTTACTAGCTTAAAAATATTAGTCACAGAGTATTACTGCAGATGCAGTATGTCTGCTTCTGCTCTGTTATGGTGTCCCAAGTAAGTTACTTTCTGTCTACATGATAAACCACAATAAAGTGACCCCTGAAATGAACTATCTTGACAATAAAATGAACGAGAAAGAAAAGTATCATACTGCAGTGTTCTCACCAAATATGTATCACGTACAGCACTCATTTCACCTACTCTGTCATAAGCCATGTGTAATTCCTAATGTTAAGACTCTCTAATAATTTGCTGCTAAACTCTTAATAAAATGTTGAACTTTTAACGGATGTTCAAAGACATTTGCAAGATTTATTTTTAAAAGCCACATAATTACAATAGAGACAATTTAATTAGGGACTCAAAGATGTTCTGTAATTGAACCCTGCAGCATAATCTTCGTTCCAAGGGAAAAGGAGCTTACTTTGCTTGACAGAGATGAACCAGTGTAAAAAGGTAAAACCAACCTCAGAAGCAAAGACACAAAGCAAAAACAACAAAGGTAGTTGTTTGTTGCCTAGGACAAATAATTGTATTTGAAACCAAATTTATTTACATTTTTGTGCAGGCTTGGAACAGCTTACCAATGCAGCTTTCTCTGAGTGTTCAGTACTGATTGAATATACACTCAGTAATTCTCATGTAACACATAAGATGAAGATTGGGGTGTTAATAACATATCTCTGGGCATTCATTTGTAAATATCTTTGCAGCCTTAAGATGAAAATTACACTTGGAGTCCAAATCCAGGAAAAAAGGCAAGAGGACAAAAACCCTAAGCTCCTTTGGCATCCTTTGGCATTTTTTCTGCCTCCTCAGCATGAGTTCTATCTCTCTTTTATCTGTGGGTAGATACATCTGAMAGGCCTAGGAAATGCTGAAAGAAGGAAAAAAAAATTAAACATACACCATGCCAAATTGATATAAATAAACTGACATATGTAAGTATATTGAAATGCCTGGGAATGAAACAATACAGGAGAGTAGAGTCTGCTTCTTTAACTTTGCAATATTCACAAAACACCTTGTTATTTCCCACACAAATTCTAATTCCTTTTTTTTTTTTGTAATGAGGAGAATTATCTTGGAAACTTCAGCAGCATCTTTTGAGCTCAGGTTTAAAGCTGAATAAAATCAGATGTCATTTGCTGGTCTTCAAGCAGTTTTACGAGACTGGTTAAGGTCTTGCTACAAACAAGATAAAAATGGCAAACAGAAATACGAAATGTATATATGCTACCTTGTAATGTCTAGTTATTTCATGAAATATGATCCCTATTAAKTAACACCTGGATTTAGTTCATACTGCAGTGAAATTGAAAACTAAAATAACTAAGCAAAGAATTAAAAATAGAGATACAGCACAAAAGTTTTATAAGATTTAGATCACAATGTTTTCTTAGAAATGAAATCCAAGAGGAAAGATTGAGGAAAAGTGAATTCACAGTACTTGTAGGTTTGCTGATGGATGACAAAGATTTGATTTTCTTAAATATATCTCTTATGCTCAAAAAAGAAACAGTTTTTTAAATATAGGGCAACATCACTGTCACCTCTTCCTTTCAAATGTATCATTAAAAATCCCAAACTAAAAATTTTCAAAATAATTTGAAATTTTAGTTTTATTTTGATAAACAGAAATTTCAAGTTAAGGGGAGGCTACATAATCAGAACTGTACTTGGAAGAAGAAGAACAGAGGACATGAAAGAGGAAAGAAAAGACTGGAGAAAGGACTAGCGTTCATAAAGCCAATCTGATGGCAAGGTTCTGCATCTGACCTTGATCAGACCTCAACCATCAAACAAAAGTAAATGGGAAGTCTTCTAACATCTTCAGGAGGGAAAAAAAATGTTATTATCAGAGTAAGTGAATTTATGAAGGAAACAAAAAAAAATAAAGGAAAGAGATTTATAACAGTTTTTGATTAGTTAAGCAATACAGAAATAAGATTTGTTGGTGTTTTTCAGGGAGAGGACAACACTTTAGAGATGCTGTAACTGTATAATGCAGTAAACTTCTGTGTCTACTTAAACAGATGACTGGTTCTATAAGTTTGAGGTGCATATTTGAAAAGTTTAGAAAATAAGTGGAATTTTACTAGTGTGAGTCTGTTGTCAGAAAGACATAAGAGTTTGATCTCTAATTGCCAGATCTCTGGATGTCTGGACACAAGCAGTATCTCAGAACTTCTTAGCAGAATTTGACCTTCAACATTTATACTTCTTCATACTTGTCAGAAAATTAAATTAACCACTGAAAATAGCTTCTCTGATCATTGTTATTTCAGCAAAGCAGGTCAGCAGCCTGTCAGTTTTCTCACGTAACTTTCCTCTTGTTAAAATTCTAATCCACCAAGGTAACTTCAAGGATGGTTTCAAAATATTTTTCCCCAAGGTAGCAATAGGTTGACACTTACAACAAAATCTCAACATTCTAAAGTCTTTTCCATCCCTTGTCATGAACAGATGGCACAATAAGGACAGAACCATTTCCTTACTCTCAAAATTTGGAGGAAGTGGAATTCATTAGGAAAAACAAAATTGATGCTATAAATATTTCTGAAGCTGTTTATATTTTAGTACTTAACCAGTACAGTAGCAACAATGTTCTTCCTGGCTTCTGGCACTGTGTATTGGGTTTGCGTGGTGCAGTTTGGAAGCAGGGCGGGCTACAGGGGTGGCTTCTGTGAGAAGCTGCCAGAAGCTTCCTCCATGTCCAGCAGAGCCAATGCCAGCCGGCTCCACAAAGGACCTGCCACTGGAAAAGGCTGGGTAAACCAGTGATGGTGGTAGCATCCCTGTGATAACACTTTTAACAAGGAAAAAAAGTTATTTTGCAGATTTAATTACACCAAGAGAAGAGTGAGGTGAGAACATATGAGAGGAACAACTCTGCAGACACCAAGGTCAGTGGAGAGGGAGCAGGAAGAGGTGGTCCAGCTGAGATTCCCCTGCAGCCCGTGGTCTCTCCTAGGTGGTCTCCATGGGGAGGCAGCTGTACCCCTGCAGCCCATGGAGATCCATGGGAATGCAGAGATCCACCTGCAGCCCATGAAGGAGCCCATGCCAGAGCGGGTGGATGCCTGAGAGGAGATTGTGAACCTTGGGGAGGCCTATGCTGGAACAGAGTCCTGGCAGGACCTGCAGACCTATGGAGAGAGGAGTCCATGCTGGAGCAAGTTTCCTGGTAGGACTTGTGACCCCATGGGGGACCCACACTGCAGCAGCCTGTCCTTGAAGGACTGTACCCCATGGAAAGGTACCCACATTGGAGCAATTTGTGAAGAACTGTAGCCCATGAGATGGACTCAGGTTGGAGAAGTTCATGGAAAACTGTCTCCCATGGGAGGAACCCCAGGGTGGAGCAGGGGAATGATTCCTCTCCCTGAGCAGTGGCAGGAAAAACCCGTGATGACCTCACCGTAACCCCATTCCTTGTCTCCCTGTGCCACTGAAAGGGAGGAGGTAGAGCCTGGGAAGAAGGGGGAGTGGGGAAAGGTGTTTTTAAGATTTGTTTTACTTCTTATTATCCTGCTCTAATTTTGATTGGTAATAAATTCAATTAATATTCCCAAGTTGAGTCTGCTTTGCCCATGATGGTAATTGGTGAGTGATCTCTCCCTGTGCTCATCTCAGCTCATGAGCTTTTCATTATGTTTTCTCCCTACTGTCCAGTTGCAGAGAGGAGTGATAGAGCAGCTTTGGTGGGTGCCTGGCATCCAGCCAGGGTCAACCCACCACACACTACAGTCTTCAGTAAGTGATTGGCATTTAAAAGAACTCAAGAGATTAGAAATAAAACACTTGTACCCTCTTTGTATCATCTTGAAAACTGCAAATTCTTTTTCTTAACGGGTGGAGAGTCCCAAAAAGCCCAGATGGCCTTTGCAGCACCACGCAGTAGGCAAAAGATCTGTTGAAAAATAGGTGGGTGGTACACTCTGGAGTGTAAGGCACCCCAACCAACATCAATATACCTCTCATTGCTGCTCTAAGTTGGAGTTTTTTAAAAGAGAAAAAGTTCCTGATTCCTTGTGGTGTGTGCTTTAAGTCGACTTTATTCCCTCTCAAACCTCCATGAGGGAGAGCGCAGCAGTGTCTCTGGTTTCTAATTCCTGCTGTCCTCCTCAACACAGCAACAAGTAGGCACCCCCACACAGGGCACCCACAGGTTTGCACTCTCTGTGACTAAAAACACACACGAGGCCGTTTCCTCCACAGCAGTAGTAAACCCTCCTCAGTCAGTGCAGCACTGTGCTAGTGTGCCTCTTACTCCTCACGTAGCCTTTTAAGACATGGTCACAGCAGGAACCACTACTTAGCAAAGCCTTAATCCGGTCTACATAGAAGACTCCTGAATGCTCTAAGAAAACCTCTGTGTTTCTCTAGCACTACTCTTCATAACAAGAATATTTTGTCAACAGTCAAAAGAAGAATTTCTTGGTTTTCTGAGTGCAAGACTATGTTATTAACCTACCTAGAAACTGAGGACCATAAAACCTCATCACTTCCAAGGCGGAACATCTCCCTTCCTTCTTCCTTTTCCCAGTTAAATTTACTGAAATATCTGAAAAGGAAACCGCTACTTCTAGAAATGGACACAGTACTTGCATTTACCTTTTTTAGAGAAGAGCATAAACCCCCACAGACATATAGATAATATACTTTCACACAGCTTAAAATATTCCTGAAAGGGGAACAGAGAACAGGATGGTGAGCGCKATATGCGATCCAAAAAAGTGATGGTTTCTCTCCACCTAGTAACTGAGACACCTCAATATTCAACTCCAGCTGAGACGGTGAGTTTAAAAAAAACCAAGCACACAGAAAATGCTTTTTTTGCTTGCTCTTTGACAGGAGAATGAATATGCAGCTGCTAACAGCGAATTATAGGATAAAAATAATAAAAAGGGCTGAGCTCACTAAAGGAAATATCATGCCAATCACTCTGCATTCAAAAACCCTCTGAATTATGCAGTGCAAAATCCTCGCATACAAGAAGGATATGCTTACGTGGTACCACCTGGTCATTATACATTTCTTTCTTTGTGCACTCAGTTTTGTTTTGTGATAAAATTGCATGTAGAGGAGTTGCTGAAGAGAAAAAAGAAATAAAAAGGAAAAGAAACAAAAAAGAAAGCATTGCTACCATACAAGAAAAAATAATAACTAGATGGGAGGAATATTTCTTATTTTTTCTGTCAATAGAAAATTAAAAATCCTACAATAAAACAATCAAAAAACAAAAATAATCATATTTGGTTTTTTTGGAGAAAGATGAAAACAAAAATTAGATTTAAATTAAAAGAGTAATTTGGATTATGGAAAACAGTACTATTTATAGTACTTTGAAAGATTTTAATCTTTCAAAGTCATGGTCACTAGAAAAAAATCATCCGTGTTAATTAAGGATATTTGCTGGCTTTGCATTTGAAAGAAAGGTTACTACATATATTGTATTGGTGTTCTTACAAAGAATATCCTTCCATAGAGAATAGCTCCTATATTAATATTTATGATATGCATATTGGCTTTTTGATTTGGCTACAGTTTGCCTTCCTGCAAAATATTTTAGAAATGCTACATATCTGAAATTGCCCTGTAATTCTGTCAATGATATTAAGACAGCTGTAGGGGTTGGTTCAAAACTTGGTGGCTTGAGGGCACTCTTTGATTTTAATAAAGAAACCTATGCAAAGAGCAAGCTGTCAATTTAACTACAAGTAGGTCAGAGCTAAACTAGGACATTTTTTCCTTGGGCCAAATCACAAATTAGAGGAAAAAGGCTAAGCTAAAAGGGCTTTACTAAAAATGCCAATCAGTAGTTACACAACCAAGGAAATGAATCAGCCAGTGGCTTTTACAGACCAAAGGAATGGCTGCCTAGGAGTATTTGGAATCACTTACAGGAGCAGAGCCATTGCAAATGTCCAGTTCCCACAAAGGAAAGTTATGCATGGGTGGAACTGGAGATATTTTATTTTCCTTTAGATTGCACTGTGCAAACGAAGGGGAAAGGAACAAAATTTGAGAATTGCCACCCTGYACGATACTATTAATTTACTTAGTGCTGTGTTATTCTTTTCTGTCAATGATGATTGCACAAAAGAAAGGATTGAATGCTGTATGATACATCCATATAGCTATATATACATCTCTATATAGCTGCATGTACTTTCACATTTCTTGTTCGGTTGTACCAGAGTTCTTCCCAAAACACCAACGGTCACACTGTAGCATAACTTGAATCAAGAAGCTGAAGACATCAGTGTCAGGCAAGTGCCATCACTGAATAATTAAGTAGGATTCTGAACATCATTTGACGTTCTTTTTTTTGAAAAACAGGCATTTTTATGACACAAATCTCCATTCTTTGGGTCATCATCCACACTGCATTATTTAGCAACCACCTGGGTGTCTTAAAATCTCCCTCAGAATCAGGATCTTAAAAGAATACACACCTTATGTTTGCAGATACCAGGAAGGAATCTGCCCCAAAAAGCATATTTTGTGACAAAACATAATAGGAAATGAAGAAACGTCGTAGAAATAAAGCAAAACAGAAAAGAGAAAAAAAAATAAAATCCAGGTCAGTCTTTTGTTGTCTGAAGTTATCTGAACTTTTCATTTAAATAAAATAAATACATCAGCAATATGTGTTAGGATAGCAGTCTTGTGTTTGATTCTTGCATCAGATCTTTCATAAAGCGAAACGCCTCATAGGAAATCCTTAACATCTTCATTGCCCTGATTCCAGCAGGTCTGGAAGACAAGTAGTATGATGGAGACCAATACTCTGCCCAGTGTGCTTCTCACACCGACTATGACTTGTCGACACAGACCCTTCCCTTCTTGTGTTCATTTAACAATATCCCCACTACTAATACTGAGAAATCAGTAGTCAGGCTCAATTTAGAGTGCATAAAAAGGGGAACCATCTTATGGAATTCTTCCCTCCAGTACGCCTGCAGTCAAATGCTCTAAAGCTTTGCTCAGATCAGAAAATTAGAATCGCAGAGAATATTCCCCTTCACTGGGACTTTACCTTCTGTACTGTTAAGCTTTTAGGATTGCCCCAGACACAGTTTTTATCCAGATGAACTAGCACTCTTCAAGCAATTCCTGTACTTGTTTGGTATTTATCCGGAATAAGTTTAGAAGCAGTCACTGTGTTTGGATAGTAAAAGAGGGTAACACCCTGGACCAGGAATCAGGCCATTCTGTCAGCTGGCTTTAGGGCCACTGAATAACATTTGTGTTTACATTAATAAACAGAGCTGTAGAAGGATGTATGAGTAGGGTAGACTAGATTTGACTAGAATATTCCAGGTTGAAGAGACCTCAACCATCCACCRAGTCTGATCTTTTTTGGATAATCAAAAGTTAAAGAAAGTTGTTTAGGACATTATCCAAAAGCCTTTATAATGCTGACAGGCTTGAGGCATTGACCACCTCTCCAGGAAGCTTTTTCCAGTATATTGCCATCCTCTCAGTAAAGAAATGCTTCCTTCATCAGTCCCTTGATGAAGCTTTGTACCATTCCCACATGTTCTCTCACTGGATACCAGGGAAAAGACATCAGCACCTTGCTGTCCACTTCTCCTCCTCAGGAAACTGTAGGGAACAATGAGGTTGTTACAAATAGAAGTGGATCTATAAAGAGGAAATTTTGGAGAGGATTGAATGTTCACACTAAACCTGCATACAAATACTAATTATTAAAAAAAGAGGAAAAAGAAAAAAAAATTATCTTTTCCAATACGTGGGTAATACACTTGCAATTCCGACCTACGTGCTTCTAGATATGGTGTTAAACAAGAAATGATTGAGTATATCAGGTGGTCCATCAAGAATACATAATGTTGCTTGATTTTCTGTCAACAGAAAAATCTCTTTGCAGAAATCATGTCAGAAAAACAAAGACTGTGGGCTTTGTACAAAACTTCTTTGTGTTAGATGACCAAAATTCAAATAACCAAGTTTTTTTAAAAATAATTTTAATAATAATCAAGCCTACAGTCAGTCAATAAAAAAACAGTGTTATTAAGATAAAAATCAGTGCTCAAAGAAACCTAACGCTGGGAGCTATGTATTATGAAATCAAAATAAATTATAGGATCAAATAAACTGAACTTTAACTTTGTAGTGCAATGTTATCACAAATACCTGTTTTGCTAGATATACAAATAGAACAGAGTGAAATACTCCTGTGGAACGTGATATGCAAAATTAGACACAAGTGGGTGACATGAAGAAAAGAAGAAAATAAAAAAGAAAAATCAGTTTAGTTGCACTGAGCTAGAACAAGCTGTTTTGCCAAAATTATCAGAATTTTTTATTCTAAAAGTTTACATCTGGAACTTCATCAGGTCCCAGATACTTTAGTTATTAACCTAGGTAGTAAGAAGTTGTTACCAAGTTCTTGTGGACCTAGTGGTTTTCTAAATGCATAGGTAATACAAACAACGTTAAGAACTTGAAAGCAATTTAAGACAGTAAGATGTGATATGCTACTCTATTAGAATTTGCAGAAAAGCATAATTGCAGTAAAAAATTTGAAAGTCTATATTTATTTCATTTTTATAGTAATTAAGTATTGAAGTTACAAGTTTAAACTTGAATGCTTGAAGACTTTTAGATCTCTTGAAATACATTCTGAGGGTCTTTGTTCTATCACTCAGGATGAGGGGTGGATAATGTTCTAAACATATGTTTGCCTCTACTCTGTCTTCCCCCATTTCAGCTGGATTAATGGTATTCCTATTAATTGATTCCCAGCATTTCTAATTCTTGCCTTCTCCCAAGCTCTTCTAGAAAAAAGRATTAGTATTATCCAGTTCTATCCCTCGTATGTGACGCCTTTCCATTGCACATAAGAATTACGAAAAGATTACCTTCCTGGTGGTAAGTGGATATTTATTCCTCAGATTGCTTCTGCAGTAGCAAAGAAGATTGTATTTCTGAGAACAGGTCCTTTCACTTGTTCTTCTGTCTTAATTGTTTGCATCCTTGCTCACTCCAGCTACTGCACTAAATCCATGTTATAATCTTTCCTCTAATTTTTGTAATCCTCYGTATCCAGAAAGACTGGAAGTTTACAAATGCACGGTATGATATAAGTTATGGATTAGATACCATATATAAAGGAAGGATGACTGAATACCTTTTRTTTACCAAATTATGATATAGTTTAAGATAGACGATCTCCTAAGTATTATTAAATATAGATCTATTCTGTCATTCCGTCATATCTGAACTCATTTCTCAATTATCAATTWTGCAAAATTTTTGCTGCATTTTCTTACAGGCTTTTTGTTCTTACATGTCTTGTTGCTCAAGCAGCGTAGGTGTTTTTAGAAATGGCAGAAAAAAAACCCATACAAAATACAGTTTCACATACATAAAACTGAGATAAATTTTTGTTACTCAGGGTTAATTTTGCTGTAATTGACATCTGATTCTTCCATTAAGTCTTTAGCATTCATAAAAATCATCACAGGAAAGTTCCCGATGAAGCTGAAGAAGTTTCCTCTGCACTGATATTCTCTAGGAAGTCTCAGATGGACAGAACTATCATACTGAGTTGCATGCACCTACTAAGATACATGTAAGTTAAATGTTCACAATACCCTCCTTTTTTAACAGCTCTCTTCAATTTTTTTTWATCCACTTGGCCGGTTTTGTAGTTTAAATGCTATTTGCTTATACCCAGTGTAGCAACAGAGATCTCACTTCCAAAACTATGSATGATTATAGCAAAAAGAATGAATTGAAGATGCTTACTGTTTATTTAAACTCATCCCTTTTTTCATCTCTTCCCCTCAGCTTTTAGTTGGGCAATGAAATATTAATTGCTTTATAATTTCTGTCAAAAATTCCCTCACAAATTACCTGTCACTATTTTAAAAGTAATGTCTGACAGATGATAAACATTAAGTCTTGTTTGGTTTATTTGAAATTCCATAGATGGGATTTTAATTTCAGAAATAATTTGATCGTTTCTTAGTTGATTGCATGGCTGTTGAGTTTACAAATTACTGCTTGCAGCTGTTCCTGCAGTTCTTCCTCAGGGTTAAGATGTTCAGAAGGAAACTATCACATTTTAATTAAATCTAATAGGAAATAGAACAAAACTGTTGTTTGTGGGGGGTTTTTTGAGTTTAAAAAAAWTTATATTTTGATAATTTAGACATTTGTTCATGCAATGTCCATTTTTTGCATATTTATTGCACTTTAAATTTCAAGTTGCATTTCACACCTTAATCAGAATTTCTACAAGTGATTGAGAGACTGCTTACAATAAGTTTTAACATTTTAAAGTGATCACAGGTTTGGCTCTTAAAGAAACTGCAGTAGGAGGAAACTGTTGGAGAAAGCTAACAGCATAGCTCCCAAACAGGTCTGGGAACAGGAAGTTGGAATAAAAATATAGGCTTTCCAAAGCTACACAATCTTACCAACATTTTAGGAAAACGTATTTATTCTTCAGAACCTTATCATTGGACAATACCTCTTAGATACAGAAGACTATTAGGCTATGAAGCCAACCATCCCAGTGTTTATGTTCTGTTTGATCTCATTCTGACTACAAAGATAGCCTAAGATTAAGTTAGAGTGATCCCTTACAGGCTTTGGCATTCTTGATGCACTGAAACTCCCACTCACATCTTATTTCGCACTCTATTATTAATATAACAGCTATTTTCATAATACAGAGCAACAGAATCACCAGGACTTTAGGACAGGGAAGTCTTGTACTTTCAGAGGCTTTCACATACAGATATTAGAGTGAAACAGATCTTTAATTTCTTTTTTATTTGAGTTCCTTCCTGATRAATTATATTCTAATCAGTAGACAATTAATTCATTTACCTCAAAAATTATCTAATTCCTGTAATTCTTCTCCACAGCTGAATTTTTTATCATGAACACAAATCTCTCTTTCATTCATGTGACATCTTCTGTTTGGGTCTGATGGTTCCCTCTAAAACGTTGCAATGATCCTGACTGGGTGACCAYTGTACATCAAGAAGTTAATGAGCTATCCAGGAGAACCTCTGCCCTTGGGCTGAGCTGCAGTGCCCATGGCCCTCAGGCGGTGTTGGGGATTCCATAGCCCCTGTCTTCAGAATAAGCTTGGCCAGCTCTTTGTAAAAGGAGCCTGCAGTTAGCTCCCACGTGATGATTACACCACCTGGGTATCCTTGCTTTTATCTAAAACAAGTTCTTATATGAAGACACTTTCTGTTTGGCAGTAGAAGTGGTCAACAGAGTTATTTTCTAGTAAGACAATCCAATAGGTCAAATGATCAATATTGGATAATGCTTTTTATGGATGGGGTCTGCCTGGTATGCTGTGCCYTGATAGTTAAATCATTCAATGCTGCGTAACTCAGGGTTCTCAGTATCTAAAGGCATGCAAAATTATCTATACTTTCCTATCTTTAGAGTGTTAGCTCAAAACCCCACAATTTTGAATGATACTTTACAGAGTCTGAACGTTTTTTTTACTTGGATCGTAAGAAAACAGCACCTCCTGGACCAAAACACATCCAAAATACCTATTATTCCACAAGAACCACAAGGTGCACAGAACCTGAAAGGCTACTTAGCAGCCAGTTACATACCAAAATTTGAGTATGATTCCTGCAGGCATCTATGGATGTTACCTCAATATTCCGAGACTGCTTATACCTGCTGCTTGTTTGAAAAATAACCTATTTGTTGAATAGGTGTCAGTGGAAATTCTAGACAAAAAACTGTATTGAGTACACCTTTTTGGTTTTCTCGTTGTAGTTTGCATGCTGTTTGTTTTGCATTGATGGTTTAATCTGGTATTAAGAAGCAATGAGAATCAAGTTAATTTAAATGATTGTGAGGTTTACTGTACTTAATTTTTCATAACATAAAGCCATTATATTCAGAAACTGCTTGATATTTTTCCTTCACACTTCTGCCGCCATCCATTTTTACAAGYTTTTTATTGATTGCACTTAACACAAGGAAAAAGCATCATGCAGTGGCATAGGCTTTTGCCCAGTCATGCAGACAAGCACGTTCTATTTAAGTCACATTGGAAACTTGCAACGTGAGAAAATGGTGATTTTTCAGACCCAAAATATTTCATGGTGATAACCCCTTTTCAACAAATCGTCCATCAAAACAAAGGGCATGTATTTTTTGCTGCCAGCTCATCTACGTGGTTCATAAATGCCTATGTGAACCCAAATATATGGATTACAAGGATTCCAGATTTTTGTAATTTTAAAAACATGTAATATTGGTTTTAGAGAGAGAAAGAATGTGTGTTCCTGGTCTAAGCCAAGATGGAAAACTGAGATGAAAGATTTAGTAATTTTTATTATTTCAGCCGGCTTTTTTACCCTGGAGGATGGGCAAAGGAAACTCCCCATTCCTAAACTTTAAACTTCACACTTTGTCAGTTCAATTTTACAGTCAGATTCTTCTGAAGAGCCCGTTCTATCTATATCCACATCTTTGTCTTTTTCTACCTCCTTTTTCAGATTTCATCCATTTTCCTACTTTCCCTCTAGCACTCGGGTTTCCAGGATAATCTCCTTATGTTCTTTCCAGCCTCTTCACTTAGGAGACACAGAGGTTGTTACCTTATAGTTCCTGCATGTCCTGGTAAAGACAGGAAGATCATCCTTAGCTGCTTTATTTTCACTATCTGCACAGTCTAAACAAATAAAAGTCCTCCCAAGTATACCTGCATCACCTTCTCAAAATGCCTTACTGAAATGGGATTTAGACAGAGGCAGAGCATTCTGTTCACAGATTTTAGGCTATTTCCTAAGTACAGTGAAAAGACTGGTTCAACAATTTTATTGGTTTTCAACAGCACTAACAGTCAAGCTCCTCAAGAAGAGTTGAAGTTTATCAAAAACTATTTATTGTAAAATTYCAATTCCAGTCTTCTATGCATGTGTTTCTGTGTGTTTCCAATTAAAGATTATGTGTTGGTTCCTTCAGGTTTGCCCTTACTGTATGCATGCAAAATATAAAGTAATACACATTCTAATTTTAAGCAAATAAAAAAGAACATGTTAAATATTAAGTATAAGAACATTTGCAAAACCATTTTTTAAAAGAGTCTAGAATGACAACAGTTGTGAAATAGTGTGTCTAAACTGAATTTAGCCTTTAGGAAACATTTTCATAGGGCTGAAGGTAATTTTTACATGAAATTAATACAGGCAGAAAGAGCAGAAGTCAACTACAAAAGTGATACTGAACTACAGAACTAAAACAGACATCCAGTCCTGCCACATAAATTCATCACTCTTAGAAGAAACTGAATAGGTGTTGTTTTTTCTTAATGAATTCATGCCTGGGAACTAAGTCAGGAGACAGCTGGAATATTTATCTATTTCTCTAGAAAGAGATTTTACCATATTATCAGAAATGCATGGAGTATCTAACAGTCTTAGGGAAAAAGGTTGCTATCACATTTCCAGATCAGCGATTCCAAAACCCAGAGCCTGAAGAGACTGAACATACAACGTTGCATATAGGTGAGGATTTGCATGCAAACGACTTTGCATAATTTCTTATTCAGTTTCCAAATTTTCTGTCATGATTCATTCCATAATATCAGTTATAAAACCTAATTACTGAAATTGTAACTGTTTTAAGCTAAATTGACAATAACCTACACTGAAAAATCTTGCACTTTTAATATTTCAGCTAAAAATATGTCTGAGTTATTTCAATAATTTCTTCTTGTAATCCAGAAGGAATTTCCTCTCTTTCCATATAATGGTTGAGGCTAATATAATAAAAGTTCTTAAAGTGGCAAATTATAACCAACTTAGCATAGGTTGCACGTTTTCAAAAGAATTAATTATTTCCCATTGCCTTTTTTACCTACTGTGGGATGCTTAAATGTGCTTTCGAACACAGYCTTTGAAAGTGTCAGTCACAGAAGCTCCATTTATAGCCTTGGCATTTCTTCTTGTCTAAAGGACACAGCTTTCCTTCAGACAGTCTAGGCTACACCTAGACTCTCAACACATGCCTCTCCATCACTCCGAGGCAAACCAGCCTGGGCTTAGTTTTTATTGCTGTAGATTTCACTCACTGAAGCTCTTCTCTTAAAACTATGAAACTGAATAAAGTTAACCACTTTGGCTCTCAAAGTACTTTACCGTATATTTGGCAAGGGTGAAATATTATTGCTGGCATAGGTCTTCCTTAACAAATTAGTGGAGAAAGAAAAGAGAAGGCACAAACCCATTTTCCATTCAAGCATTCCCCAGTTCCACTTGGGCATTCAGAGCACTATTCTCACTCAGCTGCTGTAGAAATACCTGAACTCGCRCAGCGGTTTGTACTCAGAAGCAGCACAGTATTTTTCATATGAACTGCATGACTTTACCAGCCCTGATTGGTGCAACCTAGGCAAATCTGAGAACCAATTATTCTTTGTTTTTTTTCCTCTTCACATTTTAATTTTGAAAAATGCAAGACTATATTTTGTATTAACCATGTTTGGTCATATTAAGGTTCCTTCTCTCCAATATAGTAGTAGTTTTGCAGGTATTCCTAGTAAATCTTCGTAACGTTAGTTATACCATAGCTGAAATTAGGACCCAAGTTCTAAACTGATCACCGTCACCGCAAAGCAGTAAAATCTTATGTCACATTGGTTGAGAACTAAATACTAAATGCATTTCCAGAAATATTATTCTCAAAAAGCTGTGCCACTAGGTATTTATAATTGTGAACTTCACTCAAGTGAGTAATGACTCACATAGAAATACATGTTCAGATACAAGAAACTTTTGCCAACAAAAGAACCAGGCTCTGTAAATGTGCCACCAAGGAAAATAGTTTTAATTGTAGAATAGTGATTTTTCAGTACAGCTCCAGGGCAAGGAACAAATATAAAATTAAAGAGGGCTTGCACTGCCTTTTATATGAACACTTTCATGTGAAAAATCAAGGATTTATAAGAATATTGAATGCAGATGAAAAGGACAATGTTCTTTATTGGTCTGACATCAGAATTCCATTTCAGTGGCATTTCTCCCCAGAAATTAAGAGCCAGAATAGAAGACACACATCTTTAGGTACTGATTTGCCTCTGAAAAATGATGGCAATCACAAGGGGCTTTAGGTCGCCTCCCACAGTTGCAGTGCCTGCATGCAACTGCTTGCAAGCTCCACTGTTCAAACCTGTGTACCAGCTTTGGTCACTGTAAGGTCCACAGGAGTTATTCAAAGGTAGAACTACTAATGTTCCTGAGCATCTCCTTATRGCCTTATTTATCTCCGATTCTGAGCCAGACTTTTGGCCAGCAGTCAATAAGTAAAGACCAATAAAGTGAAGCCTACCAAATTCCATTCACAGTCACAGGCAGCAATCTAACGACATCTTTCCAAAGCACTTGTTAATGTTACTCATAGTTAAAGCCAAGAGTTGTCATGGGGACATCATAAAAGATTTGTTCAAGTCAGTTTCACAAGTCATTAGCTATCAGCTGAAATCCCCATTTCCCTAAGTCAAATTTAAGCCATTAAATCATACTGCTCTCAACTGGAAAAGATGACAAAAATAACCCCTCCAAAGAAGAAGCACGTTCTTACATTTTCATTAATTTACATCCTTGCACTTAAACCTTCCAAACTAAAGAGAACCCAGAATACCGGGGAAGGTAAATCTATAACTTCTTCCTCTGCAAGGGAAGTTTTAACTAAGAAAACACGGCACTTAAATCTACTTTATTTTTAATAGGCACCATTGTCTTTCTGTGTCATGAAGGTTTGCACGCACAAAACCTGTACAGGAACTATGTTTCATAAGCAATGGGGAAAAAAATACCAAGTAAATAAACCCCACAAGTGTGAGAAAATATGAGAAATCGTTTCAATTGAATAATACATGACTTGTTTCAAGTATCTGTGATATAAAAACATCAATTGAAACTGCAGGTTTTTAAAATTTTTTTCATCTATTCTTCACAAGTGATAAAACATTGCAAAAAAAACCACACAGCCATGTCCCCAAGAGGAATTAAGACACTTGCATCAGCAATTGTTACACGTACTTTATGCTGTATTTCTATAAATGTGAAAAGGTAAAGTGGCTACTTGAGTCATTCACACACACTGATAATTTAGTCAGTTTTCTAGTGTACTAAAATCAGTTCAAATAACCCACTGCTCTATTTATTTAGAAGGAAGTAGTCATTCTGCTTTCGATATAGGTACACAGGACAAAAAGGACAGTCACTTGGGTTGGGTTTTTTTTTGGTACTAGTGAGGCAGAAATGGGTGGCTCATCAATGCAGAAAATTAGGGAAGGAAACATTGTGATGGATGCAAAAGAAATGCAAGAGACAAGCAGCAAAGCTGGCCGGGGGAGACTAAAAATATTGATGGGGACATGTCAGGGACCTTTAAACAGAATGTCAGGGAAGCAGAGTTCAGTAGGTCACAAAAATTATGCAGAACTTCAACTCTGAAATCATAAACACTTGAGAGACATTTAAGGTAATACTTGGTAGAGTTTAGAGCCAGCAGCAAGGAATAAAAAAACCAAACAACATGTTTTCTTTATACAATATACAGTAAATAGAGAGTTGTTTATGTAGTATGCCCACCCACTGCATAGTACTTTACATATAAAGTAAAGCTATTTCAAATTCCAAAAGAAGGGCACAATGGAAGAATTCAAGCTAGATGTGGGAAAGTAGTTTAGCATTATGGTCAGAAAGGACGAAAAGTAGAATAAGAAATCTAGAAATGCTTTATGGAGGAAGGAAATTGCATGTTTTTCAAGGGAGTATTTCTAACTACTCCGGAAGGGTGTGGGGAGTGAATTAGAGATGACTCCTAGACCTAAGGCATCAGATGTAGTGAACAAGCACCACTCTTCAAATTGGAGGGGTTGGGGAGTAATTGCCCCCAAATCCTCCACCTACACATCGCATACCAGAAAACACATAAGCATACCAGAAAACTTAGTGAATAAAAATAAAATAACAAATATAATTAACAGCAGCAACAACAATAAAAATACAAACCAGAGGAGAACTGGCTGAACTGGTTGAAGTTCCAGGTGAATTTGAAACGGTGACAAACTTTGCGAACACCACCACCAAAGACAGCAGTATTCTACCACTGCCTGTAGTCTGTATTGATGATAACAAGTATAGCATTGCGGTAAATATGAAAAGACTATGCCTTACCAAAAGAACGGACAAAAAACCCTGTCCCCTTGTTCTGTATACATTCTGGCTCTGAAATTCCAAGATTCAGTTATAAGACTGATATGCACATGTATGAAGAGCCCAAATATTTACATAAGGTGAAGATACTGAAATAAAATTAATGTTGGGTAATGGAGCTCTTTTGTGCAGGTAGCCAAAGGCTTCAAGATCGCAAGTTAAAGTAAGGAAATTTTGAGGAATTTACATTTCCTGCAACAAAATTTTTCTCAATCACAAAGTTAGCACCAGAAAGGCAGATTGTATATTCCTTCATTTATAAATCCCRCAAAATGCCCAGGTTTACTTGTCACAGCTGTTGAAGTTTATGTAACAGCAACGATAACTTTTCTTGAGGGCTGGTGGTTAAGGTGCAGCCCAGTTAACTATTTCAGCAGCTGTCATCAACTAGCTAACAGCTAAAATCACACACCATTAGAAAGACTGGGTCTCATCTAATTTGAGAAATTCTCACAGAGATATAAAATATTTTTTTATTAAATTATACACTCAAATAACTGAAAGGTGAGTCAGAAAAGTACTTCTTGACTCACACCTGTTAGGAATTACATCTCTTTYGGGAACAATGCTATATTGAATGTGGTGGGCAATCCTTTGAAAGCCAATTTCATTATCAGCACAAGTAACATTTATTGTACAGATTTAGGAAGTCAAAAGGTTAAGAAAAGCAAAAAGAACCAGAAAATTACAAAGTTACTTTACTGCTATTATCTTGTGGCTTTGTCTTAAAAAATTAAATATCAAGAATATTGAAATCTCACTGKTTTTTCTTTTCTCTAGAGGTAGTAATTGTCTTACCAGATCTTTGGAGGAATAGAAGAATTTGCTATGCGAGGGCCTGCAAATATTTCCCAGATTATTACTGAAGGATAACAGTAGTTGGTAAGATTTTACTACATGGTTTATCCAGAGGAATCCTCTCATTTTTCAATGTTTTCCTTTGTAAATCAGAGTTAAGTTTATATCAACTATTCATGAAAGACAGCAATAGACACTTCCTTTAGGCAGATTCATTAATTTTAGGTTGAAAATCTGCATTTTTGCATTGTTACCCGYGCACAGAGGTAGGCTATGGCAGCCTATGAAAACCACTGGAGCTCTTCAAATTAGTGAAAACGGAAGGGCAAAGATCAATGGCAAGAAGATCCATATGAAAAAAATTATCAACCAGCAAAAGAATATTTGACATCCCCAAAAGCCTGGAATTATATTTAAATATAACAACTGACCGTATATTTTTTTCCATGTAAGTCTTAGTTTACCTTTTTAGTGGTGTCTCAAGAAGATTAGAACAAATATATATATAAAGCTCAAGACCAATGGTGTTATTTGAATTAAACACATGGATACAAACTTAGCATTCAGGCAATGGAATGTGGCATTCACCCAAACTCTTCACAGAGCTCTTGTTTCAAAAATTTGTCCTAAGTCCCTGTGTCAAATATTCTAACGTTTAGATCTTAAAGAGATTAAAGTTATAGATAGTATAAAAGCGACAGTGCTTACTCAGAGCAGAGGAGTGTGGGCAAAGAAACGAGAAGAAAATGGGTTAAAAATAAAGTATGTGTAATTACACCTTCTCAGCTACCTCTTTGTGAAAGCACTCCACCTTAGAGAAGATAAAATTTAGCAGTGAATCACCTTATATAATTCTGTTCAAGAATAACTTGCTTTTTCGAAAGGGGAAGTAGCAATTTGGTATTAGGAACTAAAAATTACCTTGTGGAAAGTATTCTATTTTGCCTGCTATAAAAACTTCTGTATAAAAACTATTAAAGCTTAAATTAATTATGGAAAAGTACAATAGATTAAAGGTGTGACTGAAAACCAACCTATGATCACACAGGCAAGCTTTCATAACTAAATGTTGGCTCTTCTTCATGTTTTGCATGAAACAGTTGCTATGGAAAAATATCTAGATTGTTATTTATTTGCTAGATCAAAGACTGATTATCTAGTCACACACAGGTGTGATAGTGCATTATTACTAACAAAACTAGCAAATTTTTTCTTTACTCAATTGAATGATGAACAAGAAGGCACATTAAAAATAGTAACGGAGTCAGAGTTTAAGAATTTTTTCTTATGAAAATAAAGGTAAATAACTTTACATAATGGGTGCCAAAAATGTATGTAAATAAAATTGTTAATTTTTAAACATAAAAAATTATCTTATGGAGAATGGCAACTATACTTCCTTAAGCTATCATAATATATGGTCAAATGTATTTATGACTGCTGTCATAATGTGATGGTTTATACCAAGAAGCAAACAAAAAACTTGGACGATAGCAGCAGACGTATGAGCGAGCTAAGAGAAAGTATGAAGACAACTGCAACAGTTCAGCATGCAAATATTATTTACTCTGGTTGCAAATTAGTATGTTCATAGTGTTATTTGCCTATAAATTTTAATAGTATGATGTTTTTTTGTATTTATGGTGTACAAAAAGGGAGGTATTTGGTTATGGTCTTCATTTTAGAATTATGGAGCCAAGGAATGGAAGAAATACAATTTGTAGGATTTCATCCATCTTTAACCTTTAAAGGACTACTCTGCTCAGTGTTAAATAGACAAAGAAAAAAATTGTTATCTTGTGACTGCTGGTTACATTGGCAGAATTCTGAACAATGGAAAGAAGAATTTTCAAGAGGAGCCTTTAAATCTTACTGATGTGGGAGACAGTAAGAAACAGCACCATTGTTTTAATTCTTCATTTTAATAGCATACAACAACATTGAATGAATTAATTCTCAGCAATAACAGATTTGTCATACCTGATATGATCCCTTATATCTACCATATCATCTATATGTCCTCATCTCCTAATGATGAAATTATTGAAGCAGTTAACATGTTCTGAGATAGTTATTATACTTACATTAGCTTCACTATAATTTCAAGGCACTACTAGCATCCTCACTTTACAAATGAAATTACACATTTTTTTTTCAAACAGGAGATCTGGACCAGCTGATCTGTAAATGAACACAGGATATTTTTTGACAAATAATAATTAATATCACATCAYAGACTGCTGCTCACCAGTCATTCTTTTCCAGGATGGACAATTGAAATGGTTATATGAAGATCATTTTATGTCCCTTTGTCACTTTCCTTTTTTTTTTTTTTATTAATGATCTAATAATTAATGGCAATGGTTACTTATAAATCTCAAGGTACTAAATTTCCCATAGGATTTCACAAAATTTTAAAGCTCCTTTTACAGAATGTTGATATTTTATAAAAAACAGAAAGCACAGGGAGAGATTTAGTGAGGAATAAAAATCTCAGGAATCTTGAATGAAAATTCTTGGCACAAGTTCATTTAAACATGTTGCTTTGCTTTTTTCCAAGCAGACACAGTTCCCTGAAAGTCACTAGCTCCTCCAAGGATGGTACAACACAGAAACAGCAGTCAGAGCTGGTAAACTCTGGGAAGAAGCCTGGAATGTTCATCAAAACTCAGATACGTGCCACACTGAAAACAGGACATCAACAGAAACCTCTGTCAGTTGTTCCCTCTCTCATAGGCAGAATCTCCACTATTTTGAGTATTTCTGTGATAGACCTCCTTGGCATTAGACTAGGGATGCCACAGACCTTTGCTCAAAAATATCCRGCCACTCCTGTTTTTTCAAAGACACACATTCAGTGAACCCAATGAACTTCCCCATTAAAAAGAAAAGCATCTTGATTTCATAGAGCAATACCATGGACTTGAGAGTTTATTTTATAACAGAAATGGTGCATGCTACTGTTTAAATACATATTCTGTATTATTTCATTAAGGAATTTAGAAAACTTTTATTCTTATTCACACAGAAATGATTTTAAAGTTTCCAGGAACATAAATCTGAAATACGTTGTTCACAAATTTGTAGTTCATTGCAAACAACCTATAAAGATTTCCATTTATGTCAATTACAAAAAATTACTATGCACGAGTAATAGTGTATAGTTTGCTTATAAACAACATTAGAAATTCAAGGTTTTACCCAGGAAATATCATTATCAAAGATTTGATGGTCTAGCACAGATGTTAATAGTTTGCTGATGCTAAATATACGTGAGCAGCTGAAACTTTATGTGTAATGTTATCACATGCTCACCTAATTGACAAAATCCTGTTTACCTTTTACATAATGCTTTTACATGATGTTTTATTACTGTAATAAAATGACATTCAAATCTGCCTTTAGAAGGATACTAAAATAAAATTTTGCTAATAACCTACTAAATCTTAATACTGAAATCCAAACCAATACTTTATATAATAYTTATTCCAGTTAACATATCAATATTTTGTACATTTTCTATGATGTATGACGCATATTGTGGATGAAAATTTTATTATTTAAAGTCTACTTCTGTTTGCAATCAACTTAAGTGCAGTTGAGTTTTCTTTGAATGGCACAGTACTCCTTACAAGATTTATTATTACAAGTAGGTTAATTTCAGAGAASCTGAATAATAGCTTCTTTGAAAATAATTGCTTTAGCAATCACAAAATTATGAATTTGGTAATTGTTTACCCATGCTTTCTATCAGAAAAAAAAATGTTTCCCAACCTTGGAATGCTTTTCTTCCATTTGAGAGTTTGTGTAGTAGTACCTGTATAGAAGTTGACATRTGTAATTACCAGATTATAATGATTTTCAGCCTCTCAAACAGAATCACAGAATATTCTAAGTTGGAAGGGACCCACAAGTATCATCGAGTCCAACTCTTACGTGAATGCCATGTATAGGTATCAAAACCACAGTTAGAAAATCTATATTAATTTTTCTCTTTCTTATGAGTACGTGAACAATGGTGTATACCTCTCATGAGTACAATAGTCATACTGGATACTCTGGAACTGGTGTGGATGCTCTCAATCTCCTCTTTACCTTGTTACATTCTGATAGATAATTAGTTACTCCCTTAGGCAAAGGCAATAAACCTATTTTTACCCACTTGCATTTACCAGCAAACAGGCTGCAGGATCCTCCTTTATCCCATTCATTTTACCTAAATTCTTTAATTCATTGTAAAATACTGGAGAAGAGAGCAAGAGAAAGGCATGGCAGAATTCTTTATTGCTTAACAGTTGACTTCACTGACATCCGAGATAGAAGACCATGTTTGACTTCACAATTCCACCTTAAGTTATTCAAGGTAATTTTTAAGTCCTGACATTTTTAGAAGTCTAAAACAGTTACTACTGACCCTTCAAATTACTTGGTTATTTCAGTCTGCCTCAAAATCTGTTATCTTTTTGTTATTTATAGAAAAAGGGAAGAAGATAACATTTTTTCTGATGCATTTTTAAGAATGTGACAAGCAGTGCCCCTCAAGGGTCCATACTGGGACCAGTGTTATTTAATATCTTCATTAATGACGTAGACAAAGGGATCGAGATGCAGATGACACTGAGCTGAGTAGTGCGGCTGACACACCTGAAGGATGGGATGCCATCCAGAGGGACCTGGGCCTGGACAAGCTCAAGAAGTGGGCTGTTGGGAATCTTGTGGTTTAACAAGACCAAGTGCTGGTGCGGCACCTGGGTCAGGGCAACCCCACTACCAACACAGGCTGGGAGGTGAACAGATTGAGAGCAGCCCTGCTGAAAAGGACTTGGGAGTGCTGGTGGATGAGAGGCTGGACACGATCTGTCAATGTGTGCCTACAGCCCAGAAAGCCAATTGTGTCCTGGTCTGCATCCAAAGCAGTGTGGCCAGTAAGGCAAGGGAGGGGATTCTGCCCCTCTGCTCCATTCTCGTGAGACCTGCCAGGAATGCTGCATCCAGCTCTGGGGTACCCAGCACACGAAGGAGAGAAAGGACATTGACCTGCTAGAATGAGTCCAGAGGAGGCCACCAAGATGAACAGAGGGATGAAGCATCTCTCCTACAAAAAAAAGGCTGAGAGTATTGGATTTGTTCAGCCTGGAGAAGTGAAGGCTTTAGAGTGACCCCATTGCATCCTTCCAGTACCTGAAGGGAGCCTACAAGTGAGTGTGTACTCCATGGTCTAATGACAGTATGTCCTACACAGGCAACATGAGTAGAAAGGATGTATTTGCTGATGAAAAGCACACTAGTCTCATCAGGGAAATTAGCAGAAACTTGGAGGAAGAGGTTTGTCTCATGAAGAGTAATGTGTAAAATCTTCCAGGAATTATAGCTCTCTTAGGGTGCTCATTTTGTTCCACTGAGCATAAAGGCAGTTTATATGATCATTTTATTGCAGATATTTCAAATAAGAGCTGATGGCTCCTAGTCTTGTTCTCAGGCCTGAATTTCTTTTAGCCTAACATGTAGGATATATGCTCAAGTAGTGGTTTAAGTAGACTGAGTCACCTCTTGTTGAATAGATATTATGTTTCTTGATGGGGAGGTGGGGGGGGAAAGGAGGTGTGTGCATTCAGCTTTCACATACAGGTAAGGCCTTTTTCTATCTTGCAAAGTACTAAAAATAATAATTCCCAGTTTCAATGGGTGAGTCAGTTCCTTGCAAGGGAGAGTCAGACTAAGCTATTGACAAGGACATCTTGAAGTTCCAGGCTTCTGCTGAAAGAGGAAGGATCTTACATCTCCCAAGTACAAAAATTAGCCTCTTCCCTCTTCTGCTTTTTTATATAAATTTAAACATAAATTGCATAGCAATAATTTATACCAGAGTACTCTCTGTGCAAGCCACTGCCTAGCAAGGAGTTCTCACTGAAGTGCTGGCAGAAAAACATGCCTGTGGACAGGCATWAAGGTGACCAATGCTTCAAGAAAATAAAATAGGATTACTAAGAATTTCACTTTCTAAATTTTTGGCTACTAAATCCCATAGGTTTTTTTTTATTAAGAATTCATACACCATTTATGGTGGCTTTTAATTTCTTATTTCCCTCTGTACCATTCAGACTGATTCAGTAACACAGAATATCACTGTTAAGGGTTTTAATTGTTTCTGCACCTCTCTGCTTGCAGAGGAAGAGATATGGATATTTTCTTTCGACAAACTGAAGGGTAGTTTTAAAAAAAATTCAACAACTCCTAAAAGAGAGCATTATTTCATTTCTTTGTACAGTCTTTCTTGTGAATGTATTTACTGTGCTATCAAAAATAGATCTGTCCTTTCACTTTGTCTGGTTCAATGAAATGCTATACTTGGAAGAATATAAGTTTTATAGAGTGACAAGTTTTATTGAACAACTTCTATACTGTGAGAGAAAGTCAATAAGGTATAATAAGATGACAGCAATGTTGATAATATAACAAATCCTTTAATAAAAATAGCGAAGAAATGTAGACATAACACAAATTCAATATACTTCTATGTGACACAAATATGTCTGGTGAATCTATTGAAAAAAAAAAGGAAAAAAGTGCCATTTCAACATCCTGAAATCACAGGGAAAGTCTACATRTAGTAGAGACATACCTCCTTGACAGTGGTTTATAAGGATTTAAGGGTGATTTGCTTACTTCTCAGTATTTTACAAAGACATTATTGAACTCATTCAGGATCTTTGGGATAGGAGATATCATGGACAAGTTTGCAATTTAAATGATCTTTTATGATCCTGACCAGGCAGAAACAGGCACAGATGGCAACACGCAGACATGAGTTCATTTGTCATCAGTATGAAGTTCAAAGCAGTTACTGAGTTTGGTTCCATACAGCCACATTAGAGAAAGGGGACTGCTGTTAGGGGAACCCCTACCCTCTTTCTTGAACAACTGAATTAAGAAAGTGAAGGAGAGAAGATGTGAAATGTCATTAATGTTTTACCTGGAGTGACTGCAAAGCAAGGTGGTTATTTTTGGCTGCTACCAGAAAACAAGATAACAAATTCCTGATCAAAAGAAGTGACTGGCAAAATGTGAAAGCCTCATATATCTTTGATTGCAGCTAAAGCTTAGCCAAACTTTACTGCCAGTAAAGTTGTATGGAAAATATGTTGTAGGGAAAATACCCAGAATTTAGCAGCGTATAGATTACTCAGTGGTAAGTCACAATAAGAATGTGCAAAGGTACACTTTACTATATATGTATTCAATTCACATCAACAAAGACCAGCAGTTTCTTTGATATCCATCAACTCCTTTTACTTACATTCTTTATAATTTTCACTTTCCAACCTACTGCAGCACAAACTTTGCCTTCTCACAGTGCTGCAGTTTTGTGTTTTTTTCTTACTTCTGGAGATTTCTGTTCTTTCAGATAACAAATAGGTTTAGTTGCAATTATAATTAACATCAGTCTGTGAAAGTGGGTTGTAACTATAGCCTGGGTATCCCTTGAAAAATAGAGCATACTGGAGCAAATTGGAAAATTATACAAAAATATTACAAGGATAGAGAACTTTCCTTTCAAGATTGTTTTTTCAGACGTGCAGCAGTTCTTCAGCAAGGGAAATATAAGCATACACTTATCTACCAGGATGAGATAGCCTGCTGTTATTTTCTTTTACTGCTAAAAGGCAGTTTCTTGAAAAAAAAAAACAACTTTACCCATACTAGCACATGGCTACAGCTAGACAACAGCAATTTAAATGTACAGAGATTTACCCACTAATATGGAAAGGAAGTTTCTATTTAATGCTGCACCCTACTGAGACTACAACAAAGATTTAGGTAGGAAACTCATCTTTTCCCGGATTAAAATGTTGGTGAACTAGCTGGATCAACATGAAATATGAAGAAAGTTTGGAATAAAAAAAMCCAGAGAGATCATCAAACAGGTGATATTTATCTACCACAGGTTAGCTGTCAGCTAAAGGGAATGAATTAATGAGAACTGCATCACCTTGCTCAGTAAACTAAGTAATTGCTTGGTTTCAGATTTTCCAGACACCTAAGTTTCAGTTTGGTTTCCTATTTACACCATGCCCAGACTGAATCCTGTACAATTCCTGTCCCAAGAAGTAAGATTAAGTAATATCCAACAGCAGAAATGTGTCTGTTTTCAGTTAGTCTGGTTTTATAGACTTTGTGTCAAATAGATGCTGATTTAACATAGTAGATTTATACGGCACAATACAACGAGGTTGAGAGTCAAGTTATAGGTCAGCTAGATTATAGACAACCACAATAACCCTAATGGATTTAGAATGATGTAATATATTCAAACAAATTATATGTTGGATTAGATAACAGCCATTGCAGTGACAGTAGTTGACCATTCTGCAATCATTGTGTAGAACTTATGACTTTACTACCTTTCCATTCTCAGAATTATCATTGATGAYAGCAATTCACTCTGAATCAGGTATTATTTTAATATAGACTACTATGACAATAATACATTTCTGAAGGTGGCTACCTCCTCATAGTGAAATAGTAACAGTAATTTTTGCCAGTGAGATCATCTTTTCCTGCTCACTCAGCCTCCATGCAGCAAAAACGCCTTTACCGCATTCATGCTAGATTGTTCTGACTGAAGGGGCTTGAGATTCCCAACAGCATTCCACACTCCCTGCAGCCTCACTATGTCTTAGAAGATTAAATATGCTTCTGTATTTTACATACCCATGCCCTCCTCTGTTCCCCAGCCAGGGAAGAACTGATTCAGCCAAAGAAATGGTGATGTATCAGCCAATATGCTTCAAAAGTCAATGATTAAATAACATTGCATCACAGGAATGCAGCTATTCTTTTCTGATTATAGCCTGCCTGTAAGATCTTATCCCTGAATCAGGCYCCTAAAGTATAATTCTACCTTCTGATAACCATCTCATCATTTTTTACATTAAAATTATTTGTTCAGGTTGGGCTGGAATTTAAGGAAAGGGAAAATCAGCTGTCTTCTTATAATGAACTTGTTTTGTAACGTTAGACCCCAAAAGAACTGGTCTTTTATCCCACAGTACTGAAGAACACAAGACCGGAGACTCCTGCAGCAAAAGTGGGCACTTCCTGAYAAGCTGTGCCCACCCTTGGAGCCATCCTAACATAGGGACTTCCCCAGCATCTCTGGGCTTGTAATCACTATCTAAAAAAGTTGGGCAGCCTTACCAGAACAAGGATGTTCCTTCCACAGACTGGGGGGCTTAAAAGTCCAAGCACTAGAGACTTGGCACCCAGGTGTGCATGAGGAGCCCCACAGATGCAGGAGGTTCACCTCAAGACTTTAGCTTTGACCTTCAAGGCTCTGCTGGGTTTCGTCCAAGATAGTGCAGGCATGTTGGAAATGAAGTTTCTGATTTTAAATGGAAGCTAGAGATAAAGCTGAGAAACAAAATAAATTAATAGTACAACTGTTAGAACTGTAAATGACATAGAGGTGCTGTAAGATAAATAGTGCTGCTAATTCTTCACTAAGTGTTAGACACTGTAAATCATTAAGATATTTTTTCCCTAACGTAGGTATTTCATTCAGTATTTTCAGCTGGCTGCTGATTTTTCTGTGGAATTAAAATAATTCCCTATAATGGAAAATTGCAAAAAGTAATTAATTTTGCCACTACAGATTTTTATGAAATAGTTTATCTAGAAAACCATTAACTTTCTTAACATTCTTCCCAGAATTCTTACATTATGGCTTCCTTTCTAAATCATCTCTTTGCCTGCAATTATTTCTGAGAACTGTTAGTAAAGTGTTTACTTAATGCTAATTTGTAAAACAGAAAATTTAGAGAATATAGAGTTAATATATTAACTGAGGAAAGTGTGAGCTGAAAAATAATAAAGAATCAAGGCAGCTGATATAAATTTCAGATCATATATGACTTTAAACCATATTTCTTGTATGATTAAAGCTAAACAAATTTACTTTTTATATTAGCTTAGTAATGCATCGTTAAATCACAATGAAACCTTGCATGGACATTGTGATTCAATCTATATCTGGGTCATATCAATACAAATTAGTTTAATTCTAGTTTAAATCAATTATTGTAAATCTTTCCTAAATATCCAGAGGGCTTTCACAGGTTTTTAACAAAATTATTTCAAAATGTCTTCTTGTCAAACAAACAGGACTTTCAAATGCAAGTAAAGATGCTTGAAACTGAGTAACAGGGTTTCAGAGCTGTGAGATGAAAATCAAATCATATTCAAGATTTGCAGCCACAGGCAATCAACAAACAAGGAGAAATAATGGATACTGTAGCAACACCAACTTTGATACCAGCGTCTGCTGCTTTCCCAGCAGGGTAGTGTAAGGAAGTCTGTGCAAGGAAAGAATCATCACTAGTTCACATAGCACTCAAGTACCAGAATCCATCTTCCGCCATTCCTCCTTCTTCCTTCTTTCACAGGAGGGGGGAAAAGCATTCAAAAGCACAGAAAAAGCTAGGTTAATACATTCCCTCAGATACTGGGAAGCTCTAAAAAGCTTTCACCTGTTCAAAACCACCAAGAAATCCATATAGGTCCATCTCATAAAGGGCACAGAATCAGATCATATGCAGTTCTTTGAGTGATATTTATTTGGACAAAAAAAAAAAAAAAGTAGTGCTACATCTGTTCAAGAAAAGACTAATACATTATGTCTGAGATGTTTTCAGGTGCATTATATTCTACTGAAATGTCAAGAATAAACATTAGCAGCTGGGCAGATGGAATTCATGCTGAGAGAGCAATGCAATGTCTAATACAGTTAAACCACAAAGAATAGTAACTACTAAATTGCAACATGATATTTGCCTGTGCTCAGAGCTCGGTGGGAAATCCAGAAGCAAGTTCTGCTTCTTGATTATGCCCCATTTAGGTCTCTTATTTAGTAGCTTTGCTCATAGAACATTGCAGGATCCTTAATGGACCCTTAATCAGCTGACTGCCAGATTTTCCAGTGCAAAGAAGGGTTGAGAAACACTGCAGCATCTCACCCCCACACACGCACCCTACACCACCCCACCTCTTCAAGGGTCCTGGCAAAATAGTTGGTTTACCTTATGCCAGGGATATCTTTGCTTATAGGGGTTTTTTTTACTGCATCTCACCCACTTATGATCAGCTGAGTAGCACATAGGGACCATATTTAGATTAGTGAATCTGGCCCTTAATTTCTAAATGTTGTCACCTTATTTTGCTTTCTATAGCCCCACTGATACGATGTAAACTGATCGAAAACTTCTGCCTTTGCTACTTCATAGTTTCAGGATTGTTTGTAAAGAAAGGATTCCTTCAAAAATATCTCCTTTTAATAACTCTGGGCACGCTTCTTTGAAAAGTTGTCTTTGTACAACTGTTTCTGATGAGATTGCTCTAAATTTAAGTCATCATACATTTTACACTTAATATTTATTGTGCAATAGCTCACTCAATGATACTCTGTGATTTGAGAGAGAGAATATCTGCATCTCCTTGCTATGAGTTCCAATGCAGAAGTTTACAAAGGTAAATAGAGGTTAATTATGTGAAGATTAGTTGAATAATCCCAGTGTAATGAAAACTAATGAAAAAATTTAATAAAGTCATGTTACAAAATAGTCTTCTAATGTTGAGTTATATAGTGAACTAACCAAAAAGGTAGATACCTGGGAATTTTCTTTCTTTTAAAATTTTACGTGGGGAGCTTTCAACAAAGAACACACTCATTAACACAAATTAGTAGCTTCTATTGTTCTCTTTCTCAGACTATCTTCAATGTACTTCAGTACATACTGGGCATAGTTCTTCAATAAAATTGCTCACCATAGCTCATAATGTGCTTACAATTAATTATTAGTTTCTAGAGTAACATAATGTTAATATCAAGGTACATATAAATAGTATGGTTTCCTTTCAAGAAATTAAAATGACACTCTGCTTTTAAATAGGATATGAAAGTTTATAGTTTCTACACTGAGCAAATTTGTTTGGTGTATGTTTTAGGTTTTGTTAATATTTTTTCTACTTTATTAACAATCTTTTTATCCCAGGCAGATAAAATCAATAAGGTATGTCCTCTGAGTGCAGTATAACTTCTCTTTTTCCATTTTGGAATTTATCTGCCTAAGGAACTGTTCCGAGGCATTTTTATCCAATAGCATTTTATCTCTTCAACAGAACACACTCAAGGCCTGACTAGAACATGCTTTGCCTYGACTACAAAAGTAGCATCCTCTTTAGAATTGTAGGATATTATTCCTCTCCCAGATGGACATTTTTTGATTGTTACATGGAGAAGTTATATTAAAGAATCTTTTTTTAAACAGACCACTCAGACTTTTATCTAAATCCTTTATATGAGCACTTGGAGAAATGATTTTATAAAATTTACCCACACAGAGTTTGAAACTAGAAAAGCTGTTGCACGTTTCGCGTATGAAGACCAGTAACAAAGCACCTACACAGAACATAAATTTGTGTACATATAGTAAAAATTTTGGTGTATCTTTACACAAGCATATGCACACACAAAATAGAGTAAAGGATAGTATAGAGTAAAGGAGATTTTAAATCAATTGGTTTGCTTGATGTTTTTCCTATATTGACAAGAGGCTGAGCAGTACCATTTCAGATATGATAAGGTTTTATTTGGTTTGGTTTCTTGATGAGATTTTATGGGTATTTTAATGAATTTCATTAGGGAATTTTTAATATACAGTGTATTTTAAATTCTCTAGTCAAGCCCCAGAATTAGCCAGCAAATCATATGAGAACTGACTGGATTGTAGCCTTAACATACAGAAGATTGGGTTTAAACTATCTCAATTATTGTCCTTTCTGAGGCCATAACATCAGTCAGCTGTAATTCATACCCTCCCAGTTGAGTTCTAGCTCTAACTGGGTTCTAATTCAAAACAAAACAAATATCTGAACTTGCTTAACTTAAGCAAGGGCTGCAGATAGCTTAAACTATTCTTTTAGATTTTGCCCTAAAATATATTAAGAGCAATCATTTCATCAAAAATAACTGAGAACGTCTTTAGGACATCAATACTTTTTAGCTGAGGCTTGTTAAAAATCACTGCAAGAGAAAACAGCATAATCAATGACTTTAATTATTTGTTGCCTGTACTGAATTATGTATTTGAAAAATGCAAATACAGTACTGCTTACATCAGTATAGTTAAGTTAGGCAGGAGCCATCCTAAAAATTTCTTAGCCTATATACTCTTATTCTGAGTATATGGATGTGTGAAATAACAGAGTTATGATTATTTGGCTGATTTGTYGCTGAACTAGCAGAAAAGGAAACCAAGCCAAGGACACCTTATGTCTTTCCAAAACTGCTGTTAAATGTCTTATCAAATGTTTTCAGTGAGATTACTGCTTGTATAGTTAACATTGAACTTTTTCGTGAGGAAATATTTGCAATATACTGTAAAGCAATTTGGACTTTTTTCTCATTACAATAATTGCAAAAGAACTGGGATAGAAAATTACACTATCTAATGTGTTCCTTCTCTTCCACACACCTTCAGGATCATAACCATCTGCTTCCATCTACACTTTCCCCCTAAAAAAGCTACTATCTGCAGTACATGGTCACCTGTTAGCACTTTTTATGCCATACAAATTGAGTGAAAGGATCCAAAGATTCATTGTTAAGCCTTTATGCCTAACCAGAATTGGAAATGTTGTACTTAAAACTGCCTTTATCTGAAAAATCTCAAAAAATCAACTTTCCTCAGCAGAAAGCGAGAATACGTACAGATTTTGGGTTATTGTTCCAATTGTTCTCCATTATGACCCCATATCACTAGTGAAGTAGTGAAGACAACCTGGAAAACATTCCCAACCAGGATTTCTGGGTAATTAATCCTAGAGAAGCAATCTGGAGGACAGCAAGAAGAAAAGGCAATAGAAAAGTGTGTTAGTAGAGGCAAAATTTTTCCTACTGTGGTTATACAATAAAGGTACAATAAACGTGGTCATTGAACGCAGGCAACAGAAACTACTACCTGAAGTGACAAATTCTAGCAATAATTTTCAAATGTAGCAGTGTCTAAACAAGACTCTGTGTCCACCATTAAAATGTTAATGATGGGAAACTTGGTAATGGTGGCTGTATTTTTTGTGACAGTCTTCCCTCCCTGTCTGAGTATGAATATACTTTTGCATTTACCACATTTAATTTAATTTCATGTCATTATTGGTCATAATGAAATTAATAGAAATAAAGATTTGCCAATTACCTTAGTATACCATGAYCTGAACACATTCCTACTTTTCTTTCTAATCCTCTCATCTTCAGTGTTAGATTGCCTTAAAACAGTAAGTGTATACTTCAGAYATCAAAATTCATCTCCAACTTCTCATCAAATTAAAATTGCACACCATTTTGCAATCCATCAGTCTTTTGATTGACAYAGATTGTTGGCTTTCACACAGGAAGACTTGAACACAAGCCAAATGCATATCATACATTTACTGACTTGGCAGGAGCATGGTTGCGCTACACGAAGCCCAGGCCAGTTTTGGGAGCTGAAAATCCAGCCCTGGCCCTCAGTGCCCAAATTTCCTTTTAACATCTGTTAATCAGCAATAAATGTACTGGACTGTGAAAAACAGGTTTGTTTTGTATGAATGTTCTTGAAACCTCTGTTTGGGAACTTGCATGTGGTGCACAGCTAAGTCCATAGCTGAAGCTGGCTGGAATCAGTTTCATCCATTGAAGCAGATGAGTTGAAAAACACATTAAATGATATCAGCTGTTCTTTTCATACAGGTATGCAGATTACTTGCATTTCAACAGTCTTTTAGAATAGCTCTGGCAAAATTTCACTTTTTTTTTTTAAATATGTCTTTTGATTTGCAAAGAGAATACACACAAGTTCTCATCTTTCTCTGAGCTGAAAAAAATCAAGTGTCACACATTAAAATGGTATGCAGCCCTGAAGAGATCATCCTATTTCCTTGAGCCAGTGAATCCTATCTAAATTTGTACTTCATATAAACTGTGCCAAATATCCCAGTTTGAACCTGAGTTTGATCACAAAGTTTTCAGCAGCTTTGACAAGTATCATGATTGCTTTATACCTATTAATTTGAAGTATGAAAAATATGCAAAACCAATGTATCTTAGTCTCCTAATGATACAAATTGACAAGGTAGGTTTCCTCATAGCAGATTAATAAACTCTATAATTACTAACGTAAATTTGTTTAAGAATTTTCAGGCTTGACTTGCAGAGGTGACTTCACAGAAATGTTCTCTCTTTTTTATTTAAAAAATAGAGCTGCACATCTTCCCCCTCACACCACTTATTACCATCTCTTGGTAACAAACATTACAAACTAAAATTGCCAGTACCTTCAGCGAGTACAAAGTTGGGGTTATATACAGTTATATAAAAACGTGATAGGACATGATACATTTGCTTTAGTTCTGKTTTCAGTATCTACCAACATGACTGAAATTAAATCGTGTTGTGACTTTTGAAATCCAAATGTCTTTAAGGCATGAGCGTAATTTCTTCCTTCAGTCCCCCACGGGTTTGGCTGCCTGGGCTTAAGCCTAGATTTTGGTGCAGCTGTGTGACCTCAGGTCATACAGCTGTACAGAAAGAGCTGTGTGAGAATGAGCCATGAGGAGCGAGGTCTGCCCTGCCTTGTTTTGCAGTTCTGTTTAGCTGCGCTATTTGTCCCTTGTCCTGGCCAAGCTGTGCTGCAGCACTGCTGGGACCTCTCTGCTACAGACCTTTGTGGTGCTCTCGGCTCCTGCTGACACCAGACCTGCTCTGCTCACCATGAACTGGTGAGGGGACTCTGGGGACTGAGCTTGGCAGTCACATCYCCATTCTTGCCTTCCTCAGCTTTGGCCGACCTTGATCTCTGGAGCAGTCTGCCCTTGAGGCAGCTTGGTGGAATTCTGCTGTGTCCTCAGTTGCCCGACACAGGAGGACAGAGTCTTACCTTGATTGCATCCTTGAGGAATCATCTTTCAAATCTGTGTGGTTTGTTCTTATTAGCCTAAGCAAATACTGCGGAAAGGTTAGCTTAGGACAGATAAAAATTCAGGAGAACATTACTGAATTTCTGTGTTCTCTCTGGTTCTGTTCCAGGGAGGTACATACTTATTCCCTTCCAAAGAAGGTCACTAGCATAAGAAATCCAAATTGCTGTTAGGTGCCCTTTCTTATTACCTCTTCAGTAGTAGATGTACCACAAAAGTTACCTGATTTGTGTATAGGAAAAAAAAAGGTCTTGACACTTACTGATACTTACAAATACATCTCAGCACATCTCTCAAATGGGCAGCATCAGCAGCATAGTTATCCCACAGCCAATATCTACAAAACATCTCCTGTGACTTCGTTGAACCAAACAGATAATGGCTGTGTGGAAGTTTCAGCCTGAGAACCCTGGGCAAGCCGCACATGTGTTGAAGTTCTGTCATGTAAACTGTCCCATTGCCCAGCGTGGGCAACGCCAACTGCACAATGCAGAGCAGGAAAGTGCAATTTGGGTGCACTTTATGATCACCATCATTCATTGCTCTGGATTCCCTGATATTAACTTGTAGAACACAGCCTGCAGTCTAATTCTTATAAAACATCCCTGAGCAGGGGGATTTGGATGCTCTCTTTTCTTGAAATATAGTTTACCTTATGCAGACTGTACTGTTGAATTATGCAAAAGAAATGCCAAAAAGAAACAATAATAATGCAGAATGAAGCTAGAATGCCAGAAGAAAATAATTTTCTTGAAAAATAGCATMATGTATAATACTATAAGCTATTTTTCTGTGGGCAATTGAAAAATAAAAAAGGAAAAATCCCTGAAACAAAAGAAACTAATGACGTATTTCTACTGAAAACCAACATATGACCCAAAAGATACCTGCATTTCTATTTATTAGAAGTCGTCTCCAAATTTTAGTTTGAGTTTTCTTTAATGGAATCTTAAGCTCTGACAAATGGTGAAGTTGAACATTTCAAATCACAGTACTCTGTGAAATAGTTTCCCTTCAGAAAATAACAAGAGGGCAAAAGATAGCGTATGATAAGAATAGAATAAAAAGATAGAATAAAACCCTCTTATTTTTATTACTGCTGCTGTGCTGGTAAGTGACTTACTGGTGGTGGAAAAGCGACAGTCTCCCACAGAAGTAGAATACACATTAAATTGATGGCACTGAACAGTTCATGACCTCGTTTTATGTGATGTAGAAATCTGGAAGTAAAGTCAAAGTACAGAATATCTCCTTTGGAGAAGTTGCAGGGAAAAGCCATTATGAGCAAATCATTGCTAAAGGAGGAAAACATGGGGTTTGATAATGTGGGAATTCACAATATTCTATAAGTGAGATGTATTTTTTTCCAGACAATTCAGAACTCTTTAAATGTATGGCAATGACATTTCTCTCTTCACTAAGCTTACCAGACTCCTTTTTATTACCCCACAGGGGTAGTTTTCATTTAGTATGCACATAATTCCTATAAACTTTACAGGATTTATGCTCATGCATCAAGGATAGAATAGATATCCTCGATCTTATGTCTATATATTCCTGGTAGACAGACTTTAAAACCAGGTAGAGGATAAAGTACTTTTCTGTAGTTTATTATGATTCTGTGAATCATAAGTGTGGTAAGTGCAAAAATATTTACATGGGGAAAAGATGAAACCMCAGAAAAGGAAAAGAAAGACAGTTTAATGTCTTACAAGACCAAGATATTAACAGATTTTTATTATTAACAGATTTTGATTGTTAACAGAATAAAAACCTAGCTCCAAAACATTGTTTGCTTTCCTGAGAAGTAAAAACTCTTTAATATTTTTGGGTTTGATATTTTTAGCCACATATTTAATTGTGTCTTTTTCTAACGGTTTTGGTCAAAGTGAATATGCATGAATATGCGTTAATAGTGAGTTCAACCAAAATTTAGCACTGCTCCACTTATTGTACAAAATGTAAAAAGTAAATGTACAAAGTAAAATAAAACACAGTGTACTGAAATATTGCACTTAACGAACTTTGACAATTCAGAACAAAAAGGAATATAGTACATGCCAGTTCTACACTGTTGTAGCATCTATACTACAGCTCATAAGTAAATTTTATGGCATAATGGCCAAAAAATTAAAAACTATAGAACAAAAACCTCAAAGAGACAAAAAACTGTTTACGTGTATACAAGTAGAATCTTACGCAAGTTTGTCAAGTAACAGTTACAGTAGCTGCATTTATAGCGATATTAGAAGGTGAATGGGGATTTAAGATGAAATCCAGCAATAAAGAGTGTGTTAAGAAACAATGTCCTCACCTTTCCCTGCCAAACAAGCCATTCTAAAACACATTCATGTCAAGGCAGTTCTTGTGAGGTTGTCTGTTGCTTTTTTTTGTTATAGGGAATACGCCCTCCCTGCTTTTCTGAAAAAACCTGAGAGAAGTATCTTGCGCTCATGTTTGATCTTCTAACTAGACTGCAGGAGACAGTCCTCTTTCAAAGGAGAAGCAAGTGGCAAAACCCTTGGAGAAAAAGTGTATTCCATCAAGTACGACCTTGGGAAAACAGTAAGTGATAAAATGAAACACAAGTGCTTGGGATTCACATTGGGGTGAAGACATACACTGTGCTTAGGGCTCCTAAATACAGATCCAGTATGTAACAATAAAGCGAGACATGCAATAATAACAGAGATAATATATAATAATACATATATTACATAACAATAATACCTTCTCAAAGGTGACACACTGCGGTCTCCTATGAACAGACGGGTTGACCCCAAATGGTGCTAACAGTGCAAACGTCATTAAAAGCACACTTCAGTTAATTCACAGGTAATCAAACATTAGCTAGTATCTGACATACTGGACAAACAACCTAATCACTTCTGGCATCAGGAAAGACAGGGTGAAAGGAATTTAATTTAAAATTATGAATGTATATACTTTGTTTTCTGGATTTGAACTTCTAGAAGTTCTACCACATGCTGTTTTGCACTAACATTGGATTGACTTACATTATGTACATGACAATCAGGTTTTTAACCAGCCATTTCTTCCAGACACAGCCTAACAAGTCTTTGTCACTTAAGAAACAGAACTTGAAGAATATCACATACTTAATGAATAGACACAATTCGTTACTAAGGGATTTACTATTTACAGTGATTAAGTTAACAGTATGTTTACTTTTATGACTTTGATCTCTGTGACWAAGCAAATGGCTGCTTTGACTGCTTTGCCTCATAGTCTAAGATTTTAGTTTCTGCTGAGTTGGGAAGGACTTGCTCAAAGCTAAAAAAATTTTTGAAACTGTAAGTTTACCTTTATTTTCATGCTAGTATGGTATTTTTCTTCCTCTTATCTGCACTTTACTTACATCAGTAGGGAAGAGTTAATGTTTATTTCTGTATATGACTGACAGATCTTGCAATTTAAAGAAAAGGCTACAGAATATCCCAAATTAATGACTGCTGGGTATCATATTTGAAATAATTTTTAAAGTCTACAAATACAGTATGTGTTGCTATCATCTGTTCTTGAGCATTGTTTTACAAAAGCCATGRAGTTGGCTGACCCTGAAGGCTAACAACTTCAATATTAAATGTTACCTCTTCAATGGCTGAAGAAAGTGAGGGATGCTATATACTAAAGCTTTGCCTTTACAGCAGAAAGCTAAGCTGAATGTGCTAGAAAAGCTACTATCTGAACAGTGAAATTGTTCTTTTCAAGTGATTAAATGGTGATCAAGTTTTGTCAAAGAATATGAACTTATGTCCTCATTAAAGTCTTCCTACTTTCCATTTAACCCAATTCTTGAGAAGAGCCTTTCTGATACAGCAAAACTATTTTGACTATGTGATCTCTATGGAATCCCTAAAATAATCTAGTAGATTTGGACAGTGACTTACAGTTTAGTAAAGGACTAAAGTATGTAACATTACTAACACAAAATCGGAAAGATTTATTTTATATGAACAGATTGTGTATATAAAAAAATCATAAAGTCATAGTTTCTTTGAAAGTACACAGTTTTGCCTTTTTTTCTTTTTCTTTTTTTATTTTTCTTTTTTATATTTTTTTCTGTCGGCATAAGGGGCTTGATTACAATCAGGAAAGGCCAGACTAGAAGCTGCTAACTGAATGGTCATAATAATTCCCTTCCCTTATTCCTGCTTGTTCCTGTATGGGTATACTAAGGAGGTGAAGAGTTTTAGCACAGGTTTTTAAGTTCACCTAYTCATTCTCATAATAACTGATCCACATGAACAACAGGAAATTGAAATCCAACTTACAGGGTAACATTTGTTGAAAGCACAATTCTTAGGTTCTTTAGTCCAACATACTTTAACACAAAAAAAGGGAATCAGTAGGATTTCAATGGTGGGTTTTGTAATAATCAAGAGTAGTGTTTCTCTCTGTGAAGGAGAACCATTTTAGGGAAAGACTTGCAGAACTACATTGGTTTTAAGTAACCTCAATGAAGGAAATACAGCCGGTTCAGGGTGTTTAGAAAACTCATTTTAGAAGCAGTAGTTATTTCAAAGATATAATCTTTGTAGAATGCAAAACCATTTTAAAAAGACTATATCATATTTTTTTCTAATAAGCAATATATAGATAAAGGAGTTGAGGTTTTCAGTATTTCAGAGTATGTGATGTGAAAATATGCAATACACGAAGAGGTCAAAGTTACAAATTTTATGCGAAATTTGTCAAAAGCCTCTCCAGTTTTGAAACAACAGTTACTTTTTATTAAAAGAAGAATAAACCTTTTATTTCTAATTAACATTTAATATGCTTTCAAGGGTTCTTTTAATTGGCTTGCATCAGTCTGCTGGTAGAGAGGAAGTCCACGAACTTGTAAGAGAAAGGGATTGTAAATAAAATATTGCTTGGGTTTTTTCACAAAAAATTTACAGATTGAAATATGTCATTTACCACTTATTTGTACTAAAATAAGGAGCAAGCTTCCTTTCCAAACATTCCAGTATGATCTATGTGCCTTATTTTGTTTTACTCTCAGATCAACTGGGCATGTTTACTTTGCCAAAGCTTCCAAACAMCTAACTGTTTTCAAAGTCGTTTATTTTCAGAATATCTAAAACCAAAGCTGTGTTTAAATTCATGTTTTGGAGATTCATCATACTTGGATAGATAAACAATACAGAGAACTATAAACTGAGTATAATTTTGAGACTTTGAAAAGTATAGCTACAATTTATAATTGCATTTTCTGTGTGTCACCCAAAGAGAGAAATTATTAGATAAAAGGGCACTGTAAATCAGCAAATATGGTTGGATTTTCAGTGATCTTGAGAAAAAATGCCCAAATTTTTTGGTTTATGGTAGAATCAATGACAGCTAAGGCTTTTCCATTTAGTTAGCCATATCAGTTTTTCAAATTAAATTTAAATTTCACCCTTTGTGGAAAAAAAAAAACCCTCTTCAAGGACGTTGTCCTTGTTCTCTCCTGCAAGGTTTCWCTGAAATAAAACAAAGAGAAGAAAAACAGAAAGACTGTCAAGCTATTTTACAGCAGTAGATATTAAGTCACTCAAACCAATATAATCATCTTCTTCGGCAGCACTCCAAAGAGTCACAGAGAATCGTGCTTGTGAAGAATCATCCAATTCTGGCAGAAATAGTAGCAGAAGTCAACATAAATGAATCATACCAACGATCTCATATTAGTATTAAAAAATTACATAAATCATTTGACTTATCTAAAATAACTTAATAATTTGCTTAACACATTACTAATCAGCCTTTAAAAACAACAAAAAACAAAACAAAACAAAACCTCAACACAAAAACCCTAAACCAAGAATCAGCTAATAGCATTTGATGTAAATTACATTAACATAAATGTTCATCTGCAAGATAGTGAAGCAAATGGCTGGAAAGTGAAAATTTTAATTTTGAATAAATGTTCATCTGCAAGATAGTGAAGCAAATGGCTGGAAAGTGAAAATTTTAATTTTGATTTCTCTACAGCTTTAAAATTAGTTATAAGTAATACACTTGTAGTGATTTTATCTTTGCAGTGATTTGTTAAATTCCCTTGTGGTTAGATATAAATTTGGGAAGCAGAAATCATGAGGATTTTTCTCCAGGGAAAATATTTCTTTGATAATTTAAAAGAAAATATCTGTTTTTCAATTTAATCTTGTGGCAAATAGTAACAAGTTAACTATTTTATTTGGAGTCATGTTAGATTGAATAAGTGGCAACCAGTTTTCCACACTATATATCAAGCAGAACTCTCCACAAAGCAGCAGAAGACAATTACCTATTTCCCCTTGTGRTCACTTGCTTCCTTGGGAAGAAGTCTTCCCATGTACAGCAAAGAAGCAGACAGAGACAAAAAGGGACATAAGGAAGTGAAATTTGCTGCAATTCAGAAGTCAGTAAGACTGGGAATAAACCCTTGAGAATAAACATAGAATGCTATGGGTTGGAAGGAACCTTAAAGATCATTCAGTTCCCACACCCCTGCCGTGGGCAGGGACACCTTCCACTAGACCAGGTTGCTCAACGCCCCATCCAGCCTGGCCTTCAACACTGCCAGGGATGGGGCATCCACAGCTTCTCTGGACAACCTGTTCCGGTGTCTCACCACCCCCACACTAAACATGCACAAAAGAAGAACATGGTTGGAAAGATTTATTTACAAAATCTTTTATTCGTGTTCTGTTTCATCTTGAGTTTTCTTTTCATAGGTATTTCAAAAGTGAGCTTCTTCGAAGTATTACTCATGCCTGATTCTGTTGTAATAAAACCTTTTGCAGGTAAGGGCTCTTCTCTCTTCAGCACTTGTTTAAAATAAGGGAAAAGGTTAGGCTGAGATATTTGTATATGCTTTTTCCAAATATCAAGGGGTATTTTAATGGTATCCAGAACCAGAATGTTTGTTTTATTTGGATTTCCTTGTCTCCAGTGTACTTTTTTTTGTTCTGTTTTTGAATTCTTTTTGTAGTAAGACAAGTCTTATCTCTTTCTGCCAAAGCTACCCTACCACATATTAACAGTCAGACTCCAAAAAGCGAGAAGAGAATATTTTATACAGGAATAAACCCAGGTCTTTTCAATCTTATGCTAAATGTAATTTGATAAACTTTTAGACACTTACTTATAAGAGCAAATAAGGTTGCTATTTTTAATATATTTTATATTTTAATATGCTCAAGAAAATGTACTATAAAGGTAAAATTCAGAATCCTCTGGCTTATGAAGTCACATGTTTTAGTTATAAATGTTTACCTGACTTTTCTTCTATATCTATCAGACTGTGGAAAAGATGGGAAATTTTCATGACTGTCATAGATCTACAGAGAAGAATGATGAAAGTGAAGTCATCAACATTAATCCTGTTTTGATAAGTATGTAATTTACTAGCATGCTAATTTTTCTAAAAAAGTTTGTGTGGGAAAGCCAAAAAGACAATGGAGATTTACAGCAGTAATGTTGGACTGTCTGAATTGCCAGTAGTACATTAGAAGGCAGTACATTAGAAGATTTAAACAAAAGATTACTATAGCAGAACTATTTCTTTGTCGCAAGCCCAGAAGAATTAAGTTTTCATAAGGAAAGAGATAAAATTATTCATTAAGCCCTCAATTACCAATTCAATATTGGAAGCTGRGTAAAGGCAGAATTGGATGACTAATTTCTATGTTTTTATAGAATCAATGAAAGGACAAAAAAAGTAAGTTTTATGAGATTCGGATTGGCTCGTTAAAGGTAGCTGATGGTATTGGCAGGACTGTTCTAAACCATCTCCAGTTACAYCTACAGTGACTTCATGTAGCTGTGCCAAACAGGAGAAGCTTGTTCCTTGCTGAGCTCCATTGTATCCATATGGTCATTTAGAGAGGCCTCAGCTGCAAATGAATCACTGTTCATAGTCTCAGTCAATGTTAGGGCTACCTACAAGCTGTCTGCTCATGGCACCAGCACTGACCATTTTCCTAAAAGTAATATTGTTGAAAATAATGTCATATAACCAGGAGGTTACCAAGTTGGATAAACTTAGAGTGTGAGCAAACTGAGAAGAAAGGCTGCGCTCTGAGACAGAGTGGGCAGGTGGAGGAGATTTGGTTTTACATATTTTTTTCCCATCTAAACAATATAAATTATTTTATTTCCTTCAAACATTGGTGGTTATACTGTATATGCTTATAAAAGTTGCACTGGCCAAATAAATTCCCATTTTCTTAAAGCCAGTGCAGCAAAAGGAAGCAGAACCACCTCCAAGCTTTTGAAGTTCTTGGATCCCACCATCAAGAAAAAGAGATGTTTCATGGTCCCCAGCCTGCTATGATCTTCTGCACTGTCAAAGACACTTTTGGTACCACAGCTGCCTGAAGAATAGGCAAACCTAGAGCCAAGGCTATGCAATTATAAATCCATGATGGTATTCCACGTATTATATTATTTTAGTATAATTTTAATAGTTTCTATTTCTGGAATTCAAACTCAGAATTCAGACATGAATAGCAATAAACTTTAATAAGTCAACATTTACCTTTTTAATATTAAAGAATAAAATAATCTACAATATGAAGCTCCACGATAATGGGATTAGATGGGTGTTAACCTAAGTCTTAGGTCTTGAGAACAGATGGAAAAGAAACCGAAGTCCTTACTTGCATTAAGTTTTTTAAATCCAATAAATATCCTCAAGGACTTTGTTTTATAATAAATTTTGCAGAAGATACAGTTCTTTAGAGAAAATTGCATTTTAAAATGAGGTGTTTCAGTTTTATAACAGAGTTGTATTTTAAAGGACATCCATATCCACAGACCTTGATTATTTCACCTTATTCAAAAGAATGTTGAATGTGCATAAGTACTCCATGGCCTTATATGAAGCTGGGGACAGTTACTTCTTATAGCCAAATGGGGAGAGACTCCTATAAATATAATCATAGAATCATAGAATTGTTTGGGTTGGAGTGACCTTAAAGATCATCTATTTCCATTTACCCCTGAAAGGTTGCTCTGGGCCCTATCACATCTGGTCCTTTGATGTATTCACTTTTAGGGGTTTTGGCAACATGTTGCCAAAAATGGAACATAAACCCAAACAAATACAATTAATATCTATAAATATTTCTTATCTAGTTAAGTCAATATGTATTTTGATTGTGATATTCATTACATATACAATTAAGCAAGACTTAATTAAAGAATATCGTTAGAAGAAGTTAGCAAGTTCCATAATTCACATTGAGTCAAAAGAACCCAAACCGCAACCCAAACCGCAACCCAAACCAAAGTGTAATTCATTTTATTGCCAAGGATGTTTTCATTTCATACATTTTAGCCTYAGCTGTTTGAAAAGCAGAGTAGCTTTATTAAAGAACTTTGAAAGCCCTCGTCATAACATTGCCTTGGTCCAAATGTTTATCTTTTCTATTACTTAACAAAGAATAAATATTTCTGCATATTCAAAAATATTATGGTAACCATTTTTTTWAAAATATAATAGATTCTATGATTTCACACAGCACTTATCCATTTCACTTCTCAAGAACTCAAATACACTGTTTTTAAAGCTACACTTGTCAACTGCAGGTAAACTTTCCCCTGTAGTAATTTTAGCTGTCTAGATAATATTCCTCTTGTTCCATATATTGTTATGTCAAGTAAGCAGTGACAAGTAGAAGTACAAAAGAAGCTTGATCCAAGTGCAGGTATTCATCCATATCTGTACAGTTCATCTTATGCTATATATATATATATATATATTYTTATATGTAATAGTACTTCAGAGAACACAAAGTTTTTAAATTAGCTACTCAGAAACAGTACTGTCTTGATCTCATTCCCTTCTGCATAAGCATTAGGATGAAAACTTAATTTCACAACCACAGCAGTCCTGTACATCAAAAGTATAGTGCTCAGTTAAGAGTCACTTTACTGATGTTTGTCTTTCTTCAGTTTGCAAGCCTTAGATCTTATTACCTTCTATGTTATTAAATCATGGCCCTCCCCCCGAAAAATCTCTTCCAATTGACTGCTTTTGTGAGATGATGTAATACAATGATGTTCATTTTGTAGATGGGTCCAAAGGCAGAGAAGGCACAAGTGTTTTACTACGTTATAATAGGAAGGAATTTAAGTATTACTCTATGTCAGCGTTTGCTGCCAAAATATCTTAAAGGACATAGGCATAAGAGATTAGGCTAAAACTCACATGAAGGATCTGTATTTCAGAGGACTGCATAAAAGGCTAAGCATTGATTTTAATTGCACAGATGTAAGCATACTAAATTTCCACACGCCCAACTAGGCAAACAGGCTGTGAACGGCAGAAAACAAATGATGATGTACAGAAGGCCTTTCCATCATAATATGCAGGTGTAGAATATTTTTAACACTGGTTGGAGTTTTGCAAGTTTTCTTCTCGAACTCTAATCAGCATATACAATACAACACTTCTTTCAGTCTTAGAACTCATATTTTAAACAGTAAGCCCAGAAGATGAATTTTGATTTTGTTCGAATCCTTGGTCCAAAATGTAAATCTCCTGAAGCTTCACAGTGCCTGGAGAATTGAAATAATTTCCTTAAATTATCCATTTTGCAGAAAAAAATATACCAGAATCAATTTTGGTGAAGCTTTCCCCAGAAATATTTAATGAAAGGGGCATCATCTCACATAAAATATTTGAGGAAAAATGTTTTATAAGCAACTAATGCTACAGACCCTAAATGCACACAAGAATAACACTGTCCGACGTTAACATGACTGAAAGGGAGACAAAACCCACAGCTTTACATATTGATGTGGTAACTTCAAAGATTTACCCAACTATTCAACAATAATCTGACATAGAATCAAGAATTTTGGAAAAGTGTTCTGAATGTGACATTCTGGAGGAGACTCAGAAAGAGATGCCATTGCCTTATGTGGAATTATTCTTTTTAGTATGACAGAGTGTGAAGGTCACTGTGACAGAAAGCTTTATAGCACAGTATTAGGCACATAATGAGTAACAATGCATACAAAATCCTGCCCTTTTTCACACTATTTCTGATTTAATCCTTTGGTATTAACTTTACATCTCTGGTAACTTAAAAAAAAAAACAAAACTATGATTAAAKACCATTCCCCCTGAGAGCACCTTGCACTGCAATTAGTAAAGCAAGGTTTTGCCCAGAAATTCAAGACTTGCATTGCAACAGAAAAAGCAATCAGTTACTTCTTATTTAAACACATAACAGGTAAAGAAAAGAGAGGACATTCTCACATTGGCATGTTATGTAAGATACTTTAACATTATTCCCACAGAGCTAGTCAAAAGGTTTGGGCACATAGATTCTTCAGAATCCGTAAGTACAACGGCAGGTGAGACCAAAATTAAATCAGGTTTTAAAAATTACTGATCCTGTTGTCCAGCTGATAATTTATTTATAATTATATTTCTAAAACACCCTTGGTTCCAAATCAAACTTGTCAGTGCCAAGGTTGGCACTACTGCTCACCACTTATTATAATTGGATGAGACAACCTTTTTTGAGGCACCCAGATTTAGGAAATATCAACGTACTCTAAAATTCATATTTATATAAAGATATTTATGTATGTATGTATATTATATTATATAGATATATGCAAATTACATGTGTTATAATATTGTATACATAATTATATCTATGTAGTATCTAAGGTATTTATATTACATGCAATATATACTGCATAAAAATTATTATATATATTTAAACAATGCATATTTAATTCTGAAGGATATGCTGTATGTACATAAAAATAGGTTATAAACTACATACATATACAAAATTTTGCAGAAGACATCGTGCTTGTTTTGTCTGGGGTAGAGCAGACATAGAAGTTATCAGGACCTAAAAATGCTAGTTACTTTCCCTGGAAAGATAATCAACTCTTTCAAGAGTTTCCTTTCAAATATTTATATAGTCATCTGTATTCATGTGTGTTGCTATTACAACTTCACAGAACCAGAGATCCCACTCACTTGTAAGACTTTTTGTTCAACAGTAGAATAAGAAGGTGAACAAAAGATAAAGACCTTTCATAGCTGTGAGTACTAACTCAACTATCCATACAAGAAAATTACAAGAAAATTTTCGTTTCCAGTGTAAAAGTTTATGTGTAACCAAATTTCACCTGCTAAGTGATTTCACTTACTGCATTTGTGATGTTTAATTTAAGTAGATMTTTTCTCTTTTATATTATGTACAGCAAATATGGTCACGCAGCTTGACCTTGATATAGGAAACAAACAATATTCACCAAATAAACTTTCGGTCTACCACAAATTTTATTTTTATTATTCAAAGATAAYCTGACCTTACATTGTATACTAATCAACCTAATCCAGTTTAAATTCTCCAAGTCTTCTAGTCTGAATAGACAATGCTCATCAATATCTACATCTACGAATGCAACAAATTTGAACAAAGAGGAAGCAGTTGACTCTGCCAAAATATCTGGTTCTAAAAGTCCACTTTTCATTCCCAGCTTCTTGTAATTCTTCCTCTTTCAATAAGGATTTATGAAAACAAGATGCACACTTAGCCTGCCTTATTTGCCCTTGATTTAATTATTCAAGCAGAAGATTTCTTGTGCTTTAATCTCTACCACCAAATCTACTGYGTGGAATCACTAGAGTGTCTGTGGGGTACCAGTCAGTCTCTTCATATTTTTAAAGAATGGGAAGATGGCACTTATTCTTTTTATAAAGAGTATAAAACCAGAAGAAACCAACCAAACCACTACTTCCTTTTGTAAATGCACGTTAAATGAAATCTGTGTTAGAAGATGAGCCAACAAATAAAACTGCTCAGGTTTCAAAAGAGCTAAAAGGGGAATACATTCTCAGTTCTGTTCCAAGATACATTTTATCTTATATAATGAATTCACACAGTACAAAGAAGCATAAAATTAGATTAGCAGACCTTTAAATTGGCTGTAGCCATGTATTGATATTTCCTTGAATCACCTTATTAGAATGGCTCCAAGTTCAGTCCTCAGGCCATGCCAGACTCCTCTGCATTAAAAACAAACAAACAAAATGTTCCCTTTCTAATATGCTGTATTTCAATTGTTTATAGAATCAGTCACACTAGAAACACATAATGCTGACTTTTTAAAATAAACTCTTGATGCAGTTATTTCCTTATAAACATTAAAAGGCAGGAGTTTTAAAAGAAAGAAAACCATCATGCATTAGAAAGTGCACTCATAATACAGACTGCAGCAGCAACATGTAGGTTGTCTGCATGCTATACATAAATTATTAAACACCTAAAATGGCCTTTATAGCTAAATCCCTGATGCAGTCAATATCAGTAGATGAAATTTTTCCCACATGCTATGTTAATGAGATTCACCTGTTAAGCAAAACCAACTGATTAATACCTGCTGGTTTTGAATGAAACACAGCTCTGATGATTAGCACAGCTTCTTTTCATTTCTTAGAATTACCTTAAGGTACTGATGTTGTAAGTCTTGAGGAGAGCAAGGAGCTTTCCAAAACGTGGTGCATGCAGTCTTTTGAATAAATTTTTAATCAAAAGATGAAGGGGAGAAAACCCTTCATATTTTGATCTTCTTCAGTAGAATCTTTTTCTGCATTTCATCACTATGAAGAGTTTGAAGATATGCCGCTTAATGCATTTATCATGCTGTCAGAAACATCTAGTTCACTTTTCCCCCCCAGCATTTAGCCATACACGAGGCATTATGTACATATTCCTTGGTTTCTAAGCCAGATATTTTCCAGCCAGATACAGGTGTCTGAGGGAAATCTAAGGGTAACTTTCAATAGAAGGATAGTAGATCAGTAAGAGGTAGGGAAAGACTGAACATACATCCTGCAGAACATATTTCTTTTGCTCCTTGCCAGTGCATTATTCCAGCGGGCTCAGGTGAAAGTACTTTATAGTATCAAGTGAGTGGATAGGGAAGTGGGGTAGGGACTGGTGGATTAGTGGCAAATCCTCTTATCTGCTCAGCAGAGCAGAGCAACGATGCTATTTCCACTAACAGGAAGTATTCTAATTACAAACACACACTATTTTATAATGCTGATGTTCCTGTGCATACATGCATACAGTTTGAGCATCCAATTTTGGCTCATTTTTATAACGCTCTATAATCATCTCAATGTAATTTGAGTTGAGGTATGAATAGGTAGGATTTTGGCCTTTGGGAAAAGCTTCTCTTTCTTGTGGATCGACCTGTACAATCATGTGAGAAATACAGAAAATTCCCTTGTTTTGGAGGTAGTCCAAATTTATGATATTAAAAACCCACAGCCACYGCAAACATTTGCTTAGAGGATGCCTGAAGGGATTGAACTTATCTTTACCTTATAGATGCAGCTGTCTCACACAGTTAAATTTAATGAAAATTTAATTTAACTAATTTGTATATAGTGATACATTCCTGATGATGTACCTGGATTTCTATTTTTTTTTTTATTATTTTCCTGACAATTGGTCAGAGAACTATATGTGGAAAAGCTACCACATGTTGACCTCTTTTATTTTTTGGTCTATATTCAGAATTTCTATTGATATAGCTTTAAGTTCCTGGAATTAAAAATAATTTAAAATAAATAAAAATTATAAAAGCAGCTATTGCATATCCATTGAACTTCCCAAAATTTTCATCTCCCTTGCACTTTGTATTGTAAAGAGTCTATCAAATCCATGGCAACTACAATCAACAGGTAGCGAAGGAAAAGTAGGAGTTTCTATGTGCTCCACACTCAGTTTGCCCTATCCTACTATTTCTCATATAGCGGATAGTAATCTCGTGTTTATACAACAATAAAGTCAACTATCATTTCTTAGTCACCTCTAAAGGATGAATTATTAGGTAGCAATAATCAAATTATCCCCCTTTCCTTCCTTAAGTGGGAGGTCTGTTTTATAATCTGCATACATTATTCTTGATCAGTACAACACATTTGCAAAGGAAGTTATGAACTTCATACTGGTAAAGACAAATTTAGGTTTGCATGCAGGCATGGTCATCTCCAATATTTGCCAGTTTTTGGGACTTGAATATAGGCAAAGCCTATTTTCTGTTTGTTCCACAGTTACATCCATTTTTTTAYAGTTAAATTTCCTCCATAGTAACATAACATTCCAAATCCTCTGGAATAGCTTCCCAGTAACATTATGAGACCAAAGACAGATCTTTATATGAAAACAAGAGTGCACAAGCAGTTTTATGACAATGTAAATACAATCTACACTTCACCTTATTTGCATGATGTTCTTTTACATCTSTTCTTAGTTTTAGGCTATATGCAGAACTACAGAATAATTGGTCTGGTGTCAATTGAATAGGCAGAAATGCAATGTTAAAGAGCTTTCCTGCACATATTCAATCCCTGATGAAAACCAAGAGATTGGAATAGCTGCTCCATGCACATTTCCTGCACTGTGGGACTTGTCCATACAATTGGTCCTGCTTATTTCAATTGTCATAGCAAATTAACACAATCCAAGCTGCTTTTGACCTCACAGCTATTACAGAGGAGTGAACCAGGATATTGCTACYTTTGTGATTATTTCAGGAAGAAGGAGTTCAAGTTATGACTTCAAGGGCTAGATGGCGACGTGTATGAACTGTGCCAAGAAAAGAAATAAAGAAGTAGAACCCAAATAGAGGTTAAAGAGAAAAGGTTTGGGTGATCGATTGACTGAAAGTGTGCCACAGGATTCAAGAACCCACATATCCTGTCGAGAAACATCTGGGAAGAAGGGGGAGTTCTCTATTTAAGAACCCACATATCCTGTCAGAAAACATCTGGGGGGAAGGAGGAGTTCTCTCTTCAATCTAAACTCACTAAGTCCCCAGTCCATCCTCCAATTGCTGCACAGATGTTAGAAGAAGATGATTAGAGCACCACACAGCTATACAGCACTTTTTCCCTGTTCAAATGATTATGAAGCAGGACTGAAAAGGTGGGTTCAGGTTTCCATCTTGCCTAACATGCCAGCCTACAGAGTTGCACTATCTGAATGATGTACACCCCACATCCTTCTATCGCCCTGTCCAGAGCGAGCAAGCACCGTAAAAGTAATCAGTCTCCAACCGCAGGCCTTTCTCCTTGCAGCAATACAACCATGATGCATATCTGCATTCAAAGGTTTGGGGCAAACTGGAATTTCACTGTCCTTCAAGTTAAAAAGATGGATTGTCTATGTGGATTGAGAACAGTTTATGTTTTCATCAATAAGAAACCGCAKCTGTGGAACAGAAGCTGTCACAAGACATTGCCCTGCTGCAACAGCACTACAAGTAAACAAAGTTTGTATGAAAATGTAATGAACACAGATCAAGATAATGGGAATATGAATGCAGCCAGAATGATGGCTCAGGGAAATTTCTGTTAAATTTACACTTTGATGTGTGTCATTATTCAGCATTCTAAGAGGATAAGCAACATAACCAAAAATTCTGAACAACTGGCTTGAACTAATTTTTGGTTGTCAGAAAGCATTGTCTCATTTGTCTCCAACAATAATTTCAGTAATGTTAAAACTATTTGCAGCATATCAAGTCACTGTTTATCCATGCCACTTAGCAGACTGTAGTATCCTAAACTGGCTTTGGGCTATAAACTTAATGGATAGAACCACCTATGAGGTGGCTATGGAACCTGAAGAACCCTGTCCATCTCCATATGTTTGTGGGGAAGGGATGGGGGTGTGAGTGCCCACATGTGTGTATGCACTAGTACAGACAAGTATACATATGCATATAATACACGTGTACATACACATTGTATGTACACATATGTGTTTTCTCACTAATGGAGCTCCACCCTGCTCACCCAAAGGGGGCAGGAGAATGAGTACATTGGTGCTGTCTGTGTTTGCATGAGTGTCTTGTGCATCTCTGTGAGCGCCCATGGTCTCTGTGGCCAGTTATGTATACAGGTGTACATGTTTATGCACGTTGTATCTGTGAGCATGTGCCTGCCAGGAGCACATCTTCAGCCTTGCTACTGGTTGAACCTGGGACATGGAACTGCAGCAGACTCATCTCTGTCATGCCRTCAGATCTGGCAGGATGTATCTTCCACAAACAGTTAATTATATAAAAATATGATTAATCTTTCATCAACATACACAGGCACTTATCGTATCAGAGAGAGTCTGAGCTATGCAGCAAGTATCTATTGGCAATGGCTATATCAGTAGCTTTGCAATCCCATTATCCCTGCTATTAGAGAGAACCATTAACTTAAATGTGGAAAGCCTGCCTTTTTTTCTTCCAAATAATATCTGTATAATAATGAAATTGCATCAGTTCTTTGTAATTTTGCTCACTCTGGTGATTTTAATATGCTATTGTGAAGATTATAAGTAGTTTGAATAAACAAATATTTGTGTAGAATACATASTCAAAACAATTTTGGTTTCCTGTTTGCAAGGTAGATTATGAATGTACTAAATTCCAACACACTCCTCTCCCCAGTATTTTGTTCTTCCTGGTTGAATCTTTATGACTGCAATATTTTTGTTCAAATTTTTTTCCTCACGGACATACTGAATGCTCTTCAGCTTAGTTGGACTCAGTTAACTTTTTATTTTGCATATCACATTCATTAATCACCATCCAGTAGAAGCTTTTTAAATGMTGGTGCCTGTGATTTTGCTGTAAAATTCGGTCTGGTCCACCAAAGCCAAGTTAACATTTTTCACCATCTGATAATGATATATGTTTTACTGATTTTCTATGTGTTACATAACTTGAGGATGTCAAAGAAGCTTTAGATTTCTAAATATATGAGTCTTCATTACTGGCCCCRCAAAGGATGATCTCTTGTCTTCACTACGTCAATACTCTTAGTTCCTTGAAACATCTCTGCTGTACAGCTCGCACAAAGTCAACATGAGTATTTTAAAGAATGTCTATTTTCTACTTCACAGCTTTGAACAGATTGAAAACAGAAGATATTCTAAGTCTTTTTAGTGGAAGAATATACTGTTGTTTTGGCTGAACACTGTAACACTTCAAAGCTTCTGTAACACTTCAAAGCTTCTGCACAACCACTTTGCAAAATGGTTCAGGATACCCTCTTTTATAGACTTTTCAAGACAGGAGGAGTGATAATGTATGTGTTATAAACAACTTTTTATTTTATTGAAAAGGCAGAAGTTACCAGAAGTCCTTCTGCTCTTTAGAAGACACCAACTTACTGTTAAAGTGTCTAGAGCAACTTGGCAGGCAAACAAAGGAGTGAACATGGTGCAAGGGAGGGAAAAGCATGCTCCTACTCTATATGCACCTCTCACAATACACAGCCACTCCATGTTGACAGCTAAAGGACCCAGCCTTGCATAGGTAGACCTAGATACTTGAGGCTGGAGAGGCTGGAGAGAAAGCTGATGGTTCTTGCTGTAGTTCTCTCATATCAAAACCCAGATATTCATAAAGTTTCATTTTAAAAGTTTCAAAAAGACAAAAAAAAGGGAGTTAGCTAAAAAAYAGGAATACATCTATAGTATCCTCATTTGCCAAGAGAACATGGAAGCAAGGTCATTAACGGAAACACAAGAAATATTGGACTGGCAGTTTCCACCTCTCAGCTGGATCCACATGGTGGAAAGGACTGTATGTGTGGAATCAGTTTCCTCTTCTGCTCATTGAATAGATCCAGTCTTCTTCTACATCCTTACATTGCATTAAGAATGTAACTTTTACTTTTCAATTGAATTATATGTTCTGATATTTAAAAGCGCATGCTGGTGATTTAAATATTATTTGTGGTATTGCTGTTTTTAAAATCCCCCCAGAAATGTGTCCAAAAGTAAGATCTATCTTTTRCATACTGTCAGACCATGAGACTTACTTACTAAATTATCCTTTATTTTATGCATATGTGGTGAACCTCCAGTTCACAAGGAGAGCAGTAACCTTTTTAAAATGGTGACTGCTAAACTTTCACCATRTGAGGTGACTGATAAATAGTCATAAATATGTGTATGGGAAAGAATCTGTAAATTACTGTCAATTTTCATGCCCATCAATGCCTASACCAACCTAGAAGCATTCTGAAGGCGAATAAATTAAACAGATGGACCAGAAAAAAGCCCAGCAAACAAAGAAATTATGAGGAAAGCAGAATAATGTTTGATACCATCTCTAAAGCCATAGTACTTTTTACTTCAAATCTTTACAGTTGTCCTCATTTTCAGTTGTATTCRCATACACCTTTACAGAGTTTAGTCACAGTGTCCTCCAGATTCTGCAACTGAAAATCAACCATTATTCAAATAGATCCAGTCTTGCCATGATAACTCTACCAAGTAGAATAGAATAGCTAAGSGTTCTTTTTTTTGTTTTTCTCATTTATTTATGCCAACATGATAAGGCTTTATGTCAATAAACTATTTCTATTTCTGTTAGAAAATAATGTACATGTTTTCCCAAATTAAAAAAGGGAACAGAATTTGGAAGCGCTCATTCAGCAAGAAGCCAAGGAAACACCCTGATTTTTTTAGCCTATTTTCCCCACCTGAACAGATGGTTTGGCTGTTGATGCCAAATGAGACTCTGTTGCTTAAAAGTAAGCTGAATACATCACTATGCCTGAAATGCTACAAAAATGTATCTGGGGGCTGGGGGCAGAATTGTCAAAAACATTCCAGTATTCTTGATGGGCTTCAAGGAGAGAATGTCTTTTGCAGACATTAATGAAAACTAAAACAGGGTTTTAGAAAGAATTGTATTCTATTTACTGTCRTTTTCCTTTAGAAGCCCTGGGAAAACTGGCATTAAACTATTAATGTACATTTTTAGAAATTGCAATACCATAWAACCCCAGCTTTTTTCCTAGCAGCAGTGATTTCTGACCTCTGGGTTATAAAACACACATTTTAATCTCTAAATGGAATGTCTCATGATGGAAAGAGACATTACACCCAAAAGTGGGTATTACCAGGTTTAATTGGTTAATCTACACAAAAATATATATGAATGTCAAACTTCCCTTTTGGGAAAGATCATGGATACAAATTGTGCTACTTACTCTGTTCCCTTATGGTTGCTCAACTTGAGTGAGTAGAGGTGTTTTCAATAGGTCTTACTGTAAAAGGCTTTTAGGACTACTCCATTTCGGAATATATCAATTGATGTTTCAAGATCTGATATAAGGGGTTCCTCTGACAGCTTCTGGTGTGAAAGTATCATCTCTGCCACTAAATATTTCAGTAACACTTCCACTGAAGGTTCAGAGAGATGTGCTTATAGCTTTTATCAGGGTGGTTCTTTCACTGATGTTTCTTTCCCTTACAGTATTGTCAAATGATGTCCAGTCAAGATTTGACCTTTCTCAGGGTTTCATTCACCRGTAAATGCGTCTGTTTTGTGTCTCTTACCATCTGCTTTAAGTTGMTAGAAATAATAAAATTTTCATTCAGCTGTTGAGGGATGATGCACAAGCATACTGGATCAATGTTTTCTAATGCATAGAGGTACTGTAARTAATTTCTTCCTGTGGTACAGCCTCCTTGTCTGTTACAGCATTGCTGTTACAGAAAATACAGAACTATTTCATATCATGTGAAATGCTGCATTTTTATTGTAGTACTGACTATGCRTTTAAAGCCAAAGTGTTTAACTAGGTACAGATTTCTCCTAAAAAAAAAAAAAAAAAGAAAGAAAATATACTAAAAGAACAAGCAATTACTTAAGGGGTTTTCCTCATGTAATTTGATGAAATTTATCCCTTCATGGGTTACAGGACAGTGATTAAAGATCCATGTTAAGAGTTTTATACTGCTGAGTTTTCTACTTAGTACAGCTGTATATAGTGATTTACATAGAATTTGAACACCTATATCTTCTCTTTTGTGAACTCTTGGACTGACGCCTTTTTATTCATACCTTTCACTCAAATCATTTTAGTTCAGAATACTGAATAAAAAAATCGATTTCCCAGCCCACAAGATTGCTGGCTATGTCAGTTCTTTTGCCTTACCCCACTGATTTCTCTTTCCGTGCTACATTACACTTGGCCACTTGCTGTCCTCAGTGGTATGCCCKGTTTTATCCAGTATCTCTTGTTCATAGACATGATGCTAACTCCTGCCTTGCTTATTGCATTTTCCAAACTTAATTGTCAATTGTCCAATTCTCAAGCTTCAAAGAAGAGTTCTGCTTTCTCCCTGACTGCCCTTTGCTTGTAAAGATTTCTCTGGAAACATCAACYAAACTAAAATGCTGTTAGCTTCCAGAAACAGCTTAAAACTTTTCTCCTCTTATGATGTCTTTGAAAATTGAGGAGCATAAACGAACATAAATTGCCACACTACATTTAACATGTTAGCCATTTTAAAGGATTTATTTAAAAGACTTTTACAGGACTTAAGTATTTTTAATCAATATTTAATCTTAAGTTATTAAACAATAGGTTTCTAAGTAAGCTGACAGTTYGCAAAATAAATGTCAATAATATTATTCAAGTTTTTCAATACCAAAGGCGAAATGAATAAAGAACGAGTTCTTTTGCATGCCTGCTGTTTTCCATTTCTCACTCTTTATAAGTGGAAAACATTAAATCAAGAATTTGAGCAGGTATTAAGAAAKGAAGTGCTACTGGGTAAAAGAAGTATTTGTATTTGGGAAACTGTTGCTTATATCCTCAGCTCACTGCTGAGCATAAAAAAATAAAAGCAGAAAAGTATATTAGCTTTGGTGTTTGAATTATCCTTTCATCCTGGAAGCCTAACATCATGAACAGATAGATCCAGAAACATGTTTGATTTGCACRGAGTCTGAATATCCATGAGAACTCAACAGCAATTGCAGAGAAATAGAAAAAGCCTTGAAAAACTTTATTTAGAACAAGACTAACTCCAACCAAATAGTAATACAGCACCTTTTAAAACACTTTGAGACCAGTCTCTCTGCTACCAATACGAAAGACTTTTTCTGTGAAGTCATACTTGCTTCCAAGACTGGGGATAAGGCAGTACACAGGCTTTAAAATTTTCTTTGAAATCAGTACAGAGTAAGGAAAAAAACACTTGACATTTACTTCACATGTAGAAAAAACACTTCACATTCTGTTTTTAAGTGAAAATGTTCCCAATGACATTTTGCCAAAGGTATAATGATTAACACATTGATTTAAAAAATCTTATCATAGCTATTATAAAAATTAATTAAGCATGCAATCTTTAACTTGCAAAACGAAAACATCATGTCAACAGGAGTTARAGACATTATMATGACAAAGACAATCATTTATTAATAAATCTAATAAGCAATGCACAGAAATCTCATGAAGTAATAATGTTACAAAGCTAYTGTACAGATTTTTTTTAATATTTAAAATATATACATACATGTAATAGAGGGCTGATAGAGCTACAATTCCTTTGTTTGTGTTATCAGTTTGGTAAACTTTCCTCCTAATTTTAAATTTATTGCATGTTTCTCTGTTTTTTTTTCTGCTTTATGGGATTTCCCTATACTTTAATGCAGGCAATTAATGCATATTTATAACAATTCATGGCATCTCTTTTTTGAATTAGCCATTAGGTGCACAATGTCTTTGATCTAATGCRGTGCAAAAGGATTTAACTCTCCTAAAAAAATGAAAGAACTAACAAAATACTGCGGACACAGGCACCGTTAACAAGCAGGTAGAGATTTCAGAGTGTGAAAATAAAACTCTTTAAAAGCTTTTTAAATGCACTGTGTGATTATCTAGCGTGGGGTGGGGTGGGTTGCTTGGTTGTGACTGCAAAGTTGTTTTCATTAGGAAACAATAAATTACTGCATTCAACAATATAAGAAACAGAACACTTGAGATACCACTGATTTGCRGTGATGGTTTCCCTTCAATTTCCTCTATAACACATATTAAGTTGTGGCTTGGACAATAACCTAGTCTACTGTCTAACTATTGCCATTAACCATTACCTGATTCAGTATAAGGAAGTTAGAGAAGAATGTATCTTACTAATTGTATAACGAATTAAGTAGAACAAGTATGTTACTGACCATGAGTAATCATTTTATTATTTAACAAAACTTCAGCTTTAATTGGCCATATCATCAGTTTATTGTAACAAAGATACATACATTATTTATGGTAGCTACATTACCACTAAAATTCAGTGAGACTTTACCCTGACATGAATAATACTATGCATGATACCACTTCTCCTTTGATATCAATGGGACTTCATTATTGCTGTTAGATGGAGAGAAATAAGACAATTGAGACTAAAATTACCACATATTATTGGAGTTCCATCACATAATATTGAATCTAGAATCTTTGTACTCTCAAACCCATGAAAGCCCGTAATAATTCTGAATAATCAAAGAAACAAGTTAGGGTTTTGTCAAGACGTGGAAGAACCCACATAGCCTTCCCCAGAAAGCTTTAGGAAGTTGTTGGTCCCCCTCACTTTGGAGAGATTCCGGCTAATTAGACTCATCAGGTTTACCTGATGTAAACCAATCAGGTTTACAAAAAGACTACATCAAATTCATGAAAGAATGCCCTCCTTGTGCTCCCTGTGTCCTGCCCAGATCCCAAGAACCCATGGCAGCCTGTAGGGCTGTCRGCCTCTGTCCCAGCAATGTTGCAGAAGTGCTGTTCTCCAGCTCCACACACCCCTGCCCTGCCTTCCAATGGGTCCATGTCCTGGCCCAACCTCAGTCCATCCCCAGGGAGGTGTCCAGCGCCTGAGGCTGGGACCTCCCACCTTCCCTGCTCCTGGCTACGCTGTTGTGGTGCTGGGCTCATGGCTCCTACCCCTTAGGCAGCCACTGGCCCTCAGGAGGCTCTGATGGTGCCTTCAGTCTTGTGTCATGCTGAAAGAAAATGCAGTCTGGAAGATAAACACTCCCAAGTTACTGTGGATGGAGATAAAACATTGTTGCAGATTACACAGGAAAYCATTACTACCTAACAGATATAAGCACAGTTATAATTCCATTGTGTGCATTTCTTATTCTCTTCATAGTTTGAATTTTCCTAGCACCACGGAGGATAATGAGCAATCCCCAGACACAGGCCCCRGGAAAGGTTCCTCTCAGGGACTGTGGTCTCTTCAGAAACCAAGGCTTACTTTATGACAAGGAGGACAAAAATACTACACATACACTCAATAACAAAGTGAATAAAGAACAATTTGCAATTTCATTGTGATTCAGCAATTCATTGTAGATCCTGTGATTTCCTTCAGCCATGAAAAACATTGGAAGAGCAAACGATTTGATCTTCACTAAGACTTAGGACTGGAAGAGACTGATTGTATATTCTTGGTTGTTACAGGTTACCTACATTACTTTTTCTGCTTTATTTAATGCTAATTAWCTTGGATTACTTTTCCTGCCAAAAGCAAGCCCTACATATAAAGTTGGCAGATCTTTCCAAGCTGATGAGTGTCGGGAGCCAAGAATCCGCTGTGTAAGTCCCCAGAAAGAGGCAAGTAAAAAAAAATTCTATTTTTTTTCCTCAAATAGCTTCCTGATGTTGTGTCGAAAAGTAATGATATTTTTCCAGAGCAATTAAATATGCAAATAGTCTCTGATAAACAAATTMCAGATATAGGTAAGGTATTACCTAAAAATTACAAGCGAAATGTTTAGCAATAAGCTGCATTTCTGATGAGTAAGTATTGCTTTGGTGTAATCATGGAAATATGAACTCTGCTCTTCAGTGACTATGCTTCAATTTTATAAGTYATGATGTAATTTGTTACACATATTTTCAAAATGATCTTTTACATTTAGGAAATGAAATTATTTAGGCCCTTTGAGAAAGTGTAAGATTGTAATAGATACAGTGCAGCATTGCACGCTGCACAGTGTAATGCGATGGCAACTGAAAGAAAYGCCCCTGTTGCTACTCCTATTAAAAACAATGTAATGCATTAACAAATTAAAATTAGTCTTTTCTGAACTCTCCACTAGCTGGAGCATTTTTAAGAATTTTTTCATACAGAGGGAAAYCACCCAGACAAAAGGAAAATGGAGCTTGGCAGTCAATAAGAGAGTACCCCTTGTGTTCCCCTCACCCACCAGATCATGTATAATACTCTTTTTCAATCTCACAATGACTGTGAGAGAGATATAGAGAGATTCAATCCTTTTGACAAGAAATGGCTAGGAAGCACAAAGATTAAGAAATGCCGTCAGAAATAAAACACCAGGAAATCCTTTCAGACTAAGGGTAAAGGAAACCAAGAAACAGATAGTAGATCCTGAAAATCATCTTGAGGGAGACAGCACACACACAGCTGAGACAGCCAGGCTACTCCACTTACTCTCTTCAGAAATAAAGCAATGCAATGACTGGGGAAACAAAGTCACACTAGAGTCACATTCTTACGACCCCCGAGTCAACCATGAGCACAGCAAACAAAACTCAAGCATAAAAAATGCTGTTATATCCTCAATCCTCTCAGGGTTTCCAGTTGTTGCTTGCAAAACAATGTTTGCAAAAATTATATAGGAGACTCCAAGAACTGAAGGGTTATAGAAGCATATATACTGTCACATCTTTTCAGTATCAAAAAATTATGGATGTCAAGGATCCTTTAAGTACTAAAATGGATACAATCTTAGTAAAAACTTATATTTGAAGCATTAAAAAAATGAAAAAAATACAGAGGATATTTATAAATATCTTTATATTTATAAATATATATATCTCATATATATTATTTCTATTCTATATATATTTATATAATATATATTATATATAATATATATTATATATATTATATACATATCACATATATTTTTATATTTTATGTATGTATTTTTTTTTACAAATAAATTTTACGTACACATATGCATTTAATGATGAGGTTGTTGAATCAATCTTCAGGCTCTTCATGAAGAAGATTTTAACTGTCCAAGCTTTTAAACAGGTACGTTAGATTGTACACAGATTACAGAAACAATGAAAGATTTAGACCTGACCTCTGATGGGATAGCAGAGATCCACTTTTTTATTTTACAACATTTATAGAACAGTTTAGGACTTCTTTTTTTTTTCATATAACTGAATATCTAAGAGAAAAAAGTTGCAAAGTTATAGTAGTGAAAATACACAGGATGCAGAAACCAGAAGTGATTCCTGCATTAAATTAGAATACCTTCTGGTCAGAATAATTTCAAATAAAGAACTTTTTGCAAGTGACTTGTGAAAGATATCAATGACATTAAGCACAATAAAGAGATTTGGGGCATAATCAACTGTAAAATAATTGTATAAAAGGCTATCAGAAATGACAAAATTAAAATATTAATTAAAGGATTAAATTAAAGGAACACAGTACAATATGCGTTATTGAAATACCAAATGAGGAGCAGAATCACTGGGTTAGCTACTAAAGCCAAATGTCATTGAAAGCAGAATGAAAGAGAAAACAAACTAGTAGTCTTCCTGAGGAACACTTCATTTCCCGATCAAAATTCCATAAACAAGACCAGAAATACCTCATTATTTCTGCTATTTAAGCATCCTTTTCCTCCTGATAAGGTGTGAAATATCGACATCTTGGAAAGTTTTGTGATCACGTAAGTCTTTAATTACATCTCACAGTTCTCGAAAATCATGTTGGAATGAAGGGAAAGTCTTAAAGAAAACATTCTTTCATTCTCTAACRTCAAGGCTATTATTTTCATCTGGACACCAGGAAATACAGAAATAACTAAGCACTACTTCCAATATAGTTATTAATGATAATGAGTGCTTGCATAGGGGATTCAGTTGTATGTGAAACCAAAAGCTCCATTTGTGAATTGACAGCAAACTGGAAGAAAGTTGTTTTTYTTCTTTTTAGAACATACATTCATGTATGTATGTGTGTGACCACATATAATATTTGAAATAAAGAAGGAATTCATCTTTCCTAAGTTCCAACACCTACATTCCAGCTAGATGCCGATACTCCTTTTAGAGTCAATGTAGAAGAAGTAGTGTTCCTAGAAGGCAACACTTCATCTTATTCTAAAACAGTAACCTAAAAGAGATTTTTCAGAATTTTGTCCTATAAGCACCTGCTCCACTTATTATGAAGGGAATAGATTGGGTGTTCACACTGTACATTACATTATATTAAATTAACAGATGTAATTTAACAGATAAATCCCACCCTCAGTTTGGCAAAAGCTGTGACTTTAAACAAAAAGGARGAAGCCAATCAGGAGTTTTAAAAGAAATATTATTAAGAGAGGCAAGATGAAATAATCTCATTTGCAGAGTGGTACTCAGTTGCTAATCAGGAATTGAGCAAGGTCTCTCTCTCCTGGAGAGAAAAGAATGTAAGGCTTTCAGAGCAGCGAACGCAGAACGCTGCTGAAAAAAATCAAGGAGTTAGAGAATGCGACAAGTCTTTGCCAGACACATATGCAAAGAAGAGTTATAAAACAGGACAAAACCTGACATTGAAATTTTACTCTGAGCTTCAAAAGATTATRATAGTAACAGAATGAAAATTTAATGTGTTAAAATATGATTTGAATGGACGTGTTTTCTCACCATTTTACAGCAGGAGTTTTTGTAATGCATTAATTATCTCTGAATCCAGTATATGACTTGGAAAAGATGCCTTAAGATGTAAGTGTATGTACTCTACCTGAGCTTTTTGTAATTCTTTACATGCATTCTGGGGTCTTCAATCTTGTGGAATTYTGGGGCTACTTACCTGCTTTAGAAATTAATGTAAGGATTACATGCCCTCCCTAGACATTTATATGACCTATAATTTATGGACATATATAACAGAGTACRACAAGACTTCACAGTCTCTAAGTCCTAATGTCAGGCTGCCAGTGGAGCAGATTCTTTCCAGGTTCTGTTGACTCAAAAGACCTTTCTTTAAGCAGTCCGTCTGACAGAATGTCACTCAAAATGTAAATGCAGAAGTCTGAATTTCTATCTACGTCTCATTTTCCCAAAGTTTAATTTTTCAATTTTCCCAGCAAGTGGCTTGTTTAATTTGCACTTTTTAGTCTTTCTTCTTCTTTCATTTCCTTCAAGTTATCTGAAAGATTTGACTTAAAGTTATTCATTATTAAAAAATAAATAAAATACTTTTAGGAAGCCTTTCCTCTGGAACACTGTGTAGCTCTGGCAACACTGAAGGTGAATTCACTCGTTCACTATAGAACTTTTACTGGCCAGAAGTGCAGCACTACCAAGTTAAGCTGCTGGGATATGGCAATATCTATAACTCTGAGGATAAATATTTAATTCTGAATAAGAAACACATCTTATACAGCCAACAGGATAACTCCATCTGTTTTGCCCAGTGTAATAAATACTGCTGATTCTGACAAAATATGAAGACCATTGCTTCTGTTGTGGACAGTGTTATGAACCTTTTCTCTTTGGAGTACAAATGACTCCACCATGCCTTTATTTTCTAACAGCTGAACAGCATGGCACAGCTAGTGCAGGTCAAAAAATATTATAATTTTCCTCAAAATGTACTTTTATACATCAAAAAATTCTATTTAATAGCATTGTCTCTTCTACGATAGGAAGTACGCATTACTGTTTGTTTGTAATTCTGGTACTTTCATATGAGAAAAAGTAATATAATCTTTTTCTTCTGAAAAGGTTTTAGTCTGGCTTGCATCTTTCAWCTTCTGTTTATGAAAAACTAGGTCTTTGTAGCTGCATCACACCACCTTTTTAACACTGACATGTCTATATATGGCATGCTTTTTTTGCTGGCAAAATGTAAAGAACTTAAACTGCAACAACACTACAAGTTTCTCCTTGCAATGAAATTATACTTAGATTTATTTTTTCATCTTACAGATCAGGAATAAGACCAGTTACTAAGGAAAGGGAAAATGTAAAGAACAACCTTACTTTACATTGTGCTATAGTCACTTTGCCAGAAGAAGTCAAAGCTGCCCCTGGAGAGAAAGAGAACCAATATTTTGTGGAAGTTCTATGAAGCCTCACAGATAAAAGGCAGCAGTTACTGGAAGCAYTTTTTTCTCTTCTAATGGTAACACTTACAAAGGATCTTGAAAAAAGAGCAAGAGACACCAGTAAATTTTGAAAGACTGTACAGCTGTCTACAGTTTTGCTCATTGAGAAGAATGAAGAAAAATGAGTACAGTTATGAGAGAGACAAATCTTTAACTTTATGTGTCAGATGTTTGCATTCCACCTGAAGGGAATATCTTCCCTAAAAGTACAGAAAGATCAGAAAGWACAGTATTCATTGAAGAGAAACTGAAACTTCAGCAGAAGCCACATAAACATCAATCACTCTACCTCATTTTTAGAGGTGATCAGTCAATTAGAGGCAAAAAGGAAATGTCAAAGACTGTGCTTTCYGTAGCCTTCTTATCAGATGCATCCCATGACATTATCATGTCTTCTACAAGGGCTATGACATCAAACATATTGGACCATATAGCTACTAGTACTCAAGTGGGAAATAGACAATTAGCTAAGAAAACTGCTCYTGTCATTGAATTTGGGAAGGTAAACATTTTTGACTGTGTTTATGTAATAACAGATAAGTAACATCTACCTGAGGTAAAAATGCTCCATCTCCCACCAGATATACATGGAGATGAAAGAAGTGTAGGGGTTGCCTTTTAAGAAGTGGTGGGRAAAAAAAAGAACTAATGAATAACAGAAAAGATCATTTGGAAGTACAATTTAAAGCTGCCGTGAAAACAAGTCAGAAATTCTATTTATATCTCCCGACCTCCYAGACTGGGAGAAGGGAAATGAAGAATGTTTTAGCCTCTCTCTAGCACCACGACAGTAAAAAAAATTACATAGCAAATTAGCAGTTTTAAAATGCCTCTGCTCATAAAATAGCAACATTTGTACTGATCCGTACCTTATAAAGTTCACCAGACTCAAGAAGCAAAGGGAACTGAAGAAGATGTTGGCCTCTTATGYTGCTACTTTCAAATAAAAGCAATCATGATAACAGATCATCCCTATTTGGTTACAATACAGATGGAGGGTCAGGGCAYGTGCACAAAGCTCTAACAAATACACTCTGCATTGATGTACAAGAACCTCAGTTTCTACGTATGAGTGTTTCAGCTCTTTATCTGTATAATGACAAAAAGCCTCTAAAAGTTGTTGTGAGTAATCAATGCCCATCATCCCTCCGCTAAGATTCACAAATAAAAGGCAGAACCCAATTTCACAGATATTAACAATGAATGCATATTGACACTGAATGGATGATACCTGGAAAAATAATTTAGAAGTAGAATCAAAACATTTCAGAATGGTTGAGGCTGGAAGGGACCTCTGGAGGTCTTATGGTTCAAACAACMTCCTCAGGCAAGGACACCTAGCACCACTTGTTCAGGACCATTTCCAGGCAGCTCTTGAATATCTTCAAAGAGGGAGGTTACCCAACTTCTCAGTGAGACCTCTGCAAATAAGTCACCCTCACAGTAAAATAGTGTTTACTTATCATAGAGTAATAGAATGACCTGAGTTGGAATAGACCTTAAAGATGACCAGGTGTAATCCCCCTGCCATGGGCAAGAACATCTTCCACTAGACTGGGTTGTTCAAACCCCATCCAACATGGCCTTGAGCATTTCCAAGAAGRGGGCATCCACAACTTCTCTGGGCAACAAAGAAAATGCTCAGAGAGACCCTCCTGTTTCTCATTTTGTGCCCATTACCTCTTATCCTGTCACTGGACACCACCARAAAGAGTCTGGCTGTGCATTTTTTACAACGTCTCTTCAGACATTTGTACACATTGATGAGATTCCCCTTGAGCCTTCTCTTCTCTAAGATGAGCAGTTCCAGCCCTCCCAACCTTTCCTCACAGGAAAGATGCTCCAGTCCCTTATTCATCTTCATGGCCCTTTTCTGGATTCTTTCTAGTATCAACATCATAGACTCTTTTTCTGAACTTGTGGTTTAGTATTTTCTTGCATTTGCTTATTGAATTTGTGCGGGTTACACTATAGTTTTCACAACTTTATGATTCTGTGGATTGTTCTGAAATACTGCTGGAAGTAACAAGGCTCCCATGGGCATCCATCCATTCTGTTTGCAAAATGCATGACACTTTATATTATTTTGTTGGTTCATTTCGCTCCATGCTGCTCTAGGCTCTGAAAATATAACTAAGCCCTGCTCYGTCAAGCATTCACACTGGGCAGTTAGAAGGAGGAATGTCTGAAGGATACCATAACTTTATCTAGAGAATGAAGAACTATATCAGCTCTGTGTTGAATTGGTCAACAAACTAGCCTCCAGTGCTTGAAATGGATTAAACAGCCTCTGTAGCAGTATCACAAGGCTAAAATAAAGACAGKTTTTTTTCCCAAAATCTTTTGTAGCCATCACCAGTTGCAATATGTTTTGCATAAYCTGAGAGGTGAATTTTTATGCAGAAAGCATTTTAGATCCCCCCAAAACACAGTCACRAAATTGCCAAAATAGACAAAGAAATAATTTAATAAAAAAAGTCGCCCTTGCTATAAAGAGTTAGACACTTGCTTTTGATTCAGTTCAGCAATGATATAAAACCACACTGAAATGGTCTGAAGTCTGCAACAAGTAGGAGGAAACATCAAGTGACTGTTGGCTGTCTGTGGGAGATGTGATAACATGAGGTGATAAAACCTCTGACTCAATGAGCTCTTCAGAACATGCATAAACCACAGAAAAGTGGATTATGGGAACAGAAAGCAGTGAAAAATAAAATCAAAAGGAAGAGCTGATTTAACAAAATGGAAGAATACCAGAATAGCAAAAGAAACACCATGAGAATTCGCACACACTTATGCCATCACTCAAAATCTGATCAAACCTCATTTAACCACAGCATTGCTTCTCTGCAGTAGATGTAGCACCAATTTGACATATACATAGTCTGCAGCTGTTGATAATAAAATCACGTGTTCATTTMTATTTCAAAACATCACAGTAAGACAGGATTGCTATTCACACTCTTTGTAGGGGCTCTCTTGTCCACCTCCTGTAGGAAACAACTATTACAGACTACCTACTACAGAACAAGATAAACTAGACTTCCATAATTGCTTTTGGACAGAAATACAATGCCTATTTCAAATATTTTTAGTTTTATGGTCACCATGCTGYATATGATTTTTTTTTCATCTGTAAAGTAATCCTGTAGAACATGTGATGCATCCAGTGGAAGAGGAAGGAAAAAAAAGTGGAGAATCAAAGGCAACAAAATTTGTTACAAGGTTTATTTTAAGGARTGAAAGCTGTTTACCACTCTCTCTATTTAACTTTTTCCGTTTGCATTCAAAGGACACAAAAACACAAAAGCATGAAAATTTGCACAAATTGTTACAAGCAGCTCTTCTGAATACACAATTTTTGTATTCTCATGGTACTTCATGTTTAAACAGCTGCTGTTTTTGCAGGCAGTCCCAGTTGCTGTCATATATCTTGCATGGAATTACATAGACATGTTTGTGCAAGAAGGTTTTATGAAAGTATCGAAAGATCAAATCAATTTAATGCTTACATTGTCAGTTTCCCGAGGATCAAGACTCACAGGGACAGAAATACTCCCTTAAAAATGGTGACAGTCAAGATAATATAAATCAAGAAAATTTATATCCTGTACAGACCGGAGTATAAACCAGGAACAATAATCATAAAACCTGCAACAGTTCTGTCCTCCTAAGCATTATACTTACTTCATAATTAAATCTACAAAGTATAAAAAATGAATACACAATTCTATCATTAAGCATTATCAAGGAAGGAACACAAAYATTTGCAGTTGGTTACTACCTCACATCCTCCTGCACAGCTAAGATGCATGCACATATGTCATATTTAATAACACTTTTCCTTCCTTGAGCTTGTATTATTGCTGATATAGGTTCCTTAGAAAACCTGACAACGTCCTATGAAAAACTTGCCTCTAATTTCAAAYGTACTTACAGGTAAGCCAAATTCATGTGAATGCACCTATTTGACCCTTAGTGATTTTGAAGGCATTTTTACATTATCTTYGTTCTTCAGAATGCACAAGAGGAAATGGTAACTACATTTTCTTCCTCAAGGTCTAATTGATCAAAGTATAGCTGCATGGTCTATGACAAAAGGAGTGACTTGGATTTCCTAGTATAATTGCTTACCCCAAAATTTCTATGAACAATACCGTTTTATCATGAAGAACTAAATATATGTTGCTGTACTGATTAYGTTTCAGCAGTAGTTATGGCCTCCATCCTGTCTACACGTTCTACTTTATCTCAGTTTCTGAGATCACTAATTTTCCAAGTTTCAGAAGGCAAAACACTCCAACCAAATTTCAACCATCCCCAGCACAAACAAATAGCCTACAGTCGGGAGAGGCTTATACAAYAAAATGATGGCCCAGTTAGTTAAAATCAAGAGACAGCAGTCAGGTACTTGCCATTTCAAGAGAATCCCATGTGTCATAGCTTCTAGAGTATCATCATTACTTAGAGCCACGACAGATGGAAAAGTTAGGTAGCAATGAGCRTAATACAGTTTCTAAAAAGGCATAATCCACTAAAAAAATAAGAAATCAGAGGCAGTCCTTAAAATACAGCTCTCATATTCTTACAACACAGAAGCAGCAGTGYGGATGAAGATTGTATATATGGTAACTAAACATGAGCAAATAAGGTGATGTCTGTATTGACATGAGCCAGAAACAATCCTACACAGCAGCACTGAAGATGCAGATAGTTAGTCTTTTCCTATCTGAATATTCCAGTCCATTATTTTTTCTGAYGGAAAGAACCGTAACAGTAAAATTATTAAAGAAAATTGTAAGCATTCTTTTCCTCAGCAGTTTACTTTCATAGACCAAAATTTGGCATTAATAAAATATATTTCAAACAGATCAATATATGTGTACAACAAATATTTGTACACTGTTGTGTTTCAATATAAAGATCTCTTTAAACAGACATGAAGGACAGAACATATACATCATAAGTAATTAAATATTAAGTGGTGTTTCATGGCATTCCACCAATCAATCTAACCCCAAAAACCAGACCTTTTTATTTCTTTGTGATCCAGGTTATAAGTTTCAATGTTTGATAAATTTCAATGTTTGCAATTCAATMATTTTGAGCCTCTCTGTTGAAAATCAAAAATATTATACTTCAGATCACTCACTGAGTCATTTGACAATGGTGTTTGTTACTGTCACTTCAGGACATATAGCATTTGTAATTAGCTCACCAGGCTGGGTTTAAAATAAGCAGCTACTATTTATCTCAGATACATTTCTGATATCTACTTTCTCTAGCAAACTTTTCTCCTGAATGTCTGTATAGAACATATTCACTGCAGTTAAAAGTCCCTATCCTAAGTGTAAGGTAAGACTTCAGAAAAAAGAAACCCAACAAAACTTTTAGTTGCTGGATATCCAATGATTCTCATTCATCCATAGAGCCATTATCTCTTTCAAGTGACAAGTCTRCTCTTGCAAGATTATTCAAAAAAGGCTCTGTGTTACCAAACTTTTCCCGTATCTGTCAATGTCCTTCAATTTGGGGTGGAAATCCTGGTTTCTCCCTGCCACTTTTTCTTCATCTCTGCAACTCTTTTTATTCCTCCTGGTTTAAGTTACTGGGGAACAACAGATTTCATAGGACTTGCTGAATATTTTTTGGGAAACACAAACTGCTTTCTGGACTCACAGAAAATAGTTTTGTCCAGCATAGGGCAAGCACAAGGATCTAGTGTGAAGCCAGTACTGAGTCCAGTATTTAACCTAGAGTCYTACAAGTGAGAGACAAGACACCTCTTTCTTTGTTTAATGCTTTTATTCTGAGTGTATGACCTCATGCACAACTCAGAGATAAAGAAACCAATAGAAAATAATTCCATCATCAGATCTTCTACACAGTACCTACTGAAATAGACATAACTGAGTGAATATTTCATGCAGAAAAGAATCACTTAGCAATCCATTACTTCACCCTGCCAATGAGCTACCTGAAGTCTTCATTATATCTCACTGAAAAATAATAGCATAACTGTCATAGTTTGATGAAAAATGCCACACAACTGGGCCATAAAACAAAAGCCAGATTACAAACAAATTATAAAGACAAACTAAGTCATGCAACTATTTTATAAAATCATGCAATGTGGTTTTCGATTAGATTTTGTTCCCGAATATGTTCTCAACAGATGTAAAGTGAGTTTATCAGCTCTAGATCTTCAGATTATTCTAAATTCTTGGAATATATTGGGAAATAAAAAGAAGGCACAGCATTCTATTAGTAAATTGTTTTCTTTCCTGAGGCTGTTTTCTTGCAAAACAGAATCTATTTTACACTACTCTATATTAAAAAGTAATTTGCTAGCTTTGAGCTGGCATATCTCTTCACAATTCTGCTCTACTAACAAAAGCTTCCATGTCTCTAATGCTTTAAACACCTTGTAATTGTCCCAAATCTGCACAATCAATGCACTCTCTCTGAGGTTAATGTTGTATACCCATTTAGCTCTTCGATTATAAACTGGAGGATAAGGAATCTTAATATTCCTGTCAGCAATTCAAAATAGTTTGCAGGTATATACTGGTGTACAGATCTTCTAACAGAAATCCAAATGTTTCTGCTTAAATTTATTGAATTTTTGAYAGTGTATTTGAAGAGTAAATGTTTTAATTTTTCCACTATTTTCATTATATTAGATTTTCAGTTTTCCAGCTGCCTATTAGAGGTTCTAATCAGCTCCCCTTTTCCCTTTTTAACATTTTTTGTTTTCCCTTTTGTCTRATTCAACTCTAATTACATTTTTTGTAACAGAAAAAAAACCAACTCAAGCCAAAACAAAAACAAACRAATGAAAACAAACAAGYAAACAAACCACAAAAACCCCCCACCACATGAAGTCAATTGTTCCTACAGGAGAACTTATTAACAATGACACATGACACTAAAGGAAACAGCCTTAAACTAACAGTCAAAAGCATCTGGAACTAAGAATAACAAAAAGGTTATTCTCTTTGTTACAAACAACCAAAAAAAAGAACTTTGTGGTAATTTTATTGCAACCTTGTCATATGCAACCTGTTCACAACATTATTGATCATCTTAAAATTATCCACGTTATTTGCCCTGTGCTCTTCCCATTGGAACGTCATCCTTTAACCTTACCAACTTAGTCTATTTTCTTCCCATTTCTACATTAACCACATTCAAGTCCATTTCATGAAATGTCCATATCTCAAGCTCCTTTTTTTTACTGAACTAACTTTCCTCTTTTCCATGCATTTATCTCTGCAGGTAACAGTCCAAAATCCCTCACACTTATTTTGTGCTGTGTTAAACAAGCTGCTAGTTTTCTGGAAAAACTTGCTTACTGGCCTCACTTTCTGTGACTGACTCATCCTCCTGATTCAAGAAAATGCATGACAAATAAAAGGAAATATGTGGAAAACACAACATCAACTATGTTAGAAGTTATTGCCTGTATAATCTATCCATTATTGGTTCCTCTGTAGCCAAATCTCTGCATGGCCACAGAGAAGGCAACTGTCATGACCCCTATAGCTGAATCATAGGTTCTTAATTMCAGTTAAGTTGACCTATTGTTCGGGTTATTCTTCAGTGATGACTTGTGCTCTTAAAAGCTTGCTCAGGATTTAAGTATTTTGTCCCTTTGTGCCTTACAGGGTTTCAGTTTTCAAAAGATACGTATAAGCAACTTGTCAGTTTGTGTATATCCTATGTGCTTCTGCATGTGCCTCCTCCACATATTGTCTGAAGCTGTGGGAATTCTTAAGGGCAGCRTACAGGTCTCCAGAACCCATTCTGCAGGAAACTTCATACCAGTATTTCATCAACTAGTGCTAATGGCAAAGGACAGGCTAAAGACTCCTTTACTGCTCTTGTATCAGTGCTTAAAAACAACATGAAAGCCTATTTTTTTTCATTCAGCAAGAGGCCTGCAATTCCTAGCTTGCACACCTGTATGTCAGCCAAAATAGCCAACACAGAATTAGTAAATTCTTCTCTCAGTGTTTAAGATGATGAATGAATGGGAGAAAAATAATCTCAAAGGTGTGTGGCATGGTATTCCTCACGCTCTTTCCTCAAACAAGAACGTAACTGCAAGCTTTGTATTTAACTCTCACCAGCTGACAGTGCTCTGAGATGAACCAATAAAAACACAGAAAATAGTAATAAATAAAGGTTTGTTTCATGGGTACACTGAACTAACACAGTTGCCACAACAATTTCTTTGATTAGCAGCACACAAGAAGAACAATGTCATCAGCATCATATTTGGCCAATCCTGACATTGCCCCCAAACCTGAAGATCTGGATATCCCCTTACAAGGTAGGGCTCTTCTGGCATGATACGAAAAGCCTGTGTWCCTTATCTCCTGGTCTCTGGCCCTGTTTCAGGAACAGGTTATCAGCATAGTCAAAGGAGGCATAAAAAACTAATTTTGTGATTTATAACCAAATTTGCAACAGTCACTCTTCCGCATTTTTTCTTTATTGAATATTTATCTAATGTATTGAAGTAATACCCATAAATATAACAAAGTAATAAAATATCTTATTTGCAATCTGATAAAGTATATACACTTCTCTCACCTATCCAAAAATCCTGGTATTAAATTAACCCACTGACCTTTCACTATGAGTTGGAACTTCTTACCAGAAAACTGTGTATGTGAAATATAACAAAACCACTAAAATGACTCAATTTTCTTCTATGTCTCACTGCTTTCAAGGTGGGTAAGTAATTTTTATATTGATTTTCTGGAAAAACCAAGATAATGCCTAAAGAATGTCTGTTTTTAAATTCTAATCTTGGAAATCTAATTTATGTATATTTATATAAAACCAGAAAAATATTCCAATATATTAGAAAACATTCTCCCAAACCTAAAAACTTGTAGTTTAGGCACATACGGTTTCATTTTTCTTTACAGAATAATCTTAGACTACGTGAACCGTGATGAAATCTGACAGAAGGATTCCCATGATGCACTATGACAGCTTAGGAAAAGAAGACATTGAAATACAGGGAAAATGTAGTTCGTCATAGTGAGAGCAATACAAAATATATAACTCTAGCTTACTATGTTCAGAAAAATTCTAAGGAAATTCATATTTCTCCTAAACCAGGTTAASGGAAAATACCTTCTTTTTCAGAGAAAATACTTTGTAGAATCTCAATGCTCTAGGCAGTAAGGTGGCTTTTCATTATTTTTTTTTCCTGAAATATTTTGTACAGTCTGGTTCTAAACATTTGACTGAGCAGAACATTCTTAGAATTAAATATTTCAATGGTTTGTTCTTGTATTTCAAATAACTGTCAGGTTTGTAAATTGGGCTTATTAAAAGGATACCAAAGCATGGCTATGGATTACCATTTGGAGTTGAATACAGAACAGTTTTCAAATGCACAGCTACTGTTATTGTTCTCTACTTTTTATTTAAGAATGAGGTGAATGTAGATTTTGTCAACGAAATTTTATCTCTCTTCTCATGCCTTCTCCACTCAAAACCCCCTCCTCTCCCCAAAACATCTGCTTACAACAAACCCACTTTTCCTCTCAAAGAAGTGTGTTTATTCTTAGTGTTTATTCTTACATGCTTAGCAGAGTATAAATCCACTTTTTGATTGCTTTTATTTACATTTTATGTCCACAAAGAAAATTCTAGTATACTGACATATTGATATTATTGCTACATGAGTAGTGAGCTGTTTTATGAATGAATGTGGAATTAAATCACCTTGTCATAAATCTGTAGTAACATAAGCCCCATGTATTCAGAATCTTTACAGTAATTGAAAAATATATTAGGCATCTGGTTCGGAAAGCCCTTTTTCTAAGCTCAGGAATATAGAATTACTTTTTATAGGACTGCTAAAATGCAGAATACTTTCTTTACAGGGTATTTAATTTATTTTAAAGCTGAATGACTTTAACATGTAATGTAAACCATTTGAAACAGAAATTCAGCTWGTATTGAAATTTAAGAGAAATAAAGGAATACTTCATAAAAATGGTGGGGTGAAAAGGACCTGTTAAAAACTATATTGTCAAAATTGACCAGAGAAAGGAAAAGGCAACATAACAATGAAGCCAAAAACTTGTAACTTTATTGAAATATGAACATATGCTTTACTAATAGAATGCAGTACAACTTCATAAAAGGGTGATATCAATGCAAGAATGAGAGAAGAAATTTGGAAACTAAAGAAACTAAAAAACACCACATCTCTGGATTGTGATTAAAAGAGAAATCATTACAAATGGTCTAGTTCCTTGGGTAACTACTTGTTTAATACTTAATAAACTTACCCTGAGGCTATAGAACTCATGTAATAAGGAAGAAATAGGTCAAAACAACTTTTCAGGTCAGGAGTACTTTGTTCTCACAAAATATTTTGATTTCTGCTGAAAATTTTAGGCTATCAGAGGTTGGGGTTTTTTTCCCTTTTGACTTCCTTCAGAAACCACTAAGGATATTCATTAAACTGTTTTCAATCCCGGTTAGAAACAGAAGTCAGAGATATGCCTCTGAAGAGGTGGTAGATGAGAAAACCTTCATTTGCCAAGAATACGATGCCAGCATTTAAATGAAGATGTAAAATAGAGTAGGGTTAGGAAAACTTGGCTGGAAACGGCAAGAGCTTCTGCATAAATTAAATTCATGGAGTAGAGGGACTGTTATAGAAGGAACAGAGGTGAAGAGCCTTGGGGTTGTTGCATCTTTACTGAGAGAGCAGGAGCTACCTGGCTAGAGCTGCAGAAAGAAAAACTGACTGGAAAAGGTGAAGGAAAAAAGATGGATTGTAGTAAAAAGCAAATTCTCTGTTAGGTTTGTTGGAAAGATAAGCTCTTGGAAAATCTTTGGCAGAGAAATATTCAAGGGATGTAAAACTCTAGGTCAATAAACACTGGAGGACACTGGGGCAGAAGGAAGAGACCTCAGGGCTCTGAGTCACTTACTTCAAAGGACTCTGTACCTGAATATTGCTGTTAAGCTTGATTGGAAGCTTGAGTGAACCCACATAAACTGCCATACTTTTGGTATCCATTCCATATCTCCTCGTAGGGGACTTCTGTAAAGCCTGTGGTGGGTTTTTTTTCCCTATGTATAAGAAAATTTCATATTTGTTCAATAGGTCTAATTATAATTACAGTGGAGTCCAGGTTGATTTCTAAAAATCAGAATGCATTTATTTTTCATTGCTAAATGCTAAACTACCCATTATTAGCTCTGGTCATGGTAGCTGCATTTTACACTTTTTGAATAACTCAATCCCTTTAACTCCAAATCAAATTTCAATGATACTTTAGCAACAGTTAAAAGGTACTTGAATGACGCATAAATAAAGTGCTCTGAAAGAATGAACAGTGATTGYGGAATCAGTGTGTGTCAAAGTAATGATTCATAGGGTAATCTTTCTCTAAATATTTCACTCAAACTCAAGAAAGTTTACAAACCATTCATTTGCACCTCTTTGTGTCTTGGCTTCATCCTAAAAAATATACCATTGAACCCCTTTATTCCACAAATTTTTTCACAAAATATGTAAATACCAGGTTCCCTGCATCTCTTTAGGCATACTTCTCATTTTTCTGTGACTGATTGGGTTTTTTTGGTTTTAGTTTGTTTGTTTCTTAATGTAAATAGAATAGAATAAGGTGTACATATTTCACTGGCAAAGACAATGATTTTTATAGAGGAAAATATTAAAATTTCATGAATTAATTGTTCTAACTCAGAGGTATGAATAAAAMAGAGCTTAGAAGCTTAGAAGCTTATAGTTGAGCCAATGAAAGCTTGGYGGAACATGAAGACTGCTGCAACTGGCTGCATTATTGATGACAAACACAAAGCAGTTACACAGAACATTGAGTTAAAGAGAATAGAACACTGCTTTTCAGCTTCATGTACAGTTAGTTGTTAAAGCCATTATCTAGGTGGATCTTTGGGAGTTATTTGTGCAGAGATTACTTATGCATGTCAGGCTTTCTCACTTGCTAACAACACTAGGTTTTGTCCAGTGTGCCTTAATAAAAAAAAACCTTTCCAGAACTTTTCCCTTTCTTCCCTTTGCCTACCACTCCAAGACATATTTGGAACTATAATTAAACCATTTGGATCTTTTTTTTAAAAACCAATGTAGATTAACGCAGTCACTACTATATTATTATTAAAGTACCCAAAGAAATAAAGGTTAGGTCAAGCTACAGGGAATGTTCTTAGCCAAAAARTAGGATAAAAAATGTAGAGTGGAGTTCAACCAGCTTTTCCGTTACATTAAATGGCTAATGCTGCAACTGAATTAGGGCATTTTGAGGTAAAATACTGGTAAATCTGGCAACAAAATGGAAATATGCCGACATATCAGTGGACAATAGCAATCTTAAAAAATAAAAAATAAAAGTTTTTAAAAGTTTAGGTTTAATTTGTAAAGGTCCTACATTATATTCTTGCTCTTGCTGGCATAACTCAGGCCTACTACTACAAAATGCTTATAACAATGTGAAAAACATCACTGCAGTAAAGTGGCAGTACAGAGCAGGGAGGCTCCAAACAATTAAATTCTTGATTGTTCTATGTGATGTCTTTTGTGTCTACCTAAGTCAGTGGGCAGAGAGAAAACTGAGCTGGGGACTGCACCATTCTCTAAGTAAGAACTAAGCAGCCCTTTCTTTAGTTACACCTTCCAAACAAGATCTGTGGTTAGGTCAGAGCCTGCTTCAGATCAAGGTGTTAGAATGCAATTTCCTGTGCAAACTGCCTCATCCCTCACTTTGAACTCAAAGGCTCAGACATTCCTAAAATATGTAACTCAGTGGATTTTTTAATGAGTATAAAATATAATAAGTATATGGTTTTAACTTGTAGTTTTCTATCATGCAAGATACAACTAGGGGAAAATTAATCATACACAAAACGAACATATACTGTTAGAAGTACATATGATACTAAGTCCTTCTTTTGCTTTACAGAAGTTTTTTCCTTCCAATTTTAGCAACAGATGAATTCAACATTATCTCTGTTATTCAAGCTGCAACCTTATTTTGTTGTGCACACAGAAAGAAAACATCATAGTTGCAAAGAAACACAAATCAATGACCTAAAAAAGATTTTTAATCTTCCACTGGAATTTAGGTGGAGGGCCAGAATCTACTTCTACATTTTTTTCCCCTTTGCAGACTTTAAGGTAAAAAACAAGATTTAAGCAGCAAATATAACTCAATAACCTCTACCCCTATACTCCCTTCCTGACTACATTGTTGTGAAACAGGAGAGGTCACAAGTTTAGATTGTTTTCCTTTGCAGATTAGCTTTCATCAAAGCAGGACTAGGCTTTTGGTTTGGTTTTGTTGTGGGTTTGGGATTTCTTTTTGTTTGGTTTTTTGTTTGTTTGTTTTGGGATTTTTGGGTGTGTTGTGGAGTTTTTTAATCTACTGCTGAACTAGAACTTGTGCTTTAAACAAATCTAACAAACCTGATTTATGTTTCACTTGAAATCAATACACTAAGTTAAAACATGTCTTGCTATTCTGTGCCTGTTGGCATAATATAATTAAATTCCAGGATTTTCTTACAAGAAATAACTGAATGTTTAAGAAACTAAAGACTTTCTAAGTACAAGGAATGAGATCCTCCGTTTGGGTCAATCTTAACTATATTATGGATAATACRGGCACTTGATACAAGTAGAAATCCAGACATCAAATGACTACATCTGCAGGGGCAAATGTTGGCCAGGACCACGTCTGTAGTTGTGCTGAGAATGTGATAACATTAAACATGTTCCAAATTTCTGCACCAAAGGCAAGCACTGGGCTAGTGTAAATCTGATGAATTGAACAACCAGTAAAAAATGGAATGTAGCTTCCAGTCAAGTTTCATCCAAAGGAAATCAAGTTCAAGCACTCCCATGCCACACCCACACAAATCAAAGCATGAGAAGCTTTGATAATTGGTAAGAAGAGTTTTGCTTCAGACATGTATTTCTGATGCAATGCAGACACACCTATAGGGCTGCCACAAGAGATCTATTACACCGTTCCTTGAGGCAAAAATCTAGTATATTGACCAAAATTGAAACTATGGATTTAGGATTTGCTTCTCCTGTGCCCATGAAATCTTACAATGGACATGTGTCCCTAGAAATGTCCTTTCAGCTTCAGAGAATCATCCTTCTAGGACCTCCATGAGCCATAGGCTGCATCCATTTAACTAACATTTTTTCATTAATTTGGAGGATGAATTTTCTGTTCTGCATAAATGCAAATTAATACACCAAAGCATCAGGGAAAATATATCCCTTTCTAGAATATATTAGTAATTTACATAAGATTTCAGTGATTTCAAAACCATGAAAAACCTAGGCATAGGAACATATAATAGTAAATACTATAGAATGAAAATTGAAACATTACAGAATGGAAATTAACTTCCACTGAAACAAATACCATGACCTGGCTTTCCATCCTCATGGGAGCTGTTAGGCATTTTTTTTGCTGTTCTGTGACTTACTATTGGTTGTTTCCATTTACAAGTCTCTGTGTGATAGGACAGAGCCTTTCAAATTRTGCTGCTATACTGCTGTCAGCACACATCTCTCTCAGAAAAAAAAACCAAAACACACACACACAAAAATTAGGTATTCTAGATGCATTTCAAATTAAGCAATCCACTACCTGTATGTTCACAATTATTGGATAATTCTAGGTGAGTTACTTCAATGTTGTGATCCTTGCACTTCAATTATTTACCACTTCCACCGCAAGAAAATGGTCAGAATATGCACAGGAATACAAATTCATACAAATTCCAAAGATGCTCTGATTCACATACTGTTTCATTCCCTATTAGTTACAAGTACTAATATTGCCTTGCTTCAGACTTAAGGGAATGGTATGTTTAATTCGGATCTTTCAAAGATTCTGGAATACGGTAAAATCCCGTAAATAGGAATCTTCTTTAAGGGCACTGCAATGCCATCCTGATCAGGAGTGTTTCTGTGAACCAGGACCCCAACATACCCATAATTCTCTTACTGTGGGCTTGGTTTCAACAATGAGATAGAAACATAAGCATGAATAATAAATCATAGAAGTAGTGCGAACAGAAGCTTTACATAGTCACAGCAAAATATCCCTGCAAACAATGTTTATGAGCATTTATCTGCATATATATGATATATGAGCACCTATGAGGCAAAAGTTTTTATAATTCTTGATGTACAAAATTCCACTAGCTGAACACTGAACATGTTATTACACGAATATGTACAACATAAAGGGACTTCAAAGCACATTTACTTTTCCTGCAGATGTGATTACAATACTTACTATTTTATTCTTCTTATACATGATCAGGCAGTTTTGTATGCAACCATAAAAATGTGCTCAAAGTGAGGTTGCTATTGAGGTAATATGTTTTACTGTTGGATTATCTGTAACATGTCTACTAGGATTAAAATTATGCTGCTGCTTAATTTGTAAACTGGAAGTAATTAATAGATAAATCATCCAAAACTTCTTTAGAGTTGTTGATTATTGTTTTACTTAAGATTTTAAGAGTTGAGTAATGAACCTCCTTCTCTCAATTGTTCCCTGTGCATGGTGCTTTGTTGCAATCACAGTCCTGGCAGGTATCCAAGTCTGGTCACATTTATTCCTGGTAACATACCAGCTCGTATCTGTCACTGTTACTTTCTTCTTTTCTGTCATCATCACACATTCTGACTAACAATTCCCYGGTTCTCTATTTACTCCGAAATGTACCTGCTGTCAAAATGATTTAAGACTTTATGTGCAAATTCTATGTTTGTTTGTTTTTCAAATGTAAGGTAAAATCACACAGAAGAGTCYGCATTGCTCCTGAAGTATCAATTTTGTTTAAGTCCTAAAAGAAAAATGCTTTTTAAAGATTTACAATTATCATCAACTTCAAAATATTAATTGACAACTAATTTTTTTACTGAGTAATAGAAAAAGTTTATTTTAATTAAGCTTTACTTAATAATATACAATGAAACATTTAGGTTTAGATTAATTGGAATTCAAGAATTATCTCTGTGATGATGCTTTCTAAACTTCTTCAATTTGCATGAAACGGCTGATCAAGGAAGTGAGCATGTTTTCCTAGATGTTTTGTGCTGTGGTGCATCCATTTACAATAAGACCTTAATATTAATTCATTTTTAATACATAGAATCATAACACCTACATTTTTCAACTGAATACTTCTGTCATACGTTTTTATCTTCTCTAGTATCCATGGCCAGCATACACAAATGATAAACTAGTTTATGTCCCTGATATTTACCCTGATCCAAAAGGTAAGATATTAACAAAAGTCATGTGGCTTAAATTTAAAAAAGGCTTAATTCATCTGTTCTTTGGAAAACAACTAGAGTGAAAAACCTCACAGCATATAGCCTGTGCAAAACTTTACAAGTTAGTTTTTCCAGAAGAGTATGTTTTCTACTAAGTCAAGATCTAAAGATCTTGAATACTAGTGGCCAGAAATGTCAGATGAGCCTAATTTTGGAGATCACCTCAATGAACTGAATTGACTAGAGGATTGAATTCTTAATAGGCACTAGACTAGTTCCTTCATGGCTACCTCAAATTAAACTTATGCTAATATTAATGCTGTACAAACTTAATGCAGGGTAATTATCTTCTAGAGGGAGGTTGTAAGATTCATTGTAAATGCCAGATGAAGACAGATATTTCTTTCAGAGAGCCATGCATATTTACTCCTTCTTGACTTTAGTGTATGCAGTCTTATATTGTGGAAAAGAGACGTTTTGAGTGTGTTTTCATCTCTACTCACTTTCCCAAAGTGGGAACATGACGGCATGTTTATTCCTAAAATTTTAAATACAGTCTATCTACCTAAACTTAAACGAATCAAAAAGACTACACGGTCTACCAGCACTGACAGCATGTTAGCCTYACATAGAAGTGTTTAAGTTTAATAACATATTTAAGATTTTAACATATAACAACATATTTAACATTTTAAGTTTGGTACCATGTTTAAGTTCTATTTATGCACAGTAGAAAAGGAAGCTCTGAAAAGAAATGTCTGCAGGCACTATGAATATTTTACACTTTCAAACCACAATAGTTTGAATGGAAGCCACATACTAGGGATGTGTCCCTGTACTATACAACTAAAAATGCTAGCAATATTTGTACTAAAAATATATGTTTGCACATGCTTTATGATGGGAATGAAGGTAAGAGTAGTCAAAAAACCCCACCATAATTCAGTTTACAAAAGCAGTACTGCTTTTCTATCACTCTCCTAGCATGTCTAGTGATGAATTATCTCAGTAAAAATAAAATTCATAATTAAACTCTTTGCAAGTATTTCTACATGGTAAGGGGTTTTGCCATTTTTTCTTCACAGAGGAAATAATTTACCAAAAGGAATAGAATCATGGAATCATCAGGGTTGGAAGAGACCTTCAAGATAATCCAGTCCAACTGTCAAACCAGCACTGTCACTGCAACTCCTGAACCACTAAACCACATCACCCAGCGCCAGATCCAGATGCCTCTTAAACACTACCAGGGATGGTGACTCCATCACCTCCCTGGGCAACTTATTCCAATGTCTGACCACTCCAACAGTGAAAAAAATTTTTCTAATGGCTAATCTGAATCTCCCCTGCCTCAGCTTAAGGCCATTTCCTCTTGTCCTTTATATTTTGATATAGATTTCACTGGGAAAGTTAAGAAATCAAAACTTATTTCRGTTCAATGTTATAATTCCTCTTTCACTTCATTGGACCAAAATTTATAACAGGATCTCAACATACTCTCTCTACACTAAGGTTAGATGATATTAAGCGGAGTAGCTGACTAGGGTATGGCAATGCTCATTCTAGTCCAAGTATAACAGAATAAAGTGTAGATCTCATCGAGAAAAGAGTTGGAAGCTTTTTTAATACTTAAAAGCAATTCTATTTTGGTGCATTTGAACAARAACACTTCGGACTCACACAATCTGTACTTCCAATTAGAGTTACATAGTGAACAGCAAGTGTAAATCAGAATATCTGTTCTTCAAATTACCTGGCTTCTCCCTCAAAAGGCAAGCTCTGATCATACATTAGGCTGTGCTGATYGGTTCTAAACAAGAACATTCACAAGGGGTTGGTTAGTCTGACAGTAGTAGCATCTAACAGGATGATACAGTGAGGAAATGCTATCTCTGAAAGTCTCAGCCTAATGCAACTTTTTACACAAACTGACTTGCTTAATCAGAAGAACACTTTTTATCAAAAATAAACAGTAAAAGGAGGTCATTTTGTCTTATGATGTACAGCCACAGAAACATTTGTAGTGAAATTCTTTTCTGTCCTCATAAACTGTAATTACTTTGACATTTCATGAAGAAATGACAGTCAACAGTTGCACTTATTTTTCTAAAACAATAGCAGTTTTCACTTTAAAAATTAGGTACTCCTCTTGTGGAAGTCTCCCAGATTTATGGTAGAATTATTGCAAAAGKTTCTAAAATATTTTTAGAATATATGTGTTGAATTAAAGCACTTTTTGTMTGCCTGCAAAAGAGTAAATCCCTGACTCTACCTTCACTATCTGTCTGTATCAGAAGCAGAGCGCAAAGAGACATTTTCTGCTGGTCTATCACTCATCCTGGACAGACATGAGAGCAGGAAGGCAGCAAGTGGGATCAGGACGACTTCTACCTGCAGGATCCAACGCAAAGAAGAAAACCCAAACCCCAAACAATCTGTGGTAAGAATCAGTTGATGATATTTCCCGTGGACCAAAAGGTAAGGACGGATTGGAATGAAGGGGAAGAAACCTTAATTGTAACCTGATTCTGTGTTTCTTCTTTGCAATACGTTGACTCTCAATGCAGGACTTAAATTAAGCATTAGCATCTTGTGTTTTAAAAAGTTAGGTATGTGCTTGACATATACCCCTAAGTCCTGAAAAATACAGATGGTATTAGTCAAAATTTAAGAGATAAGAAACTTAGTTGTCTTAGGGGTTTTTAAGAAGACCTTTTCTAAAATTGTAGATTTCATCGTCTTCCGCCTACACATTCCATCAGTGGAGAGAGCATACATCACCAAACAAGCCTTTTAAACACATTTAGTGAAACAAATGTATTRTGATGCTATCTTCATGCTCTTAACCTTTGAGATTGAAAATTTTTATAGAAAAGATCTCTGTGTTTTATTAGGTGGATGTTTTAAGGCCAGGCAGATGAGAAGGCTGTACATTACAGAGAGGAAACTGTGCATTAAAAATAATGCAAGGTACATAGAAAAACAGAATTCCTATCAATGGACAGATTCTTTTTGATATACAAAATTATATCTACCAGTTTAAAACTGCATTTCAGGAACCAGCTTCTTATTATCAAGAAATATAAAGTACTGTAGTAGTGAATATATGCTATCTTGAGTATCTTCTTGTCTTAAATATAATGGAGGAATATATTTATAGATCAAGAATAATCCTGTCTGTATGCTAATGAYATAGGCTGGTCAGTCTGAACAATCGGGGCTGATTAGCATAGCAAACTATATCACTTTGAAGTGTATGTTTTACCATACTTGGTCATGTATTTACAATAAAGGGAAATTCTGAGGCGATGAAAACAAGACAGCACTACCCATTTCTGCCTAACAGCATCACCGTTTATAYACCGTGCTTAAAAACCTGTGTATAAGGGTTTGCTGAAGTACTTGAGGGTGGTAATAATGCATTCAGGAATCAAACTCCTAATTAATTTAGATCTTATTGAAGTTATTTAAAAGTGAGAACAGCAGAATTCTTTAAGCAATCTGGCCTCAAAATAGGACAGAAATTCCCTACTGGCATTTTTGTTTATTTTAACAGAACCTGTTCTACTCAGTTGATTTCATTACTTTTTCCATAATGGGATGCTGGAATGTGTTTCAAAATAACAAGATTGCACAGACATACCATTAGTCATCAAATGCATTTTCTATCTGACTTCTGTGTGGAGTATAGAAGTCCTGCTTGTATAATAATCAGAATTTTAATAATCTGTCTGTAAAATTGAGTATTGCAAGATAAAATGAGAAGGAGAATGATAACTAGAAAGGTTAAATGAAAGAAATGCCACATGAAACCAAAAAAAGAAATGTGGAAGTAGTGATTTGGTGACATCCTGTAGGACAAAAAAGCATCTTTAGCTACTATGACAAATTTTCTAAGCGTGTAACCACCAGTGTTCTCAACAAAAGATGCTGGACAATGAACCTTTGCACAATTAAACAATTTTGAGGTATTTGGCTCAATTCAGGTCTTTGAAACACATGAGAAGATTTTTTACTAGCAAAATCCTGCAGATTGACTTTTTTACCAGATCAAAATTATTTTCCTAAAGGAAAACATARGCACAAACATAGAGTATACAACAGGTTTAAAATCCTTGAAGTTAATCCGACACTTTTCCTGGTCCCTAAGAGCTCAGCATCCTCTCAGATTTCACTTTAATAATTTCCTTAAAACCATTCCTTGATTTTCCATCTCTGCATCATAAACAAGAGGAACAGAGAAAATTCTGTCTGTACTTGAAGTCAACAGCAAAATCTGCTTTAACTTCCAAGTTGATCGCATGATGAAAGAAACCTATCATCTTACAGCTATGAAAGCCTCTATTTTTTTTCTCAGCTTGCTTGATCTAAGAATGAAAAGCAATGCACACTTAACAGATGTCCTACCTTTCTTGAGTTGTGCCCTCATCACAGGCTTTTGCCGGTATTTTTCTCCCTCATGTGTCCTTGGCAGTGTTTTTGTTGTCAATGTCAAAATGGAGTTAAGTTACCGGAAACTTCTGTATCTGAGAGCAATGCTCACACAAAAGCTACAAAGACAGTCTTAATTCTCTAATTTATTTTCATATTTACAGGTCAACTCTTGGAGTCTAATAGACAGTTCTAAAATTCCATACCTCCGCTATTTTCTCAAAAAAAATGAAAAACGAAAAACAAAAAACAAACTACACCTTTAAAACCCCATTAAAATTCATTTTAGACTCCCAAACACATTAACCTTAGAATCTGATGCTCCAGAAATATCCCATGGCCATTTTTAGAGAAGGCTTACATTTCTACAAGCTCAGACTACAGCACATTAATAAAAATGAGTTTGTGTACAGCATTTTGATAGAATTTATTAGTGTTCAATCGTACAGCTTAAATTATCTACTAATACTTGGTTTCTTGTTCACAAACATGCATAAAAATATCTCCATACTAGAACACAATCTAAGTCCTTTTCTTAGTAACAAAGTCATAAAAATATTTTAATTAGGAAAAAATATAACTTTAGCACACTTATTTGAATGGTATCCTGACTGTTGTTACCAACCACGTGTAAGTAAAACAGACTAAACAGTGAAATTAAATTGCTTCTTGGTTTAGAAGTTAATTTCAGCACTTCTTTCAGCTGCTATTTCCTGCTTTTGTATTTGTTTGCAATTCCGCAGAACTAAACCATAATCCTTGCAAATCTTGCCCTGCTTCTTGTGCACACACAATTATATTGCATAAGCAATGAAAAGCCTTGATTCAAAATTTGAGCTGTCATAGATTTGCCTGAACAGAAGTGACGTATGATGTTTCCCATTCTGTCTTAGCAGAAATCCTTCTGAGGGATTGGTGACACTCGCCTTCAGCCAGTGACACTGCCTGGTTTGTCTTCTGAAGATCACTCTGTACTAACATGAGCTCTGCCTGAAAAAAAAGGGGTAAGACCAGGGACTAATTTTGCAACTCTGAATCTCTTTGTGACTTAATTTGTTTTCTCTCGCTCTCTCTTAATTGATCATGGTTTTCTAACCAGGGCATTTAAGTTAAATGCCAAGGGCTATGTAGCACGCACAACTTCAGAATAAMTTTCCCATTAAAACATCAGAGGACAAAGTCTCAAGGAGAATTTGTAATCAATATTCCATGTTGTCTTTTATAATTTGTTCCTTCAGTGGCTGTTCCTTGCACTGTATTTATTCGCAGATCCTTTCACACAAAGGTAACTGGAGACATGTAGTCTTACATGAAACCAAATTTCACCAAAGAATGGTGCTTGTTTCTAAAACAGTTATGATTTCACACAGCACAAGCTGAAAGTGAATGTAATAACAGTTTATTAGAGAAAATTCTGAAACTTTAATGGTCTTTTTAGTCACTCAATGCTCTTGTAATGCTTCAGGGAGGATTTCCTGCTGGCAAAGGCTCTATAATTTAAAATAAGTGAAGACATCAGGATGTGAGTCATTAATTGTTAATTATACTCACCTAACTTTATTGGTCTCCTACAGAGTATGTAGTTAACGGTGATCTATAGACAGATTTTTTAAAATACCTGTAAACAAAAGAAGACCAAGGTACTTTATGAGATGGTTCCACACCATCTGCTACGCTCTTTGAATGAAATGACAGTAAGAGGAAGTAAATTCAAAATTATGTAGCAGATGGCCTTGAGATAAAATGATGGCATTTATGCCTTATTTTTGTTTTTTATTTACTACTTTTTATTTACTACTGAAGAGAACCAAAGAAGTTAAGCCCCAAATTCTATTAGAAAATGGTAAAACTATTTAGAACTATAAAGTATGCCAGAAAAAAATTCTCAAAAATGTAGCTTGTAAATTCACCGTAATGTAAAAGGGAGAAAATTGCATCCTAGATTAATAGAAATTGTTAAAAACACCATGAAAGAAGTTTGGATGCCCCATCCCTGGAAGTGTTTAAAGCCAGGTTAGACTGAGCTCTAAGCAACCTCGTTTAGAGAAAGGTGTCCCTGCCCATGGCAGGGAGTTGGAACCAGATGATTTTTACGGTCCCTTCCAACACAAACCATTCTATGATTCTGTGTTAGTGAACACCTTCATTCATTCTTCTTTCTACCCTATCTAAGGTTGTCTTTGTAGCTGTCCTCCAAAATAAGCAAACCGTTACTGGTGCAAGAATCTTCTGTTTCTTAACCCAATGCTCTTTCCTTTATATCTTCCTGAAATTGTCAGTGCGCTTCACTTTAATCAGAGACTTTAATTAACTTTTGAACTAATGTTTGGGAACCAAGTAAATAGTAGCTAAAAATGTATCTATTTTGTCAGTCGTTTCTTTCTTTCCTTCGGGACATTATATCTGTGACTTGTTCTCAAAACACTGTGTAATCTGAATGGCTCCAGTGCAATGCTCTCTCTATTGGTGATTCAGTTTATTCCCAGCAACTGCATTAGAAGCCTTCAAAAAGTCTTTTCATAAAATTAGGCCTTACAAGTCATTATTATTTACAGATGGAACCTGAAAAATTACTTGCGAGGGAAGACTAAATAGATAAATAAATTACAGTACTGTAGAGGAGCTTGAATCAGATTGATTGTGACATAAACATGAGTTGATTTTTTTTTACATTAGATCAGAAATTTTACCTCACTATTGCCTTTTGCAATACCATCAGCAGTAAATTTGTTTCAGTTGCTAGACACTGAGGTGCATTCCAGGTCTCTCTGAGCACTACTTCCCATTACAAAACTCCTTCATCTTATTTTGTAGATGGAATGCCAATGTATTTTACACCCAATTCTGCATTGTACAGCATAATTCATGGTGGAGCAAGAGCAGCCTTCTTATGAAATTCAAGTTGCAGAATCAGCTACCGAACTGCTTTTCAGTACCCAAAATAAACAGAGCCAAAAATAAAGTGACAAAAAGGTACTGGGAAGAATGTGGTTGCATTTAGTTCCATGATGCAGTGACAGGTGATAGGACACAGTAGAATAAATTCTGTAAAAAAAACATGCACTGAAAGTATTGGGAAAAATTATAAAGTCAGATTGCATCATGAAACAAACTTTCCCATCTAAGTACTACTAGAACCTGATCTAAGGAACTTCCTTCTATAATACTTTTACTTGGGGAAAATAACACTTGTCTCATGTATATTTTTTCTTCCTATTAGAAAAAAAATAGGTGAGGGGATCTAGAGATAGTGGATGTGTTTTCAGTTAATTCAAAGAAGTAAAGATAACTGAAGATAAATGTCATAAATTACAGTTGGGCATCAGTTTTTTATATGTGAATGTTTATATAAATGGTTATGAAAAATCTGTGATGAGGAATAGGAAAAATTATGGGAGAATGAGCCCTCCTTCTTCATACACATCTGATTAAATTGTGTGAAACTTATGCTAAGAACAACAAAAAATAATAAAACATAATCCATGACCCTATTAGGAGGGTCCTTCTCTTAGGAAGTAGCACAGTCTTCCTTCACGAAATAGTACGAGATTGTAACACTGGCACATGTGACCTATTCTGTACAGGAACAGCTATTTAAATCACAACATGGTGATAAAACCAGGAAATCAGGGAAGGTAGAGCAGCCATACACATGAAAAGAGGCAAACTGAAACAATGCATTAATGAAATGTCAATCACAAAAGAAAAAAAAACCCAAATTTGAAATACTATACTGCAAACCAAAAAATTGACACAGAATTATATTTTTCTCATTAATGCCATAAAACTACCAGAAGWGTCAAGCCAAATTTTTTTTTGTTTGAAACTTCAAATGTCTTCCCGAAAAAGAAAAAAACCCACATTTCTTTCATGCATCTGACTGATTTAAACACTTGACTGTTGCCAAAGAGTCAGACATAGGTCAAAAGTAACTGCAGTACTGTCAAAAGGAATTCTGCACTGCTTTTGAAAGTATTTCATTGAAATACTAATCACCCAAAAAAGAAGACCTAAAAAGAGAAAAAAGGGTGGCCCCGTTGTTATTTTATTATGAAGAGTTCAATAATAATAATTTTATTGAATGTATTTTCATGGAAATATTTCTTTTCTATTATTTTCATTTTTTACTTAGCTGAATCCTAAYAGCTGTGAAAGGGGGTGGAGCAAGCAAAGGACTTTTAGTCTTCTTTAGAAGTTGATAAACTCTTTCTTGAAAGCCTGATGAATCTAAGACAGATGAGAGAATCATCTGGAACAGTCTGATGTGACACATAGAGAAGAGATGCAGCAGAAGAATGACACAGATGCTGATCCTACTTTCTGCAGGAGAAGTGACACTGCAGGGGAGAAGGAATAAATGAGTGGCAGAGCCTGAAACTAAAGGCAGGTGGAATGAGGGAGAAGTTGAGACTAAGACCAAAGGCAGACAGTCAGCAAGAGAGAGAAAGGAAGTAAGATTTTGTGACTGTCTCCTGGAAACAGCTTTACAGAAGTCAAATGTTGCTTGAATCTCTATTTTCATAACTATAACATACGCCAGATCTGACAAAGATAACGTGTAATCATCTGCAAGTAACATAAAACCAGAATTTTTTATTTGTATCAACAGTGTTAAAATGGTACTTGTTCTCACTGAATAGTATCTTTCTTAAACTTTAAGAGTAATGGACTGCTCTAGAACRAAATTATGTGACTCAGGGTTATGTGTGAACTCATTTTGTTGATGTCTAGTGCTTAATAGACAGACCCATGCACAGAAGACCTTGCTGTCTTTGAAATATCATTGTTGTACAGTAAAGAGTCCCTTCTTGCTTCAAAATCCTGGGAGGATTCCTGTAAATTAATTATCCTTTGTCTTAGAGGTAGAGACCTCCATGACACAGAGCTAGATAGGGCTCCCTATTCCCCATAACTGAGGTGCCCAGAATTTTGGCATTCTTCTTCATACACTTTACTAGGAGAAAATAGTAAAGATAATGTTATGACAAGAAACACACCAGAGACAAAAATTGTCGACTCTTTGCTACCCTAGGGTACAATACGTGGCTCTTGCAACATAATCTGCCACTAGCCTTAACTGCAAGAGACATCATAAGTGTTCTACCAGGCAAATATATTGGATATGGGCTCCTTCTTTTAAGGACCAACACCACACACCATAATAGGCGTAGGCAGTAGAATCTGAAGTGCCCTTTTGACCACGGACCATTCATTTCTCCACAGTAATCATGAGCCAGGAGGTAGCTGGGATCTACTCTATTCCAATCTATAATTTAGCCATTTCTAAATAATAATAAGGAGATGACAATATTTATTTCATGCAGAGCTTAACCTCCTCCCAAAATGCCAAGGTGATGTCTCTTGCTAGGCGTGACCCAGAAGAAAATAAATACTAAATGAGTGAGAATGAGCAAGAATTGCATAATTTTGAAGACGAATGTACGCCTCATCACACATACCTTGATTGATCTCAAAATTACAACCTACTTACAAAATTATACATAACTTCTTGGTTCCTATGATATAAACAGAGTCTTTGATCAAAATTACACCTAAGAATTTGCTCTTCTCATCTGTCATCACTCAGAAATATAATCTTCAAAATTTTCAATTCTATTATCAATTAATTCTGTCTAATATTGTAGGAATTTTTAACAAAAAAAATGTTGTTCAGATTCAAAGATATTTAACCTGTAGTTCTGATTTTGCCTGGGAAAGAGTTCATTTTCCTCACAGTAGTGCAGGGCTATGTTTTGGATTTGTGCTGGAAACAGTGTTGRTAATAGAGGGGTGTTTTTGTTATTGCTGAGCAGGGCTTGCACAAAGTCAAGGCCTTTTCTGCCCCTCACCCCACCCCACCAGAGAGCAGGCTGGGGGTACACAAGGGGTTGGGAGGGGACACAGCTGGGATAGCTGACCCCCAACTGACCAGAGGGATATCCCAGACTATATGTCATCATGTGGAGCTGGGGGAAGAAAAAGGTAGGGTGRGATGTTCCAAGTGATGCCATTTGCCTTCCCAAGTCACCATTAGGCATGATGGAGCCCAGCTCTCTTGGGCATGACTGAACATCTGCCTGTCCATGGGAAGTAGTGAGTGCTTTCTCTATTAAACTGTCTTTATCTCAACCCACAAGTTTCCTAACTTTTTTGCTCTCTCAATTCGCTTCCCCATCACACCAGGGGAACGTGAGTAAGTGGCTGTGTGGCATTTAGTTGCTGGCTGGGGTAAAACCATGACACCTGCAYTAGCTTACTATGGAGGAATTCACACTGAGAGGTTCCAGAGAAGAATTATGCACTTCTTCTTGACACTTTTCCCTGCAGAACTTAATAACTTTTTTTTTGCTAAGAATTGCTGATGATTCTTTCATACATTTAGACACTGTCTATTTATACATAAACACTTATGATACATAGACCTATGCAGCGATGCTTCTTATTTTATTTTGTTGGTTTTGTTTCATCTTTAGAGAAGAAAAAAGTTCAAGATTTTACATTTTAGAATATCTAGATACCAATGAAAGTATCAAAAGCTATGATTATAGTCTTATCATGTTTTAATAGCGTTTAGGTTTTCTAGTTGCATAGTCAASAATAAAAGCACAAATAAAGAATGTTCCCTAAAGGGCTCACAATCTATTCTGCCCCTGGTATTTTCATAGATACATAAAAATAACAAAACACAATTCTTCTTGAAAAAAATATGGCATATTTTTCAAGAATCACAGTACCTGACATAACAGAGGAGAAAGGCTTGTCCTGCACGCCTGAAACACCGGAAGGACTTGTGTGTTTAGTTTCCATTGCTTGCAGTATATGRTTTCCAAGACAGAATGATCCGAGAGGCAAGAACTTAAGCCTTGTGATTCTGCATGGGGTTTCTCCATATATTGAAGAAATGGGTGAATYTTAGTGTTAAGAGTCCTAAGAAATGGGCTTTAGAGTCCAATGACATTCTCAGAAAATCTTCTTGTTAGACAGCCTTCAAATACAATCCAAGCAAAAAGAGATAAGATCATTTATTACATATTTTCTTGAAAGGTGTTAAGTTAGTTTTGAAACAATACCACCCAGACAAATAGCAAGAAAATATCAAACATCATGCTGTATTCTATACTACTATTGCTGGCATGCTACAGAAAGATGAAGTGCATTCATTACCCTGCCATTACAGTGAACTAATCCATTTATTTTGAACTTTTACAATTTTATGCAGGAAAGTCTAATTAAATAACACACACAATAATTCCAAGACAAGGATAGTTATGACAACTATTTTACTCAGTAAACCAGTAGCTTATCTTGCTTGGGGTGTCAAAATTCTTCCTTGCTCCACAAACATGATAAATTTTGGCAATAACATATTACGGTAATTACTAAGTAGTCACTGCTCTTAAAGATCTTTAAAGTTAAATACAAACATAAACTGTCATCAAGCACTAACACATAAAACAGGATCATCAACATTTAAGGAATGTTGAGTGGGAAGAGTATTTGAGAGTAGTTAATGGAATGTGAAAGTATGTATTTCCATATGCCTAAAAATTAGATAATTCTTCCTTCAAGTATCCAAAGTAATATTCAACCCATAGTTCTGGCTTACAGTTTCTCCTTCCTCATTGCATCTTTTCAGTACACAAGTATTTTAGGTGCTATTCATTTGTATTCCCATAACGTTACACCTAGTTTTGTCAGCTACATAGAAAAAGAYGTCATTTGTGTCAGAGTTCCAGTCAAAAGCCAAACTTTTCATGAGAACTTCATAGTACACAGCCAGGCATGTTTTAACTAAAACCCCACTTCTTTCTGGTTTTATGCTAAGGAAAATACAACACAAAGTGAAGAATCTTCACAGAAGTATTGAAGTGGTAATGTCACACCTAGTTTTCAGTAGAATTCATTTTTCAGATCTCTGTGCCCGTTTTTTCTTGGGATCTTCCTTGACAGTTCTATAATTCCCATTTACTACCAGAAACCTCAAGACTTTCTCTCCTCTGCCTTTGGAATTTTTCTTCCCTAGCATTTTGCAAGAGCATTCTCCTTCTAGCTCGTAGATCAAAGGTACCAGGATTCTGCAAAATGAGACCCAGGCACTTCTATGGAGGCTACTAGATAAGAATCCAGGCCCCACATGCTGCACTAAACAAGCTGCCAGGCAGCAGTTTGGTCACCTTCAAACATCTGATGAGAGAACCAACCTAGCTCTGTTTGGAATTTTACTGTGTTTTATTGCAACATCAGTATTGTCTGCATATTTGGAAATGGCTTTTGTCTGATAAATGCTGTGGGGTTTTTTTTTCTGCTTGCTTCTTCCCTTCACTTAACATAACAAATACATTTCTTCTTATTACAGTTGTAACACAGACAGCTAAAGAGCAGCCCAAAGTTAATTAAAACCAAAAGACAAAAGACTGAAGAACTAAATGATAGTAAGATGTTTGGACATTTGTATCAAACATGATTGCCATGTTAAAATAACCATATTGTTTCTACAAAAAATAAAACAAATATTAATACACAGTAAATTAAGTTATACTTTTGGGTAGTTTTCTAGCTACCAATAAACCTAAAATTCTCATAATAAAAACCCATAATGTAATCTTCCCAATCAAAGACAAGTGTTTTTGTCCTTCTCACATGAATGCCTCCTCTTGATATTAAAAAGACTACCTTATATGAACCTGTAAACAAATAAGCCCTTTCATGAAGAAATGTTAAACAATATTTTCTTTCTCTGGAAGGGATTATTAATTTTTATGTTCAATTATTTTTCAGTACTTGTAAACAAAAATTTTCAATAGACTTAAAAGAGTGCATAGGGGCACTCATTTTGCTATTACAAATTAGTATTTAATCCAAAAATAAGAGCGTTTGTCATGAACTGCTTGGCCAATAGATATAAATTTTAATGATAGACAGATAAAAGCAGGCAGAGTGCAGTATAATTTCTAATACAGTAACACAGGCATTGCCTTGCATAACAGCTCTCATTATGTAATTTCCAGTGGCAATGTAATTTATCTTCTGTAATTTGCAGACACATTTAAAACTAAGCGCAATTAATATTTATGCAGCTGATTTTTTTCCAAAACCAGATTTTATTTTATTTTATTTTATTTTATTTGGCCATGTTCCTCAAATTATTTTTTTTCCTTTCATCTTTCTGCTTAATAAATCAAGGAGAATATATACATAATGATTAATGCTAATAACTCCTTTGCAAAAATATTGTGGTGTACTGCATGATATGTCCTACCAGAATTAAATCTAAACTCTTTCACCCTTCATTAATTGGAGAGTGTAGTAAAGATCATAATATATACGYCAAGGGGAATAGCAGAGAAACATGCAAAATGTGTTTCAGGTTTTTGCACATTCTCTTAATTTATAAAATATCTTATGCTTTAATTTTCCTAAAGCTTTTTTATTCAATATTCAATTTGCATGCAAATTGAAATGTTTCAAACTGCAATATATTTAGATGTGCATCTTCATTTCTGTAATTTCCCTCTTTCCTTCCATGTCAATACAAATTCCTCCTAATGAGATTATTTTAACAATTTGCATGAAATGTATTGTAATTTTCCTGTTTTGTAAATAATTATGTAGATTGTTTTTGAACAGATAGCCATCCTTTCACTGTAAAGAATCCACCAGGTCCTGTGGCTGATCCACAAACAGAATTAAAGTCACATGGTTTTATTAGATGATATCCTGGAAGAATTTGTGTCTCTCTTTTGATATGAATAAGCATTAGAAACAAATTCTGAGAAAAAATAACACGCTTTTCTTTGTGCACCAGTAAGGGACAAGCCTCTTCACATGGATAGTCTTATTTTTTATTCATTAAAAATATTCAGAAACATAAAAGCTCACAATGCTTTTCAAAACTGAAAACAAAATTTATTAGAAACATAATTAATTTAATAATTTCAATTACTTTTTATCCTATTAGAACCTGAGAACTTCATTTCCAGGTACAGGGTGTTATGGATATGACTGGATATGATTCCCTGTTTGGAAAGAGACAGCTGTAACACTGTCCTTTTTTTCCCCTATTTTTTCCTATATTCAAATATCTCTCTAATGCTTTTCATTCATTTTAAATATCTTTCCTCCTCTTTCTAGTGGAACAAGGACTTATGGAGAAAACATTTARATCAGGAAGTGATAAAATATTATTTACTGTGCAGTTAACAATGTAAGCCCTAGAGAGATGGGAATTTATGAAGTATCCCAAGAAGATGGTGTGTGTAGGAAGGCAGGACAAACTGAAAATTGAAATGATCAAAAATGAAACCTCAATTAGGCAAGAACAGCTGGACTCTCCCCTGCCCATACATAACTACTACTCGAAACTATCAGTACAGAATAGGTTTGATACTGAGACTTAGTGGGGAGTGGAAAAAGAGAAAAGAAAGGGAAAGAAAAGAATTAAATAATATATACTTTAACATTCTTTAAAACAACAAATACTTTAAAGTATTAGTGAAGAAGAACAGTAATATTCTGCTTTTCACCATCTAGAAGAAAATCAAGTCTGATTAACACTTTAGATTTTCAAAGACTGACTGTATGTTTAACACCAAATGAAAAATTGTGAAGCAATGAGAACTGCCAATGAAAAATAGAAAAGAACATCCCCAGAGATGCTGCAGAAAGCAGAACTGCAGTTCACCTCCTTTTACCTTTGAAAGTCCATTGTCTCAATGCACAATTTATGTATTCCTATATAACTTGTATAACTTGTTTTATTTCAAAAGACTGTGCATCCTTCCTGGGCAACTGCTCCAAAAAGCAAACCAAGTTTGATCACTTTCTCTCAGGCTTCAAAAGAATCATAGAATCATAGGATAATTAAGGTTGGAAAAGACCTTCAAGAACATCAATTACAACAACTGACCTGATTCCACCATGACATTACATCGTATAACTTGTTTCTTGAACACTTCCAGGGATGGTGACTCCACCACTACCCTGGGCAGCCTGTGTTTAGGTCCAGATATTAAAATTATTCAGAAATTTCTCTGCCTGAATTAAGGTGCAAACGAGACCATATGCCAGTGTCAATAGTACGGATTTTGTTTGATAGTAGATATGAGAGAGAGAGAGAAAAAGGAAGAGAAAGAAATAGAAAAAAGAGGTGGGGGGACAGAAAGAGACAGATTAAAGAAAATATCACCACTCCATGGATCCCAGTTGATGTTCCGTTGATCCYCTCCATCTTCATGGTGGTGAAGGTCCCCCACGAAACGCAGAAGTCCATGGGTTAATATATGTTCAGGCTAGGTAAGAAAATCCAGGCACCCCCCTTCCCCACGGGGGGGGGGGGGGGGGGGGGGGGGGGGGGGGAAGTTTGCCATTGTCTCTTGCAGCAGACTCTGGATCTGTTGCATCACTTTGCATCATGTGCCCTCCTGTGGCGCAAGGCCTCAGGAACGAGTCTGGGGGGCACTTGGGGGCGTCTGTGATGGATTAAGACACCTCCTCAGCTGCCTCTGACGTGAATGTCCTGTGGTTGTGGCCTTCCCGGGGTTGTGGGTTCCATACCAGTTTGCATAAGGGAGGATGGGTTCCCTGCCCCTGGGCAGAGGTTGCAACACACCGAAACCTGCTCCCCCCCGCACCTTGGTTGGGGGGGGACATCTGTGCAAACCTGCTCCCGGCAAATGGGTCTGTGGGCTATGGCCTCCCCCACTCCCAGCCAGGGAAGATTCTCAGCACAGCTGCTGGGTTGTTTTTCATTCTTTTCTCCCAGTCTTGTTTCACTTCTCCACAGGTCTGAGATGATTGAATCATGGGTTTCCCTTTATCTAATCTCAGCACCTTAACTCTCAGTCCAAAGTTCCAGTCAGGCATCCTTAGGGAAAGGTGAGTTTTTTCATACAGTTCTGCTACCATGAGTAAAACTTTTATATCAATGTTTGAGGCATGATTTCTTCCAGTCTCTGACAGCCTGTCCCAAAGCCTGTGTTCAGCGAAGAAATTTTTCCTAATACTCAACCTGAACCTCTTCTGGCACAACTTAAGATCATTTTCACTTGTCCTATTGCTAGTTGCCTGGGAGAAGAGACCAAGAATGTTTATAAGAGAGACAAAGAATTTGCAATCTGAACTAGTGCCTGCTCAGTACCTTGGTGTGACCTAGCTGCCTGCTGCTAGAAACCAGCACACTTAGGAGACAGCTTCCAAGCACCAGAGTTGTTGACAGACCTCCAGGATTAGGTTCAGCTGAGTAGATTTGGGAGAAGTATATTTTGGGTGCAAGTGATGACACTGGCCATTGAGCACCACTCACACATTTATGCCCTATTTGAGATTTAGTACAAGATTCTGCAGCTCACCTCTTAAACCAGACCAGGATGTTTTTTCTTCAAACAATGTACTTGCACAAATTGTAACCCCAATATCTGAACTCCACTGTGCAGAGACAATTTAAAATTTTCATTTAAAAAACAGTGATTGTTTAAAAATATATGACACCACCTGCAGCAAGAATATCCTAAAATCACATACCGCTTTTTAAGGCAATGATAAGAATATTGCTTTCATCAGATAGATTAGGAGAAAGTGAGTCTCAGGAAAAAAAAAAAGTGACAGGAAAATGAACACAATTCTTGTTGGAAAGCATCAATAATAACAGCTACAGCAGCAAGACAGTGACCAAGACATTTTAAACATACAACATAGTTTACTTATGTGAGTAAAGCATATTTTTATCAGTCCGTCTAGGCTGAGATTAGTTCTCCCTACAATTTTTATTTTACAAAGGTTTTTAGAGTGTACCCAGTATGGGAGGTAAGGAGCTGGGATAGAGTTCCAAGAGTTTTGCTACGGAAATCCATAATTTGGAGTACTTCCCAGCACAGGAATAGCACCAGTCTTTTTTTTTTTTTTTTTACTAGGCAAGAATGATAACAGCAGCATTCAGACTGGATAGGAAAAGTCAGTGGAGACTGAGTTCATTAATGAGGTAAATGGAAAAAAAGGGGTGGATGTAGGAAGCAAGGAAGGGCCCCTAGATTAGATAATAACTGAACGAGGTAGGTGTTTTCTTTCAAGCAATATAAGAGGAAGAGAGAAATTCTGAGGGATAAAAGAAACAGAAAGGAACGCTGGTGCTAGCAGATGAAAGAAAAGCAGAATGGTTTCATCTCCTCTCAAAGTAAAGGGAATTTTTCAGAGAGAGAAATACAGAACATAGTGTGCTATACTTTCAACGCTACCAGAGGAAAAAGGGCAAGTAGATTAGGGAAGCATGGGTCATGATAAAGATCATCCTTTCCTGATCCATAAGGTCAGCTTTTAAAAATATTTCAACCACAGAGACCCGTGGAAAAGAGGCAGTAGACTTTTGAACACTCACTTGTTATTTTGGCATTCCAGAAACACAACCACTGTTCTTCCAGCTCAGCCTTATCTTGTCCTTTGTGGAACACTCTTCTCCTTTCTGGATAGAGGGTGGGATCGTAATAACACTTTTCTCAGGATGAAAACAGAGCTGTCTGCACTGTGCACATGAAAAAACTGCCATTTTCTTGGCTCACCATAGTTGCAGAGTCACAGAATATTTGAAGGTAGAGAGCACCTCTGGARATTGTCTTGTGCAACCTCCTGCTCAAAGCAGTGGCAGCACCCACAACTACAGGATTCCCTGTCAGACTTTTGATATCTTCAAGGACAGAGACTTCACCACTCCTCTGAGCAACCTGTTACACCGTTTGATCAGTCTTAGAGGCTGTGATTCWCTCTTCCTTAATACTCCAGTGTCCTGCAGCAGGAAAGGATTGTTAAATGAAGACACTGTGATAARTTCTTTAAAACACTTACCACAAACATATTATTTCTAGACTTGATTCCATCATTGACATAAATATATGCATAAATTAAAAAAAAAAAGAAAAATCATCTTTCCACCAGTAAACAGATGTTCATGAAGATCAAGCAAATACCAAAAGAAAAAACTAACAGTGAAAACTAATACAACATATATGGAAGAACAATGTAATAGAGACTTCAAATTATCTTTAAATTATATCCATTAGTACCTAGACCTTAGACTATGAATTTAGAAAAGCTAAGTAATGCTACCCTGCTCCTACAGTTCTTGTACAATGGACTGCAAATATCCAGAATTCCAGTTAGTGTATTTCTCCAATCTGATTTAGTACAAATATGAATTATAGCTCCTGAGTAAGGAAGAAATTGATAACTTTCTTCTTAAACACATTTTTACTTTGAAACCTTAGGATGAAATCATATGAAAAATCTGATCCACTTTTATAGGAAAAACTCCACCTACTATAACTTAATGGCCAGGAAAGAAGATAAAAGAGATTAAATTACACAGAAAGAATATTAACTTTCTTTTTTCTACTACACTTACAATACTAATTTAAAAGAAATCTCAAAAGAGATTTTTCACATATCTGTTTCAGTGCATCTTTATTATCTAAGTAGCCAGACATGACTCAATCCCTACACTCAAATCATAGTTTCTGAAAATTGAGTAAAATTCACAGTTATGAATTTTATTGCACACGTCCATACTACAGCTAAGTACCAATTTATATGTTCCATTTAGTACAGCACATTTKGCCACTGCAGCTGCCTCAACACTGTTTAAAATGTAATACACAGTCAGGCAGTTCCTTTGTCTCACTGAGCAGATGTGCAACAGTAATGGGGTTCAACAACAGCACACAAATGTTAGATGACTATTTGACCTGAGATTTGACAGCCACAAGGAAAGGGAAGCTCAACATCATGGCATTTTATGTATGCACGACTCAGTATCCTCTTCTAAAAGTCAGGGATTGCATTCCAGAAGGAGTGAAGCAACACAAGAAGACAGTAGGACAACAGGATTTTTTTAAAGCAAACTTTGGTATTAAAAAAGATACCACCAGGATCAAAAGACAAATACAATACTTTTTAAAGACACATTTAGATACAAGTGCGTGGGGAAAGAAAGTTATCAAACATTCAGGGACCGCTAAGGACTTTGAAATAACCTGAATACTGAATATTGGCATGCCAAAGGAAATTAGCAGTAGTTAAACATTTATCTCACATCAGGAATGAATAAAAGAGGATAAAAATGTGTAGAGTTTAAATGAGGTCTTATCTGATGCATTATTACAATGAAACGAGTGCAGTTCAGACACAAGGGAACAGAGTGCTTTCAGATGGATACCACCTTCCCAGAAAATCTATGTCTACATGCAGATTAGGACATCATTTACTCTCATAAAGCAAGACAGCAGACAAGACCAAAAAACCTCACAGTTTGTATTTYATATACACACATATATGTGTATGTGTGTCTCTATCAATGCATAGATGCATACACATCTATATGTACACACAGGTAGACAACCAGCTTGAAATGTTCCATTATGAGTATACAAAACTGGAATACTGAAAAATCAATAATTAGTATTTTGAACAACATTTTTCATTTTCTTCTGAAAAAGCATTTTAGATTTAAAACTGCTGGCCCAGTCTATTAAAACATGTAATACACCTCRAAGCAATACCTTGCAAAATAGCACATGCAGTCAAGACACAAATACCTGATAAAAGATATGGAGAAGGAGACTAATTATCTGAAAACTGAATAAAGAGTTTTTAATCCCCAGCCTACCCAAGAAATGCATATACCAGTACWGAAATCCCCATTTAGGTCAAGCCTCTGTCAGCAAAAGGGTTCTACTGACACTGGAGTTCCTATAATTATATATATCAGCAAAAGCACTTTACTTGTTGAATTACATAAACTAGGGGCTTTTTCTTCTTATATAACATAAAATTTCTGTGACTAGTGGAATTAATGACAACAGTTTCCTAAGAATGTGTGCCTTTTATTCCCTAAACTCAGTTTTTGTGCCATAATATCATTTTTTTCCATTTTTCCAACCACAGTAATGGCAGGAAACAGTGTGTGTTATGGCTGGTCTGTAGTTATACATAATCTGATGCTGACATGYGGTTACTGCTCAAAAAATCTTTAAATGGCTGATTTTTTCTTACATTTTCATTGAGGAGGGGCACTAACTGAGACTCCTCTACTGAGCWGACAATACTCAAAAAAATTTCAGAATCCTAAAACCTTCTGCCTTTCTGTCAAAATGAGTTGAAATTGACTGGGTTCATATGTTTTAGGGGTTATATGAAGAGAACACAATTGGACAAGATTTTTTCACAATTGCAGGATTCAAGAGCAAGCTTTGAATCTTACCAAAAGCATCCATGTCAAATGTACTCTTAGACTTAAATGGTAATTTTCATCTGCCCTTAGACATCAAAACCAGAAAATATCAACCTTAAAGTTATCCRTCTAGCCTATCTTTTCAGTAAATGGGAAGAATTAGTGCTTTACGGTGAGCTGTGGCTTACCTCATAGTAATGCAGACGTCTAAACTGATCGTCTGAGTCATGGTCCTTAACTTTTCTTGAAGCATCTGTAATGCTGTAATTTAGGTAATTAAATTTAGATGAGAAAGAAATCCCTTTGCAAATTCTTTTAGGTAGAGACTATAATAGTTTACGTAGTAATAAACTATATAATAGTATGTAGTAGGAATAGARTAGTAACATTTAACAAATGTTTTAAAAGGTAATCAGGAAAAAGGTAGGCAAAACCCATGAGTCTTAGGCTGTGTTTGAATTACTGAATCTTCATTTCAACAAAATTGGAAAACACATTTTGGAGTATTTCACAGCTAGCAATTTGATTGATCCAGTCTGCAAAATTGAGATTATAATAGGCAAATCCTTGAACTTGTCTCAATTAGCATAAATGACTATTAAAACCTTAAGTTATCATAAGATTTAAAAAAAAATCCTTCAACRGCTCTATTTAAAATACAATACAATTTAAACATTTTATTCCAGAATTTGAACATGAACTTAAGTGGAAGTGTTATATTCACTTTCAAAATAAAGAAGCATCTCAGCTTACAAGAAGTCAACTTAGAAGTTCAGTCATTGTCAATGACTGCCCTTAATTTATTAACAAAAAAACCTCAAAACCTCAACAAATTCAGTAGGTAGGCTTTAAGTTGTCTTAGATTAGTATTTTAAAATTCAGGRAAAAAATCGTACTAGATATCTAAGCGGAAAAAATTTACAAAATATCATCTGTCACATGAGAAAGCAGACAATTTCTTTSTTATTTTCCTCTGCAAAGGTACAACAGCTAAGAACAGAAAGTTCAAGTGTGTTAATAGTGAGTTATGGCATCYTCATGAAATTGAATTGTAGCGTTCTGTTCCTGAACTGTAAGACACCTAACCTTTCTTCCCAGCCCCCTCTAAATCTCTTTGTGTGTCAAATAGGAAACATTTAAATTAGCTTCAGAATGTCAACAAGGTTATGATGCAGACTTCACATCTTGTTTTGACTTCATTTCATAGAAGCTGTCAACCAACTCTTCAAAAAAAAAGTGGTGTGGCTACTGGGTGCGTGTTTACTCCAGCAAATCACTACAGGATGCAAAAAGGGTAAATTCAGATATCTAAATATTTATAAACTTCCAAAATTGACAGTCAATTTTTCTAAATGGCATTGAAGTGTTAACAAACAATGTTTCTTCAGGCAAGAAAAATGGTGAGCTTCAACCAGGTATACTTTTCTCATGTACTGATTCAGCAATGGTTTTCTCTGCAATTTCTTGGTTGCAAGCTATGAAATGCAAAGGTGGATTGGCATAAAATACACTGTATATTTTAATTTAATATGGAAGATATGCATATTTTAATATAAAACATTGACAGGCAATAAYCTCATTTAGGTGGCCAAAACTATTGTCTGCCTTACAATGTGCTCTCAATTTCAATTATGTTTATTTTGATGTCATATTTCTCCACCTATCTTACTTCTACACCTACTTCCAACAGTTTTTGTATGTGCTTTTTAGGCAGTATTCACCTTGTCTTTCTCATAACACTTGGTTGACTCTTAATTATGCATATACTCCCCATGCTAATCACTACTCTAACCTTCAATATCTACACTACAATCTTGTTACTATTTTTATCTTCCCTTTACTTCGAAGTTTGATACTGCTAGTCATGCTTGCATCATAAAGATTGGATATGACACCTTTATTCTTTAACTCCTTATTCATACATTTTGATCACACCAGTGGGCTACTTGCCATATTCCTCATTTGCTTTCACAACACTTCCTATACATGCAGTCTGGACTCAGTTTATCAACCAACCTCAGAAGAGGTTTATCAACCACCCTCAGATGATTCATGCTAAATTAAATACAGAAGCAGCACRCAGTCCACTGAAAAAGTATTTTTTAACAGAACATAACAAAAACTTGCAAATGCTTTGCCATAACTAAACCTCATGTAGCTACTTTTCTCTTGAATACAGATCATGAACCAACCCAACAACATAATCAAAATACTTTTGTACAGGAACCCTACATCAAATATTGCTTTTCTTTTTCATCCCTCCACAAATCTTAATAGAAACATCGTGCTCAACAAGAAATATTACATAGAATATTTTAGGTTGATTAAGCTAAGCTAGTCATCAGTGATGATAAAGAGAGTTATACTGGAAGGTGTTATAATGARCTTTAGACAAGATAACTTTCATTGATGTTAAATTTAACTAATTGGCCAGCACTTCTAAATTGAATTATAATGACATAAGTCATTATAGTGTTAATCATGAMGTTTTTATAATGTCAATCACACTGACAGAACTCAATCAATTAATAGAATTGAGAAGAGCTGAACTAGATGGATTTGCACTAGAACCCAGGGAAYGAACCATTTTAGAAGGATTACACAAGGATACAACCAGAAAAAAAATTTCTGTTTTTCTAAGAGTGAAAATGAAAGCTGAAATGCAGCTGTGCAAMAACATGCAAGCAGGTGACATGCAGTAAGAGCAAAATCATATGGATTATTTAGTAAATACTGTGAGCAGTTCCACCCTTCTTTCAGTGTGATTGCACAGGTGCAGCAGTGTGCCTACTTCCTGCCTTAATTACACAGTGTGAGCAACAATGACTAAGGAAGCTGTTATTTCTAYCACAGTTCTGTTAACCTGGAATTAATAAACTGGATTAAAATTACTTTGCTTAGCTCCAATAGTAAATAATTGAAGATCCAGTTTACTAGACAGATAGCACCTCCAAAAACATACAAACAGACCCTTGATGTAGACAAGATGAGATGGCATATATCTGTCCCTTGGTCGCAGCATTTACTAAATTGTTAAAATATCTATAGCTAAGAACAAGAAATTTGGTTGAAAAGGCAAAATTTTAGTTCTGTAAATCACAATTCTACTGATTTTTAATTCTTTAAAAATACCAGGGTGCCTATTCTGCCTGATTGCCTTGTTTCCTTCTACACTGCTTTTCCTGTTTATATAATTCAGAATAGAACTGTGAGAAATCACATTAATCTCTCTATAGTCTGCTGCCTTCAATTTTAATAGATTTGTACTGGTCCTGATGTTATGAGCTGAAGAGTTTGTCTTTTCTTTGATTCCAGGCTTATTAAAATATTATCCAGCAGAAAGAAACAACTAGAATTTAACTACACAAGTATCTATATCTTAAAAATTTTGGCTCTAGATACGTCTTCTCCCTTCATGTATTGAAAAAAGCAGCAGGCTATCCAACCTGCATCTGTTCTATGCACTTACAGATGAAAAGTATACTGCTGCTTTCAGTCAATAAAGCATAGAGCATTTTTTCATCTGAATATTAGGGGGAATCATCACCTCCTTGGCTTACAATTTCACRCCACAGTTCCGATCATCGGAGATACTGAAGTCAGAGATCACTTGGCCTAAATGCAACAGTGCTGTTGGCAGTGCTGAAACGCTTTGATGATTTTAGATCTCACTTTCAACAACAATCCATTAGAGTCTAAGTTTGTTATGACTCCAAGGTGCATCTTGAAGCTCATATTTCTTATCTAGGGGAACCAAATAAAATGAGGCTTCCCTTTCCTAACCTAGGCTCCTAGCCAAAACTTAAAGGCAAGCTGATTGTTTCTGTTACCAAGGAGAAGCCAGTGATGGTGTCAGACATCTGTGAAGCAGCTCTATTTCTGTTAAAATACCACACAGCATTGCTTTTCCTAAGCACAAAACCCCCAATAAATTGAAGGCAGTTTCCTTGCTTATAACACTTGCTTATAATACATTTCCAAATGGGTATTTATAAAAAGACAGCAAAATTATTTGATACATGTGTTCCTTTCCTCTGGTGTACGGGAATTTACATTTTAGAAATAAAAAGGAAAAAGTATTTGCATTGTTTCCCTATGATAAACCCAGTAAATTTCACATGCTACCCTTATGATGACATGTTCATTGGATTTATAAGTAAGAATACCTACAATGTCATAAATTTCATATAATTAATTCACAGCTTTTCCCCCTTCTAACTTCCTTCATGTTTAGAGAACTGGGATGACTTCCTCAAAATTTCTAGAGAAAACAGAACCTATTTAAACTTATATATTTTTTGTACACTTAATGCACACTTTTATCCAATGACATATGATTTGGAGATACATCACAATCTTAAAATACACACTTCCAAGCAATGCGTCTTCACCACCACTCCTGGCCTGAAATAAGAAGTAATTATAGTGCTATGTAATTAGACTACATTTTAATAGTATCTAGCTGTTTGCAGCAATATGCTCTTTCTCTATTAGTCAGCTGATCACATATTCCARCCGTTTAAACTGTACTTATTCCCTGCAGTAAATGGCAGATAATAACAGTTTGAGGAATCTTGGTCAGACTGTCAAACTTGCAGCTACTCATGAAAGGGCTCTACATACATTAGTTACACTCTTGGAGCCTGTGTCTGACTCACATTATTACATCAGGGGAGAGGAAGTAAAATTGGCTATAAAATCTGGCTTCTTCAACTTGCAGACCAAGTGTCCTAAGAAATATACTGAAGAAATGATGACTATATTATTTGATTAGGTATTACTTAACATGCTGTGGACATAAGACAAATGTGACTTTCACTGAATCATTATCTGCCAGAAAAGAGGACAAACATCTTTGGTCATAGGCTTGCAGAGTTCTGAAGAGGGCTTTAAACTAAAGTTGTCAAGGAAGAGGAACCTCAGTCCATCCCACTCCTGGCAGTGTGATGCCAGTGCCAGCAGGAGATGGCCAGAGCCTGGAAAGGGATCACAGATCAACAGGAAGGCACCTGAAGAGCAGCACAAAGGAATTCCAGCCACTCTAGGCAGTAAGTTGGCTTCATTGGAGGCCCAGCTTAAATATCTCTATGAAAAGGCACATAACATGAGGAAGAAACAAGAAGAAAAGCTTCTATAGCTATGGTAGTGATAAAAGGAAGACTAGGGAAAATGTGGGCCCTCTCCAGTAGGAAATGGGAGACCTGTTTACTCTGGATATGGAGAAGGCTGAGATACTCAATGATTTTTTTCCATCAGTCTTCACCAGCAAATGCTTCAGCTGCACAATTCAAGTCACAGAAGGCAAAGGCAGGAACTGGGAGAATGAAGAATCACCCATTGCAGAAGATCAGGTCTGAGAACATTTAAGGAACTTAAAGGTGCAGAACTCCATGGGATCAGATGGATCTTGCAGATGGAGTGGTTAAGCCACTCTCCATCATCTTTGAGAAGTCATGGCAGTCCGGTGAAGTTCCCACTGTTTGAAAAAGGGAAAACATGACCTACATTTTTTAAAAGGGTAAAAAGAAAGGCTCAGAGAATTGCAGACCACTCAGTCTCACCTCCATGCCTGGCAAGATCATGGAGTAGATCCTTCTGTAAACCAAGCCAACCATATCCTGCACTATATCAAAAGAAGAGTGACCAGCAGGTCGAGGGAGGTTATTCTCCCCCTCTACTCTGCTCCTGTGAGACCCTACCTGGAGTACTGCATCCAGCTCTGGGTCTCTGAATATAAGAAGGACGTGGATCTGCTGGAGTGAGTCCAGAGGAGGGCCACAAGATGATCAAAGAGATAGAACACCTCTCCTATAAAAACTGGCTGTGAGAGTTGGGATTTTTCAGGCTGGAGAAGAGAAGGCTGTCATCAGAGGGGCAGAGCATGAGGACAAGTCAAGAGATTAAAGCTGACACATGGGGAATTCCAAGTAGATATAAGAAAAACATAAAACAATTACCACAAATTTGGTCAAATACAGGAACAGGTTGCTCAGAGGAGTCAGAGAATTCATATTCCTGAACATACTGAAGCCTTGATTGTTCAAGACCCTGACCTTCTCTAACTAGATTTCTTTGGAACAGGAGGTTGCGCTAGATAACCTCTAGAGGTCTCTTCCAACCCAGATAATTCTATCACTGTTATGGACATAATAAATAGCAGCTTGAAAAGTAGCTACTACAGGAAAGTGGGTGGTTCCACTGAACTTGACTTCCAATCTGCATGTGGATCCATCTACTGCTACTCCAGACTGTTCTGAGTAGTCAAAAGTGTGACTGATTAGGGGTCTCTGTTTACCACTATCAGCTGAACACAGCTCAGAAGACACTCTATGACAGAATGGACACAGAAAATTATGCTAGAGAAAGATCTGTGAAAAATTTATCCTACTCATACACACTCTAAATCATTTTAAAGACCACTCCATCAAAGCTTTGTCAATAGTTTTGTTGCTGATAACTACCTCTGAAGTTTCCAGAAGAAGAAGCCATTTTATCAGCCCACCTGAGTCCATGCTCAAGTGAGCCTTCAGAGCATTTCACAGTTTAGGCGCAGATACAGGCAACAGTTTGCCTTCCTGTAAGCAGTCAGATGGAGAAACTGAAAGAATGAGAATTTCTTTGCATTAAAGCAGTTAGTCACAAGCATATTATTTGCCTAAAATGACTTTAAAAATGCATCCACGTGTTAAACCACAAGTTTTTTATTGATCCTGTAAGCATTGCACTGTCAGCTGCAACACTGACTAAATTAAATGACTTGGAAGAAAATGCTCTAGAACGTATGTCCTTGTGGTAACATCTGTAGGGAATTTTTATACTTCACATAATCYTCTCCATTACCACAGACGTTAAAATTTGCAGCAAAGAGAAATGAGCATGATGTGATAAGTGCCACGAGCAGGCTGGTTTTGATTTATTCCTCCTCTCCCTTCATCTTCCTATCTGACTTCTCCCTGGATAACAGCTGCAGTCCCAGATGATGTACTATTGGTGCTGTTCTTAACAGAGCTTTCTCAAATGCTCTGTAAAGACAGGAAAGCCGTCTGCAGGAATCATGAACAGATGATCCATGGCAGAATGTTCACTCTTGAGGCTGACAGTGCAAAGTAGACAAATGAACCATGCACCCATTAAGTTCGTACTTCTGCTTATGTTTATACTTTACTTTCCTGATGTTTATGTGGTGTTCTGATGCTGCCACATACAGGTGTAAGAGTGCTATGATATTCAGKGACTCCTCTTTTGACTCCCAATTACCCCTCTTGCAATTTCTGGTTTGATTCTTCCTGGCATGAGTTCTCTATGTTTCCTTATTAACAGATTATCAAATACCTATGTGTGTAAATACATATACACTTATCTTACTAAGTCAGTGCAAGCTGCAGTTGGGCTGTGAAATGAATAAAACTTGTTAAAATACCCATAAAATATGGTTTAATAAATGGTTTGCTACAAAGGTGCTAGAATATCCATAGTCATTCATTTTCCCTCCAAGTAGTGTGAACAAAATGGTTCTAAGCATTATGATTAGACGAGATATTTTCAAGCACAATCTACCAGCTACCCTCRAGCTACCAGAATAAAGGGAAAAGGCAGAAAACTGAATTTCTAGCCTGCAGCCTGAGCTTTCATTCAGAGAAAGCCAGAATGTGAGCCCTGTGTTTTAAAACAATTTCAGTTCTGAATCTGTCCTGGTTTTAATGTATACAACTGAACAAAGCAGACTAGACCAGCTGGTTTATGGTTTCAGTTTTGTAAAAGGACCTTTGGTGAYACAGAAAATCAAGACAGAAAAAAATTCTAGGTATTATTCTGTTCAGAGTCTGTGCTTTTGCTGTTGCCGTAGCTTTGGAACACTTCTCAATTAATTAGCAGTACCACATCATCATTTTTACTTAATATCAGTTTTTGTTGTTTGCCTGCTTGTGTTCAGAGAGTACGAGAGCCTCAAAGCTTATTGTGTAGATAATCTTTAAGACAAAAATATGTCATTCATGGAAAGTAGCTTTTAGAGTAGAAGTATTTCTATTAAAACGTAAAAAAGAGCCTTGAAACCTGAAATCTGGCTAAAGAGCTCAGTGTTTTGGGTTCTCTTTATTTCTTAGAAGTAGGTAGATTCCATGTAACTTGATGATTCCAAGAATGAGGGACCTAATTTAATAAAAATTAAAAGGTTTTTGAAAATTTAAATATTCATAGACCTCCCTTTATTAAAGAGCTTAAATCTTCAATTCAAAACTTGTAATAAAATCATATTTGAAATTATCTGAAGCCTGTGCCTCAAGCCACTGAAAGATACCCTAAAATTCTGATTTTTAAATAAATTTAATCTTTTTTTTTTCATTACAAACATTTTTTTGTATTTGAGGTAATTGACTATTTTCCACATATAAAAAGTTGGCTATGTCAAGTATAGATACAGGTTTTGAGATTTAGTGTACTGAGTAACCAATTAGCAGCAACAATTCTCTCCACAAATTTTCTTCAAAATAATTAACCGGTCTTTCAAGGAATAAAAACATAATAATACAAAGAACATAAAGATATATTATTGATGAAGGAAATGGATGTTATTCCTTCAACTTCTGGACTTTTTTTTTTATTTACAAAAAAATCTTTAAAATTATACAATATATCATATTAATCTCATCTCAGATATTTATGCAGTACTTACTGTACATTCTTACTAACTTCCTATCAATCTACTTAATTTCCTTATCACATCCACTTAATAAGATTGACTTTAGGAAACTTGTTAGCAGCTACGCATTTTTTTTCAGATGTCTGAAAATGAAACCTATGTTTCTATCAATAAAGTGTGCTAGCAGTTTTGCTGCACTATGGCTTGAATGAATCACAATTCCTTTTATCTTCTGGCTAATCTTCAGTTATATCCATGAAATAACTGCTTTCCTTCTTCTTTTGTATTAAGGGATGTAAATGAGAGGACATGATGGAAACAGTTTTAGTTCAACTGAAAGGTCAGCAAAGACTAGGCTGTCAAATTTGACCTAACAGTAAGCACCTGGCCTATAGGAGACTGGGAACTTTTAAGACATTAATTTATGTGAAACAACTTAAACCAAGTCCAGCGACAGATATAATATACTTTAACTTAAGACTTTTATTTTTCCTGCTGACATACTTTCATTTTTTATGGAATAATGTGATATTCATTTGGTTACAGTAAGAGAGGCTGTCACTCACTGACTATAGCATCCACATGAAAAAGAAAACTAATAAGACACCTGCTTATTTGAGCAATAATTTAAGATAATCCACTCACTACAAGAACGATCTGTTGCAAGGTGAGAATAAGAAATCTATGCCAAAATGTTCTACAGCCTTGTAGCTCTTAAAAGATAAGGCTTTGATTGTCTTAGGAGGRAATTGAAGCCCGAATCTTCCCCTTTACATTCTAGATGCTAGAGGAGTTATCTCTAATTAATGTCAGGAGCTTTCTCCTGTTGCACTTGAGAAGGGCAATTAACCTGACTTAGACTCAAGAACAAACTTTAGTCCTGGAATCCAAACAGAGGCAGGTGGTTCTGTTGATTTAGGTAGGCAACATGCTGAGTTAGTTCTCTTAGAAAAATCTCATGCTCTGAGTTTTCTTTTGAGAAGATTCTCTAATTTATTTATGTTCCCATTAGTGATTCTAGTTTCTAGTTTATTTGGCTAGGCTATGTTCACTGTTCGCTGAAGTAATGTGATACTATATAACGTACCTTGTTCCCATATCTCTGTTTACCATTTTCTACTCTCTAGACAAGCACATCTAAATTATTGAAAAACACGAAAAATTTTTAGACTTTTAAAATATGCATTATATTTTGAGTTCTTGTTCCACATGGAATTTCCATTTATGAATTCCCTCAGTGATTCTGGGCATCTGAAACAGAGGCCCAACACCGAGTTCCTTGTGACTGTCACCTAAATACTAAAGGAGGTATTAGAATGTACTCCAAAAGAGTTATGCAAGGGACCATTTAAAATTTATGAAACACCTTCGATGGAAGAAGGTTGTTTGTCTTCTTTCTTTGCTACATTAATGTTAAGTTACATCATCTTTCCAAAAATAATAGTAACTCAAAGAGCAGAAATACATGAGGATATCTACACCCCATATTTCCCCATCTACCAGACTTGGTATCTGATTTCAGTTTCTAGATTGAATCTGTGTAACACAGGATGCATTAAGACCAAATGAGAAGTTACAAATCAATATTAAAGTATTCACTTAACTTGTTTTAGGGTAAATTTCTAAATCTAGAAAGATGAGCAAACAATGAACAAAACTCCCAATACGTTTCTAAGACACCATAACTGTTGTAATAAAATCCTAAAACCAACTGCATAACCACCTACTCAGAAAATATTTCATTTCAGTTTTGAAAGGAACATYTTCTGCTTTTAAAACATCATTATTCAGCTTTTCTTAGAGAAGCAAGTTGTTGCAGGTCAGATAGAGACCATATTACTCATTAAACACTCTTGATGGCGACGTCATGACCAGATTCAAGCATGACATTTAAAGTACTTGCATTTCATCAAGCATCATTTTGGGAAGTAACAGCCCTTCATTTCAGCACTTCAAAAGATAGTTTTTCATTCCATGCTGTGTGAACAAATGTTCCTGTCCTTAGCCACTGGCAACTTTTGGAACTGTGGTGTAACACATCCTGTAGTTAAAAGTCCTCATCTGTTATGCCCACTGTGACCCTGGGAGAATTACTGATATAATGACAGCTCAAACTTTTATTCTCCTCTTCCTGTGTAACATCAAACTCTGTATTAATTTCTAAAAGCAACATACTCAAAATTTATGTCAAGGGCAGAGCAGGTTAATTTGAAATTAGCAAATCAAGTTACATTACCTAAGGACAGAGGTTTGATATTCCTGGAATGAGAAATTTTCTTGCATTACTCAGATTTTGAAATGTCACTGTATCTGAAATTTTTACTTCCCTTTCAATAAATCATCACTGACTTAGAAATCTTTGTCAACATAAGAAGGACACTGATCTCTTAGAAGAGGGCCAGAAAGATGATCAGAGGATTGGAGCATCTCTTGTATGAAGACAGGCTGAGAGAGTTGGGGTTGTTCAAGCTCGAGAAGAGAAAACTCCAGGGTGAACTTAGAGTACCTTCCAGTACCTAAAGGAGGCCTGCAAGAGAGCTGGACAGGGACTTTTACAAAGGTATGCAGTGATCAGCCAAGAGGCAATTGCTTCAAACTTAAAGAGGGTAGTTTTAGTTTAAGTATTAGGAGGAAGTCTCTTATTTTGTGGAGGTGAGACACTGAAAGAGATTACCCGGAGAGGCTGTGGATGCCCCATCACTGGAAGTGTTCAAGGCCAGGCTGGATGGGTCTCTGAGCACTCTGGCCTAGTGGAGGGTGACTCTGAACACAGTATCAGGGTTGGAACTAGGTGACTTTTAAGGTCCCTTCCAACCCAGACCCTTCTATTTGATTTTATGAAAATAAACACTGAAGAGCTACAGAGTTTGCCCTTTTCAGGTCACTTTATGAAAAATAATTAATTGAGCAATTCTTACACAGAATATATGTATATATAGTTCTTACACCATAGGTATGGGAGAATAAATTATCCCACTTGTGACACTCAGGATGCACATGATTCAAAAAGGATTTCATTTCAGTTTCATATTTTCCTTTCTATTTCACCACACTATTACACTCCTACGAAATGAACAAATAAAATCATTGAAGAGCACAGCCTTTATATTAATTTACTTTTTAATTAAGTTATTGCAGTAGCTGCTTACTTAATTACATTCTCCCATCTACATTATTTGTTGTTATAAACATTTCTTCTGGCTCTTGTTCCAAAGAAAGTTATGTGTCTTGCCTCACCAGACAGTCTTCAAACAGCTTGTCTCAGTCTTCTCATGCTCTTGTGTATTTTATTAATGACAATTTAAATGAAAAACCCCACAACAAATACAAAACCAAGATAACTATCCAAAGTAGGGGTTTACAGACATATTGGAGAAATTATGTTCCTTCCGAGCTTTAAATGTTTCTCTATTGTTCAGACTAATCTGATTTCGAGGTCTGAGTTCTCATCCTCAGGTGAGCATGCTAGCATGATGCCAGCTAAAGACAGGCTATGCACAAGATGTTTATGTTTCCAGCTGAAGCTGTCCGTGTAAAATTAACAATTATTCCTGGAAGAGAGTTAAATTCTCCAAAACTGAAGGCTCCAGTGCTAGTCATTACTCCAGTGAACGTTTTCTTATGTGAAGCATAACACTGTCACAGAAAAGATAAAAAAATATTTTGGTTTGGTTTGGGGTTTTTTTTTGTTTATTACTTTGTTTTCTAAAATGCCTTGTAATTAGAGTGAGTAGCAGGAGAAGGAATTAGAGATGCACTCTTAACTCCAGGTGTTAAGAGTGCTTTAACCCAGGAGATCTCAGTTGGAAAGGTACTATGCTCCCTGTTCCATCAGTCTTGTTCCACTTTTTGTTCTTTGCTTTTTAGTGTTACCCACACACACAAGGCACCCAAATGCCTAAAGGGGAAAGGAAATCTTGTTAAAAAATCAAAATTTTGWTTGGATGCAAGATGTGCAGTCAAATAAGAAGAAGAAAAATAAGAAAGGGGGGGGGAAGATCTGCAGAAGGGTTTTCACAGCCTTCCAAACATTCTGAAAATGTCAGAAGAAAAGAGCATAGCTTCAAACACAGTAACAGAGAAGAAAATTAGTTACCAAATTTTTTCCATCTAAAGGCAATTTTGGGGGTCTACACATAGTTAATTATCACTGTAGTGTATAGCAACTGCTATTTAATATCTATATCTTCCTATGTTGCTAAGAAGGCAATGGAAAATCCTTCACACATGCATAAAAGGATGACCATCACCTTGGCTATGTCCAAGGACTGAATTTAGGAAACCCAAGAGAAGCAGTCTTGAATCTTACATTATCAATTCATAGATGAAGACATCATTCAACAACAGTAGATTTCTGACTTGCCAAATCAAAACATTTAACAGGCAGGTATGATCTATGAAAGAAGGGGGATAGAAGAGAGATATAACAGAATGAATGGTGATTGCACCACTGGAAATCTAAATTACTTCTAACCTAGAGACCAGGGAATGTGCKGGTATGTTGGCAACCTGTTTGTGTTAAAGCCTGTGTAAGTAATACCAAGGCAATTTTATAGTCAAGGGATTTCACTTTTCATGGTTGTTAGTCTACAGCCTCTGATTTGCTTTACACACACACACAAAAATACAGATTAAAGCAAGGAAGACCTTTTATTTAGAACAGTATGACAGAAGAACACACTATTCATTTTTCTAGATGCCAGAACCAATAAACATAAACACTCTGAAACATTAAACTAATCACCCTAGAACACTGAATTTAAGATTTATTTGTATTTGGTTAGCTACAGAATATACAATGAATAAACTAACATATAATGTTATACAATGAATAAACTAACATAACTAAATATACAACCAAAAAACTAACAGAATCTTTCCTCTAAAGAGTTTCACAGTCCAACAGGATAAATGACATTCTGAATGGAAAACAAATTAATACAAACACAGTATAGTCAAAGTAGCTCAGCTATTTATGTAACATTTTCAGAAAGAGTAAATGAAGAATGTGACCTTTCAAGTTGTTGGTTCAAAACAGACCCTCTAGCCTTGTGATTTTTATTTATTGTATTCTTCTTATAGTCAAAATCCCTCCTGCAATACTTCTCCACTCTTATTTATTAATTAGCTATAGTTAAGAAAAATGTACATACCTGGGGATTTTAAATACTCGCATGCTGTTGTCACACATAGAATCCTCCATCTGAAGCTAGCTATATATTTATTAGGCCTGTTGGGTGTATTTCTGCATAGTAGATGAATTTGAGTTGTTTGCCATCTGCACTTGAATCACACAATGCAACTGTTTTATTCATCTATAACCTTTGATTAAATCTTGCTGAGATAATCTTTTGAGCCTATTTGCCCCCTCAGGTATAGCTACCACAATAATACTTAGCAATTGACAGGCAGAGAAAGTTGGGGATGTTCAGCCTGGAGAGGAAAAGGTTGTGTGGAGACTTCATAGCAACCTTTCAGTACCTAAAGAGGGCCTACAAGGAAGCCAGCACATGACTGTTCAACAAAAACTGTAGTGATAGGAGTAAGGGGTGCAAACTGAATGAGGGAAAACCTAGATTAGATATACGGAGGAAATTATTAACTGTGAGGATGGTGAGGCACTGGAACAGGTTGCCAGAAAAGCTATGGGTGCCTTATTCCTGGAAGGGTTCAAGGCCAGGTTGGATGGGGCATTAAGCAACCCAGTCTAGTGGAAGGTGTCCCTGCCTATGGTACGGGGTTGAAACTAGATGATCTTTAAGGTTCCTTCCAAGCCAAACCATTCTATGATTATGATTCTACAATTTTGCTTTACATTCAAACTTAAAGTTTGACTTCAGGTTCAGAAAAATTACTACTTGGCAAATCAAAATAGTGTCTCTCAAACTAAAAAAAAAATATTCAAAACTGATAGGAAAACAACTTTCAGTTACAGTATTCTAAAAGTAAAGTTGGGGGTGGGTGCAATTCCCACAGGAATTAAGACATTATAAGACACAGGACTGGAATGGGTCAACACAGCAGGAGTAGGTCCCATTCTTATTTAGCCTAGGCATGGCAGCAAAATGGCGAGGTCAGTGACAGCTATGTAGAAAGCCATTGGCCTCATCATTACATTCATCTGCTTCCTCATTATGTTCATGTGCTCTCCTGTGGTTCCATTTCTCAAACTCAGTGCAGTGCTACAAACGTGTTTTGTTGTTATTCTTCAAGTTTTCTTAGAGACTTAGACATTGCTTTCGGAAAATGAGCAGAGGTTGAGAGAGAGTAGAAAAGTGAAGATGTTTGTCTGATGGAACATCCAATTTACTTTCCCCGCCCTTTTTCTCTTTTTTGCCACAAAATTCCAGGCTTGGAGTTGTTTAGAGGAGCACTACCTACACCCAACTAACTGGCAATAACACCACCTTGTAAACAAGACCAAGAAGTATCTTGAAGGCCAGGTTTTGTCATAACTTTCATGTTTCAATTAATTTTTTTTTTTCCTCACAGCCTGTTAGTGTAGCTGTCATGCATTACAGTCTTAAAGGAACTAAAGGCTTTACAAAAACAAACAAATAGGAAAAAAAGGGGAAAAAAGTGTTCTGGGGAGGAAAAAGGTACTTTGACAAGGAGAAATTTTTGACAAAAGAAATCAAAAAAGGTGTGGTGAGCAGATGGAAACCAGCTAAGCTTCACACATGAGTTATAGTCTGGAAAGATGGCAAGGAAACCTGCCAAAAAGTCATTGCTAGAAAAATCCTCTTTGGTGAACAAAATGTAGGTTCTATCAAAAAGGTCATAAATTTCATCTCAGCATTTAGTTGTTCAATCAACTGATTGCAGTAACACATTTTAACTAAAAAAGAACTAGGTCAAGTAAGGAGAAAGGAAACCTCTAAAGTCCTTGGCTATAAATGTGTTCTATATAACCTACCAGGGAAGAATTATTTAAAGATCATTCAACTTAAATTCTCCAGAGATTTCTGGTTGGACATTTATTATTTTCCTTCAAGAAACCCGAGCTACTGCTCTGACTTACTGCTCCAGTTTTAGAATGGAAATCTCAATGGACTTGCACTGATATAAAAATGGACWGTAAAAATTACAGTAATAAATCCAGCTCAGTGACATGATGAGTACTGAAAGTCTTTTTTTTCCAGCTTCTGAATTAATTTTTTAAGAGCCAATTTTAATGTTTAAGAAAAATTAAATTTCTAAGTGATATTTGAAAACACAACATGGAAAAACATATTGGATTAATCCCACCTGATTCATGAAAAGACACCTTGAAAACAGTACTGACTACAACTGTCTGGTGTTTCTACCATTTTGACTATATCCTGATTAATTTAAACTGTTCTTTCTGAACTTCTGTRTGTTCAAAAATGACAGTGAAAGTTTACTAGAAAGGTATAAACTCCTAGTTTGAAGACTGCATTTAGACAAACTGGCATACCATGCATACAAGAGTCTCTTTACCTGTTCCTCTCTATTTGCCAATCAAAACATAGCTCAAAAAGTGGAACCAGCTCTGAGATTATATAAAAATCTACCTGAGTAATTTGTAGATTAATGTAAAACAATATAACCATATACAGTAAAACCTTTAAACATTTCACTCTTACGAAAAGACTATTTTAAAAATTTGTATTAGCATAATGTGGCGGAGAAAAATGTCTTTGTAAATTGCTGTAACTCTTATTTAGGTATTTTCTTAACTCTATAGAAGTTTGTGTATTGAGTCTAATAAAAGTGACAATAAGATGCAGCCATATAGAATATATAGGTATGTAATGCATGTTTTGGCAGATCCCCAGCTTCTGTATCTTTAGATTTATGATCTCCAGACATTCATATGTTTATCATCCTTGAACAGAAAGGTTTATCTATATTTATACTTAAGTAGAAATATGAATCACTACTCTATATTTTGCCCCAGTTTTGCAGATAATCAATAACTGATCTTTGTTATGTTCTGGCTTCCAAGAAACAGGTTAAAAGCCTTGCAATGTTTCCATGAGAATGACATTACAAGATGAACAACCACATCAGGATGTCGAGTTTCACCTGTATTTCCCATAATGCAGAAAATCAGGAGCATTAGATCCATTTTTATCTACAGGTAAGAGAACAACCTACCATAAGAAACCACAAAAGCAGCCTAATATACTTGCTAATGCTAAGAATGTGTTATATGTCCCTTCCTGAATGCAAACCTAGTTTTACATGCAAGAAGTCAGGGTCCAAGATCACTTAGCTTGTTACTAGATGATAAATTGTCTACACCTGGTGAGCTAACACAATGCTTGTTCTCCAAAAACCACTGGCCTGTGGAACTGCACAGTGCCCATTGTGTGAAAAGGAGAACTGGAAGTTCACCAGCCCCAGTGCCCTGCCAACTCAGCCAAGTCGACTGGAACATTGGGTTCTACGACCACCAGGGACCACCAGAGAGACCCCCAGGACAGAAGAAYGCATGYGTAAAGGGGAGGGAAAATATGTTAATGATTTTGGGGAAATGATTATCATATGTATGTTTATTCTGGGACAATCAATGACTATGTATGTAAAATACAGAATATAAACAGGAACTTTCCTGCACCCAGCAGGCATAGTTTTGAGAGGAGCTATTCCACCATGCATCCAGCCGAATAAACAATGCCTGCTTCTTAATGCTACATTGGTGTTAAGGAATTTTTTTATTTTACTGAATCTTTGGTAACAAGCTGTCTCATATCCGACTTCAAATTATCAGCATGGGGAAAGATGACATCATAGTTTTCAACAACATATTTGTGTTTTCCCACCCCTTTTTCCTGTGTCTGGTTGTATGGTTGTGTTCAAATTATTACCTGTTCCAAACAGGCAAACTTCCTCAACCTATCAAGATCTCTGAATCACAGGCAATAACAGTACAGCTGCTTTCCCAAGCCCTGCCTCTCCCACCAGCCACTACCTGTGATCTAGAGTGCAGCTTCTCACCATATGTAACAGCAGTGAGGTTATTGTTATGCAATTTTTTCCAGCAGGCTAGACAGTGAGGTCCAGATTTTTGGTAACCCACAGGACTGATGTTTTTTGTATACAATTGATTGCTTCTGACACAATTACCACTTGGTGATGTTAACTCTGTGATGATATCATAGGGTATCACCCAATCTTTAATCAGGCTGTCCTTAGTTATCATTTTAAGAATCCTCTATTTTCATGATTTCAAATACTAAGATAATACTTGCTAAACATATAAAGCGGATATATTTGGTATCTACTTCCTGTTTTCATGTACACTTTCTGTTCAGTAGACATGCAAGGTAAAAACCATCTTCTTTGTATTCAACCAGCAATTAAATCCAGATAATTTTGCCAGATCTGAAAATATGTTTACCATCTTGATCAGYCTTTTCAAGCTAGCAGTAGCCTAAATTATATTTTTTTTCAGGAAAATAATCACAAAGCCTACCTGGACATGTGTGAGAGACTGGAAAAAATTATTACTGGCTCAAAACAACTAAGGTGTGTGTGGTGGGAAGAGGGCAGATCAAGTTCTGCAAAGGTGGAAGGGTGCTCTGCCCCACACCCTGTCCCCTTTGGAGCCCCGATCTAGTCCCAGAGTGGCTATCAGACCAGAAGCCCCAACTGGGGGTTGAGGGAGGTGGTCACAGGTGGCCAGAGCAGATAAAAACCATTGCACAAAGATGCACGTGGTCACGTCCTTATTGTCCTCGGATTTTATGGCAGCTGAGACCACACTAGATCCAAGGACAGTAGCTGTATTTTTATTTTCTCTCTCTTTTTTCTCTCTTTCTCTCCTCTTCTTCTACTAATTTCCTCTTCTTGAAGTCTGGGTAATTTAAGGTTGGATGGGTTAGAGTTCGCTAAGTCAATGCTTTCTGAAATGCTTTATTTTGATAGAAATTTTGATTTAAATTTTGCCAAGTTCCTGATCTTCCAAAGTTTGCCAGTGAAGTTTGGGTTTTGACCTCCTGAGAACTTTTGTCTAGTTCCCCTTTGTGCCACCTGAAGGAAAAGTAGTACCTTAAGCCCCTTTTAAATAAACTCACTGAGTGATGACCGGGGATTTACGACACGTTCCTCTGTAACCTGCACTAAGTGACCCTGCCTTGGCAGGGGGCTTGGATGATATGATCTCCAGAGGTCCCTTCCAACTCTAACAATTATGTGATTCTGTGAAGTCCTCACTGGCAAGGGCAGACCAATTTGTCCCAATGGCAAACAGAGTGCTCTCGTCCAGCGCAAGAAAATGGTGTTGTGTCACTAACGACACTAATGATACATAATGGAAAAACTCACAGGTCAGAAAAAAAGTAAAGCTGAAGTTAAGACAAGACCAAAACTATCTGACAGATGGTTTTAGTACTTCATATCTTCAAATGTGGACCAAAATTTTTAGCTAAAAAAACCACCTTTACACTAATTTTCTTGTATCACTACAAAATCTGATTTTAAGGATACATTTTGACTACATCTAATTGAGAAGTTATGTAGTTTACCATAGAGTCTACATAGCATTGGCATATTTCCAAATTATGGTGAAAACTAGATAGTAAAAATGCTTTTTTTGAAAAAGAAGGCAAGCATTTAAGAAAAATATATTTGTCATGCTGTAACTTGCTTATACTGATACTTAGGATTCATCCTTTTTGGTTTCATTTAGGTTTCCAAACACCATAAGMGCACTCAGTTTCAAATCCCCAAGTAAAATAAACCTTCGGTTATTATTCCCATTTAATAGTTACTTGTGAAGAAAACTATTTATTGAGAAAAACACAGAAAAGGCCACATAATACAAGTTTCAGGCCCAGTTATACTGTGATTTACTTTCAGTTCCCCAGTCCCATAGGCAGAGAGGTTATTTTCAATTCTGAATTTTTGTCGTGTTAGTGATTGCCTTTTTTCTTTTACAGCTCTGTCTTCAAGACTCTCTTGACACTCAACTATAATAACAGATTTTTTAAAAAGAAGAGAAAGCCTGGAAGTCACCACTGGCAGTCAACCATTAAAAGTGATTTTTATTTCCTCTCATCAGGCAGAGAATCAATAAGTTATCTATGAAGCTGAAACCAGGAGCTTTCTTATACTCCATTTGTACAACCTATGCACACTTCAGTGAGGGCCTAGTGACATAAATAGGTTTGTAGGAGCCTATAAGACTTAATAAAATAAACACCAGGGCAAAGAATGTGTATACAGATCATTATGGAACTTTTAGAAAGAGAAGGAGAAGAAAATTTTATCTAGTAGTACTTGAAACTTAGTTGAGAAGTGAAAAAGACCTTGGAATAAAATCCCTTCTTTTTTCAAAGAATGCTGGAGGTTTTGCATTATTATAACCTTACCCATTTAAATTTATGAGACTTGGTCAGTACTGCTAACTATTTTGCTACCAGGGGCTTCTGCACTCTAACTGGCAGAATTGTAATGAGTTCACAGATGGAAATTGTACTTGGGTGAGACAGGGGAGAGGTAGACAATATAATACAAATGTCAAAAAAAGCCATTCATATCATTGAAAAGCCTTAAACTGATTTCATCAACACAGAAAATGCAAAACCCATACAACTCCTGTCTGGATGAAAGACTTGAACTGTCTCACCTAAGAGTGGTCATTTTGGGAATGTGTCCAAAACAAGGAATACAGCTTCCCACACCACAACTATCAGTCCTTAGGGATTCAAGTGCAGATCTCCACAAGCTCCACAGTTAATAATAGTCACTTCACTTCTACTGACACTCTTCCATGATATAATTTCCTCTTTAATCTGTTCAATGGGTTGTACAACTATGACTCAAAGGATTTTCAAAACTGAAAAATCAGAAAGCTTCAGTTTTTCTGCAAGTGGCTGGAGGGAGGAAAGGTAGGCAATTGYGAAAGAAATGCTATTTTTCAGGACCAGAAGAAAGGTTGCAGAAAAAAATGCATATAATCAGCTCAACTAATTGATCTCCTGCTAACATTGCACATTTCATTGGTTGATTTGGTCAAGGTCTGCTTTGCTTAAAACAGCTGTTTAGGAGATGCACGATCAGGCAGGCCTCAGTCAAGAGAGAGGCAGAGTAAACTGCTGCTATTAGCACAAGGCAGCATGTACAAAGATGCTTATTAGGTCACTTGCAGAAGTGAGCCTACATTAAAGCCTGGGAAAGCTTCGTCAGAACAGAAGCTAGCCAATACTTCTGAATTCAGATGAGTCCATTTGCATTTTAGTCAATCTAGCAAGAGAGAATAGATAATTAATTAACTGATGCTGGAAGRTTAGCTGACTTTTCTTCCTCCAAATGACGTGAATTTAGAGAACACGTCTAAGCCTGAAAAGCTGGTACTTTACTGTATATCATACAAACATTTTTATAATACATGATACTCAGACCAAAAGCCGTGATCACAGGTCTGATGGCTTTGCAGTAAGATGATTTATGCCTGGTTACAGAAAAAGGCACCAGGGACCTCTCAGGTGTGATTCCTTCTTCTGCTTTGTCTGCAGGGAGAGTATGGTCTTTAACTGGCTCTTAAACAAGATAAGGATCTAGTTTAATAAAGCTTTTCTCTTTGTACTGGTTTTGGCTGTGATAGAGTGGAATTTCTTCATAGTAGCCTGTAGGAGGCTATGTTCTGCATTTGTGCTGAAAATAGTGTTGATAATACAATTTTAATTACTGCTGAAGAGCGATTACACAGTGAGTGTAAGGACTGTGTACCCTAAACCAGGATGCTATTTCTTCCAAACAGAACAGCAATGAGCTCATCGCAACAGATAAAAACCTTGTTCAGGAGTTGTTTGGATAAGTCAATCTATCATAAAAAAACCTAAGCTTCAAGACAGCAAAAATATTTGCTGACCATCTTTCTGACCAAAAGATGTAAAGAAAAAATATGTTTGTCTTCTGCAGATGAAGATCAGTCCACAATCCCTCTCCACTATCCTGTAAGTTAACTCTTTCCCATAGAACATACGAGAAGTCTTGTGTGTCCTATTCCTGTCCCTTCTATCAACTACAAAGTTCTGATTCAACCTCTGCAAAGATATGCCTGAGTGGTTCCTCCAACGATCCATCCATCAATCAGTACCCTACAACTTCTGGTCTTTGCAATTGTCTCCATTATCAACTTTTGTTCAGGGTTGGCATGTCTTTGAGTATAATGTATTCATTTCCCTGTGTCTTGTTCTGTCTTTTTTATGCTGACTAGCCATTAGTCAGACATTTTGACAATAATCCTTACATTCTCCCAATCATTGCACTAATTTAAAAAATGTACAGCATGCCATGAGGATTAATATTTTTTGTCATTTGGTTGGAACACTATCATTATTCATGGGCAGAGTAAAAGAGTAAACAGAGTAAAAGTCAAAAAGATGTAATGAACAATATTACTTTGGTCTTTAACCTCCAATTCATACCACTGATGTTTTTAAGATATCAAAGATTTTTTTCACTCCCAACAAGTCTGCTTATGGAAAGCAGTTATATTTTCTCTTCCTGCAATAACTGTAACTAAATGACAGTGGTTAATTAGGGTAGATTTTGAGTAGCTCCTAGCGCATCATTCTCAGATTGGATGTGAGTGACACTACTTCAGTTTCTAATGTGACAGACATCTAAAGCTAGTTCTACAGTGATTTTAGCAGATCAATTTTAGATTATTGTCATGGTTTAGGAGTGCTATTCCCCAATTTAGTGGTTCCACTGCCACTCTCTGCCTTCCCCTTCAGCTGAAAGCACAAAAGACAAAGATCATGGGTTGAGATAACAATTTACTGGAAACAGCAATGAGATAAGAAAATGAACAGTAACAGCAACAATACTAATATCAAAAGTCTACAAAGAGAGTGTGTTTCACATGTGAAATGCTCACCAGACCCAGGACAATGAACCAATGACAGACAGACCCTCCACCTGCCACACTTTTCCAGCACTGAAAAGGAACACCCTTTCTTCCAGGAAGCAAGAGAGAGATTTCCCCACCCCTGGAAATGATCTCAGATGGTATGGAATTACATTAGGGTCCTGGCCACACCCACATGGTTCTCTGTCCCCTCACTACTACTCTGACCCCTCACTACTACTGTGAAAAATTAACCATGTTCTTGGCTGAAACAAGGACACTTACATGCAAGTACACTTTTTTATTTCCTACTTATTTATACTGCCTACCTATTGGTTCACTGCCAATTGGTTGGATTACAGAGACAACAACCAGTTCACATAGGCAGGATTTACCATCCCAATTCTTACCAGGTACTCCGGCATATGTTATGTTAATACTTTTTGAGGGGTTTGTTGAATGCCTAAAACAATTGCTTGGACTTTTCCTGAAGACCTTCTGGGACAGTCAATGGAATGAACATACAAGAAAACCTGATGCTTTTTCTCTTCAACTTTTTTTAATGTAACTTGGTCATTCAACTAGGAGAGAACACAGACTGAAAACATCGAATTTTCATTATTGCTTTCATTATCAAGTCTGACCATGAACCTCAATGTTCAAATGGAATAAGCATACTTGCCTTATTGAAACTGCCACATACCTTCTACTGAGTTAAGCTCTCCCCAGATTAACTCAGGAAAAGATAACCAGAAACGCACCTACATCGGGACTGAAACAAAGGGTGCATAACTATACAGAAAAGCTGAGAGCAATCACCAGCTTCTGTGTGAAAGGAAAAATACATTATGGAAACCAGTAGACTTCAGTAAAACAAGTCAAATTTCAGTATTCGTAAAATCACATAATTGAAGTGCTACCTTGAAGATGCAATGGAAGAGGAAGAATAGTTGTATTCCATAAGGGCACTTGGGGAATCACAGTTACTCCAATTACACAGGTCCAAGGCAAAATACCTTGACTATTTTGTTCAGGTTTTGGCCTCTCACTACAAGGCATTGAGGTGCTGGAGTGTGCCCAGAGAAGGGCGGAAAAGGTGGTAAAGAGTCTGGAGCACAAGTCTGATGAGGAGAGGCTGAGAGAACTGGGGCTGGGACCTTATCACTCTCTACMATTACTTGAAAGGAGGTTGTAAAGAGAGCTGAAGGCAGGTTTCCTCTCTCAGTGATTGGATGAGAGGATATGGCCTCAAGATATGCCAGGGGAGGTTTAGATTGACCATTAGGAAAAATGTCTTCCCAAAAGGGTTGTCAAGCACTAGAGCAGGCTGCCCAGGGGAATGAATGAGTCACCATCCCTGAAGGTATTTAGAGACATGCGAATGTGGCACTCAGGGAATTGATTAAGTGTTGGACTTGGCAGTGCTGGATTTACAGTTGGACTTGATCTTAAGGATCTTTTCCAGCCTAAAGCATTCTATGGGATAAAGCACGTGTTACACTCAGTTCACAGCTGCCTATGCACTGATGAAATTACATAACCACTGTGAGGCTAGGAAAAATTGATGTTTTGCTTTTTCAGTCACTAAATCTCAAGTACCAAGGCATTTTTTTGTCAGATATATCTTAACTGGAGATCTGATGGGTACATGCACACTAGAATTATAGTCTGGAGAGAAATATATTTTTGGAGCAAAGCTCCACAGCCGTTTACTGCACCTCGATGTGCACTGTGGTACGTGCGTAGCGGAACACTTCCAAATGAAGAAATTTTCTTGGTACCTGTTTGTGCTATAAATCTACTCAACTAATTGTTCTGCACTGTTAACTAACAGAGTCTGTAACAGTAAGCCTGAGCAGAGACACAAGACAGCAGAATATAACCAGCAGTGCTTACAAAAACAGTCAGTTTGTTCCTAGGGATCAATAAAGACTCCCGTCTGCAGATGTGAACAGAAAACTGGTTTAACCTAGGTCAAAACCCCCCAAACTCACAAAGATACAGAAGTCTTAGAAGCAGCTGAAATGTCTTAAATTACAGCAGCAGAATGGCAGTCATTCTTCTAAGTTATTTATAGACTCCACACCTCAAGAGAGCAACAGATGGTATTCATGTTCCGGTATACAACCCCTACACATTTGGAAGGAAAATACTGAACGAACCTCTCAGTAACACCTGCAGCACTTGCCATTCTAAGACAACGTGCTGCTGATGGCACTGCACACCTGTATTATGACAGCTGACAACGTCAGTCAAGCAGCTTGCCTCGAAGCAGAAGAGTTTTGGGTAGAGGTTGAGGAAGACAAAGTGGCGGAAGCAATTACTGGATGGAGAGACAGTGGAGGCTGCACACTGACACTGCAACTCTGGCACTGAGCATCAACTCTTTCAATGAGTTCTTTTTGCTCAAGTTCTATGTATGGAACAGCTTACTCCTCATCCTAGACTGGTATTCTGCTCTTCAGCGTGAACTATCTACTTTGCAAATTGTTGCAAGAAGGTGGGGTATGCCCAAATTTAGTCCTATGTGAATGCAGTATGGTTACATCTGATTTGAAACATTTGCCTCTGACGACCAAGCCAAAATTCAGCTTATCACATTAAATTCAAATAATCGAACAAGGTAATTGACCCCTTAAGTTGTCCTTAGGTATCTTAACAGGGTACCAAAGTTCCATATATTGCAGAAAACTTAGAAGCCTTTAAACAGTTCAGAAACCAATCTAAAGTAATCCTTAGGAAACATCAGAAAGTGAAGAGCACTTTGTTCCCACTTGTGTGTGAAGGAGGTCTCCTAGTGTGTAAGCATTTGACTGCACAGATAAAAGCTAGTTTACTGGAATATATTTCTGTGAGCAATTTGAGAAGGAAGTGATCTACTCCTTAAGGACAGAAAAAGACACGTATATTTCTGCCCTAAAAGTGCTTACTTGTACAGAAACTTGTAGGTTGCATTTTGTTTGCAGATGTTACTATGAATATGGCATCAAGCAGCCCCTCTAGGTACATTAGGAAGCTAAACCACCAAAGAAACTCAGAGGGATGTACAGGGGTGGGAAAAACCTGCAGGGCATAGTGTAAAAAGAAAACTTCACTGCAAAATTAATGAAGAGACTTTCATTAAAATGTATCAGTATGCAGTCAAAGCAATAGCTCACATACACTGAAAACGATCTCTAAAACAAGGTGAAATAAATATGCTTTATCCCAAAAGGAAGAACAACATATAGAAAACAGTCTGTTATTCCTCCTCTCTCCTCCCATCTTAGTCAATTTTAAGTAATTCAGAAGCAACTCTAAAAAACCTACAAACAAATCCCAACACAGCACCCCTTCTTTAAAGCCACATGCATACTCTGCTATTTAAAACATTTTCCTGGGATCTAGAGCTGAATAACATTAGATAAAGAGAAACAAAATTCTGACCTTCCACATTGTGCAAGAAAACCAACAAAAAAAAAAGAACAAACAAACAGCAGTTATAGAAAAAAGGAAAAAGTTGTCTTTTGTTAAAAGCATAGTTCTTTTGAAAGACATTTCATAGGGAATACTTTTCTAAGGGTCTTTTTGGTATATAAATCCTCAATAGAGGCTCCACAACATCAAAGGCAGTTGCGTGCAGTCTAGATTGAAGATACCTACTCTTCATCATTCCCACAAGGCTGGCAGCTTCCTGCTCAGCATTCTCACTTCAGGTAGCTTAACTCCTGACATTTCAGGAGCACTTACAGTACTCTCCAGTCCCCCTACTTATAAGATCAGGAACTAGGCTTTGCTTCCASATCGTGTTCCATTCAGCTATGAAGCACCTGCTGTGAAGCCCATTTCATACTTCCACTGCCTTAGCACAGCCAGTATAGAGGGGAAAACTAATTAGCCTCCCTTGCTTGTCATATGACAAGTACATTGCAGAGCAGGTTGAGGAGGTGCTACACCTTCCCTGACAGAAACCAATACCATTGAGTAGTCTCACTCAGCAGGCCTTGTCAAGTTCCTTCCTCACCGCCTAGCACAACCCAAAGCCATCCACTTGATCCAGCAAATCAACAGGCTCTCCCTACTCCAGCTTTTGAGGAGGTTTTTCCCCTCCAGCCTTCTGGCTGAATCTCAGCCAGCTCTTCAAAGCAAAGAACACCAAAACCCTCAGTAAAACCGTGAGGAGTGAGGTAACTACCTGAAACAAGGAAAGAGATAAAAGCATCAAGACTGACATCCCAGAACTGGGATGGCAGCAAGATAAGGCTAAAGACGGAGAAGTGTCTTAGGTGAGACAGGTCACTCTCTGTGACTGAAACGATTTACAGGAACAACCTGATTGCTTTCTCCCCTAATTCTACAATCAAAGAAGGCTGGCTGGCTCATGTTAGGTTTCTAAATGGAGAAAGAATACTCCTGTACACTGTTTAAAAAATCTCAACATTATCGATCATCCTCTTTCTATATTTGTCCTTAAATTTCACCTCACTGCTGAAGTTTTATAAGTAAGGTTTGATTTTTTAATTTTCTTTCAAGGTTGCCTCTAGCAGAGACAAAAGTGTGYTGTATACTTCACAATATATTGCAGTACATTTCCTCCTATCTTATGTACTGCTTTCTTCATGTATTTTTTTATCTCCAGTTGTTTTATGGGGTTTCTAATTATATTCACTTTGTTTATCTGTCTGAAGCAGTGAAACCTCAATGACCAATGAAATAGTCAAATTAGTAACAATAATTCACAGCAGGTTTTAGCTGTGTAGTTGTCAGAGAAGAAATTGCTAAATGATTGCTCCCCAATACAGAAAATAGTTGTACCTATAGTTGTGTGGAACCAGAAGTGATTATATAACATAAATTCTATTTGATTCTGAAGTATGAATTTTTGAAATGCTTTTTGTACTTTGGTTTCTGAGCATAAATAATGTGTATTTTAGTACTTTTTTCTTAATAGCTATATAATATATATTAAGATAATGTTGTGCTCCTCAATTTAATTTTATTTAAATTTTAGAGGAAAATTTCTCATTCTGGAGAAAACTATGGAATACACTGCACACCATTTTTATTCTCATAATTGTTTCTAAAATAGACTGGAGAAAACCACAATAACTTGAATTACTTACTGTATTATTATAACATGAATAGGAAATCACAACTTATTGCATTATTTCTAACAGTAGAAAACATACATTCTTTGTGAAAACAAAAAAGGTATTTTCTTTGGAAACAGCTGAGATGAAGAACATTTTCTTTGAAAGAATGCCAAAGTAGCTCTGCTACAGCAGCAAGAGCATTTACTGACAGTAACTAGAGGCTTAGATCTGCAATGTGTCTTCCATACTCCATCCTGCTTTCCCCCTAGGAGAAGAATTAAAAGCGGTCCYGGGAACAGCATGGGGAAAAAACAATCAGGATTTTTTCCAAAGTTCTGTGCTAGTATCCTACAACACAGTATTTTCGAGCTTCGTAACACAAGGCAATTACAATCTGTAACTACTGTTAACTCTTAAGGGTAGAAAGACTCAAAAAAAGTATGTGGTGCTACAACCAAGTATTTTGCTCTTGTTTCTCACAATATAGAGCAGAATGCTGCATATTTTAGCTACATTAAGTTCAGGCCAATGAGATTTACCTTGTCAGACTTAAGTGTTGAAGTTCAGTATAGAGTCACAAAGATGGTAGAGCAGCAAAGGCAGGGCTGTGATAATTCCTTCTGATGCTGGAGAAATTGCAGTAAAATTAACTTTCCAATTCAATCGATCCCTATCTCACATGCTTAGATGCTGCTAAGAGGACAAGGACTGACTGCCAATAATTTGACTGAAACTATCAACAGCAGTTAGAAGCAAATGGCAACCTCCCCAGATATCCAAGATATAACAGCATTTGTAACAAAAAGCTAAAAAGCTCTGTTTTCCCATAACTAACATAGCCACCATAAACACATAGGGGTCACTGCAACACCAACACAGAAGGGGAAAAACTGTGAGATTCATTTTGAAACTGTGGGAACACAGCACACTGACTCAAGTGTGTGTGTATATCTGAATACTGCAAATTTTTATCCTTTTTTTAAAAGTACTGATGACCAGTTTGATGAAGCCAACAGATTTTTTAACACATTATAGCAAAATATCAGTCCATGCTTTTCACAAGACTTATTTTGGTTATTCACCTTTTCACTAATCTTGCAGAAAATTGCATATGTAGATCACAATTCTTCAGGTTTTGCTTCACTTCAAAAAAAAAAAAACCCAAGAAAAAGTTTAATAATTTTAAGTTTTATCTCCCTTTAAATCAGCTGGTACACCAGTTTAAGCTAAATGCTAGTAATGATCATGAATTTGAACGAATTTTTGTGATAATTATTTCCTTGAAAAAAACAGGAGCACTAAAAAAGGTGATAATTGTGTTGTAATCCATCTGAACCTATCAAATGAACAACAGCCTCATTGGTCATAAATTGGAGGTCATAAATTATAATTTAATTGGAGTGGCTCTGCAGAGCAAAGCACTTGGTACCTGGCATCCAATGTGTTTACTCGGGGTCTGCCTATAATCTAGTCCCTTGGATCAGAATCACAGAATCCCAGAATAAACTGAGTTGGAAGGGATCCATCAGGATCATTGAGTTCAACTCCTGGCCCTGCACAAGAAAGCCCCAAGAGTCACATCATGTGCCTGATACTGTTGCCCAAACACTTCTTGAACTCTGCCAGGCTTGGTGCTGTGACCACTACCCTGGGGAGCCTGTTCCAGTGCCAAAACATCCTCAGGGTAAAGAACCTTTTTCTAATATCCAACCTAAACCTCCCCTGACACAACTTCAGACCAATCCCTCAGGTCCTGTCCCTGGTCACCACAGAAAAYAGATCAGTGCCTGCCTCTCCTCTTCCCCTCACAAGGAAGTTGCAGACTGCAATGAGGTTTCCCCTCAGTCTCCTTTTCTCCAGGCTGAACAGACAAAGTGACCTCAGCCGCTCCTCATAAGGCTTCCCCTCAAAGCCCTTCACCATCTTTGCTGCCTCCTGGGCACTCTGTAGTAGTTTAATATCTTTCTTATATTGTGGTGCCCAGAACTGCACCCAGGACAAGGTGAGGCTACACCAGTGCAGAGCAGAGCAGAAGAGGTTGCATTCATGGAGATTATCTTCAGGTTTGCTTTAAGAACCTGCTAAAAACACTAGCATACCTGAACCCTCCAAATACCTGTTTCTGTTACAAGTGACACACTGCAGAGGGACACAGCTTGAATTTGCACCATAATGACCCTAACTTTCCTAAGCAACCGTATTTGCATATGGGTAAACATGGGCAGTCATTTTAGGTTCTGTCTCTCCAAATGTACTTTAATCACCCTMCCATTATCCTCAAAGGACATGGATATAATAAACAATTCCTTTTTTTATAGCAACTCTTCACCAAGACGAGCAATAGTGTCTTCCACAAAGCATAGCCATTATGTCTTACATTAATGTCATTATACATTCTGAATTATCCCATTATATGCCAGTGAGGGTGTGATTTCTAATCCATATGTCTTACGATCCGGTTATTAGAATTTTTAGAGACATGCCTCTGCCCAAATTAAGGTGCAAACCAGACCATATGCTGAACATATATAAGAGCTTTGTGTGTAAACCAAAGCAACCTTTGCTTCACAGTCTGCAGCAAATGATTTGTTGATAGCATAGAAACTTCTTCAGATCAATAGAACTTTGAAAGATAATACCACAGGTACATTGATAAAAGATACCAGTTAGACCAAAAAGTAGAGTATTAACAGAAACTAATGGTAATGTTGGATTAACTTTAGGGGCTTTACTTACATGCTGAGAAATCTTTAGACAAGTTCTATTAGCACTAATGTCTTCACAATCACCCAAGAAAATGTTCTCTTTCAAATAAGAATAAAAAATGATATGGAATTGAATTTCATTTGTTTAATCTTACTGTATTGAAAAGAGCAAGAAGTTTCACCTTTTAAACTTCCAGAACAAAAGTAGATTAACATAATCTCCTTGATAAATGTCATGTAAATTGCAATATTTTCAACTGGGACACTGTAATGTAATGACCTTTTAGTCAAGAATAACAAGAACACAGTACCTTACAATAACTGCATAGAAACTGAAAGCATTCAAACACCTAAAAAAAAAATTTGATTGTASACTTTCAATAGGGAATTCATAAGTTCTTGTAGCATCTTACTGGAAGTTCTATAGAATGATCTTATGTTGCATAAGAAAAACAAGTGAGATACATGCACAGTGGTTCAGTAACAGGGTTATGCTTAGACAGCAATAAATGAAGTTTTCTACTCTTTAAGTCTTTTGCTAGGATATTCCTCCTTGATCCTCTTTTACTGTCTATTAACAGATCTTTCTTTTATGTAATAGTAAATACAATTTATTTTTTCATTAACAAACACATGTTGTTATATACCCATATATTACCATTCATCATTTCTTTTGATATGAAATACAGAATGAAAAGCAATACAGTGTGCCACAGTAAACATGTAAAAGTTATGAGTAGTGTGATAATATTTTTTAGACTCTTCAGGAGAAATACAGAAATGGGAGAATACAGTTATAGAGATTGGGACCAAGAAAATTATTTTCATATTTACAAACTTTTTGCTCAAGGTGCCCTATACATTTCATTTTGATTTTCATGAGAACTGAGTTATGGAACAGTTATTTGCAGGTGCTACTTAAAAGATTTAATCTTGTAATGTATTAACCCTGATGACAGCATTATATAGGACCAAATGTAACAGGAAATATTAGGTATTGTTTTGAGTAAGGCAGTGTCTATCTGGGTATTTTCTACAGAATTATATACTTGAATATCATACTTAAAAATCTTAAGCATTCAAACAAGGTATGAAGTGAAATCACACGAAATATTTTCCATGCCAAGCTGCCATTTGGAATCAAAAACTATAGGTTCTAAAAATTTGAAAAATTCATATAGCACATAACTTCTGCCCTTCAGGTCTCTTGTTTTGTAACTGTTTCACAAACAGAGATGAATTCCCTTTTAAATGGTATGTAGGCTTCAGTGTAGAGGTGCAAAGGAGTGATGATTGTTGTGAGTACCTTCCAAATGAATTATTCTATTCTATTCTATTTATAATTTCATGGTTAAGTTCTCAGAGTATTGCCAATAAAATATCTTTTCTAAATAATCATACATTTGCCATCAGAGATAATAAATTTCACACAGTTACAACTGACAAATTCCTAAAATACAAAGTACCTACCTTACTTGTTATGATCAACTGCAAAATTGCCTGCAGATTAATAAAAGTGAGCCAATCAACAATATTTTTGGAAGATGAGTTATGCAACTGTATTACACATTACAATTGATTACAGTTTGGTAGCCCTATCCGAACTACATTTCTACTTCCTACTTACATTTTGTAAAGTAAATTGCCCCCTCAACTTGTACAATTGAATAGCAAAAACTGCTTTCTTTACAAGTCCAATGCCTTGCCTTTTTGCTTTTTCATTTACATTTTCTATCAATCTGTGAGTGTTTATTTCTGTATGACAAAGGGGAAAAAACTGTTGACTTCACTGAAAAAGCCTAATATCTTTACACACTTGATCCCACTGTACTTCTAAAATAGGACTTTTTGGGTTTTGGAGGGGGGTTATCACACTGATAGAAGAACAAAGACATAGACAAAAAAAACCAAGCCAAACCAGAAATCTGTTTCTTACTTTTTTAAGATATTCAGGTAAAAGATCTTAGGCAAAATCCATCCAGATATGAATATATGCATCAGTCTTCAAGAATTCCAACGGGACTCTTTTTGTTTCATGGTAAAAGCTCTAAAATTAAAATTACAATTGGGATATGAGTATAAAATTCAAGTCCATCCAATAATTCCAACTGTGGCCCAGCTGGGTATCAGTGCTGTGGCTGAAGGCACACCCAGCAACCTTTGCCAGTGAATTCCTGGGTGGTGCAAGAGCTTCCCAAGTAGTGTCTGCATAGAGGCGAAAACAGACCTGAGACAAAAGCAATTGTTGAGCCTTTATTCAGCTTCACAACAAAAATTCTGTTACAGGAGCTCTCCAGGTGGGAATTACAGACAGCCTTGGAATTTTTCTAAGCAGGCCCTGTTGTGCCTAGCCTTTTTGATAGGCACCATCTGTATGCTTCAATTCATATGCTATTCATGCATAATTTATTAATATTCATTTATTAAAAATGCAGCTACCTCGGATAAAGAATCTGGCAGGTCCATTGACTCCTTCAGGCAGTTCCTGATGCAAGACTGACCAAAATACACACAGATAGTTGTAAACAGCCAGCAGAAAGCTTTTGTGCAGATACAGAAATGGTCATATAGGACAGTCTTTTATGCATAATTAAGGTAGGAGATGTTTTGGGTATCATCTGAAGCAATCAATATAAACAGATCTATGAGATGTTGGAGTGGTCATGCAGGACTGCAGGTGAAGTGGGTTATAGGAAATTAGAGAAATAGCATCATAGCAGTCTTAACCTGATCCCCATGAACACACTGCTGCAGGGATTCTTGCAATGGAGGCTCCTGCAACCAAACAGAAAACAACCATCTTATTCAAGAGATTGGTTTCCTGKCAGGACTGTTATGGTCTGCCAAGGTGCCATTTCTTTTTTTCATAACAAATTCTGCCTGTGAGCATCTCTACACGTTTCCAATGGTTGAAAGGAGATACCAGGAAAAAAAAAAAACTAGTATTAACACTAAATATGTCATCCTGTTTCAAAATACATTGCTAATGAGGAAATGTCCTTTTGAAAGTGTGAGACAGAGCACAGTTCCACTGCTCTGCAGAAGGATTGGTACTATTTTTGACTTGATATTTCTCTATATCCAGAGCAGTCTTTAAAAACCTCATGCTAAAACAAAAACTTAACAATGTCAGAAAATTAGGTTACTAAATTTGAATGCTTGTATGTACTACCAAAAAAGCTGTATGCCTGGCTTTTCTGCTAGTTTAGGTATTAGATGGAAATACTAGCCATGTACATTAGCTCCTTTGACACAATAAAAAGAAAGGAAAGGAAAACCCTGTATAACTAACATTGAATAACAAAATACCTTTCACCTCATATGCTGAATCAGGAATGCCACATCAAAGGAAAAGAATTGCAATTAGATCAGAGTAGCTAGGCTCTGCCTGAAGGCCAAACACTCCTGTAGAACTTGTGCATTCCTTTTGTTAAGAAGACTGGATGTACATGACAACAGCACATAAAGGCCAGCACAATTAATACACCTAACTTTGCATCTGCATCTGGAGCACTAAAAATGTCACATGACCCTAGCTAAATCATTTCTCCTCTAAGATCAGGAAAAAAAGCATGCTTGAATGAGACAGTGCCACAAGGTGACCAGCTAATTTCCAATAACAAAGTTGAATTATAATCTGTGTTTTTACATAACAGTCTAAAAGTATTTAATACACGGTCTCATTAGTATTTTACACAATCATTATACTCTGTAGACTCCAATACAACAGAAAAAAACACCCCAAACATTAATAACTTTAGCTATACAAAGAGTCTCATTAAAATCAAAAGGATGAGTCACATTTACAAAAYTACAGTGCTGTGTGTAAAAAATTTTATATCTGTATCTTATGTTTCCTTTAAAAGACATGAAAATCAAACCCATTTAAAATAAGTGGCTATTCAGTGGCACTAAAATGATATGCATAAAAAGTTGTCAGAAATTGACATACTGAAATTGTTACTGTATTTCATGTGACCCTGATCTTGCAAAAACTTCGAATGAATTTACCTTAATATGTAGGAACAACTCTAACTGATAAAAGCAGACCACACAAGATTACTGAGCAAGCATATCGTGCATTGTGCACAGCTAGTGCATACTGAAAACATGTAAAACAGTCAAAACATTGTAATCATTTTGTATTAATTCAGACACAGACACCTGTGCTTTGGTACAAACCAGAAAACTCTCCAGGCTTCCATTTGACATCCTCCTCCCTTTGCCACTAGACACTTCTTTTTGTAGAAGAGGTCATAGTTGAAGCTATGAAATAGTTACTCAAGAACAAGTCCCTGAACATTCACCAATCCCACATTTGTAGTAACAATGTGTTTGTGTGATTAGAACAAAATATACAAAATATTCATTGTGCTTTTCCATCTAATTTTGTGTAAAAAATTAGCCCCTTTCTAAACTAAGCAATAAAAGGCTAAATAGTTATTTCAAAAATATTTGCATTGTTTTTGTTACTTGAGCTGCACCACAGTAATGAGAAGAGATAATAATAATTGCCTGTGGATAATACTTGGAAAAAGCTTAACTAAATGGTGAATGGGTTCAATTTAATTGTGGCCTAGGGTAGCGATACAGAGTACTGTTTTAGGAATGGAAGCTAAAGATCATAGAATTATAGAATGGCTTGGGTTGTAAGGATCCTAGTAGATGAAAACTTCTAAGATTTGCTATGTAGAAACTCTAGCAAGACAAATTATAGAGATTACAATTGCATTTTAGGACAGTCTGCTCACAGTGCTATGGAATATCTTTCAGTATGGGATATATGGGGTATAATTTCAATGCTAAAGTTCCATTCTTGTATGCATTTTAATTGGCATCTTAGGAGGGGGAAATCTGGTGAATTGTTTGAAGTTTAAGCATTGCAATAAGTTTAAATACTTCAAATTGGACAATATTTTGTTCAGGTAGTTATCAGCCAGGTAGAAAATCAGCTCTTAAAAGAATAGAGGTACTCCTCGCCACCCAAAAACGAAAGATCTACCTCTTTACCACAAGGATTGGAAGCATAAGTGAACTCAAACAGAAAATTCTGAAACTGCTATATGCTTTACAATTTATTCATTTGCTCTTTTGTGTTTGACATTCCTATTCTGGTTTTCACATTATATCAAAAAGAATAAGATGTGTAGCATCCATCTGGATAAGAAACAGAAGCATTAGGTATGCAGAAAAAAAAAAAAAGCCTTGAAACATTTAAACACTTTTTCTTGTTAATATACAAAGGATAATCTTGTTAATATACAAAGTATATGCACATATACATATTATTACTCTTGTTCTCCAGTAATACGTGGGAAAAAAATGCACTATACGTTAACATTAAGGCCTATGTTGCTTGTTTTAAAATGGCTGACAGAAATTTCCTCTTTCTTTTTAGCCTAACCTAATCCGTGCATTCTTGCAAAATACTTTTCTCTTAAATGATTTATCCTAGCCATGTTTCACTACACTGACCCTGGTTGTCTTTGGGTGTTTGTTTATATCTTCCAGTTGACTAGTGTAAATAGCAGAAAGGACTAAAGCACTTACAGCTCCTCATTCAGTTTTGCAGGTCCATTGGGGTTCTAATGCTTAAAACAACATTTGTTTAAGCATTCATCTACACTCACATTTTTGTGAGAAATAAACAGACAGAAATCAAGATAGAATCCAAAGCAGTTAAGATGGAATTGCCCATATCAGAGAAGACTGTTAGTATTCTGTTTACCATAAAGTTTACTTTTTTAGATCCAAAGTCTTCTGTTTACCATAAAGAATTTTTTGTGCTTGTTGGAAGATATTACTCATAAGACTGGATAAGTTCAAACAATTATCACTGCTTTAGATTATATACTTGATCAACTGTCAGAAATTAAGAACAAAATTAAGCAAAAACTATTTTTTATATAATCAAGCTAAATTACCGGGCAAGTTGTTCAAAATGCAATTCCTGGAATTACTAAGAAAGTTTGGAGATAATAAGTCTCTAAAAAATTCTGAACTCATTCAAACATCCTACCTGCAGTGTATTAATTCTGAATTGCATCATACCTCTAGGAAAACACCTGACAGCACTGTTTCTTTAAGAGCCATTGTCATTAAAACCTTCCTGAGTTATTCTTGGCTACATCCAAAACAGTAAATCATTTTTCCTGTGTGTTGATTTTGCAGGGCCTGGGTTTTGGTAGCGGGGGAGGGGGGGCAAGAGAGGTGGCTTCTGTGAGAAGCTGCTAGAAGCTTCCACCATGTCCAGCAGAGCCAATCCCAGATGTCTCTGATGATGGACGTGCTGCTGGCCAAGGCTGGCCCAATTAGAGATGGTGGTAATGCCTCTGTGATAACAGATTTAAGAAGAAATCCTAACAAAGTTTGAGGCACAGCTGTAATTTTCCACCTAGAGAGGAGTAGGAGTGAGAACATGTGAGGGGAACAACAATGGAGGCACCAAGGTCAGTGCAGAAGGAGGGGGAGGAGGTGCTCCAGGCGCTGGAGCCGAGATGTCCCTGCAGCCTGTGGTGAGGACCATGGTGAGGCAGCTGTCCCCCTGCAGCCCATGGGGGTCCACGGGGGATGCAGAGATCCACTCACAACCCGTGGGGAGGTGCCCACGCCGGAGCGGGTGGATACCAGGACGCTGTGATCCAGAGGAAGTCCCATGGAGAGAGAGGCCTTGCTCCCAGGCTGGAGCAGCTGTCCTTGGAGGACTGCACCCCATGGCAGAGTGACCCACGCCGCAGCAGTTTTGGGAGGACTGTCTGCCCGTGGGATGGACTCAGGCTGCAGCAGGTTTGGGAGTGCTGCTGCTCGTGAGAGTGGACCCACGCTGGGGAAGCTTGTGGAGAACTGTCTCCCATGGGAGGGACCCCACGGTGCTGCAGGGAAAAGACTCCTCTCCCTGAGCAGCAGAAAGATCTTGGATGATGAACTGACCAAAACCCCCACCCCGTCTCCCTGCGCTGCTGCTGGGAAGGAGAGAGGGGTTGGGGGGGGAGAAAAGGGTGTCTTTGAGGGCTTATTTTTACTTCTCATTCTTTTACTCTGATCTTGTTAGTAATAAATTCACCTTATATCATTAAACTGAGCCTTTTTTGCCCTTGAAATGTTTTTTTTTCCTCCCGGTCCTTATCTCAACTCATTAACCCTTTGTTAAATTTTCTCTCCTCTGTCCAGTTGCAGAGCAGAGCAGAGTGAGTGAGTGGGCTTTTCACGGGTGCCTGGCGTTTGGCCAGTGTCAAACCAGGACATCCTGTTGTATGTTATAACCAATGCTATTTCTTTGTTTCATTTAGTTCTGCAGATAAAAGAAACAACCAATGCCAAGCCTGTCAAGTAATGCAAGACCCACTGCCTAAAAATGTGTGATTAAGAGAGAGGGACAGAGGGCAAGAGACACCAAGATGAGTAAGATGATGAAAAAGAATTTCTGCAAACAGATGGCAAGAAAAGTTTGAAAGCATACTTTTGGGACTAGGAGAAGTACATCTTGTACTGCATTGATTTTTTCATGTGTCATTTCTTGGATCTGAATTCAATATCATGAACTCCAAAAATTTGTAAGAAAACATAGTAATAACAAAAAAGTTTCCTATTAGATCAAATCATAAAATATTAGTTTCCCGAAATCCAAGTTTTCTGTGCACATATAACTATAGTCTGATCTAAAACTTCCATTCACAAAAGCTTGATCTTTAAGGGCACTCTTCCTATTTTCTCCATCAGTCATTGATTTTTCCCTTAGTACTTGAAGTCTGCTCCTTTCTGTCTATAGAGGGCCTTATTCACTCAGCTCTACTGTCTGGACAGTCTGCAGCACTATAATGTCACCTGTCCCTGCCCTGCCTTTAATCCTGACCCAAAAATTCTCAGTCGGCTTTTGATCCTTTCCAAAGTAGAGCTGGTCAATGACATAGAGGGAAACACCTCTCCTCATCTACCTTGCCCATCCCTCCTAAAGTGTCAGTATCCTTCCATTCCAACACTCCAGTCATTGCAGCCATCTCATCACATCTCCATTATGCCAATAATATCCTAGCCCTGTAGGCATATGTGCATCTCTAACTCCTCTTGTTTATTCCCCATGAAACATGTCTTGTATAGAGACATTTAAGTTGGGTCACCAGTGAAGCCAACTTACCATCTGGAGTGGCTGAAATTACTTTGTGCCGCTCTTCAGGCACTCTCTTGCTGATCTGTGATCCCTCTCCAGGCTCCGGGCATCTACTGCAGGTAAGTCATTTATGAGCCCTTGTTTTGTTTCTTCTCTGATGTTACCGGGGTGAAAAATAAATAAAATGAAAAAAAAAAAACAACAAACAAACAAACAAACAAAAGCAGAAAAAAGTTTTGCTAACAGATCATTATTTTGATGTTTTTATGAAACCAGAATATTATGTTTCCAAATACCCATAATATGTATGTTAAAGAAGCTAGGTATTGCAGGTGCTGAGTAAAGTTACTTTAGAATTTGTATACAACATTGTTTTCTTGATTAAGTCTTCCTTTGCTTTGCGAGTTGGGAATATTTTTAATGGGGCCCACCTCTTACTCATTAGAAGCAGGCCATTAGAACCATTATTAAAGGCCAGAAAGAAGTAAAAAAATACTGGTAATAAAGAGAGACCTTTTCTGTGCACAGATAATTGAAAAAATAGTGTGATAGCCTTTGGTGATGGGTCTGGATGTATAACAGAAGGCAGGGGAGCCCTGTGGTTCCCATTTACTTGATGTACAAGACAGAATATCAGCTTCTTTTCCTGAAAAATAGCTCTTCAGGGTAAACAGAAGTAATCATTAAAAAAAGCAGCGGTTRCTTCTTTTTGGGTTGGGGAAGGGAGACATTGGGATTTGCTTTTTATTTTTTTCGTGTGTGATAGTAGAGTCAGCATATTACACTTTGAATACCCAAAGGCTTTCATTCTCTTGAACAAGGTGCTAGTTTTAAATATAATTCAGACAGAACAGAAGTAAACTTCAAGCACCTTGCTCAAGATCACGCAGGAATGTTAGGACTGAAAAGATGATAAATCAGATTTCCCAATTCTGTGCTTCGGTCAAAGAATGTCTTTCTTCAATATATCCCAAAAGTATACCTTGCAAATGGTGTAGGGACCAGTCAAAGAGATTCATAATTACAGCCTGTGTTTGGAAGAATACCTTGAGGATGTTTGCTCCTCTACAAACAAATTTAACCTAGAAGCCAAAGAATTATTTTGTTTCATCCAAATCAGTGCACATGCATTTGAAATTTAGTCCATGAAATGGTTCTAAATCACAGACCTGGTAAGCATTGTAGAAATTAACTGAGGAGGAGGAAGTTCAAGCCCTGCGGAAACCCCTGTGGGGCTCCAGGCATCAGGAAGGGCAGTGCTTTCAGTCACAAACCTCTGCCTCTCCTGGTGTGATTTATCTCACTAACACAGATCTCTAAAAGTTAAACATGCAAACCTGAGCTATGGTTCACACCATGCACAAAGATTATGGAAGGAAAGTCTTTAATTTACCTTGTGCAAACCTAGTGACATGTCCAGAAAATAATTTAATATACAAGTAATCTGCTCCAGCCAGAAAGAGGATAGCTTCTCTTTTTCTCTATGCGAATTAGGATATACATAAAGCCAAATTATTAAGCACTTACACCAATTTCCCAGATTCCATGTGTGTGAAGTAATGTGACAGCTCCTCTTCATCACTTCCTCTAAAGAAACACTTCCGTCTACTCTGGACACTCCCTGTACAGGCATAGAAAGTTAAAGTGCATTAAGTAGTTGTTACATATTTTCAAACTTACTGTCAGCACAGCTACGTTTCTTCTCAGTTTTCTTCACATGCTGAAGATCTTTCTATCTACAGAGGAGGAGAAATGGTAACAGTGTGGGTAATTAGCATTTATTTTATCTGTTTTGCTGTCTCATGAGCTTGAAAGCCATTTACAAGCAGCAAGAACAGTTATTCAAGTGGAAGGCATATGGATAGCACATCATTACAGTATTTCCCAAGTTCCATTAAACAAACACAGTCCAAACCCACTCAAAAAATGCTTGTAACCAAAAGCAAGTAATACCCTGCAAGTAATGGTAGGAAGGAAGGCTAGTCTTTTAAGCACTATCATGATGTCATGCTAGTATACATTTAGTCAGGTAGAAGAAGATCCTTTAGCACCATCAATTCTTTTTTCTGTGTCAAAGCAAAAATTAAAAGGTGTTCGGAAGTCAGAAGGAGTTGGGTACTGCTTGGGTTAGTTTTTGCTGAATAGAAATTACTAACATATTACTATTATGTTAGGCTCTATTTTGTTTCCAGGCAAAATGTGTGTCTAAGACTTAATGCTTAAAGAAGCCCTGCCAACCCATTATGGCTGTGCTGACACGGATTTCTGGCCTCTGCCACCTCTTCTTTGGAAAAGAAAAGACATCCCTAGTGTTTGTTTCATGTTGATTCATCGCCTCTGCTGTTCTATAGATTCTCCATTCTGTACCTAAATCCAGATGAAAATGTCCCTTTTCTATATCCCATTAAGCTTAAATCTTTCAGATTTCAAAAAGAAGCATGTTTCTTCATGAAATTTTTTTTTAAAGTTATCCATTTATTTGGTTGTGCCTCTGGGGACAGAATTTATAAGAGAAATGTTATAGAAAATAAACTGCTGAACAAACCAAAATTGTTATCACACACTAAATATAAGGAAAATACAGTATCTAAAACTATCCATTGAAGACTCTACCCTATACACCTAAGAATTAACCACCAAAGTTTGATTTACTCACCCCAATCTCTTACAGTCAGTAAAGAGAAGCAGACATAATTTTCGTTTTTCGGTTTAGACTCCTAACCAAGGATAAACTGGTCTTGAGTGATTCATGTACTTATTTATCTCTGTTGACTATAGAATACCTTGGACAGCTACTGCAGTCTTACAGGTGCCATAGTTAAACCTCTGGCAGTGCACTTCAGAATATGGGGAAGCAGCTTCAATGAAATTATAAATAACTTTGGAGAGAGGTGCAGAGCCTTTGGGTATGTGTGGAAGGTTCACTGCACTCCAGTTACATGTAAAAGTCTTGAGCTTCAGACTGCCTCACCAGCATGCTTCCACCAATACTGACATGGTTATGCTTGCAGATTCTACCCAATCCCCACGCCACCCTGAGTTCACACTGGGTTCTCTTTCAACCAATGCCCTCTAATTATAAAGAAAATTGTCCTGGAGTGACTTTATGATGCTATATACCCCCATCGCCTGCTTAATGAAAAGTATTAACTCTGTGTCTTTAAGCTGGCTCGAGAAGCCAGGAGCTATGTTTTGGTTTTCTTCGAAGGATATTTACATTCTTTCACCTTTATCAGCTTGCTATGTTATGGTTCTGAGGAGAGAACACCTCGTTCAGTCGCTTTCTATAGTTGGAGGTGAAGGGACACTTTTTTACCTTTTTAACTTTTTTTCTTGTGAGCTTTCACCTGGTTTTTACTCAGCTGAGGGATATTTGGACGGAGTTAAAACTTGCTTTTGGTTTTTTCCCTCCTCTGCTTGAGGCAAGGGAAGAAGACAGTTTCTTTTCCTGGGACTGTATTTTCTTTTTTCTTCTTCCTTTGGAACTGTACAACAGACAGCTGGGCTCTGTTCTACACACCATCTCTCCGGGGCCTACACCCCCTGGGCCTGGACAGGGCCTACTCCGTACTCAAGCAGCTAGCTAGAGACAGAGCAGAAAACCACACCTGCCAAGGACTCAGGACTTTGATTCATTCAGGTTATCCTCTTCACAAGAGGTTTATTATCTAACATTATTCATTTTTATTTTTATTTTCTTTTCCCTTCCCCTGGTGCCTGCGTGCACCCCCTCCCAGCAGCTGGGTTTTGGTAAATAAACAGGTTTTTTGCACTTTCCTCTGAGAAATTCTTAAGGGGAGGGGAAGGGAGTTTCGAACCCTATCTTTTGCAGAGGAAGCTCTTCGAGTCTTCCTCCTAAGTTTGTCCAGACCGTGACAAAAATCCAAGGATCAGCTTCCCAAGAAAGTTTTATGAAATTATTGTTGCCCTGGAAAAAGAGCATGACAAATCCAAGTCAATTGGAATTGATACCAGTCCATCCGTGGTATGGATAAAAGCCTCATCACAGGCAGAAAGAGTACAGGAGGCTTATCAAGATACACATCAACTACACATCCCATAACAGCCTGATTGTGTATATTACAGAGGCAGAAGAAGCACTCACAATATATTTTAGAGATAGACGGCATTTCAAAATCATATTCTTAGTCATTATTTGAGAGTAAATGATCAGGTCTTCTGAAAAGGATGCTTGGATCCCCAGTTACTTTTTCTCTAAGTAGTTTAATAAGCACAAGAAGTGAATGAGGAAAACTGAGGATTTAAATAATAAAATTTCAATACAGATGAAACATTCAGGGTTGAGAAGTTTACGAACATAACTAACTTTGCATTCCTCATCATCCTTCATTAGCAAGATAGTAAAATCAATAGCAATTTAAAACAAGGCTATAAGTTTACACAAACTGTCCTTTTAGGATTAGTAGAAGTAGAACACCAGAGAGGTAAAAATTTAATTACCAGCTTTTCGTGTATCTGAATCAAAATCCAGTGCATTTCATTCGGGCTCCAACAGTTCATTCAAAGCTTAAAGGAAAAAGTGCATGTCGTAATTCACTCATTTCTAGTGGAGGTGTCTAAAAGGCTTCTGTTACAACAAGACTGAACATTATTTTCAGTCCCATAGGTTTGTTCATGAAGGCAAATATAGAAACATTTCTCTAGAAGCCACTCTGAAATGGTCCAAGTCCTAAGTAAAGTTAAATCCCAGCTCTAGGCATAAGCATGTAGGAAGGCTGATATCCAGAGYAATGGGGAGTGGAGAGCTCTTGGGAATTCAGCCCTTTCCTCAGCTTCAGCAACAGATCAACGAGATTAGTCTGCTATCACACWGATGGGAGTGATCCTCCCAACTACACTATGAGAACACCTGAATCTTGCATTTATCTGCTGTGTGCTAGGGCTCACTCCAGCACACCAGAGCTAATGGAGATGTCCCTTCACAAAGCTGTCACTTCATAGTGACCTGGTTCTTAACTATAACCCAACATTCATATTATATACATATGCAGTGATTTCTCCTGAAGATTTTTCAGCCAGATTGGGAAGTTAAATATCCAGTAATACTTCCAGCTGCACTAGTTGCAGTTCTGGAGCACGTCTGGCATCCTTCTGAAAAGGATTAGTGCAGTTTGTATGCTCTGAGACTGCCTCAGTCTCATGTAAAGGTAAAGATGAAAAAATAGTAAAAATTACTAAAAGATTCCCTGCATCTGTGCACACCCGGTCTCAGCCGAAACTCTGATGTAGAGGCATCACAAGAAGAAGTCATTCAAACATAATTCTAGAGATAAAGATCATTACTGTATTCTAACAAAATTCAGTCGTTATATTTCAAGTCACATAGAAACAATATTTCTTAATACCTAGTACTTTTATTCTTAGCTGAAGAATATTCTTTGTAATTAATTCAGCTGGCAGAGAAATAGCACTGGTTGACAGGGTAATTTTGTAGCCTTTTCAATTAGAGATTATCTTCTCAAATTTCTGAAAGCCTGGGACACATCTAGAATCGATTTTCTTTACGTGTTCACTGGAAACACTATTAAACACAAATTCTGCTTTGGCTACCTCTCTTAAGCAGTACTGACTTGTAGCTTTCTTGGTAATGAGAGGCTGTTTGTTACAGCAATAATCCATCCTTGATACGCATAGGTGCCTTTGAAATATGTAAGTCTCTGGCTGAGCAGACATAGACAAGACTTGTTAGTCAATAAACCACCTCGTTTATATGAGATAAGAGTGGCCCCTCCTACCAAACTGTCAGTTCATAGCTTGATACTGAGATAGATAGATAGATAGATAGATAGATAGATAGATAAAAAATATTAATAAAAAGAACAAACATCAGCATGGTTCATTAGGCTGCAGATTAAATACAGTTTCTTTAAGGGTGGGGTTTGGAGGAGTTCCATCACAAGAATAAATGACAACAATAACAGAAAGCCTCCGGCACAGCCTCAATGCTTTGACCAAAGAGCAGAAGTTACAGAACACCCAGCCCTCCTAGCCCTCTCACATCTTGTTCTGGCTTTGCTTACCATTAGGCTATTTGTACAAAATCCTACAAATCTAAACACAGATGCCTAAGTGCCTTTTCAGAAGCTGTAGGGTATTCAACACATACATGTGAAGCAGACAGACTAACAGACATAAAAGTCTCACAGGCTGTTTCCATAAAATATTAACATGAGTCAAATTTGAATTTGTAAATCCCATTTGGAGAAAGGGATGATGAACTATATTATTCCATAGAACCTGTTGATATTACTATCATGTATCTTACACACGTAGAATCTTTATGAAAAATTTGTAAGAAATCATCAAAATTGGTTTTGATTTTTTGACATTTAARATGCCTGTAAAATTTCCACCCATTCACACCCACAATAATAATAATGTTAATAGAAAATAAATCCATGTTAATGAGTTTTAGACTGGAAATATTTGAAATTTTCCTTCTCTGGAGATACCATGTTAGCAGTGGCTTCAGGTAACCTTATCGTCCTTACAACTCTCTGATCCTCTTCAATGCATTTTATCCTCAAACAATCTCTGCCTTGATTCTCTCGCTGGTTGCTAGCTACTCTGTTTCCAATACTTTTTCTTGTCAAGTGAAACTTAAATCCTCTGACATGGAAAAGAAGCAAGAAAAGGAGTATTATGAAGGCAACCAACAGAAAGAGCCTAAATAGAAGGCTACTTAAAAGGCTACATTTACTACACTTTTAATCAATTAGTTTAATTTAATCTCTCCTCTGTGTTCAGTTCATCAACAGAAATGTAATTAAAAAGTCAACTCCTTTTTATAAGTAGTGAGAGCACTATTTCGTTAGTTATTTGTCAACAGTTAGTGTGGCCAATACAAAATTAAAAGGGAGGAAAACATTTAATTCCAAATGAGATTTAAAGCTGCATTTTGCTTTGGTTTCAGGACAATGAAAATTGTGCTTATTTCCAAGAATAGGACGTTCTGAATCATCCTGTTATCCCCCAAAAGCAAAGAGGTTTGATACATGTACTTTTCAGAAAACCGCCCTCTACTCTTTCAAAAACCCACTCTATACACAAAATATATAAAAAACAATTACTTTCCACCGATTAATATCGCATGTGGTCCTCAGCAACAGCCATATCCAGCCTGGTAAACTTTATAAAACACTATTTTTTAAGGTTACTTAAACATATACAAATATATGACTATTGCTTTCTTGAAAGTGAATAAAGACAAAATCACTAGATGAACATAAAAGCTACAGCTATGTGCTTTGTCCCTATGGAAATAGCTTTTCAACCACATAACACAATACACTTGAAAACCGAGTTCATTGTTTTCTATGGAAATTGACTCTGGCTCCACCACAAGTCAATAATCACGGAAATTGTGGAATTTCTTTTCATATCAACGAACATTGCTTTCAGAGACTGACAACACATGTAAGACACAGTAATCAATCTGAAAAAATATCCCTCAAAATTGTAATTTCAAGTTTCTAGTAAAGCACAAGTAAATCACAGAAAAACAGTTGTAAAACTGTTCAGTTCTGGAAACAGGCTTTTTTTTCCCTCCCCTCTTTTTTTTTCTTTTTTTCTTCTTTTTATGGCCTCATCTAAGCAGTTCTTCAGTATTCTGTAAGCAGTTACAAGGTATATCATATATCAGTCCCTTTCTYTGAACTTTTTATTACTTACATTTATTTGTTAAACATCTTACTTCCAGTTTTCACTACTTCTTATTACACTGAGTTTTCTATTATTAGCCTTTGCCTGTTTTTCTCTCACCTGCCATAACTCCACCAAGCAAGGGCTTCTACCTTCTACTGCTATCCACACTTAACAGCCTATCTGCTCCCACAATATTGTCCTCTTCACCCACCTTGTCCTCCCTTCCCCAAGCTCACATCTGTAAAACTTCCTGTTGAGCCACTGTTGCAGATGTATAGGTCCAAGAACATATTTTTTAATTTCCTGCCTCTCCCCGTGGCATATACGTTGAACCAATTTATGGGAAACACTTAAGCTGTAAGATTACTGTAGATCATGATATGTCAAAAAACCTAAAACTTCAGTGTTTGATGACAAAGACATCATCAAAAAAGTTTCTGTTGACACTACTGCAATTACGCTTTTTCTTACTTTCATATTTCACTATTCCTCTTTGATATGTCAATCTCCTATAGCCCTTCTGCCTATCTTGACTTTAAAAATACCTTTTGTGCACATTTTTGTGCTTGCTGTATTTCATAGTTTTTTTCACATGGTACTGCTGTTTGTGCAGATTGCAGCACAGGGAGACATAAGATATAAATGCAGTAGCTTTGCTACACAAAGCCCACCAAGTCCTCAAGCTTTATTTTACCTCAGTATTTCTCTACAGAATGAGACCAGTGTTACTCATATACCACTGGAAAATGCTGATTGAATTACTCATTTGACATTTTCATAGTCCACTTATTTTATATCCCTCTGCTCCCATAGTTTAATTGTTTTCCTATCTCATTTCTCTGCTTGATTTTCTTTTCTCTTAATCTTTCCTATTTTTCGTTACCTCAAAGAGATCACTCATTCATCTTTTCATGTATTTTCCCCCTGGTATAACAAGATACAAAAAAATTCTTTCATAATTACAAATTCAAGAGAAGATTTCATAGCTGAAGGTGAACTTCAGTGCAGAAATAATAACCTAACCAAAATTCTGGATTATTTTTCCAATACTTTCTCCTAGATATCTAGTTATTAGTTTATGCACAATTTGCCTAAACAAAGCTCCTAATTCCTTCCCTTTCACCCCAAGCCAGCTCTCATATTCATCAATGGAACAGCATAAGACTGTACATCCTGTTAACCGTTATATTGMCTGTCAGGCATATAATGCCAGGCATCTTTTGTTGACCCTGATAATTCCCCAGCTGCAGGATATGCTTAAATCTTGCTGAGGTCTTTTTTGCATAAGGCGGATAAATACATCCTTTCCTGTATCCCTATTCAGCCAAAACAGGTGCCTAAATCTTCATTGTATTTTATGCTGTTTCTTGAATCATCACTTCCTCTCTGCAAAGATAATCGTGTCCTAGAACAGCTTTTTAAAATGTTTCTAAGAACTAACCTCTTCTTCTCAGGCTGATTTGACTATGTTTCCCTGATTCCCTTTCCATGTAGCTTGTAGTGTAGGACTTCCATAGCGCTCTATGCCACTTTTACCTCCCATATTTGCCATCAAATTTTGATCTTTTGCTTCATTATTCTTCTTGCATCCTTAAGATGCTATTTGGCTGTGGCATTACCAAAATGTCTGGACACGAGGGGGTAAGTATGCACATGTGTATGCAAACATATTCCTGTGCACAAACAGATGTGGGTGTACACATGTATGTGCATGCACATAAACATACACGTGTGTGCAGATGTGTGTATGTGTATAGATTTGCATGTAGATAAGGATATACGTGCATGAACACATAAATATTCATGTGGGCACAAGTGTGCAGAATCATGCATACATGTGTAAGTATATATATGAGCTGGGGGTGTGTACATGTGTAAATACATGTGATTTATTCCTTACTGGTGGCTTTTCCAACCTTCATTGACTCATTTATGCACATTCCCAAAAGGCATACTTCAAGCCACACTTTAATAAGTACAACTGGCTGAGTGTGGTTGCAAATGGCAGGTGAGTTCACTAAAAGTCAATTCAGGCACTCTTTGCAGGCCAGAAGAAATGGAAAATAAAACTCAGCATAAAATGTTGGATGAATTTTGTAGATGATCAGCTTAAAGTCCGGAAAGAATTATTTCTTTGTCTTATTTCAGAGTGAACATCTTTCAGAATTCAGTTTTGAACAATATACTAAATCCATAAAGCTGAATGGGGCTTTCCRAGTTACTGTGCTGGATAATGCAGTTACTGAATTGTCTCCTGAATTTGAACATGACTGATTAAACTTTATAGGGAAATAATATGGCAACAAAATTTACTTTTCTGGGCATTCATAGTATTCCCTACACCAATATCCCTAGGTTTTAACGTTTCATTCCRCCTTCTTGAATTAAGAGGTGCTTGTTCCGAATCATGAACTGCTATTCACAGGAAAATTGAAGTCCTCTATTGTTTCTTTGCTTCTTCTGCATCAAATCGGAAAACAGCTTAATTTGAAAACTTTTTCAAAATTAAAGTTTGGTAGGTTTTTTTCTTTAAAGAAAATATGAAAAATTTGTAAAAAGTAGGCATTACAGAGGGTAATGAATAGAAAACCAGCTAGAAATAGACAATCCTAACCCCAAAATTCTTTTAAAAGTTTTCATGCAAGAGAACATTTTTAGTATGTAATATTTCTATATTATCAGAAGGAATAACTTTGTACATACTGGCAGAAAACTTCTGAAAACACTCAATGTATTCTTTTTTTTTTTTTTTACAGAAACAAGCAGAGAAAATATGCTGTTTACAAGTGAGATATGCTCTTTGCCACTGTGACAGCAACTAAAAAGTTAAAATCACAAAGAGAAGTCCAGGTTAGTAGGTTTCGGATTCATACTGTCAAATCAGCCTTCCTCTTGGAAAGAGATCTGCAACTGACTTCATCAGTGTCTCTGTTGGTTTTCCAGAAATGTTTCCAATAAAGTCCAGCTCACGCTCTTAGAGCACACAGGTTCTCAAATCAAAGGTAATAACTCTGTTGTTGACACCAATTCCGCTCCTATCCCAAGATTTAGAGCTTGGATTCACGTTGGCTATGTATAAGGGACTAATTTTCCAGACTATTCAGACTTCATATAATGGTTTATAACAAAATACTGGAGATTTCCATTATTTTTTAATTCTACACCCAGAATCTTTTTTCTCACTTGAACTTCCTAAAYATTTTACATCACCAGGCTAAAATCCTCAGTACAGGCTTTCATAAAATTTAAAAAATTTTCTGACTCAAATTAACAAGACAAGACATTTTTATACTGGTTTTTCAACACTTCTTCAATATTTGAACATTTTACTTTTAATTTTAGAAGTCTCACCAAACTACTTAATAGTATCCACTGTCTGCAAGGGTGTGATTCTTACTACACACCTAAGTAACCATTTTTATTCATTACCTTTTCTAACAACCACATATATAAAGGGGAGAAATTAGCTGGATTTGACTTATTTTGCATTTTATAATATGGAATACTTAGTACAGCAATGCAAATATAATTCATGAGATGTTACCCTCATGTATAGAAAACTCTAGTGTCTAGTAACCCACAATGAATTCACAACAATTCTTTGTCCACCTTTCCAGAATCTTTGCAAATCCCTCAATTTTTAAGCAGAACAATTCCTGTAGTCCAGTTTAAAACATTCTCAAAGCAGGAACAGGTAAAGAAATACATACATTAGGATCACAATGTTAGGATCACAATCTCTGGAGTTTTTCTTCTCCACCTAAAGGGCACTTTGTTGTATTATATATTTCAGCACAGGGCATACTTCAAAATTGCCTTTTCTTCTACATGAAAAACACCAGCACTGAGGAAAGGCATACACTACCCAAGAGAGAGAAACAAGCCCTGGGGATTCAGCAAAAAATTATGGCTTCAGAAGCACTACTTTTATCTTTTACTGTTTCAGCAGTCTTCAAAAAAGTATAAAGACTTCATAAATAAGACTTCTGCCTTAAACCATTCTAGAGGCTGTGAAGTTGAARCCAAACAGCAATAGACCTTATTCTTGGCTCTGAGACTTAAACTCATAGTAGTGAAAAGACAGCTTTATTTGTGTAGATTCACTTTTCATCAACTTGGACAAAATCCAGTGCTATTTCTAAAGCCAGCTGGAGAGCAGCAAGAGGGCAGGCACCTTAGAACAACACCTTAATCCCTCACAGACATTGTGGTCAATCAGGTACATTTATGAAAAATGGGAGAGGTGAAGTTTTGTTTGTGGTTTGGAGACAAGATCTCTTGAAGACAGTGAATGTAATAAGAGCCACGCTTCTGCTTCAGCTCTTAGCTAGTCATTTATATCAAACATAAAAATGATCCCGCCCATGTGGTTTGAAATACCTGTTTTGCTTCAAGCTTCAAAACCAGCACCCTGCTGTTCCAATAAATGGAAGAAGGTAAAGTACAATGTCATCTTTATTGTGTGCATGTCATAGTGCCTTGCTGGTCTACTAATCATAGTGGAGACACATTCACAAATAAAAACAGGCATTAAATTTATAGCACTGGAATTGCTATAGAAATAAAGTAGTGTGCTTTTAATAAAAGCTTGAGAACTCCTATACTATTTTGAAACTCAGCAAGCCTAGCATATATCCAAAAGCTGTAGAAGATTCAATCTCAATTAGGTGCTTATGCTAACAGTTACTAACAGTACTGTCACCAACATGCCACTTAGGTACTTGTTATACATCGTACCAGCTTTAATTCAATAACATTTAAATAAAAAAATTGTCTGGGTTTTTTATTAATTGCACAAAAAAGTTATTAAAAAATAAAAGCTACAATGCTACTATAATCACAAAGTAAATCAACACACCTCAGCTTTTAAGAAAGACTAATGAGAAATCAGTGAGGCAAACAGCAAGTTAACAGGGTGTCAGACAAACATTTACATCACAGCATTTACAAGAGTTGTGGAGTACGCTCACATTGTAGTGAAAGGTCTGTATTCACATAGAGAACAGCATGGTACTGAAGATGGTCTTTAAACAACAGCTTAACTGAATCCTCTGTCCTTAACTGCTTGAAGGCCGAAGTCCTTCAGGCTGTCCTGTAAGAAACTTCTCCCCTCTCTTGCTATTCCCCTTCTGCTGCTATTCTCCTTCTCAAAGTGATAAATTTGCCTGAGGTTTATATTAGAAAATATGGATAAATTGCTATCATGTTTATGTACACACTTATCTGTTTACCTTCTAGCTTGCAAAAAAAGTAATTATGCATATTATATTTAAACCAGGGATTACTACATATGAAGCAAAAGTTATTATCATAGTCTTGGGTTTCTCCAAAACCAGATACCTACCTACAAGTTGCGGGAAAAATGTGTTTAGGATGCTGACTCCTCCTTCATTTTATGTTCAATTATATAGAAAATGGTTGAGACCCTGGAATCTTGCAAGCCAATTAAGTGACTTTTGGCAATACTAAGATTGCCAAGGACAATTTTTTAAAGTTTAAAATGCAAAATGTAGTTCATCCTTTATAAGGTTTATGTGAAACAGTGTGTACTGTTTGAAGGAACACATACTGGTTTCTTAGAAGATATTACTTTTAAAACACTAAAGGAACTTTGAGAAAATTGAATTAATTAATTTTGGGTGGAGAAGAGAAGCGACTACTTCTGACCACCCCCAGGAAAGATTCACCAGCAGTCAGAGACAAAGCTGGTAGGTCAGGTATGACAGGCTGATATGGGATAGCAGCAGCCTGGGAAAGAACCAGTGATACACCTAAAGGTAACCAGAATTTTTCTGTGTCAATACATACCTGTGGTTTCTTGGTTGAGTGGGCAAGTTTGGGGGTTTTTAAGGGGGAAGGTTACTTCTGGGACTCTTTTTTTTCCCCCAGCACTGAAGTTTTCATATTGCTGGAAAATTCTGCTTTATTTAGAGAGGAAAAAAGCTGCTTTGCTGGCCCCTCGGAAAGAATTTATCAGATGTACTTTCTGTTTGCAAATAAATAGGCTTCTTTGCACTTCACTTCTGAACTATTCCACCCAAATTTGTTATCAGGGTCTAATTGGCTCTTCTCTGTTTATTAAACCAAAGAAGAAAAAACCTCACATTTTCTAGAGAACTCTTATGTAGATGGTCAGCAGCTTAGCTGTTTCTAAAATGGAAAAGGAAAGAGGAATAATAGAAGTACAAGGTAATTAAAACCCCTTTTTACAATGGCTATCAATAAAGGGCAGCAAAATCTATTTCTTTCAAAAGTTGAATAAATTCAAATTCTCAGTTGGTCCAGCAGTAACAGAATTACCAAGCAGAGAAATTACTTATGAAATATTTTGGCAATTGGAGAAGAATAACACATATTTTCTAAATTATTAAAGACTTAATCATGTGCTCTTTGCCAAAGTTCCAGCTGTCCACACAATAGCAGTCCAGTTCTGGGGCACAATTAAGTTGAATTCATCCACGTGGTGTTTTTATAAATTACATTTCTGGAGCCTGAAGAGTCGCTTTGAGGTTTGACTCGAAGGAGGGCTTTAGTTTTACTTGATAAAGCTATAATTATTGCAAATGGCTTCAAACTAAAACGGGGTAGGTTTAGATTAGATATTAGAAATAAATTATTTACTGTGAGGGTGGTGAGACATTGGAACAGGTTGCCCAAAGGAGCCGTGAACACTCTGTCCCTGGCAGTGTTCAAGGCCAGTTTGGAAGGGGCTTTGAGCAATCTGGTCTAGTGGAAGGTGTCCCTAGCCATGGCAGGAAGTTGGAACTAGATGATCTTTAAGGTCCCTTCCAATCCATTCAATGATTCTATGATTTCTTCCTGAGAACAACCTGAATAAATCAATACATGGAAATATTTCAAACAGGGTCTGCTTTTCTGATTTCCCTCATTCCCAGAAAGAATTGCAAATTATGAGGATTAACAACAGAGATTACCATATGGATGACATGCCTCCCATAATAGTAACAATGAAACAAGGCAGGATGTTTCAGCTGAGAAGAGACAGAAGTGGGGGGAATATTACAGAGTAACTTTGGGTGACATAAACAAATCCAGTGATGAATAGTTGTTTTCCAACTTTCATAATAAAGACATTAAAAAAAACCCAAAAAATAGAAGTGATACAGTTTGAAACAAAGGAAGGTCCTTTTCCTTACTGTACAGAGTTGATCTACATAGAGACTTTAATTTAATTAGCAATTTTCTCAAAAACAATTCAGATAATCAACTTTATTCTCTACCCTATCTCATATAATGCATGTTCTCATGTATCATGTGAATGAAGAGCAGAGACCATTTTATCACCTAAACAGTGAAGCATTAAGCTGCTGTCTACCAGAGCAGCTGAAATGCTACAGAAATTAAGAAAAATTTTTATTTGAGGAAATAAGTCTGACAACAAAAATTACTTTCTTGAACTGCATATTCAGCTAATCGTTTCATTGCCAAGTCACTTATTTGCTTTGTAAAACTATTAACTCAAAACAAATTTTAAATTAATTTTTCCACTACTTTGTTATGCTTGAGAAATATTATCATCTACCAAATTATAATTATGCATTTTGTTACACGAGCTTTCATTTGAAATATATTAATTGCTTCCTAATTTGAGAAACAAAACCAAAGAAAATATCGAGAAATTTCACTGGATTTTTTGCTGTTTTTTCTTAATTTGTTCAGAACATAAAAACATGTCTTGATAAGCAGGAGCTTTCAGAGTGTTTTGTTCTTCCACCCAGTAAAATTCCTTCAGTGGATGATATTCTTCTCTTACATCTTTTTCCTGGCTTAAGCTCAGACCTATATCCAAGGAAAGGTACAATCCATTTGCACACGAGCTTCAGCCTGAGTAGCTGCATGTAACTGAGGAGGACACAGGTATTGGCATCATTAGCTACCATAGCTAGCACAAAGTTTATCAGGAATGGCAGGCATGCTAAGCATCACAGCTTCAGAATTATTAACAAGTCTCTGGTGCAGACTGAAGCTTGTTTCATGATCTTTGCTGCCCTGTGAGGGGAACAAAGTATAACTAAACATTGAAAGGGATACTCATAAAAGGTGTCTTTATCTTGTGGAGGGATCTGTGGGCTGCAGTCTGCAAAAAAGGGTTCARCTTCTTCCTAGACACCCCTAAGAATCTGAGCCACAGCTGTTTTTGCTTAGACTTTAAAAAGCAGTTTTTCCACTGAGACTAGAAATCTAGGAATATCTGTCTTCTTTTATCAATATTAGCATTTTTAACCACAGTCCCCTATTTTTTCCATGACAAACAGGCACAAATGGAACAAGTTTCTCCTGCAAAGTGCTAAGATTTGCTTATGTGAAGAAATTACTTACCTCTGCCTCTTTCCAGACCACTCTCTCCTATATAGCATATCCATAAATGTTTTCCAACTCCAATGCCCAACATTGACCAGGAAAACAAGAAAAGCTAAGCTATGCCTCAGTTCTTCTGTACACATACTTTTGATATGATAGAATTTAGTCTATCATATAAAAACCATCCCTCACTCCAGTACCTTCCTCAAACATCTCCCACAGGGATCCTGCAAGGATTGGTTCGGAAGAAATCAACACATTTCCACAGAAAGACTGTCAGTTGTGGGGACAGTCAAAGAGTCTACAGAACTAGCACTCGTACTAATCAAAAAATAAGAAAAAAAGCAAACCACCAAATAAAAACAGCAAAATAACAACAAAAATATTCCAGCAAAGACCAGGCACAGATATTATCATTGGACATAGCAATATGTGAGCCACTACTGCCATGTAAATACCTGCATTGCTATGACATTTGCATTAAGCTACTAAAACTAATTTTAAAATAAGAATCAAAGGTCAGTAAGATTAAACATATTACATAGGAATATTTCTGTAAGAATAAAATAGCAGAAATATGCTACAGTTATAGTGGTAGAAAGAGACAGCTCTTTAGTCTTTGGATCCCAGATTTATTATGCATAAATGCTGAATTTTAAAACACTGGAAATACTTTCTCATGGGCTAAAAAATATTCTCTCAAAACCCAATAATGCATCTATGAGTATGGCTGAGAAAAATACATACTTCAGTATTAAATAAAGACCTAGCAAGCAGCAAAACTTCTAAGCTGATATTTAGTGACTTGCTAGATGAGGGAGCTTCATATTGACATCAAATTTGTCTTCTATTCACAAAAGAAATTTTATGTTATGCAACTGCAGCAACACAACTTTTTACATTCCAAATAGTCCCTTTCTTTTGCTTTTTATTATGACTAAGCAATCTGAAGCTTGTAAATGAGAATAGCAGTCCTTTAAACACATTTACCGCTTATTGTGAGAAAGTGAAAACAGTGACACCAGAGGCTGTATGATGCTGAGCTGACGGCCCATATTTTCTGTCTGCATGTTCGCAAGGGCATGGGGGAAGAGGAGGAGGACAGACACTACCAAGTATGAAGTGTTCTGTTCCTTCTTTATATATAATTATGCTTTGCCATTTCACAGGGGATAAAAAGTGGTGTATTAGTGTAGAAACACTGACTGTATAACACTTTTGTGGATCATTTTATCAGCAGAGCTAAGACAGCAAGAGTCAGTATTTCACTAGTGTAGTCAAACCTAGAAACGTTAACAGAGAGAACTCTTTCCCAACAAAAGAGCAGGGGGTGCAACAAATACTTGAAGATAAACTTTGTTGTTTGCTTTGGGCTACTAAAGTGATTACACAGGCTACGTCTTCACCCATCCATCCTCATGCAGCTGAGGAGTGACACAGTACAAGAAAAATCTGCATCCAGATGTTACATCGTACTTGTGCTGTTAAGAACACATTTGCCATCTCTCTTCTCTTCTATCCAGAATTGCTGATGAATCTATGTGGATGCCTTTTTATAAGTAGACAAGATCAAACTCACCAAAATATTTAATAAAATAATAGACAGGAAAATATTAAGCAAAAGAAATATCTGCAAGGACTTTCACAGACATTTGCAGACTGTGACATAACTCAGGACTCCCAAGAAGACATGCAGCAGGAGAATTCCTCTTTTTTTTGGAGCTCATGAGTAGACTAAGCTACCTGTATAGACATGTTGGGAGCAAACTAGTAAATGGCATTGGTTTTATCTGAAACACCGCCTCTCTTTCGTACTGTTTGATTTCTTCAAGGTCATTTTCAAATATAGCTTCCCTTGCTTTCATTCAGGATAAAAGGAAATGTGGTTGCGCAGAAGTGTTTATTTCAAATCAAATCATATTCTATGGTTCTTAAGGACTTTTTCCCCCCTATTTTTTATTTCATGAAGAGGAGTGTGTCCACTTAYATGCTCATAATAAGAAAGTTTCCACTGACCACAAAAAAAAATTCTAATGCCCCCAAGGGTGACAGAGTAGGCACAGCAAGTAGAACTTTAGTTTCCTTTCTAGAAAACAAAATTAAATCAAACATCATTTAGAGTTTGGCTGGGTTTTTTTAAGTCAATCTTTTTATTTGCCCACTAATGCATAAATCATTAGAATACTAAGTAAAGCCATATGACTCAGCTCTACAAAAAATAACAGTAGATCCAAGTAGATAGAAATAATAGGGAGACTGTCAGAAGCATAAAGTAGCCTGCATTTCCCTGAGAAATTGCAGAATTTTTCCATTGAAAGGTCTACCAACCAGATGGGAGGAAGGAGAAGAAGCGGTACTAGGAARGATATTTCTGCCTGCTTCAGATGTCCTTTAGTGCTTACGGTAAGTTTAGAAAAGAGAAAAGTTTATCAATAACAACTTGTAGTGATCTCTGCATCACAGAAAACATCCTTCTTCAAATTTGTTTTAAATTAAAGCTAGTTTGCAATTCACTATCTGTTCTTGTGATTAAAATTTTTCTAAAGAGTGTTATAATTTTATTTTGTAACACCAAATAGCATAACTTTGAGTCCATGATGCAACTGTTACAAATTAATTTTCTCTGAGTTCCTATCATGTACAATTGCTACTGTTTAAGAACTACATCATAAAAATCTAGGACAAAATGACTGCACTAATCAGTATCCCATTACAGAAATGGTATGAAATTATTTGAATCTGCATGGAATAAGATTATAAATCTTAGGTAGTAAGCTTGTCAAATTGTTTAAGCATAAAAATGTCAGAGTCCTAAAATTAAATTTGATATAGAAATATTATAAGAGTGTCTTGCATGAAAGAGAGATTTCAGTTCTCCTTGGAATTTCTGCTGACATGATAACAGAGGCCCAGAGACCAAAAGAATTCTACTGGAAAAGGAATATTCTTACGTGCTTTATCATCACTATCCCTCATTTCTGTGAACACAAAAGCATGCTAAGAAGAAGGTGTTAATTGCATACTGCATGGACAATATAATGATTTCATTTTGTTCTTCAAAACTGTGATATTAGAGTTGAATAATACCTATACCGCATATGAAACTTAGAGCACCAAACAACTTAGAAAACCACAATGCTATCAGCTCTTGCCTTACAAATTTCTGTAGGACAGGAAGCCTCAACGAGTTCCTGTTATCTCTTTCACTGAAGCCATAAGCAGTTTTGCACAAGATTCATTTTGCTGAGGTTCACTGTTCTAACCTGCTTTCAAACTGCAGAGCCCTTTCTCTCACTGGACACCAGAGGTTTTTGAGCAGGAGTTTGAAAACCCCACAGTTTTAGAGTGGTTATAGCTACAATTATTCCTCTCCGTGATGTCTCAAAAAATACATTCTTAAAAAGTAAAAAAAAAAAAAACCAAAARAAACCTAACTCAAAAGAAAAACCAAACAAAAAAACCAAGCTGATAGTATAGAACAAATGCTGGAAATTAAACTCTCAAAGAAAACTGGCTCAGAAAAAAATAGGTAAGACTTGTACACAACTCTTGTCCTCACTGCATGCTCAAAGGTGAGTTCTTGCTTCCAGGCATCTCAGAGAATTTTTGAGTGGCAGTGAACTGCAGCATCCTTTGGCCCCTGGGAGGATGTGAGTCACTGCTGAAAGCTGTCTCTCTGCTCCTGACTGCACTCTTTGTTTAAGCATGAGCTGTGGACTCCCAGCTCAGTAGGGTGACTCTTGCCTCTCTTACTTTTCCACCACTGTCATCTTCTCCTCCAAGCACAGTGCCTAATGGGATGAGCACTCCTCACCCTCCCAAGGACTTCACAGGTCTTGATGCCCAAAAAGCCCCCAAACACAAATTTGGAAAAGCAAGTAAAAGAGATGCAAATCCCATCACAAATCTTTACAAAAACATCCTGTAAGCTCCTCTATGTGTACAGGTGTCAAGAACAATATTGAGCTGCAATGCAAATTCCTGTCCAGAAGAAAGTCAGGTCTCTTCTTGCAAAACTATGATGCTGCCCAAATACCTCCCCAGAGCCCTTCTCTTAGGTCATGCCCAGACCTACAAACTGTGCCAAACTGTCCCACAGAAGAAAACAGGGCAGCCTCAGGGGCTGCCCAACTCCATGGGACACAACTCTGCTGAAAGGACTGGCAATATCTCAGGCTTCTGGTAAGCAGTTGGACGGAAATAAGAGGAGCAGCTTTCTAGCTGCAGGCCACTTAGAAAAGATACAGAAAAAAAARGTGACTTTTTTAGAAAGCGATTTGTAGATCTGCTGTTCACTGTGGTTCTCTGCCTGGATGGAGAATCTTTTTTTGGAGTAGCTTAGAAAAAAATCAGTGCAAGTATAAAACTGCATGTCAGAGTTACTGCAGCAAATTATAACCTCCCCATTTCTTTCCTCACTTTTCATTTGAAGTTTATTGATTTTTTTCAGCTGTTTCTGTTGTTTCAAAATGTTCAACAATACTGGTATCTCCTTAGCCAGCTCTCACTTTCAAAGTACCTAAGTTATTTTTTGAGATATATTACTCTTTTTCAGATATGACATAAATAGATCTTCAGGACCTAAATTCATAACCTGAGTAACTTTATTAAAGTCAGTAGCATTATTCGAACAAAGTCTTGTCATATGCATTTTTCTTCTATTTCCATCTAAAGGGAAGTATAGTATTCATCTGTTAGTGCCATCTGTCCTTGGGACTCAATGAATCTAATTTTTCTAAAGTCATACTCTGTGATGCAACTATTTGATGTATATGACGGTTCCTTGATCATCTTGATTTCAGCRTTTTCTGTTCTACAATCTGTTCCATCCCAATGCAAATGTTTAATTTGCCAAATAAGCTATTTCTTTAAGACTCTTTTTTCATCACTGCCCTCTAGTCTTCCTTTTTTTTCTGTGTTGTCTTCATTCTCTTTTCTTCCTTTCAAAAGGAGACATCTAAACCAAAATTTAACTAGGTAACTTTTCTTATTTGACAGATACTTGTAGTTAAGAGACAGTAAGTTACATTTGTCTTTTAATTTGAATTACATTTTTTCAATAAGACTTTGTGCATTATCAACCTGCTCTAAAACAACTATACTTAAAATATCTGTGAATTCAGTCTTTATAAAGGATTAATATTGGAGCATCGGACCACAGGTCTTGTGTCACTGAAGGCAGAGGGTGRTTTACGACTAGTTTTTAAAAAAAAAAACGATCCAAAGAGACAAAGGAGAGTTAATTCTTCGAGTATTAGAGAATAATTTTAAAAAGTCACACTTATATAAACAAGAGGCAGGGAAAAGTCTCTTGATAGTGGTCAGTTACTGCAACTATTCATTCACTTTATTGTTGCTAATATTTAATTATGGTAATTTTTAAATTACTTTATAAAAATCACTAAAAAGTAGGAACAGTATTTTTAATTTGATCCTTCCTGAAAAGACAATGTTSTGCTAGATATGCTAAACTGGACAAGAGGGAATGGTTTTAAATAGAAAGAGTACAGATTTAGATTAGATATTAGCAAAAAATTCTTTATTGTGAGGGTAGTGAGGCACTGGAACAAGCCAACCAGAGAACTTGTGGATGTCCCATCCCTGGAATTGTTCAAGACCAGGCTGGATGGAGCATCTTACTGGAAGATGTCCCTGCCCGTGGCAGGGAGTTGAAACTGCTTGACCTTTAAGGTCCATCCCAACCCAAACCATTTTATGATTCTATGATTCTATAATACACTTCAGGTTTTTTTCCCCTGTAGCACCAAACATTAGATCAAAACTGCAAAAAAAAAAAAAAAGCAAATATCAATAACAAGCCCATGTCAACCTTGCTCAGAAATGTTGTACTGCTGTGCACTAATGAACCATTATGTCAGTCTGCCTTTTGCTTCACACACTACCCAGTTTTRCGATCTGAATCTACAAATGGTTTTCTGTACAAGTATATGAAGATATGTACAGGTATATAACCAATGATTTCTATGAACTGTGCATCATCTGAGAGACAGGCTAATAGATGGGTTTCCTTAATAAAAATCTCAGTTTGTAATAATGACTGATCCAATGACGTTTAACCTTTTTTTGGTGTTTTGACAGAGAACTGAATGTTTCTTTTGTGGCTGCAGGTTGGGAAGGAACACAAAGCAAGTCTGTGGGAAACTGAGTTTGAGCGGTCTTTAGGCACAAGTCRGGAGGAAGTCAACCTATAAAGCTATTTAGTCTTTCTCGGCACCCTACATATTGGGTTGTTTGAATTATAATATCTGTATGGTGTTTAAAACTGCTTGGCAGGAAGAAATTAATCTTCTCAGATGACAGTACTTTATGATTTAAGCTAAATGCTTAGACAGAAGAATCAACAAGGATAATGAAGAAAAAGGAACTGTGCAAATAGCATTTTACTGAAAAGTTGATAATTTATCCACTCATTAGTAAACTTCCATTGTAACTCTGAGAGCGTATGAAGGCGACAGACTCGTTTTGGAAAGACTTTTCCAGTTCTTTTCCAGTTCTCTCCTTCATAGGGTAGCTTCTTGCAGTTTTTAACTGCCTTTGTAACTTTCCTGGATGTACTGTCTGAAAAACAGAAAGCTAAAAATGCTGCACTGGGGAAACTAAAAGTGCACCGGGATTGATACTTCCCAAACCACCAACATTTTGAATGTCTACTACTTRAATAGTAAAATGATTCAAAAGATTGTACAGGTATCTTGCATCAAGGAAGCATCCTGAGGTATAAAACCATAATAATCTGAAAAAGGAAATGTAACAATTATATTTCTTGATTTTTTTTTCAAATTCTTTGTATTTCATGGCAGATGGTGATGTTTATGTTGACGGCTATATCAAACTCATCACAGTCAGAGAAAGAAACATGAACACATATACTCCTTGTGTACCTTGATCTCATTACTACCATTTCTTAGTATTTTCATGGAACTCTGTACTGCTAAAATTGCATTAATGGTATGATTATATACATATATAGTTATATACAGAATAGTGCACTGAGCACGTGACCCTGCAAATGCAAGATAATCTCCTAGAATACACAGAATTGCTATTTTCAGTTGTGATGCCTTTATTTTAAATATAGATATTTGAATTCAATGAAATTTATCAGAATAGTCATCAATGTCATACTGAGTTATTTATTTTTACCATCTTAATTTTAAAATCAAACTCAATTATTATAATCTTTACAAGATGTTTCCCTTAATAGGCAAGGCATTTGGAATTTAGATGGCCATTTATGCCCATTCCTTTTCCTTTGCCRTCCATAAAGCCTCCACTTTTATTGATATATGGGGAAATCATGTATAGTAACACCGTCTACTTTCATTTCACGCAGAAATTTTAGTGTCTTGGTTTGGCTAATACTAATAATACTGCTAAACTCATGAGAATGTCCTTCTGTGCCTTAGTTCGGGGTTGTCAGTGGAACATTTTGATTGCAGAAACAGTGAAAAATATGTAAGTACTTTGCTGACACATGGAACTAATTTCTTCAGGTCTACGGAACTGGATTTACTCTGTCTTTTTAGTAGACTGATTATTTGTAGTGTTTCGTCATTAGCGGGATTGTATTTTTGAACAGCTCTTGAAATTCTGGGATATCATTGACATGGAAAGGAGGATTCAGAGTTCAAAACAGAAGAAAGACTAGAAAGAAAGAGTCTCACTGACAAGGAATTTCTGCTTCCTGAGTATTCAGTAAAACATCCCTTCAGAGATGAGGCTCTGCTTGGAACATGACTAGACATTGTCTTTGATATTTGTCTTTGATTTACAGTCTGCTTCTACTCTGGAGAACCCAGGGCAGATGTTGGTGCTCGGTACTTCTGTTGCATCTCAGGCACACATTGTTATAGTACTGCCTTTGTAAAGAAGAAGAATTATCTGGCAGCTTAGAAAGGACAGAGAAAACTTTGATGCAGTAGGTAGCCATTTAACCTGAAAACACTCCCCAGCCTCCAATCCCAGAAATAAGCACCAGATGCATCCTGATTAAATGTTGGGATGAGACCCAGGAGTACACTATCCTTCCTTTGAGGTTTGTTCACCTTTGTCCTGCTTTTTCCATTGGCCCATTTTCTTTTGGATGAAAACACAAGTATCCAGCAGCAAATGCCCTCTGACAGGTATCCTATCATGAACAAGGGCACGGAATTATGATGCCTTATCCGGGGCTACCTAAAAAGAGASACTTGACAAAATTAAGAAAGTAAAAAGCAGTTATATTTATTGAAGGGCCTTCAGGTACATTTAGGGTGGTCAGAGCTCACTCAGGGGCTACACTCTAAGAGGGACCCCCTAAGATGGACAACCCGTCAAGGCTTTTTCATATTTTTATAAGTTTGGTCCATTTGCATATCGGGGTTAGTTCTTCCAAATACAGCTTAAGGTAATGAAGTAATTCACCCCAAGTTTGCTCCCGCCCAACTCACTGTTGTTTACATCTCTTGGGGCCTGAGACAGTAAGGTGTCCTTGAGTTTCAGGCCTGGAGAGGAATTGCTTTGCCTGACCAAAATGGCAAAGCAGTAGCTAACACTCTATATGGAGTTTAGAGCTATACACTAAAGAATTGTGGGATTACAAATATATGAAAAATATAAAAACTAAAATCCTAAGGCATCAACTAGAAGCGCAGGGAACACTACAAAACTATCCTTCCCCACAGTTTGGATGCAGCACATCTGTCAGCTACCAGTTCAGGAGCCAGGACCAGTCAAATAAAGTACATCCAGAGCCCTTCTGCAACACAGCTATAGTTGTGAACTTTTACAAGTGGTGACTAATAGAAGATTATTGAATAACTCTGATTTGAATCAGGAAAAACCCTTATGTGGAGTACTTTCAGACAGCTGCTTATCACATATATATCACTGATCAATTCCTCGATTGTGGCTGAAGATTTGACTAATGTTTGTAAATGTGAGAAAATGGATGAGGGCAGAAAGAGACCATTTTGAGAGGTTTTGGGTGATTTTTGCACACCCATGTGTTGCTGGTTCCTTCTGTACTATCAAACTCACATGGGAATTATACGAAATTTATCTCTGTAGCCTCCTTACAGTTTTTGTTTGCTTTTGCAAATATTTCTACCTACAAGCAGCAGTTATGTTTTAGCAAGAACTTTCTAATAAATGAAGTCAATGTTCAGAGCAACTACAGAAGTTGTCTCAAAAAAAAAAATTGAAAAACATCTCTAGAAAACTTTTAGCACAACATTAAASATACTCAGACAGAACTACAGTGATGGAAATGAAACTTTTTTGGTTTCACACACAGACATATGGCTGTTCTCCAGTTCCAAAACCAATCCAAAATGTCCCCTTAGAGTGCAGTGGAGTCATCAGGGAATTACTCAGACAGTGAAACAGAGAGTACTGAGGAACAAAGTGTTCCTGTGTTTGTTTTACACTTCAGAAATGCCTATCACTGACAACAGCCCAGGGAGTAGGGAAGATAGTGAAATATAGCTCTCCGTAGGCATTAGAAAAGTAAAGTTTAATTTTTCTTATGCTGACAAGCTGTAAGTTTTGTGCCATTTAAATTAAAAATATGGAATAATGTGCCCTTAATGGTTCAGAGCAAGACTGTAATTCCATCAAAGAACTATGTATAAACTGAAACATTTGAATTAAACTTCGTTAATATCACTCTGATTCCAAAAGTGAGTAACAACTTCAACACACATTTTCATTAYACAACTTCTTTTTTGTCAGATGGATCAGCAAAAGCAGAAATGTTAAACACCCTGCTGAAATTAATATGATTTTATGTAAATGTTCTTTTATTGAAGCTAATTCAGCAAATACATGCTTTCCTGTCAGAAACATTATTCRTCTCATAGGAGGTATTTTCGTCCTGTCGTGAACACTTGGTATTCTGCTGCTGCTTCTCATTGAGGCTTCATAAATGGAAGGGAGTGGATTTATTTCTATTATGTCCTTGGGAAAACTTAACTGAAAGACAGCCAGTCTTCTTATTTGACCCGGCTAGGCTTTCTTTTTCATTATTTTTGATGAATTTATTTACAGCCATTGACTAAGAGTTGCATTTTGCAGCCTGGACCATCTAATATGTTTTTGCTAATAGAAATGTCCACCTTCATTTCCTCTTGCGCAAACAAAGGTGATCCATTGGTGAGTTTGACACATTAGTCATTTAGAAAGAAATTACAGCTATTCAGACTAGTTAGGTCAGACTCTCTAAAAACAGCTCTCCCTTGATTATAATGCTTATAAATGATGCAAGAGGTTCTACAAGTAGAATTTTTAAACTGATGTACTTTCAGTTGAATGTTTAGTTTTATCTTGGAATCATGTAAATGCTTAAAACTTATAAGAAAATGTAACTACATTAAACCTGAATCAAATACATGTCACGAAAATTTTGAAATAAGGATTTTATTTGTTCTCAGAGACAATTGATTGAATTGGTATTCCTATACCTAATGTCCACATAACAGCACAACAGATTTAAACTGAAATGATAATCAATCTGGAGGGAACTTTTCATAGTGACAATTTTCAGAAATGTCTGAAAATATCTACAGCTCTGTCACAGTTATGAAAAAAGAGGGAATGATGGGACTCTTACACACAGCCTAAGACTTGTGCAGTTTTCAATGCATGAACTGCAGTACTTTCTGTAAAACCATCCTGATTTTATGCAGTGTATCTAAATYCAGGTGTGGTGGGTTGACCCTGGCTGAACACCAGACACCCACCAAAGCTTCTCTATCACCCCTGTTCTCAGCTGGACAGGGAAGAGAAAATAGAATGAAAGGCCTGTGGRTCAACATAAAGGCAGGAAGAGATCACTCACCAATTACCATCATGGACAAAGCAGACTCAACACAGAAGTCAGTTCGATTTATTGCCAATTAAATTAAAGTAGGGTCATGAGAAATAAAACCTAATCTTAAAACACACTCTCGCCACCCCTCCCTTCTTCCCAAGCTTAACTTCACGCTTGATTTTCTCCACCTCCTCCCTTCTGGGGTGCAGAGGGATGGGGAATGGAGGCTGACATCAGTTACTCACACAGATAATTTCTACTGCTTCTTCCTTCCTCGGGGGAGTACTCCTCATACTCTTCCCTTGCTCCACCATGGGGTTTCTCCCATGGCAGACAGTTCACCATGAACTTCTTCAGTGTGAGTCCTTCTCATGGGCTGCAGTTCCTCACAAACCATTCCGGGGGGGGTCCTTTTCATGAGGTGCAGTACTTCAGGAACAAAGGAACCCCCACCCCTGTGGGGTCAAAAGTCCTACCATCAAACCTGCTCCAGTGTGGGATCTCTCCATGGGTCCACAGGTGCTGCCAGAAATCTGCTCTAGTGTAGGCTTCTCGTGGGGTCACATCTTTCTTCAGGCATCCACCTGCTCCAGCTTGGGGTCCTCCATGGACTGCCTGTGCATCTCTCCTCCCCCATGGACTTCCATGGGCTGCAGGGACACAGCTGCCTTGTCACGTTTTTCACCATGGGCTGAGGGGGAATGTCAGCTCAAGTGTCTGGAGCACCTCCTCCCCATCCTCCTTCATTGACCTTGGTGTATGTAGGGCTGTTTCTCTCACATGCTCTCACTCCTCTCTCCTGCTGTGGGTTTGTAGGTTTTCTCCTCTTCTTAAATCTGTTATCCCAGAGGCATTACCACCATCTCTGATAGGCTTGTCCCTGGCCAGTGGCAGGTCCATCTTGGAGCCAGCTGGCATTGGCTCTGTCGGACATGGGTGAAGCTTCTGGCAGCTTCTCATCCTGAAGCCCCCCACTACCAAACCCTGGCCACGGAAACCCAGTGCATAGTGCAATGTTGAACTCAACTCTGAATGCTATGAAATGACCCYAATCTCATAAGAATAAAACCAGGCTACTGACTTCAGTGGCACTAGTCTTATCCAGCAACAAAGTGTTACTAAATCTTTACCATTAATGCCTCCTCTCTAAATATCTCCTGTCTACACTAATACAAAATATAATTAGCTTCATTGCTTTCTCCTCCCATGTATTCCCCCTTCTCTATTAGAACCTCAGGCTGATACATTATGCTAATCAACTAACATGTAATTGTTTTCTTAGCCTGGAATCACCAAAGCACACGATATGAAGAGAATAGTAAGATAATTCATTGTAGGTAGAACTCCACCCTGTCTTATGCATGAATAAAATGCTAAATATCTGCTCAGCATCCAGGACAATCAATGAACATATCTCAAAGAGGCAGGTTTTTTACTTTTATATTTTTTATCTTTTGTGTTATACTGCTTTTTATTTCTCTAATACAGGTTTTTGCTCATTTTGGTATTTCACCTTCTTTTGCAAATTCATGAGCAAGTTTATATTTTGATGTTAGAGTATTCTGTTTCCCTAGTTCATTTTCTTTTATCAGTTGACATTGTTACAGACATACTTTGACATTTTAAGTTTTTGTTTCATTAAAAAAATAAAGCCTACAATGTCAGCTTCTTTTTCAATTTCTATTTTATTCCACTAGTGTCTGAATAAATGACTCTCATATTGAAATATTTTTCTAGTGGGTCATCCTCTGTAYTTCTGAGAAATAGGAGAAATTGTGTACATAGGAAAATTCAAYTTGTTTATTTTTTTCCTTTCTTTCAGCCTGTTCTAGAGCCAATCCATACTGTAAGTTATCATGAGGTGTTTCATTTTCTGTGACTCAGGAATTATTTGCCAGATGGTAATGAAGCAACATTTAACTAGGGTTTTCAATATTGTCTTAGTATGTCACCTACACACAGTAGTTGGCAAAAAGAAATCCAAATCTTTTTTTACCACACATGAATTTTCCACTGCCCGCAATAGAAATTATGAATATTGCTGTAGCTGTGAAAATCTCATAGAACTCCATCATAATCTGTTTTTCATTCGAAGTGGAATTTGTCTTTTCCCACTTTAGATACCTGCAGTGTAGTGATCTTTATCTGAGCTAGTCATCTGAACAACTTCTACAGGTCACTGGGGGAAATTGCCAAGCTTAAAGCCAAGTTCATCTGACCCATGTCGTACGCATGACATGAGCTTCAGGTTTGAAGTACCTTTGTTGTGACTGTTCAGGGAATCCACTAGGCTACACTGTGGATGTCTACATTGTGTCAACAGAATTCCTTCTTCTTTCTCGTGTCTGAAATTTCCACTGCCGTTCTTTTTAACTAGTTGAGCCATGCAGTAGATTGCAGAACCTCACTGTTTTGTTTCTTCTTACAGTGTTGAAATTACTGTTAGTGACACATGGCACCATTTTAGTGTCATGTGCCCCTCTGTACATGAAATAGTTCTAGTCTTCTCCAAACTGCTCCCTCCTGCAGAGTCCATGCTGACCCTCAGTGTCTCCGGGGGAGGAATGCATGGAAGCAACATGGCTAAGGTTTTGTACACCTCAACTCTATTCTAGCCTCTAATTGATTCTGCCCATTCTGGGAAGTAATCAAGTCCATAACAGTGGTAGCCTACAGAGGGATATGTAAAACAAGCCATTATACTTTTCTCATTTAAAACTAAGCGGACTTGCTAAACTAATTTCCATCTGGGCTTCATTTTGGACAGAAAATGGGTGAGATGTTTTAATTAGCAGGCCCACTATGCATGCTGCAGTACCAGGTAAGAGATGTACCTTCAGCTGATCAATATGCTGCTCTGTAGGTTTTTTTTACATGAGCATCCCAGCCTTCACCTCCAATACACACTGTCATCTTGAATGAACAGTTCAAATGATTCTCCAGAGACTCTTTTCAGAGGCACAATAGAATAGACAACTSCACAAAATGCTGGCCTTTTGAGATGCTATACTCTCTTTTTACGCCTTGCATTCTATGGGGTCCAATCGTTATCTTCCAGGACCATCTATCTAGGAATATATTCCGTAGCATTGATCTGTGGAGGATATATAGCTAGTGGGTTAATTACACAGTTAAATCATGTACTAATTAAAGTGACTGTGAAGTGTTAACCTACTACTGGAAAACAAACAAAAAAAAATTAGAAAGCAGAGATTTAATATCAGACCTGCCAGAAGTTTTTCTGATATAATGAGGACCATAAAGAATGACTTCATTTGATATTTTATGATATACTGTGGTGGGGMAAGTAAATAGTCAAATGGTCTAGGAAGCTTCTCAGACTGCAATAAAGGGAAAAATTATTATCATTTTTATACTTMAGTAGAAAGGAAAACTGAAATCCGTTGATAGACTTTATGGCTCTGAAAGCTACGCATAATGAAATATATTTTGAAAAGGAGCTGGTATATACAYGTRTAGAAGTAAAAGACAAAAAAATGCCTCCAATGTGCAGGAAGATTGAAAATTCTTTGAAGCTTACAATGGATCTTTTACGAAGGAGGAATAAAGCTAACAACGKACTGCTATCTTATAAACTTAACCCAAATAGAAGTGCTGAATAAAGATCCAAAATGAAAAGGAACATATCAAATCCTTCTCCTACAGAAAGTCTTTGCATTTTCAGTCGATCATTCTGGAGCAGGGATCACACTCATCTGTAGGGAGAGGTGACTGTGTTTGTGTTTCCTTTTTTGGATGTGGAAGTTGTGATAATATTTATAGTAAAACACTATTTTGTTGGTATTTGAACCATAGACCTCCACAGCTTGTGTTGACAGTTATGGTCATGTAAAAGTACACACTAAATAATCTSTAATTAGTAATTAACCTTTCCTTCAAATTGTAGTACTACTCTGAAAAAAATCATATCTAGAGGGAACAAATAAATTTTCAGCCATCGACTCTATGTGCAGCATGCTGGATAGCTTTTTACAGCAACACCGACTTCCAGCTGCAAAACAAAAACCATGGATGGAGAAAGAGAACCATGAACATGAGCAGTGTGGTGTCTTCTGAGAAAGTGGCAGCAGGGAGTACAGCTTGACAGGTCACATTTAATAACTGATTTAATAGCCATGAACCAAAAGATTTTTAATATTATCTAAACCAGGCAAAACTGCCTCCAGCACAGTCCCGGAATAAACATGAGCTTAATTTTTCATATGCTACAATCTTTTTTCCTTCCAGACATTCCTGTTGCAAGCTGGCAAACTTGACCTGCAAAGGAACATCATTTCTGATTCCAAAGGTGTGCATAGTGCACACAGAATATTTTCCGTATTACCCACAAAAGCAAAAATTCTTTTAAARTCAAGCATTAGATTTCCCATTATTGTCTGGGCTGCTTTGCAATTCATGCTATATTATTTTTTTGCAAAATCATTAAGACATTTCTTAGAGAATGTCTAATGGAAAGCAGTAAATATATTAATGGTAAAAGTAGAGGAAGAATTTTTTATCAAAACAATAATCACAAGCTAAAGCATATTTCAGCTCATTAGGTGTGAACATTCTTCAAACCACCATGTGACCTGCTAGAGATGAGGATTTTAAGGTGACCACCTTATGTATTTCCTTCTACCACAAGTAACTAGCTGCTCAAAGCAAAAAACAATTTTTAATTCCTTCAAGTTTTAGAGTGCCTGTTTTCTCATCTGGGAATATAGGACTAACATAAGGACTAATTTGAGACCTATTGATTTATAAAATATTTTTCTGATAAGAGGAGTAGATAAAGGCAGAATCTTCTTAGAGGTGCATGGGAATAGGACAACTGACACGAGTTAGAGTATGAGAAATTCTAATAAAATATTGTGAAGTTTGTTTGCTTGCTTGCTTTTTACCATAAGTGTGGAATGGCCTTGATTTAATGAGATCTGTTTTGAGCAGGAATTCAACTAGGTTAACTCTGGAGTACTAACCTAAATTATRTTTCTGTAGTTCTAGCTCTGATTCAGGAAAAATTTAATCCTATACTTCCATCTGTCTCTTAAGATAAAGATCTTTATCTTGAAATTAATATTAGCTGTTAGTCAGAGTGGACTGAAATCAGTGGGAGGATGGGCAGATATTTAAGTAGTGTTCTAAACAGGGATAGTTTCCTCCATCGAGGCTCAGATACACAGGAAATTAAACTACATTGTGATAAATGTAGTTATTTATTAAGAATGAGGAGTCAGCACAAGTTTTGTTTCTATCTCTTTTCGCACACTTGTACCAAAAAAAAAAAATTCCTTCATAGAGATTGTCATCAAGTGTTACAGTTGAAACTGTAAGAAGGGCACTTAAGTATATTGCTTAATATTCCCATACAGCTASATTTCATTCTTTCTCTTACTTATTTTTATCCTTAATTTGTTACTACTATTCAGTTGCAACTCCAAAATACCTAATTAACTTTTTGCATAATTAATTATTTTCTATTATGTGACAACATTCTTGATGTCTTTCAGGCTTGCTTTTATGTTGTCCCTTTAAATTTATAAACTTTTGTTCAGTTACCTTATTTTTCTGCATTCCATCTCTCTTCTGATGGAGCCAAGCCAACAGAAAAATGTTTATTTTCATAAATGTGAAAATTTCTACATTCTAACAGAATAATAGGATTTGTTTTAGAGAAAAAGCAGACCAACATATTAGCTTCATCACCATATTGAAATAGACTTTTTCCAGTTTTCCAGCTTTTGTGTGTGTRTGTAGAGTGAGATAGGCAATGGTAGAAAGAAAAATAGTGTCTTGGTATAAGATACATAAAGCTTATATTTTTATAGCTTTTTTTCTTTTTTTTTAACTACCATGTTTCCTCTGTAGCATTTCTGCTACAGATGGCAAGTGAAACCAAATATGGGACTGCCATTTATGACCGTAAATGTCTGCATGTGGGCCCATTCTAACTTCCATGTGTTCAAATTATATCAAAATGACTGAGGAAAAACAAGGTTACACTCACAGAGAATGACTACCCCTCTCTGTGGTTACAGATACCCTGAAATGGGGACCAGGAGTGACCAGAGAAGGGATAGAAACATGCTCCAGAAGGGGAGGGTCTTCACCTCCMAGGACCAGAAACCTTGAGGCCAAACCAGATATGAAAGAGTCTAACATCATCCAGGAGACAGCAGGATTGTAAAGAAACTATGAAATCACATCTCCTGCTTCCTAGATCGCGCCAGACTCASCATCAAAGTCACAGCAGCACCAAGGCAGAGGGGGTCATGCACAGATTCCTTTGATTTCCCTGATAGAGTAACTAGAGCAGCCGTGCAGGTGGGCTAGTGGGGGAGGTGGRGGATGGCAGTGGGGGACTCCACCTTGCTAATATCAGTGTTAAACAATGCTGAGGATAGTACTGTACAATTATATACTTATATTTGAAAGGAGTTTGCTCCCACACCGGTTTCCTATGTGTTTGCTACTGAGTCATCAGTAAACTTTTGGATATTTTTAAATGTGAAAATTCCTCAGCAAGTTTGCAAATTACTCCAAGCTGAGAGGTGCAGTTGACACAACAGAAGAAAGGGAAGCCATCTAGGCGTTTTCTATGGAAATGATAAGTGGAATTTACAGTTGTTTAATGTTTTACACAATTTTATGGGTTTGCTGTTATTCAACAGAACAGACTAATTGAAAATTATAATTCTTAGTGGCATAATGGAAACTCTTAAATAGTGCTATGTTGTGCCAAAACAGTGYTACCTTTTAGTGCATCTTTACCTCTGCAAAAATACTATCAACTCTTATTCAAAATACCAGTTATCAAAGGCAGTAGCTGTTATTTCTGTGTATTTCTTCTATCTTTGCACATAGGATTTAATTTTAAACTGTTAATCCAAAACACATAGCCACCAGACCTTCCTATGTTTTGCCCATAATTATATTGCAGGAATGGCCAGACTGTGATGATCTGCCTATTTAGATACCAGAGATTAAATCCTGGCCTCATGGAGATACTGATAAAATGTCCTATTATTTCTGGAGCAATTGAGCAGAGTACTTGATGTCAGAAGATTAGTCTGTGTACCAGGGATGGTAGAAAATGATCATGGAAAAAGTTGACATTACAAACCTCAATTTTTAAACTTGTCCAAGCAAGTGATCAGCTGTGTCAGGAAAAACACACTCACACACGTGCACATACACATGAACTTGTTGCCGKTTTRGCCACCTAAAATCAGAAGCCAGACGATATAAAGGGGATAAAGCGGTTACGGTTCAATGAAGGACCTTCAGGTACATTTATGGCAACAATGCACAYGAGATGCACACCCAAAAATGCACACATAATACAGGACTTCGATGCTTTTATAAGTTTAACAAAAAAAACCCAATATAAATTGCATATTCGACCCCAATCTCCCAATTAGAGGTTTAGGTTTGCACCCCCAGTTTGTCGCCCCCCCGAGGCCCCCCTAACTTCTAGCTCTACTTTTGTTTGTATTCTATGGGACATGGGACAGTGAAATATCCCTGATTCCCAGAGGAGCAAGGACGATAGGGTTTTAGGAATGTATCCTGTTGTGAGACATGGGGTTCTTGTTTCTGAAAGGAGCAAGATTATGGTAGTATCTTAGGAATGTGTTTTGTCTTTCTGTCTAACAGGATAGGGAAAATACTAGCTAAGAATCTATATAGTTATACAATAGAAGGCTACAGAGCTACAAATATATGAAAAATATAAAAGCAAAAATCTCTTTGGCATCACGCCATCAACCAAGGACTTCCACATCCAGTTGTCACCGCCAGACACCAATGAGAGGAGCCCATAGAGATAAGGAGGTGTATCTTTCCAGCAGTTTCTGCTATTGCTCTCCTGTCCACTGCTGGTCCACAGCAGGGCTCACCAGAGTCAGCCAGTTTGCACTGTCAGCACCTGGCCAAAGTGAGATCATGTWCTGTTGTATTCAGGTCCTTTATGTTCCAAGGATTTGAGGAACTGAGATTTCATGTTTTGCTCTTGGTATTTTTTCTCTAAACCAGACACACTCGTTTTTCAAGACATTTTAGATAAGAGGCTGACTTCTCTCTCAAGCTATGGTTCTTCGACTCCTCTGCAGGCACCAAAGCCCCAGAACATTATGTTGAATGAAGGTCTAATTTCCAGTCCATTTTAGAAATARTTAATGTTATTTACAATATTTCTTCTTCCCTGAAAGTACAACATGCTCTGGTTTATCCACTTTTAGTCTGTCTTCAATCTATGTTGTATTGTTTCTGTCTTTTAAAATATTTCTTTTCAGCCTTTTTTCAAATGCAAGCTCTCCACTCATGAAGAATAATTAAAAAATTTTTGTCTGTAGCTTTATTCCCTGTAGCTTTTCTATTTTCCCTAAYAGAAACTGGTTATTGTGATTGTCTAAGCTCTGATGAATACACAGTACCATTAAAATCAGCCTCCAAGTTATCTGGAGCTGTTTTTGTAAGATCAATACATAATTTCTAGAGATAAGTTAAATAAATTTTATTTGCCTAGTAAGACAAAAAATCAGAGTATTTGTTTGTATGTTTCATTTAAAGCAGTTTGTATCTGTTCCTAAATTTCAACTTTAATATTCCATTTGATGCTGTAGAACTCTTGACTAGTATATTTCTCTACTTGAGGCCTGTGTTACAATCCAATTTCAACAAAACATCAATCASCTGCTGCAACAGCCTGCTTCTTTTTTTCCTCAGTTTTCTGTATTATTAGGTTGTAGACGCAATCACACTTAGGGCTGCTGGTGGTGTGTATGTGAACTGCCTTCCTCCACTGTAGATCTGACAGTTTCATGGGCACTGATAAAAAGCAGAGGTAAAATTTGATTCTGATCTGTTGGCAAATCTGCACTGGCAAGTACTGACACTCCTGGCAGTGTCTGACATTCGTGTGCAGGAAAAAATAACAACTGCTTATCAATGATGAATTAGAGATGGGCACAAACCAACTGGTGTACACATTCACATTAGAAAAGAGAAAACATTCATTGGCAAAGGGATCTCTTGCTTCCTACTATGTATATGGCCTACATCTGTACCTTCTGTGGTGACTGCTTGTTTTCAGACTCAAGGTCATAGAGGTGAGTGCCCAGAGTCAGCTATGACCATACTCTCAGTAGAGACACAACTTGAATATGAGCTGTTCTGGTTTTCCTAACCTGGAGAGTCAGCTGGCTCCCTGAAAGCTGKAACTGAGCTGCCAGCCAGTAGGTTGGTGGTGTGATGGATCAGCTGGGCTTGGCTAAAGTGGCAATATCATCTGTGTGGTTTTGTTATCTCTGTGCTCTTTGGTGTATGACTATCTCACTGATACTTCCAGAATCTATTAAACATAAGAGCTGGATTTCATACCAGATGCCAATCCTGTTTATGCCACTGTAACTTGGAAGGTGAGGAATGAAAAGTCTCCTATGGAACTATGGCTTCCATAAACAAATACTGCCAAACACAGAACAAACTGCTTTCATAGCAAGGGGAGTTTGAAATTCAAGACTGTGCCTGCTGAATGCTTGCTAATTCAGTAGCGGATTAAAAACCTCTTGAAAATTAAAACTCTGGCCAGATAAATGAAAAGCATACATTTGTTATTTCCCACTTGTCAGATTTGAAGAAATGCTAATTTATTTGGGGTAAATATAGTCAGAGTAACTCCATTTTGCTTAAAGAATAGGTGGCAAGCCAACCTCTGTATATCATCCTTCCATTATCAACACCAAGATATGGAAATTCAGAAAAACTGTTGGTTACTGCGGTTAGGGTACTGTACACAAACGGATGTGAGGAAAATAAAAGAAAGATGTACTGTTTTGAAGGAGTGTCTGCATGGAGGGACATAGAGCACCTGTCAGGGCATGAGGCTATGGGGGAATGAACACTGCACAGTGACCTGCAGGGTGCATGCTGGTACAGCCAGATCTCCTCCAGACAGGGTGACTCAGCCTTCCTCCAGGGATGCAGGGAGGGTGAGGTGAAAGATCAGGTCTTCCACTTGGTTTTCCAGCTAGATCACAGAGATGCATCTGAACATCGGCCCTATCTTATCAGACCTGAAATGTTTTGCTGCCCTTGTCCTAAATTGAATATTAGTGTTATTTTCCATTTATAAAGTATAAAAAGAGTGAAAGACCATATAATAAGTAATGAAGTACTTCAATTAAAGTACTACACAAGTTAAATGTCATAAACGTCAGTGTTACACTCATCAGTTTTATTGGCCCTCGGTCTTACTTTGCAAACTCGAAGAAAATAAATTAGTTTATGCAGAACTGTAGATCACAATGTAGTACAATCAATTATTCCCCTGACCATCTTCCTTAAATGAAACTGGAGAAGCTTCTGGTTGTAAGATTTTGAGATTAATTTCAGCATTTCTGTGGTGTCTTGTTTAGACTGTAACAGTAATCCAGTAGCATGCTAGACATTTTCCAAGCAGAAGTCCATACTCCAGGGACATTTTAGTCACAATATATTGTTTTAAAATCTTTCTGTTACAAACAAATTTGCAGTCACCCAGACTGTTAGGTTCTGTTTGTTTCTTAAGTGTGCATGTTTGCTCAATATTTAAGGGACTGCCATAGAGCACAWGCAAAATGCTTGGTGCCACTGTCACCGTAGATGTGTACAACTCTCCAAAACAGGTAGATCAGAGGACATCTTTTTGAAGAACTCTCCCAAAAGAATCCTAACCCACCASGGATACAAAGGTGCCAAAAGTGCTGAGAGATCGGTAGGGAATAAAGATTTCCAGTATTTACTTGTGAATTCCAAGTTAGAAAATAGCCTTCAAGTTTGTAGAAGCTTGTTTATATTTGTTAATGACTCTGTGCACGTGTTTGTATCTGGGGGTGTGTGTGAGAGGGAGAGAGTGTTAGTGTGTGTGAGAGAGCCCACAAGCATTAAAGCAGTGAAAGGAACCACTTGTGATTAGGAAAAAAGATTACTGGTGAGAAATGCTGTGCTCTGCTGCACATTTCAGATATGCCAGAGATTCAAAAAGGTCACTGCCAAGAGCGGTTTCCCCTGTTGCAGACACACAGTAAATGTGTGAGGTGGCCCCAAGGGCAAGGCTGATAAGACTTAGTATGAACCTGTTTGATCTGCAGGGTTTTCTTTCTTTTCTTTTTTTTTTCTTTTGTTCAGTCCTGTAATAAAGCTGTTAGTCACAGCCATTTGCAGGCAAAACTGTATTTTTAAAACAGAAAATACGAGATCTTAGAAATGGGGATAAAACCAATGGAGGAAAGTTGCTTGAGGAAATGGGTCTGTCAGCTGACACAGGGAAAAATCACACATTAAGAGTTGAAACTGAGCATATCTGCTTTCTCAGGGAAAGGCAAGGGCAAAATTTTGAAAATCTTCAGGCAAAGCTTTATCCTTAAGCTTTCTGATAGTGTTAGCAGGATCACAGAAAACTTTAGCGTCATTAATAAACAGGACATACAACATAAAAATGTTACAGCTTAATCACCATTTTAAACTTCTTCCAACCCCAGGTTCACTGCACTTAGTTTGTCTTGTTAGTTTACACAGTGGGTCAAACAATATTTCTGTGGTTCTGAGCACCAAATCTGCATTTCAGATGTGAAAAGCTGCACTTGTAAGGAAAAACATAGCAAGACTTTCTAGCTGAATGAGAAACAGATGTTGTGACATGCTATGTCATATTCCTCTACCATCCAAAAGATTGATCCTTTGTACCCCATTACAGTTTTTGCTCTCAGTATGCACATTTAAATTCTTTTGTTTCATTTTTGGAGGAGTTGTTTTGTTTAATTTTTAAACGAGTAATACTGCTGCAATGTCCTGAGACTGCTAGGTGATCCTTTCAGTTTTTTCCAGAGATTTTTGATATTCTTTTCCATGTAACGTAGTTATAGTTACCTAGGGAAAAAAACTGACCCTACTAAAGGTCACAGTGATTCATCTGCCCCGTTCCCACTATATTTTCAGCAAATAAAGTATGGGGTTTTCCTGGTTTGTCTTCTGGGTTATTGCCATTCAAGAAACTTACTGCATCATGCTATACCTCAAAGTCTTTAGAGAAGGTCAAACGATCTGATAGGCAGGAAGGTGATACTGGCTCATCAAATGCTATTTTCATATCACTGGGTTAATTTCTCTTGACCAGCTGTCTGAGTAATTCTATCTAGTTTCTGACTAGCTCTTCTGTGTCTCCCAAAGGTACTCCGGAAGATATCCAAGTAGTGGGCTAGTACATAATTTCTTTCTTCCTGGGCTATGCAGTTAATGTAACGTTATTCTGCTTCATAACAGCTCTGTCACCTTAGTAGAATTCGTTGAAATTTACTGCAGATGCTGAGTTATGCAGCAGACCTTCTTGGTTATCACTCTTTTACTTGGTTATCACTCACATCAGCAGTTTCACTTTATCACAGAAGCAGTAAGAGACCACTTTTACTGGGATAAGCACACTTGCACAGGTTCTTTGACCAGTGAATGCTGGGGATATGGCTAAAGCTCATGAGACTCACATACCTAAACCCAAATTTGAGTAAGACACCTCACAGGCATGAAGGAAGCTTTCATTTCTTATCTGAGTCACCTTCTAGCCCTCAGGTTCTGAAATTTCCACCCTCTTAAAATGTGTTCTGCATGTCTTCCGTGTTAGTTTTCAGAGAGTAAAGTGTTGTGGTTATTTAAACCAGAGCTAGGTTAAGACCTCCAAGGAAAATTGCATGTAGGAGTGCAGTTCTTGTCAATGGAATTGTGTGTATATATCTCTACATGCAACACTTAACAAGTGTTTTAACAAACAATTCTCACACAATAGATTATATTCAATCGTAAATTTGATACAGGCAAGTGTAACTCTGCCATGATGATTTTGAACAATGAATGCTTTTAAGCACTCAAACACAGGTTAATAGTGTTTTGCTTTTATTCATTTTACACCTGCTTATGGGAAAGCTATCATACTTCACAGAAGCTGTTCTATTAATGTACATTTAATGAAGGTTTACTGCTGCACACAGCAGTGTCTGAGGCTTTGGATTTTAGTTCCCATTATTTCTGGTAAGTCTTTGAAATAATTTTATACTATTGGGGAAGGCCTTGATCTGCAGACCTGCCCTTGAGAGGAAGCATTGAGAAACCTTAGGTGCAAACCTACTAAGGTGAATCAAATCTTAGATTGCTTTTTTCTAGAGGACTTCTAAAAGTAGCTTACAACAACATATCAGGCAGTGTCTAGTTTCAAAAATGTCTAAGAAATTATTTTGCATAATCTTTTGGGAAGGGGCATGTGGCTGTTGTCCCAGGGTCGCTGATGAAATCACGGCATGGTCACAATCGAGAGTCGGTGAAAAGTGCATAARTTGATTTACTTATTAATATAAAGACCTGTTTTATACCTTTAGTGTGCTTGAAAGTCATAAGGTCATTGGTTCTTGGCCACCCACCTCTCAGGATGATTGGCCAGACTAGTGCAACACTTTACTGAAAATATTGTGCTTTCAGTATAATAACAAGTCCACAAGTGTATGATATGAAGAAGTGTCGTTAGAAAAACATCTTGCTTGTTTACATAGCTTCTGTGAGAAAAGACAGCTTCTCACAGTGTGCAAAATGCTAGAGAATTTCTCTGCTGAGAGCTTTTCAGCACCCACAGGGGCAGCCTATAGATAAGATGTAGAACTTTCTCCCAGAAACAGCAGTTGGAATTTTAGTTTCTTACAATCTGGAATATATGCCACCTAGAGCAGATCTTTGCTTTCTTATACATTTGCATCTGAAAGGTAAAACTTTGATTAAAGATATTAAACAAAAATATCCAATTTTGACTAAAAAATGCATTACAAGCTGTAATAGAGAAGGCACATGTGAACAGACAAGCGTGGAAGGATTGATAGCAAAATATCTTCCTATGATCTGCAACTCACCCACACTTGACAAAAATCAGACCTAGTATGGGGGGGGGAAATAGAAAAAGACTTATGTGCACTTACAAAAGAGTGATTTGTCCATATCAGAATACCATGTGGAGCCAGGAGTTATGAGTTATGAGGCATATGCCCAAGCCTGCTCTTGGAATAATAAAACAAGATGGGAGAGGATGAGAGGTGGAGAGAAGAGAAGGGGACAGTAAGTCTACACTGATTGCACCAGCCAGAGGCAGAGATAATATCAGCAATTTCTGGTGAGTTACAGCAACCTCATCATGGGGTTCTTTGTGTAAAGGAAGTCACAGTACTAATAAAGGTGGTGCCCACAGAATAAATAATAATACAGAGATAGGAGAGTAGACACATATGCATGTTTATTGCTGATCTGCATTAGTACCCAATGGTCTTACAACTGGATTTTCGGTGTAGAAGAGTTTTATTATTCTGAGGAAAGTTTGTCATTAAGTAATGGTTTATGAGATTTGTTTTAGCACATTTTCTTGCTCTGATGGTGTTTGACGTTAGTACTAGAGAGCAACACCCTCAGCGAGCTAGTTTACGATCTCAGTATTTTGAAAGAGTTATTCAGCTCACATTATTTTTTTCAAGCAAGCTAAGGTAAAAAATAGGTATCTGCAGCTGAAAACAGTCACTTTTTATTTCAATAAAACTTTTTACTGTGTGCTTACTTAACTTAAGCATTTGCAATTCTTTCACGGTCCTCTGAGAGTCTGATTGATTGTGACGTGGCTCCCGGATCAATACCTCTGTAGCATACCAAAGAGTTGCCAGAGCGAGCTGTGCAACTGCTTTATAGAAAGCAATCTGTCACTTCTCCCTGTTGTGCAGATATGCTAATTCAGCTGTTTTTCTGGATGCAAACCATTTTCTCCAAGAGTGATATCTGTGTGTATGCAAAGTGCTTTCATTGACATATTTTTTCTGAATACCTGAGTACTTACTGGACAAAGTGCATTCAATACCAAAATGGGAACCACAAGTAGTGTATTGTAATATAGTCTCCAGTTGATATAAAAAGTTTTCCAGCTTCAGAATACAAGATTGCATCTTTGCTCGCACTTCAGCTGCAGAATATTTATTTTAGCTACTGCTAATCAAGTTATTAACCATTGCTTGAAGAAGCAGTCTTGCGGAGCCACTCCTTGTGGTTTCTTGCTTTGTGTAAGAGTGGGTTTTGTCTCGATACCTCATGATACACCATGCTTTTAAAAGTTTCAGTAAATAGCATTTTGTTCTCAGGACAAGGAGAGAAAGGGCTGAAGTTGTCCTTATTACCTGTGGGAATCCATTAGTCCTTTAGAAGCTTTATGAGACATTGTAAGAGCCAGTGAGCAGAGAAAAAGTCTACAGTCATCTTCTTCACAGAGTAACATATGCATCATGTTCTATTTCCATTTTTCTTAAGAGTATATCTTTCATACCCATCTGAACTGTCTCATAATCAAACCAAGAAGGAGCAAATTTATGCAAATATTAGCGATTTGATGTGTATTGTACAGGGTGGAATGTACCTCCTGCCAATCCTAAAGAAAACATGATGACTTATTAAAGCTTAACATCACAGGCAAGTTAAAAAGTGTTTGCTGTGGACTAGCTTTTCACCAGGACTTCACTGTGTACAACAGAAGGTAAATCTGATCACAGCAGATGTGCTGCAACAGCAACCCTGTTATCAATGTTGTCTCAGCTTTTAACTACAATGCAATGCAAGGTTGTTATGTTACTGGCATTTTTAAAGCGTTTCTCTTTTGGGCCACTGTGTCTACTGAAACAGAAATCTGAAACACATTTTTAAATAAAAAGATACATGGCTATGGCAGTTTAATTTTTTTGTACCCGTTCTTTTGCAGTGGCAAAGCAAAAAATTAAAAGTACTAGTTTCAAATTCCGATGGACTAAAATTTCTCTTTTGCACAGACGCCTACATATTATCATGATGTGTATTCAAAACCAAAATCTTTGACTTATTCAGAATTATTACAGACTCAAGTTATCACCTTTTTTTCTTGCAGGCCACAGTTTCAGAGAAAAGCTTCTAGTTGTCTAATGGCTAACAAGTGTTTAAATTGGATAGTAAAACTTCCTACAGAGTACTGGAACATAAAATCTCTTTATGAAAGTAATACTGTTAGCATAAAGCAAATTCCAAGTTTAGAGACACAGAAATAAAGATATTTTTAGAGTGCCCACATACAACATTGAAATTAACATATTAAAATATGTTTGGTTACAGCAACAGTAAATTTAAATTATTCCTGTAGCAGCATCAGCAACAGCAGCAGCACATGCTTTCAGCAAGAAGAGATGCAAATACTCTCAACTGATGTTCAAATAGTGAATACAAGATCAATTCACAGGAACATACCAACCTGTTTGAGCATCTGCATAAACATGGGTAAGGTTCAATTCAATTATAGTTTCTTTTAAAATTGGGGGGGGGGGGATGTGCTTGTATTGCTAACTGTGCTTAGTAGTCATGCAAAATAACTTGAAAATGAGAATACTCAGAAAAACTCCATTCCAGTAACTGCTTCAAAAAGGTGCCATACAAAATGAACACATGCAAACCCAGCAATTTATAGGTTTTTATTTATTGAGACTTGTAAGAGCACCTGTGTCTTATAATATCTGTATCATTACGTTCTATTGTTCAAACAGAAGAAAAAGGTAGTGCTTAAAATTAGAATATAAATCTTGGTAATAAACATCCTGACCCCTCAAAGTGTACAGTAACCTTCCACCAGTTTAGATCAATGTAGGCAAAGCTAAATTTAAGTCCTTGGAATTTGATCATGAAATGATTGTTTGAGCTAACTTGTTACTGAATCCTTCCCTTTTTTTCTTTAGTAAATATTTCATTTTGAGAATCCTTTCTCTTTTTTGGCAGTATCTATCTTCCTAGCTCTCATAAGAGGAAAAAATTAAAGTATCTTCTCTGCTTTGGGTGATGATAGATTTAAGAAGATTGCTGTTGCCAAGGGTAGTTGAGGCATACAAAGCAAATAATAATTAAGATTAGGCTTCTTGTAAACAAACACTTCAATGGAACATGAGCATATGAAAACATGTTTAAAGCAGAAAGCACTTTAACTGACTGCATCCTACATCCCATCAACCCAATTGAAAACATGTCAGATGTCTATGCCTATGCCTGCTCTTAAAGATTTCGTTTTGAAGCACTCAAGACTTACCAGCAGCACAAGAAAGTTCTGACTAAACTTAATTTCCTTGACATTATGCAGACTGAGCACAGTTTTGCCTGTGGGGTGTGCAGCTCCTATTGAGGTYAGCCAAAGACCTGTAGTCTCACTACAGATCAAGACTGAATGTTAAAGTGTCTAGTGATAAATTATTTCTTTTTCTGCATGGGTACAAAAAGTAGAAAAGCACAGGAGCTCTTCCTAAGTAGCACCTATCCAGAACAGGTGAGCACAGTCTCTATAATAAAAAGCCAAAAGAACTTCAAATTTCTGACCATATGAGAATATACTCCTGTGAAGGGTTGGAAGTAACCACAGATCTTTCTGATAGTCTTGCTTTAAAATGTTCCAGCTTCCTATACCTCTGGCAATTGCTGAGAGGAGGTGTAGCAGTCATCTCCCTGAGTTAGACAGCAGTGCCTGTCATCTAGCAGCTAAATGAAAGGTGAGGGATTTGAACTCTTCCTGCTCTATGCCCTGGCCCTCATGAGTCCCACAACAGTTCTGGCTGCCTGTGAAAAGAGAGATGCAGGCAGATAACGAGAAGAGGAAAGTGTCCATTTTTCACCTTAAGGTCTAGGGGTTTTAGCTTTCATGATACGAAACTACATGGATGGGTTAAAGTAAGTTTAAGGTAAATTCAGTTCCTAATAGCTGAAACTCCAGTGCTCCTAAAGCTCATTTAAAGAGGTAAGCATTTTTTCCCTACAGTTCATTATAATGCCTGAGCACTCAGCAGAAACAATCCCTCACTCATTTATAGAAGGAGATATTATTTACATTACTTTTATTTAATCTTCAATAGTACTTTAATTGTGCTTTTCAATTGCAAACATAGACTTCAAGAGAGAAGTAGCAGAACATTAGAAATTTTTCAGGAGACCTCTAATTTGGCAAATCAATGACCAGCATGTTTTTTAAGATATGTGGTTTTAAGTATTCAGGACTGAAAATGCAGACCTGTGATTTATGGCTCTCTCAGGAGAGGTATATCTGAAATTAGGGTAAATAATGTCCTGGAAAAAAAAGTTAAATACTTTGTGACAGGACCTAAATTCAGCCAAAGCCTTGAGAGGAATGTGTCTGCTATTTTTCTTAAGGAGAATATGTCAAAAGGAACACAAGATAGAAAACCTTTCTAAGCACAGAAAGTTTCTGATCAATTGGCAAATCAAAATAAAATGCTTTGCGAACACATACATCCCTCATAGCCAGGGTGACCTTGCAGGTTTCTCCAAACTTAATCTCTGTCCAGCAACTTCCAGTGGCATTTGGGGTTGCAGGAAATAACATCCCCACAGAGTCCATAGGAAGCATCAGTCTTTTCATCACCTTGGAATTGAACACTCTGAGTGTTCTCCACTCCCAATTGCAATTTGCTTTCCACATCCTCTCTTGCTTCTTTCCACCCAGCAACCCAGATGTTCACACATACACACTCTAGCACTTTCCCATGGCTAATTCATCCACTTGTGGAGGAATTATGCTGTATATAAACCAAATGATAGTGACTGCTTCTTCTGGAGAGAAGATTCTTAATAATGGCTCCTGATCATTACTCTACTCATATAGTTGGCTAGGAAAATAAAGACATGCACAGGCATCACAGTGTATTTAAATTTCCTTTAATTCAGTAATTTCATAGCCCAGTAATGATCCCACTGAGTTAAAATAAGCCAACATTTCTATTTTATTTAATCCTCACAAGATTTTACTTGTGTGTGCCAATGAGATGTTTCTTTTCAGAAAGCTTAATGAATATTCCACAGTGATTGTGTATATACAGGGTACGATAGAGCAAAATTCTATTTTAGTTATGTGATGATTATTGTCTCAGAAGTTTCTGAAGGCAATAAATAGTAATGAGCATGCACAGCTGATAACAAATAGTTTAAATACTTGCTTCTTGCATTAATTTAAGAGTTCACTGAGGGGAGGAGGGACTTTAAAGCTGCTACTATGGAACAGCCTCAAATGCTTCAAAGGAGATGGCCTTCGCAACTTACAAGAGTCAGTTAACTTCTTTACATATTTCTAATGAATGTGTATGTCATTTTAGGTTCTGCATGAATAACAAAGCTTTGGTTGGATCCGAGAATATGATTTTCTGTTTTTTTGGTTTTTTTTTTAAGTCCTATGCAGTGCTCTACAAGCAATTTTTTTTGATATTTCTAATAAATGTTGTGATATTTAAGCCTGTGGAAAATTCACTTCTTTCATTTCATTTATGTATAATAATTACTTTTAGTTTCAGCTGATGGTAGCAGCCTCTGATAAAGAATAGATGGTGGAGACTTTCAGACTTAGAGATTTCATTCAGGGTTATATACAATACTGAAGCCTGGAGTCTGGACTAGGAGTCTGAAGCAAAATTTAAATGATAGTCAGATTTGTTTTAAAAATATAGTTCATTGTCTCTAATGTGGGTATCCACAGCTTCTTACCTGAGATGGCAAGTCGTGGTGAGAAAAAAGCAGTCATTTCATTAAAAACTTAGTTTGAAGCCAGCTTAAACTAAATTAGTGGGTTTTTTTTTTCTTTTGCTATCAGTAAGGACTCTAATTCCAATTAACTTTAGAAAGAAAAACTAACACAATAGCAACTTATGAATAAATCATGAGGTCTGATCCCGCATGTCTTTTTCTGGTAAAGTTGTCAGGATTAGTTGTGTGACTCCTAAAAAATTGTGGGCATGGGCTTCCTTATTTAGGGGAGAAAAAAAATCAAAACCTATTTCTAGGAGCAGAAGAGCATCATATTCTTTTAGAAAAAAAAAATTACTTTTATCAATCTTAAGATTTTCAAATTTCCCTAAAATGATGAGGTATTTCTGGCTCATGTCCTGAACACAAAAAAGCCACTGATCAAGGATAGACCCATTTGCTTTCTTCTTAAACTGGATTTTTGTCAAAGTGGTAAGAGGAAGAGGTACTTTAGAAATGCATCTGTTTCTCATTAGGGACAATGCAAAACCTTTGGAAAAGTTTCCAGAAATAGAAAATGAAAGAAASGGAAAGAAAGAAGGCTGGAACGAAGTTAACTCCTCTTATTGAAGTCGTTATAAGTTTTTAAAATATTTTAGTAGTCAATTGAAAGGGAAATGGGAGAAAGGATGAAAGAGAAGTCAAGTTATGTTTGTCTGGTCTAAAGTATAATTTCTTGTCAGGACAAGACAGGCTAAGTAAAGATAGAAAGTGTTAATATTAGAGCTGAGAATCCTAACCAGTAAAACTTGATGAGAGTGAATTTTCACCAAAAAAAAAAAAAAAAAAAAAAAAAAAAAAAAAAAAAAAAAAAAAAAAAAAAAAAAAAAAAAAAAAAGTAGTCCAAAATTTTAATAAAAAGAAAAGTTTTAGCAGCTTTTGGACTTATAGAAATGGCCTGGAATCAATGTTATTTTGTGTAGTTTTTTACGTGAGAGCTCTCATATAGTTTTCAAGGAGTCCTAAAAAATCTGGCTTAAAAAAAATACTTCTACTATCAGTTATAGAAAAGATCAATTTTACAGCAGGTGTCATAACCTGGGCTTAACCAGAATTATTCTTAGCATCTGCAGACAGTTTAAAAATACTCTGATCCCAAGTATTTGGCATCATGTCTAAAGCATGTTTAATCCTCTTCAGTCTCTTCAATTTCCCATGAGAGCAAAGGCTGAGAATGTTGTGTTTCACAGACCCACCACAGGTCTACACATCTTCAGAGGTTTTGGGGTACAGCTTCACTCTCTTTATCAGAGGCAAAAGTAGCTTCAGATCTAAAACGAGTTACCATGGACTAGTATTAGTCACATTCATAACCACTGCAAGTTTAGTCAAGTCAGAATTTTTAAGGTAAACAATAATTTTGAGATAGTCAGTCAAGAATTTAGTCTCAAGAAGCATAATAGAACCACACATTCTGAAAATTACAGTATTCTAATAAAACATTACCATATTCAAAACCACTATAAATATTTCAAATAAAACAATAAAACTTTTTACTTCCTAACAAAATGGAACCAGGAGGCAACAACAGTAGTCTAGCCTACATAAACAAGTTAATGTGATTTGTACTTTGGATCTTGTTCAGACGTGGTCCATCCCTACACTAAGATCAATCTACATCCTGCAAGCCAGCTGTTCTACTTCTGCCGCATTTGGAACTCTTTAATTCTGGAGTAAATGCTGATATAGCCCTGAGGAGCTGCTTCACAGTTTAAGAGCAGTTGATATGCTTTCATATACGCTGAGCTTAAACAATTTAAGCTTTCTCATCTTATAAAGAAAACTATGTAAATAACAATCATTATTGTTACTGTCCATAGTTAATCCCTTTTTCATGGAGACAGCTGGTTTGCATAAAATAGAAATATGGAAGTTGGTTCTCTCCTTGGTTTCCTCTCCGTCAAGGCTGTTTCTCCCACTTTATTCCAATTGCCATCTCTAATTATTATATATGCAAGCAAGCTATTAATTTCCAGCAGCAATCTGTGAATTAGTAAAAAGGTTTGTATTTCTCTTGTCTCATTATATAAATTATTTTCTTTTGTTGCACATTTTTTAATTGAATTAACTTTTCTTCTTCATTTCCTGCTCTTGAAATCTTCCAATTACATCACTATTGCTGTCTTTTTTTTTTTTTTACTTATTTACCATTTATTGAAATAGGAACTATCAACCCATAAATATTTGCTTTTTTCAATTAACAGCCTTTCCACCAATCAAGTGTTTCAACAGATGCTGTCCTTTTAGCACTCTTCTTCGTCAAACTTGTAGAAATATATCTAAAAAAAATTCAAAGAAAAATTTCACTGCAACTGTATGCAGAATATCTATCATTAATTTCAAAAATATGATCTCTCTGAATATTGAAACGATGGCTATGGGACTTTAGTTGAAAGTGTGTTCAAAGTATAAAAATAAAGTTTGGTTTTATGTCATAATTGTGATGTAGCTGGTTCCTGGTGCTATGCCCATATGAATGACCAGTGCACACTTAACTCCTTGAGGGGTTCAGGAACTCCTCAGTAAGTCATGTGCATAGATGAGATAATAGATCAACTTGAGGCAATGGACCAACCTGAAAACTGACTGAACTTTCACATTTAAGTATTTCATTGATGGTTACAGCAGCCGTAGAGTTGGTAGCTTTAAATGGTTGCAGTAATTGCGCCACAGCAACTTCCCCTGTGTCTAGCCCAATTTGTATGCCCAGATGTGCTGATTAACATCCAAAAGTGTCTCGAAGCGTCAGTACTGCAAAAGTGTCGGAACATCAGCAGCACTGAGTTAGTACTTCTTAAATTTAAGTGCTGGAGCATGTGGTAACCTGCCAGTTTCAGGCCTCCTTGGGTAAGCTACTTCACTGGTTTTCCTTTGTTCAGTGACTAGTGAGATTCATATTTTTCTCTAGTAAATGACATACATGGCAAGAACTCTACTTACTCCTCTTACAGGTGTTAATTACAAAGGGGGAAATGAGAAAATGAATGAGAGCTTCAAGAGAAAATGAATGAAAGCCTTCATATACATAGTGTTCAGGGCTTCCTTATCCTTGGGAAAAAGTCTCAAAAGTTTTCTCAGAGGATTTGGGTCACTGTTGCTCCAAGTCCTCTTGATGGTATGTCCCATTTTTAACCAAAAGATGGACATTTTCTCTCTATTACCAAACATTGTCCCTTTTATGTTTCTTATTTAATGAGGGTTCACAGGTATGTAACATGTTTTCAAGATTACTCCCCTCCATTCTGGGAAGCTGTGAAGTCCACAACAACTTCAAACAGTTTTCTGAAAAAGCTGCCTATGATTTTCTAATTTTTTATGACAACTGTTTCTTGCAAACACCAAATGAATAGAGATTGCTTAATCTTTCCCCATTTATTTTGTGATACTGCCATAGCACTTCAGTTTCCTTGAAGCTGTTCCACTCACTGCTTTGTTTCCTGTGCTGTCATCTGGTATTCACTCACAACYACTGAGGTCCAGAGAAGTCTGTTGCATTCAACGTCCCTTAAAACATGCCTTCTTTGTTTAACAGGAAGCTATGGCCTGACACACCAACATTGATGGGAGCCTGGTAAAAATACATTTCCCTAAAAACACTTTATGTTAAAAAAGATGAATTTCCAACTTATTCCTGCTTTATCTCCATGACCAATTGTCTCTGCTAAACCTTGCAGGAGAGACCTGTGTCTCACTCTAGCAAAAGCATAGCTTTGAGCAAAATACAGTGGAACCAACAGGAAGGGTATCACCTCCCCTCTGCTTGTGTATAAATAAAATGGAAGTAAACCCCAGGGAAAAACTTCTAGAGAGTTCTACAATGCTGTTGTGATACAAAAAGATATTTAAGCTAACTGCTTAGGAGCAGTTAAAGTTGGAAGTTCGATATAAACCAAATATAATGTGGGTATTTTGTCTCCTTTTTTGAGAATCCTTCTGATTGCTTTGTTGTTGTTGTGCACATGTAGTCTGTTTCTACTCAGACCCTGAGCACCCAGCTCAGTGCCTTCAATTCTAAAACTGATCTCCTTACGTTCCCTGTACAGCCAACAGTGATAGACAGGATATCTAAGCTTATTCAAGTCAATGTCTGGCAAAATGTAATTTTTTGAAAAAAGTCCTTCAGTCTAAGTTTTAAAGTATCTTTTCCTATGTGGATTACTATTTAGCAAAGTGATGGAGAAATTATGATACAAACAAAACACCCCTCTGTGCTGAAATAGGTTTCAGTCCTATTGCACACGATTTGGAAATGTCAAAAATGAAAAAATATGGGAGTCACTTTGTGATAGTGTGTGAGCTGAACTGACTTTTAACAAAAAGGTGAGCATTTTGCTTTTCTTGTACAGCTAATTCATGATTACAGCTTTGTCCTTCAGATGTGCCTTGAGCAATCCAATGTTTTATTCATATTTTTCAGAAATGTGATTTTCTTATTGTTGTTTGGCTTTCATTTTATGACTTAATAAGTGAGTTTTACAAAATTGACTATTGAATTCTTAAAGACAACTCAGACATTGCATGTTAATTTTGTGGAACTATGTGTGGTTACCATGCTGAAAAAGTCTGGGGAAAAAATTATTTCCCATCAAAGGCAGAGGACTTTGCTATCCCAAAAGCCATTTGATTTGCATAAAGAATTCTCACCTAAACTCTGAGGAAAAACTGTTCATGGACTCTTAGTTGAGATTTCAGTGAGACCAGATTTCACTCCCATGTCTTCACATACCTTAAGAAAGTGGTACATGCAAAAACTAACTGCTACAAATCTTGATACAAAGTTGGCATAAAGATTCCAAAAAATAAACCATAGAAGTCCTAGAAAAATACAGAGATAATGCCTCAAACCAGAATTATGGACATCAGGTATATTCCTTATTTAGCCGTGATTCCTGTGTCATTGACACATTCCTGTGAGCCATGGATGGGCTCAATGCTCTTTCAGGCTGGAATTCAGAAGTTTGGTATGCAAATTGCACTCTTTTAAAAGCATGAGTGCATACATAATTAGGAAATACGGACTAAGTTAGACATTTGTGTATATATTTTCATCTGTTAGAGAGCAATGAGAAATATAATTGATTTATATTATCATTGATAAATTATTTATAAATCACAAACTGAGTGGAAACTTGAGCAAATTGGAGAACTATCATCTCATCTGGGCAAATCTAGATGGCTGTCTGAAAATCATATTAAACTCATCAAGACAAGTGAGAGCATGACATTACTAGAAGTGACATCTTCTGAAAAGGTCATAAAACATTTTTTGTCTTTAAAAAGCTGTGTGGCATTTTCCACTGAAACAATACAGGAATCAGCTATTGAAACAAAATCATTCCAATTATTTTTTTTCCTCTAGGGATTTCACAAACATCCTTCCTTCTTAGTATCTGTGCTGTCTGATTCCTAGCCTAAAGGATTAGGCAGCAATTGCATTTCGCATAGCTCTGAGCACATTATTGGTACCTAGTGTATAGTAAAATATGTGTATGAGTGACCATAATCAACCACTGATGGAATACTCTTTGTCTGTCTATTTACCAAAACCCTGTTTGGATACCAATATCCCACATATCCACTTTTCTCCCCTCTGGTCTACACTGAAGAACTAATTTGTAATTCAGCCGCATAGAAAAATAGCAGACAACATCATTTTTTCTAGGGCAAAATGTGCTTTAGAATCCTCTTAGGGTGGGAGATGGCTTGGCAATGGGAAGCTATTTAAATTAGCTGCTGTTCTCACTTCCATTTATAACACCTGCAGTATTTGAAATTGGCATGTTGGCTCCTCAGTGATGTATTTCCATAAAAATTGGTCATCCCTGCAGCACTTGTAAGTATACACACTCAGAAATCCATGTATGGAATTACAAGGGCTCAATAAACAAAATGCCCACTTCCAGACTGCATTAATTCTAAAAGGAAAAGGATAAGGCCTATATATAAACGGATAAGAGTAATGACATTTTATGGCACTAAAAAGAAATATACATCAGCACACTATGTCAAATAGTGAAGCCCAGGGACCAGTATTCTACTTATTCATTTTACCTGTTGATCCTTTTCCCAATATGGAACACCATTCAGACTCAGCAGATGAAACTCTTGAGTCCTAGATCCACCAATAAAAGCAACTCCCATTATAAAAGACTTCTAGCAAAATTCACACCTGTGCAACTTCATTGATTTTCATTTTTGCTGAATTGTCCTAAATATGATAACTGTATTAGAAAGTAGGGCACACCTGTCCGTTGTAAATGTAAGGGCAAATTATATGCTCAAGAATAAGTGTATCTTTAAGACAATTTAAAGTCCAAAACCTGGTTTAATGCATAATTACACCAAGATGATTTGTCTTTCCTGAAATATGCTTTGTTGTAGGGCCAGCCTCTTCAAGTGGGCTAGAAGTGAGGGCTCTATTATTGTCTTTACTGTGATCATATTTTCGTGGAAATAAGATTAAATCTTGAGGAAAGCACACAGACTTTAGACACAGGTTATTACCATCAGGTAAGAGAACTAGAAAACGTCTTGGCCCAGCAGGGCTAATGTTAATTACTCTGACACAGGTAGTATTTTTCTAAATTATGATCTTATTATTTRAGTTCATTAATGCTTCTGGAGATAGCACTGCAGATTTTACTACAGTGTCCAGTGTAAGTCTTAGCAATCATGAATAATACTAGGAACATCTCTGGACTTGCTGATTAATTTGATTTACTGAGGGGTCATTTAATTTGTTGATGGATCCCTCAGCCACAAGGGATTAAATAGATATGAAAGGAGAATGACATATGCATAGGCCTGCTTAATCAATCATTAAAACCTGAAGCAACATGCCTCTGGTAGAAGAGCAGCCTAAACTGAGTTCAAATTCATGAATTTGAATCCAGTGTGTCTGTGAGGACCATAATACAGGCCAGAAAATTTCACCCACACAATTATTTTAATATACTATCTTATCAGTAAAAGAGAAGATAAATTTTTTATATTTTCAGCTGGCTTAGTAGAAGCTGTTATGAAAGTTGTCATTAACTATGGTGCCTAAAAGATAAACCACACAGGGAAATTGTACAATGTAAAGTTTTATTTCAGTCTGAAGCTCAGTTCTAATTAAATAATATTTTAATGCTTGAATCAGCTTTATAACTAATATAAAATTACTGGGTTTAATATTATTACTGTTATATTCTAAAAATAAAGGCAATTTTAAAATATATAATTTATGACCATTTCTATATGTAAGTTTATATGTACACACAAAAACATGCATGAAAGTGCATCTTTTTGCAAAACTGTAGCAATCTGCTTGGAGCAGGAAAGCTTCTGTTTACAAATACAGTATGTTCAGAATCAATTTTCCCTGAAGAAATGCAAATACCATTACATTGTGTCCTTGATTACAAACTTTTCTAGTACAGACCCCGGCAAAGGCATCATTAGTGATGCTTTGGTGGTTTGATACAGCACCAAGCCTGACAGAGTTCCAGAAGCATTTGGATAATGCTTCCAGGCACATAGGGTGACCCTTGGGGATGGTGCTGTGCAGGGCTGGGAGTTGGACTTGATGATTCTTGTGGGTCCCTTCCAACCCAGCTTATTCTGGGATTCCGGGCTTCTGGGATATGAAACTGAAGAAGGGAAACTAGGAAATTAAATAGATTGCTATACAAAATACATGCAGTATTACACATTTCGTATGAAAGAAATGATGCTAATGCAGTTTGAAGATTACACAGCCAAATTAGCATATGCTAGTAAGAGTTTCTATGGAAATGCTAAACACTATGTTGATAATTTTAGGGGGAGGGGCTGTATTTCAGTAAATACATAGCAGTGAGTTATTTCCTTGTATTGCTTTGCTTGTGTGCATGGCTTTTGCTTTCCCTATTAACTGCCTTTATCTCAATCCCCAAGTTTTCTACCTTTTACCCTTCCAGTTTGCTCCCTGATCCTGCCAGTGAGGGAGTGAGCAAGCAGCTGTCAGGGGCTTTGGTTGCTGGCTGGGATTAAACCACGACAAGTATGTATGTGCATAAAATTTCTAAATCATTTCCAGAAATATTGGGTTTGCATTTGGTAAGATGATTGATGCTTTCTTTTCTATTAATACAGGTTTCTCAATAAGACTTTACAATGATATGTTGAAATAAAAAACTTGTACTTATTGATATTAGGCTTTAACTCCAACTTTTAGACCTCATGTCTTAGAAATCACTGGTGTTAAGTATTCTCATTCCTGTTCAGCCAGTCTTGTCTGGCAAGAGTAGAACAGTTGTAACATGGAAAACACGTGATAACAAACAGTTACTTGAATTTTCAGAGAACTGTAAAAAGAAGAAAGCTAAAGGCAGGGTGTTTATATTCCACCTTCTCTGCTCCTGTTTCTCCCTTCTCAAACATTTCTGACTTTCCACATCTTTAAATACTGACTCGCATTCTGTTGATTTTTTAATCTACAATTCATGAAACAGCCCCACGCTGCCCCACAAGCTGAGAACTTTTTGTGTCCTCATTTCATGCTTTGTCAGAAAACAGGACTAATTAGACAATACTAAAGGAAATCTTGGCAAGTCTCAAAAGAAAATTCTCAAAAGAGAGATTTTGCCTATGTTTTTACTGCTCAAATTTTGCCTACTCTAGGAGATGACCCAAAAACTGTGGTTCAGTAAACACTGAAAGTACAAAGAATTCTTTATCTCCTTCACTCCCATGTGCCTTTACACACATTAATGTAGGAGGCTCATAAAAGTGAAGCACCAGGAATGAGGGCCTTTATTTAGCCAAGGCATAATAATTTAACACAAGTGTAACGCACATAATGTGTTGACTTGCAAATGGAATAATCTAGGATCTTCATATGTACACTTTCAATAAAACAGTAATTTAAGAACACTTTTTTAAAGTAATGCATTCAGACAATGTATGCCTTCTCTATTATCTATTCATGAAGATACTTCTCCCTCATACACTTGAAATAAATGTTGAATTGACTTTCTAACTAATTATAGAACAGTGTTAAGAAGCCTCAGCACAGTAAATTCAGCTGTAGTGTCCTGGGTGACTTATGTAAGACTAGAGGCACTTGGATTTCTTGGAAATAAGGAGCTCTGCAAGATGAACTCCTCGTCCTGTATTTGTAGTACACTATTTCAGCAGCCAAACATAAGCATTGCTCTTTCTAGGTCACTCCTCCACATCACGGAAATGGGAGTGAGGTTTATTAACTGAAATTTACTTTCAGCTGTACAGTCTTTCAAATCCTGAAAAGACACCATAAAATTGTCCTTTATCTCTTCAGGCTGAAAGTGCATCCCTCTCATCAACTAAATGGATACCAAAATAGCTGAAATCTTACTAAAATTATGTCCTTAGCTATATTCTGCCATACACTGCATAGTCATTCTTCAGATCACAAATTATATAAATAAAAAGTAACTTCAGTTAATAAATTAGATTATTTTAAACTAATGAATAAGAATAATATATACAGCTGTGTTTCAGAGATAAATTCTCAGGAGATAAAAGCTAACAATATCAACCTCTCAGCTTTCATTTGCCCAAGAATTTTCAGCTCGTTAGAGATTCCAGTCCCTACAGCTAGAGCGTTCATCAGGCTTAATAATTAATTCAATCAATCAATCAATCAATCCTCTTGACTCTTTCACTGCAAAATGATGAACAACCTCCACTGGGTCTATGTCAAGATATATGTCATGTTAGGTCTGGACTCCAGATAAACCTGCGGATTTTCTTTCTGTTAATCTGCAGCAGCCAATTGGAGCTTGGTTTATTCATCCTCCCCATCTACTCTCAGCCTGCCCATTTGATGGCTCTGGTCTAATTAGAGACATGACTGCTACTGCTCTTTATTGGAAGAGAGAATTTAACCCCCGTATGCAATTCATTGTAGCATTTAATGTTGCTTTCTCAGAGATTAGTAAAGTTCTTGCTCTCTCTGATGTTGCAGGTCAATGTTAAATTCAGGTTATTCCTCACGCTACATCCTGTAGCAGTCATTGTTTTGAGCAGTCTTAATGTTTTGACATATATTTTCTGTTCTTTCTCTGAAATACCACATATTTTTTTAAATTATGTTTGCCCTGAAATTCACAACATTTTGAATTAAACATACCACACTTGTGATATGTTTCAAGGAGCTTTTGCTTGGCTACCGCCCATCACCCTGTTCCCCACAAAGACTTCATCCACTTTAACGTAATGTGCATAAAACTGGGGGGGCAGGGGTGAGGGAGGGACAGGACAACATTCCAAAAAGAGAAGCAATTTCTGAGAAGATTAGCCCATAAAGGAGGTCTTAAACAAAATTCCTGCTAGCTGTCACATGAACATATCCTGCCAACATATTTCAGGGATGCTATTTTTCAGCCTAGAAGTCCAGGTTTTATTGAGGTAAAAGATTGTGCTGCAGTCCTGCTCCCTGTTTTACAGACACGCTGTGGTTTCTTTCAATCCTTTTGCCTTCTTTAGAGCTGGCTCAGTATAAATGACACGAGTGCCTGGTCTTTCTGAGCTTTTAATATGGCGTAGATTATTTCTTGGCCACAGACAAATACTTTTGATTTTGGGGTTATTTTTTTGGCTTTTTTTTTCCCCTTAACCAGAGACAGAAAGATGTATGTCCTAGAGATAGGCTGATCCATTTTAGGATTAAAAGGACTGCTGTCTGCCCTGGCTGTCCTTTCTATCTCATTTGTCTATTTCTGTGTCGGTGCTAAAATGATGCTTGCTCTTTTGGGGGTTTTTGTTGTTTGTTTTTAATTAGTGCAGAGAACAGCGGGAGAGAAGAGGGAGTGAATGAGCACTGATATAAATTTAAACTCTGTGAGACTCTGAGCCATAATGATCCTTACATATAATCAGGATTTTTGTTAGGTGTGAATGACTATCACAACCATCCACCTTCTGAACTTTTTTGTTGTTTGGTTGGGTTTTTTACTTCAAATCTACCATCAGTTAATTTACATTTATTTATTATGAAAAGTACTTTTGATTTCAGTGTATTCTCAAATGCTGCGGATGCTTTAACATCCAAAGAGAAGTGAAGGAACATTCATTTTCAGAATTAGTCATAAAGACCTTATATAATTTTATAATGCCTAGCAGTTGATGCCTTTCGAGATTAATATCCAATGCTATGTTGTAAAAATGCAGAATAAAAATCAGTCCTAACATGAGAGAGTTACAGCCTATGCACATTTATCTCAGAAGGTCTGAGCTGACCCATTTAGTTGCTGGAGCTCTATTTTAGTAACATTCAAGTGTTTAGAAAAGTGTTTATATCATAAAAGTGGCCCCTCCAGACAACAAACCAGTTACATGCACAGTACAGTGACAGACACACACGACACACATAGAAACAACCCCCCCACTAGATATATTAAAAAACAATGGCAAAAGATTAATGTAGGACAATAATTATAACACCAAGTAAAACTAGAAGTGGACGTAACAATATGTTTGCAAAATGCATTTCAGTTTGTCAGTCTTTTGCAATGGAATTAGAAAGAAATACAAAGGAACTAATGCTTCATCGAGAAAAAGATGTTTCTGGAAAGCACAAAATGAGAGGAAGGAGGATTTTTTTGGTGCAGTGTTTTGGTTTTTTTCCCAAATTGATTGTGTATTTTGCAGGCAGGTATTTTATTGTGGCAGAATGTGAAGGTGTTACTACATAAAACATACAGTTACTCTGCCTTTTACATTCAATACTTCTCTCAATCTGCTACTGCCTTTGAGAAGCTGTGTAGCCACTAACACATCCTGTCAGGGTGATGCTGTGGTGATTCCAGACTTCATCTGAACTTAAATATATGGTGAGTCAGAGCTGGAGTCATGACAGCATCAAATTATCCTGAGTAAAATATGTTGGAAAAATACCTATTCAAAGGAACTTATTTCATTGTTTATTTTACCCTTAGTATTATCCTTTCACTTCTGCACTATTATGAAAGTGAAAAGTCACTTTTATAGGTTCTCAGAAAGATATATGATATCCAAACTAGGTTTATCATAAGAACCTATCGTAGGTTCCAAAATTTTATTCAAAAGGTAAAGTGGCTTTTTTTCAAGATAAAGAAGATACTCTGTAWATAATGTAATATTGGAATTAAAAACAAAAATTTCTTTCTGTAATACATATTATTAAAGAAAGGATTGAAAATAATTTTAAAATTAAATTTTAAAAATGTTAATTTTTATGTTTTTTCATACTAGTAACTTACAATGAGCAGAACTCTTTTGTTGTAAGGCACGAAAACCCTGTCAGGGTGCCCCAGCCAAGTTGTCTTCAGTACCTTTATCAGGGCCTGGGGAATGCAAGCAGTTCTAAATTGGGAACGAAGATGTTAGAGAGAGAACAACAAGATAGTGAAAAGAAGCCAGATGAAGAGGGACTGTACCATCCTGGACTGAAACCAATCAGGTGTCCTGAGAGGTGCATGCAGGGCGCGTGGACAATGCGGGAGACCCAATCGGGTCGTGCGTGATCGCGTGAACTACAGCTGCAGAAATGCATAAGAATGGAGTAATGTAAACAATAAACGGACTCTTGCGTAATCATATTGATTCGTTGTACGAGGGTCCCGTGCTCCYGCACTCTTTAAACATTATTATTTGAGATATTAAGGAACCTATTAATTACATTCCATTTAAAAGTGAATTGAGTAGTGGTTCAGGGTCCCAGATTTCAAACTGGCCAACATTTTGACACCATGTCARAACTTCATGACCTTTTTTCTTCTCATTTGGCTCACTTAGCAATAGTTGTAAACTACAGAGTCCAAAATATACTCTAGGAGCCTGGCTTTTAGCTTTGACTCACAGAAGCAAAAAGCACATCTCCAGCTGCTTCCACCTATTGATCCACTCCTACTGTGCTGAAATACTTCTTGAGGTTGGTGTAGCTGAATATTAAAAATATGATGCAACTGCTTTGTAAATCGGTGTCAAGATCCTTGAAGAGGAGGTGGAATCAGCACTTTAAAACTTTACTTGCTATTTGAGTCATGCATTCCTGACTAAACCCTGAACTGCTGTTCCCAGAGAAATTCAAGTTGGTACCTGTGGGGAAGATCTTTAAAGGTGAGGGTGGTCAACCACTGAAAATTTTACTAGGGTGTTTTACAGACTCTCCATCACTGACTTCTTCAAACCAAGTATGAGATGATTTTTCACTTGTTGCAAAAAGAGCAACAGAAAACTAAACTAAACTAAACTAAAGGAAAGGGAAACAAAATCTGAATATCTTTTTTAAAAGCTATTTCCATTATTCCTGCATTTCTCCTGGACATGCAGGCTTCAGTCTGTCCAGGAGATGATCCCCATAGGGTGACTGACATCAAGCTGTACCTCGGTGCCCCTCTACAAACTGACAAGAGTTTTATCTTGCACCTAGTAGTGTTACCCCAACAAAACAAGTGAGATTAAGAGTTCTGCATTACAAGTACAAATGAAAATGAGCTTTGTTGAAGCAAAGATGGTCAAGCTTGAAGGAGATRCAGTGGTTGATACAGCTGAGCAATTTTTTGAGAGTACAAATCCTTTTTCTTTCCTTTTATGAGTTGCTCTAACACTATATCTCTGTCCAGATCATGTCCTGTCATTTTGACTACAAGCACTTTTATAATTTCATTTTTGAGAAAAAGTCAATAGAGTGTCTCTGAAGATACCATTGAGTACTGCAATTGGGAGCTGAATCTTCTCTTTTTTCATAGGGCTGGGAAACAGCAATTTCTTTCTCTCCAGTTTCTGAGGGAGATGGAAGTGGAAAAAAAGGAAAAAATATGCTTCTCCAAAACTTCCTCCCAAAACACTGATCTGATTCTCCTCCTTAGTAGTGATAGCCTCTTTCTATTACAAAGACCTATCTTCCAGTGATTACAAACAGTATATTTCACATCTGCTACTGCCAGAACAGCTTAAAGTGGCATATGACACAGTGCATGACAAAAGAAATCTGACAGAATCCCTCCATCACTGAAGAGTCAGCCAGGGCATTGAACATGGTCATGGTCAAAATTTTCAGTCACCAGCTGTAAGTGCAATAATCTGAGACATGTTTTGCAAACAACATTAATCCTGGTAGAATTGTCTGAATAAACCCTGCTTGGGTTTTCCTTTGTGGAAGAATCGAGTGTCACAATAACAGAGAGTCTTATTTCAAAAAGAAATTATTCACAATTAGTCAAGATCATGAAAAAAATAAAGAGGATTTACAATTATTTTAAAGTATCAGAATGTTGTAATATCACAAAGAGAAGTAAACATAACAAACAAGTTACAAGGATATTACTTACTCCTAACAACTCAAAATGAGTCTGATTTGCTGTTTGATTTGCTCTTCATTCTTATATTGAAAACCTGTTGTATTTACCTGGGTTCATTTATCATTCTTGCTTCAGCACAAAAAGCAAGCGTACAAAAAAAATCCCATTTCACTGCATTAGCTATAGTCTCTAGAGTTCATCCTCACTGTTGTCCATCCACAATATGTAGTATCACCTCCCTCACATACAGGCAAGAAAAATCTTGGAAATAAATGCTACTTTATGGTATTTCTTCCAAACCACAACAAATGGTGAAAAAATTTACTTCATTATAATGAATTTCTCTCTCTAAATGTGCTCAACAGAAAGATTTCATCCTTCTTCAACCAAAACAAATGATACAAGATTTTTCTTCTATTTTGACTTCCAAAAGAGGGTAGTACTAGAACCAGGCATCTACAACTTAAGTTTTCTTTTAAGAAAGAAACGGAAGTCCATTACTAAATATCACTGCTACATGTGTGYTTGAGGAAAAAAAAAAAAAGAAATTCTTTCTCAATGCCAGGTGTCCAATTTGGTTATGATAGCTGGATCTAACTTAGCATGTACATGCTGGCACAAGTCTTGTTTCTGATACTTTCTCTTTTTTCAGATGGATAATATACAGATTAACGTCATCAAAATAGATCTGTACCTATAGACCTTCTAACAGCAAAAAGCATCTTTTTCTATTACAATTAATCTTTGATCAAACATTTGTACCTGTCTTGCCCAGTTGAGTATGAAATCATATTATTTTCCTGGTTTTCTTATTCTAAGCTGCATTTAAGCTATAGAATATAGCTTCCCCTTCCTATTTATATCAGCTTCTCTTTAAATCAATTAAATTTTGGCTTTCCCCTCCTCTCAAAGTTCCATTGTATTGGCTTTTAAATCAAGAAAATTAACATTTCTCTATTACCGAGATGTAATGAAACACAGCCCTTTGTTTGCAAGCACTTTCGTGTCCCATTTACCCGTGTCCTCTCCAGAGTTTGTTGTAGCAACATTGAATATTAATTAATGGAGCTGGTTCATTGCATTCTTTGAAGAACTAGCACAAATCACTATGAGTTGGCTGCCCAAATGCTGAGCTGACCACGGTAAAAGAGGATGTGGATGGCATGAGGACACCTCTCTAGAGCAGAGGTTTCTATCACCATGCTATTACAAAAACAAGTCATCCATAGAGCCTGAGCAGATGAAAGCAAAAAATATGAAGCCTTCCTCACCTCACCACCCCTTTTCCCCCCGCAAAAAAAACATGTGGTTTAAGTTTTGGAGGGTTTTTGTGGTTCTTAAAAGCTTATCAGCTCTTTAAGCCTGCACCCCACTTTTCGACCCTCTAAGGACAGAAGGAGCTTAAGCTCAACGAGTAAGATGGAAGCTTGTCACTTCTTTTCCACAGTGTTACCTGAATCTGACATTTCTCATGTATCACAAGAATAGGGCTACAGCATCTCTTTCTTCTGTGATTTCAAGCATCTTCAAAGAGAGACAAAATCCCCTTCTTGCAACTAGCAAGTTGGTTTTTTCTCTTCCTTTACAACATGATCTTAAATAAAAAGGCGTCTCTTAGGGGCTTTTTCCTAGCTTACACTCCTCTTTCACCTCACATCAGACCTTGAAGTGACTAAGGGAAGAATGTGATGTACACACAACATAGACCTCTGAGGGGATTTTAAATTTTTCAAAATACTTCATGTTAAAAAGGAAAAATATATATTCCAAAAAAAAACCAAAACCAAACCCACCCACACCCTGCACCACAGGCAACATGGAACACCAGTTTGTTTTTGGAGGCCAAAAATAAGTCAGACCAAATAGTGATTAAATCTTTATTAGTAAAAAAAACACCTTAGCATTAAAAAAAGTCATTCCATACCCATAGAAAAAGGACAAAGATGAAACTATACAACAGCAGTAAGGACACATAAGTCAATTTAAAGACCCTTCAAATTGTTTTCAGAATTGTGCTTTTTCTGTTGTCAGCTGGCATGTATTTTTGTCTCGACCAAGACTGTAAGCTTCCTGAAGCAGCCACTTGATACACCTCRGAGTTACACATAACCATGACAACCGCTAACCTATAATAAAAAGATGTTGGCTGCATTAATGTCTGCTCTTGTTAGTTCATCCAGTGATGGACAAATATCCAGCTAATTTGATCCATACATCAAAAAGTTGCATAAATAATTGATGCAAATGTTATCATCCAGCCAAATACTTGCTATTTTCCATAATCCTTGATGCATTTCAATCATACCCAGTAGAATAAACAATCCATGTACTAATTAGCTTCATTTAGTCTTCAGCATTGCAATGTTACTGAACCTTTCAAGAGCATGACAAAGGTACACTTGGATAACAACATTAATGTGATTACTTTGAGTGGAACTCTTTGCCAGATCTAGCCCATTACTAAGATGACAGACAACAGAATATTGATAGAATTAGTCACTTAAGAACAAGTAGCTCTTTAAGCCACAACAGAGCACAAGAAAGAAATCTAAAAAGAGCTAGCCGTACCAACTCTGATTAAGGTTGCTCTTCTCCTTGGAAGAGGTCAGTGTTCCATTAGGATTACTGGTTTCTTGTTCATCTCCTCTATTCTGTCCTCAAATAGCAGCATGCATAGATAGGAATTAAAGTTGTACCTGGGTATTTGAGGTTGGAATCTATGCACCCTGCTTGATCAAAGAAACCAAACTGATTACTGTTTCTCCATATAATCGGGCTTTCTAAAAGCAAAGCTATTGACAAGCATTCTTGTAAACTTACTCCCTGTAACTGGTACAGAAATACTTGATAAAAGACATGCATCATACAGCAGTCCTACTCTGGATTACAGATCTGAATCTTGTTTACATCAGTGACTGCCAATAGAGCTGGTATCTTAAAGGTAACTTAATCAAATCACCTACTGCAAAGTCATTCAAAACATCTTCCTCGTAAACCTACAATGTCTTATTTTTGCTGTCACTTTTCTCTAATTATTCAAGTAAGTCATCAGGATATCTAATCCTGGTAATGTCCATTAGAGACACATCTCAAATTATGGCAAATCTGGAAAGAACACAGTAGGACATGGATATGTCCATTAAGCAATATCATTTTAGCTACTGACAAATAGTTTGAAAATACACTTTTCCACTCTCCTAAAGTTTTTGTTTTCTTCTTGCAGCTGAACCCAGACATTAGGAAGATCCCAAACCTCTTGGAAAAAGAAGTCTGTATGTAGCATCTCAGTCAGAAAAGCCATCACATTGTTCTTTTCAACTGTTGGTACTGCAGAAATATACATAAAAATGTTATAAGTAGAATTTTCATTTTATTTCCCTCAAAGATATTTATCTGCTCAAGTACTTTTGAATGCATTCATATCAGCTTTTTAACATGAAGTAAAGTGAGTAAACTGTATAAATGGGTGTGTAAGTTCTACAGGTACATGATTAAATAAACATCACCATAACTGTGAAACAGTAATGGGCACTAACACCTGCATAATGTGAATTAGCACATGATTTCATTTGTTAAAATGAAAACATGGGAAGGTTCTATAGCTTTACACTTGATCTATATTTTATTTAAGTCATCAAAACAGCATTGCACCCCACCAGATGGTTTTAGCTGATTATGACTTGTTTACTAACACTTTTACCAAAAGGAAAATGGAGCAAGTTATCCTCACTGTTGTAAAAACAGGACTCACCTGCTTGCTGAAAGTGTTTTTCTGCCAACAGTTGGTGGAGAGGGTTCACTATGGAAGAAGCTTTTTATCCACCAATATTTATCAACTAAGTCAGGTAACCCTGCCAAAGGAGAAAAGCCCACAGCATTAGACACTGGCTGAATAGCAGGAAAAACTGAAAACTGTTTCAAGGAAGGAAACAATACCATGCAATGTTTTGTCCTGGTCTGTGATGTTCACAGCATCCAAACAGCAGGAGGAGCTTGAAGAAACACTGGATTCYGAGTTCAGTCTCGCTGTTCATGGAAAACAGAGACACACATAATGAAAAAAAATGCTTTGTGAGTACACTATGTGTCAGGAGTTTTTCAGACATGCTGCTACCTCGGAGGAGACAAGTTCACTGAGCTAGAGAGTATAACTTCTATATTATACACACTGTTCTACTAGAGTCGTTTTTATAAGAACTTTTATATCAGTTGATGTCTCACTCTACTTACTCTTCACTTAAAAGCATACCGAGATCTGTCTGCATAACTCTCACTGAACTCACTGACAAAACTTATGATCCTGTCCACACCGCTATCAAGACCAGAGAGGCTATACTTGAACATTCAAGTCCAAAACAACCCAATTGCTATACTTTCCATTGTGATACAACTAAATACTATACTTGCCCTAGTGTCCATCCTGTACTTAAGAATCCTAATACACCACATGTACTCTCAAACCAGTGATTATTTCACATATTTAGAAACAAAAATGTGAATTGATTTTGTATGTTGTCTAAGCTTGCAAAGTAAATAGGAAGTACAGGAACAAACCATGACTTGCTAGGCTACTGCTTTTTATATGTCATGTTTTATAATTAAATACATATCTTGGATAACCCTAATAAACACTTATAAATAGAATAATTAAAACAAAATAATAACCAGAAGCACACGTTCATTAAAACTGAAGTTCCGTGATATGAAAAACTCTTCAAGAAATTAAAAACTATCCGGCAAAGGCAACTCTTTGCCTCCAGCTCACCCAGACATCACCTGAAACACTTTCTGACACTTTTCTTGAGTTCCTACAACGCGGACACCTTCTCGGGGAGAGGCTCGGGGGGCTCAGCTTCCCTCCTCCAAGGAGCTCCCCAGGCAGAGAGAAGGGAAGAGGGGGGAGAAGGGCGGAGGGTGTGTTTGGGGACGACACGCAGCTCCCGGCCCCGCCGAGCACTCACTTCTGTAGTACTGGTTCTTGGCYAGGAGGCAGCCGGCGGAGGGTATGGAGGCCATGGCAGCGACACAGCGGGGAATCCGCCTCTCTCCGGCAGGAGCCTGCGGGGGAGAGGAGAGGATGCGCTGTGCCGGGGGAAAGGATGCGCCAGGCGCGGGGGGCGGTGCCCCTGCCCCGTCCCTGCGGCTCACCTGCGTGTCCCAGGGAAAGCGGCTGTCGAGAGGGAGAAGTGGGACCTCGCTCTTGTTCCGCAGCAAGCACCGGCGGCACCCCGGGCCGCCCTTTATGGGCCCTGACGGGCTGGCCCCCCCACCCCGCCCCCCCCCCCGCTCGGGGGCGGCGGCGGCGGCGGGACGGGACGGGAAAGGACGGGAAAGGACGGGAGGGGAGCGGAGGGGAAGGGAAGGGAAGGGAAGGGAAGGGAAGGGAAGGGAAGGGAAGGGAAGGGAAGGGAAGGGAAGGGAAGGGAAGGGAAGGGAAGGGAAGGGAAGGGGAAGGGGAAGGGGAAGGGGAACGGGAAGGGGAAGGGGAAGGGAAGGGAAGGGACGGGAAAGGACGGGAAAGGACGGGAGGGGAGGGAGCCCTCGGCCACAGCCGCCCAGCCACTGYCCGGGTCGGTCCGGGACACTCGGCGGCCGGTTCCGCGTCCCCGTTTTGGCCCCCTCGGTCTTTTTCCTGCGTGTCACCTCAGAGCCCATCTCTGGAGCGCGTGAGGCGGAGACTAAGAGTTGCTGCCTCAGTTTTTCTCTTCCCTGTGGGGAACGGAAGAGCGGGGTAAAGCAGATAGGTCTCTGTTTCGGTAGAGATTTTTGTTTAGAAATGTGAACATGCCTATGCATATACAGCCATTTCTTTAGTGAAGCCAAAGGAATGACGTCCACTCTCAAGGTAATGAGCAAAACTTGTGTTCATCACGTAGTCTTCCTAAAGCTAGAACTAAGTCCACGATAGATCACAAAATGACTTTTACCTTCCCACAGCTAAATGCACAGCTCCTTTACAATGTTGTAATTCTATCACATGGCAAAACTTGTCCAACGGTGTGTGTCCTCACCTTTTAGAATTTTCAACAGAAAAAAGTAACAAACAGCTTCAGCTATTTGACTTGCTCCTACTTCACAACAAAATTTTTTGTCCTTTTCCTGGCAGGAGCTGTAGGTAAGAACACAGATGTGTAGGGCGTGTGATATCATGTTACTATTGTGTACTTGCTTGAATAGTGCATTCTATCTCAAATGATAAAGACATAGCTCATAACAACTCCTAGCACATTTATAAGGGTGTAAACCACACTGCAGGAGAACTGCCTGTAAAACAATACTCCTACAGCAGTTGTAAGATAAGCATAGTGTATTTTCATAGGCCTTTTTACTGACCTTCTGTCAGAGTCTTGTGACAATGTGGTGGTCTCTCCTGAGCAAAGCTTGAAGGCTCATCATTGAAAAATCTGCAAGATTGACACAGAAAATACTTTGCAGGTGGGTTTGTACCAAGCACTAGCACCAGTTACCCCATATGTTTATCTCGTTACATAAAAAAGCACTGTAAGGGTAGTACTCACTGTTGCAGCTCCTTTTTTGTGGATACCTAAATGTATTAGCTTGTTGATACTATTAGCTATTAGCTCGTTGCATCAGTCACCTCTTTTCCTGTCTTAATAATGAATTTTCATCTTGAGTCTTGTTCTATTTGTGGGCAATAAACTTTGCAACACCCCATTTGCTTTTGTCACCATAAATGCCCTCACACTGAGCATCCTGTTGAATTGTCAGATCCATTCCTGAAAGAAGGGAAGCTTCTCCTCAAAAAGCCATTGGAAATGCTCTGCTTGGGCCGTGAAGGTGGGCATTTGTAGTGACAGCACTGTGTCCTAGGCAGAACTAGTAACATTATCATTTATTATATCTGCTATTCTCTTTCAGCTTTAAAATCCTGTGTTGAGCTGCTCATAGGTTTGTCAAGGACATTATCAGAAAAGCTGTTTAGGCTCTAACATGCCCATGGTGTAGGCTTTGTATTTGGCAAGAACACAGACATAAGTTGTTCTCTTGCAAACCCCGCAATTACCCATCCACTTTGGGGCCATACCAAAATACTCAGGAGCTGGGGAACACCAGATCTGTAAAATTTTCAATTGCTTCACTGCTACATATGTATTACTTGACTGTATCATTTAGTGTACATGTGTTATGGTTTTAGCCATAACATGGTAATTTTGCACTTTTGTTCTGGAGCTCTGTTTAATGCACTGGAATAGAAAGTACTTATTCAATGAGAAATTTTCCACCATTTTTCTCACTCAATCTGTCATAATGTCATATCTATTGTATTTTCTTCCAGTAAGATACAGAACTGCAGACTTCACCAGTGTTTTTTCTTGCATGGTCATTCTGGCAGACTGTTTCTAAAACACTAGCACAATTATTATTTTAAAGTATTGCTACAAAAGTAAGGCATGCCATTATCTTCAGGTAACAAGRGGGAATTCTGAGATCCAAACAAGCTAAAATAAAATTATCCACAAAGCTTACATGTCTCCTATGAGAGCAGTTTAGGACTTGATTTTTTATAACTACTTAGCACTATGCCATACTTCATTTACCCACTTATAGCTGTCATTTACTTCAGATCCAGATTTAAGTATTCAGTGTGTTGATAAATCAGATTCTCATCAGACATTGAAAAAATTGGTTAGTGGCCACCTATGATTAATCTAAGTAACTCACACAGCATCAATTATAAACTCGGGGCAAGGTTACAATTTAGCTTTCAAGACAGCATTCAATTGCCTTAATCACTGACCTGTTCTTTTCTCCCTGGAAGGCTTTGCTGCATCACTGTTCAAATTCTGTCACAAATATGGAGGTAGTCCTACTAAATGCATACTGTAGTCTCTTGAATATCACAAACTCAGTTCATGCCCATGCTTTATGCAAAAAGAGCCAGGGGCCCTATGAAATAAATAGTACATAATCCCAATTTTGCAGAAATGCATTTACAAAAGGTGCCTTTCTAGCCCTTTGGCTGATTAACACCATGACCTTAACAATAGTGTTAATGTAATATTTGTGTATGCATAATTATAAAATGGACACACTACTGAATTATATGTGATCCCATGAAACAGAAACTTATCAGAAGGTAACATAAATTTAAAAATGAAATCAATATGACCGATTCAATGGATAAATCTCCCACCTTATCCTGCCAGGCTTACCTGATATAACCCTTTTTTAGACATTAAAAGTAAACATTACTGTCACAACAAGAAAATCAAACAAACAGTCTATATTGAGCTTCACTTTGAAGCTGACCTGTTAATTATTCACTAGACTAAGTTCGTTAGATAAACTTAGCTACTCTTTTACTTCTTGGAATATCTCTGAGCATGATGCCAGTCTTTCTTGGGAACTTGTTTTGGGTGTTTTCTTCCATGCACTTTTGTGACAATTTTTCTGCTTTTCCTTGCTGCTTAACCTTCTGTAAGAGTAGTCTGGCATTAGAAATTGTACAGTGTTGCTTCATGGCTGTGTCCCTTGAATGATTGTATGGGTGCTCTGACAATGTTTAGAAAGATGTGAGCAATTTGAGTGAAAGCATCTTTCCACATGCTTGTGCAGAAAGGTACAATTTTGTCACATGAGGGTTGAGTATTCTCTCCCCACAAGCTTCTGGAATAGCGGATTGTGCACCTTTTCATAAATCACAGAATCACAGAATAATCTGAGTTTAAAGGGATCCAGAAGGATCATCGAGTCCGACTCTCAAGTGAATGACTCATACAGAGATTGAACCCACGACTTTGGTGTTATTAGCAGCATTCTCTGACCAACTGAGCTAATCCCAAAATAAGTGTTAGTGCCCATCCACAACTATAACATTTCAATCAAATTTTTTAGAGAAAGTGTAAATCACTCTTATTTTAGGGGAATTTTGTCTTAATTTGGCCATATGACTCTCCATTAGTAGACTGCACTTCCCTGAGTAGTATTTTGTAATGGGTGTATTAACATTTTCTGAGAACTTTCAGGAATTTTTCCGTCATGGATCTTTTAGTAACTCTAATTATTCACTATCTCAGCAAATTGTTCTTCATACCTGTTCTGTCAAATTTTGAAAGGAGTCTATAAAAAAGGCTCGCATTAAAGAAATTATGTAGTTCCACCATGTAAAGTAAAAAAACTCTGCTATGCAAAAATTACTTATCAAAATCTGTTTAGTTTGTTAGCTACTTCCAAGGACCAGTGCCATCACTTACCTTTTTCACTCATTTGTCTTACTCTTCAAATATTCCTCCAAGCCAAACAGCTCAGCAGGAATACAGGGCTCATCTATCAAAACCCAGAGGGTTTGAGGTATTGATGAAGAATTAAATGGCAGAGTGAGAGTTGGCAGGGGAATGGAAGCTCATATCGTATGTAGCCCGTGAAAGATACATAGGGCTGTAGAGCTGCTGGGGCGAGCCTGAGCATAAAAGGGACAGAAAACATTTTTCTTCACCACTGCAGTGTGTGGCACCACTGCAAATCATCAGCTCTTAGTAATGACCACTCCCAGTAATTAAGTGATTGCTTGCTGGGACTTATGGCAGTTTTGTTCATTGTTAATATTTACTACAAATGTGAATATAAACTTGGGARAAACAAAACAACATACTTTATGAAGATAAAAATATTTCTTTTTTTTTATTCCTGACCATTTAAGATATTGGATGAGTTAACACTGAAGGCAAAGGGTAACTACCAAACTCTAGGCTGCATTAAGCACACCTCTGAATGATGCACATTGCCTGAAATATGAGCAAAAGTAGGGAAAACACATACTTTTACATACAAACTGCATAGMCGAAATACTGAAAAAGACTGCATTTCTAAATTGTTAGTACATCATTGTGCATTTACAGTTAAATGCCAGTTTTCAACGGCTGAAATCTACAAATTTCTCTTCATTCAGTCCAATTCATGTCCAATGCAGCACTACACTCATAAGAAAACAAAGACATTTTAACATTTGTCATTTTAGTTTTATCTTAGCATTTAACTGAAGTACGTCTTTCTTTGGATCTATATGCAACAAGCTGCACAAGCTTGATAAATTTCTCTCAGCAAGCTACAACTTTTACATCTTTCTAAGGAGGCATACCAATCTGTAGATTTTTTGTTACTTTTGTCTCTCCAGAATTCCAAAGAAGACTTAAGTTCCAGCATCACCAATTATAAGGSTTATAAATTATGTTCCTACAAAATAGAATATGTAATTGATTGGAATGTAACTGGATAAAACAAAATTGAAACAGAGGCATGTTTATATACCCTTTAAATATGTCCCTGGAAATTTATTGATCTATAGAGATGAGAAAAGTTGGCTTGTTACTCAATTTCACATCCATTACAGAGATGCAGGGCCAAACCATGCATATTTTAGTATCTTAGTCTATTTTGGTTCAAGCAAACATTTCATTGAATAGCATCCACTTTTTCAAGTTGCTGTAAAGAGTCCTGTGCATTTTGATGTACACGCAGACTCCGCTCTCATTYCTGTACCTCCTCTCTCTCTGTCCTTGAAAGTGGTATAGACTCAGCCTCACCAGACTGAACACAACCTGATACCTCTGCAAAGGCATCCTAGAAGGTGGTAGTGGCCCAGCATGCCCCACAGTGCATAGACACTATTCCTCAGCACTGAGACATGCCACCCCTGGCATCCTCATTTCTTGACTAGTTGCTCTGTCACGAGGCCAGATGCTCAGAATGGAGCAGCATGAGTTGCAAAAGGAATCAGGGAACTTGTGAAYGAGAATCACATATTCATAATTTTGCAGCTGGAAAGTTTCCCGTTAACCTAGCAACAGAGCTGGCCCAGGACAGCATCCAGCACATCACAGAGCAGAACTGTTTCAAATTTAAGAAGCCAAAGCCAGTGTACTTGTACAGCTGMGTTAGAACAAATTGTCAGACAGGTTACATCCTGATGGTGTGGAGGAGTTACACCTACATGGTGAGGTTGTGACAGCAACACCTGAAGAAACATGAAAGTCTTAATTCGCTCACAAATCCCACCAGCCTGCAGGGGAGGAATGCTGGCTGTGTAGGACTTACAGGCTGTCGGGTCACATCCTCAGTTCAGTATGCTTGTTATTTCCTTCTTCTCCCAAAATTTAACCAGTAGACCTCAGAAGTGCACAGACCAGTAGGACTTACCAGGGACTCTGCTGTTTTTTCTAGACTCCCACACACTTTTGTCTGAAATAGTAGTTTAAATAGGCTTGGTACCATTCTTTGGCCCTGAAGACAACTGGTATTGAATGGCCAACAGCCACACTGTTTAATACTGCAAAATATGTTTACATCCAAAACCATGAAGAATTGTCTCTTGCTTGTGTTAAACCTCAAGATGCTTGGCAGATTTTTGGGAAGAAACCAGGGAAAGCCCTAAGCCCAAGCCATTGTATTTCTTTAGATCGTAATGAACTTAATGCAGAGGCTGTTTCCATCTCCACAGATGCTGCTGGTGGGATGTCTTTCTCTCAGGCTGCTGCAAAGCTGCCTCCACACGCGCAGTGCCAAGTCTTTTAGCACAGCAAGGGAGCACAGTTCCATTCAGACAGCCAGGGAGGGCCTTCTGCCTTAAGTATGCAACATACCAGCAATAAAAAAGTGGAGAACAGGCACTGCCAACCTCTGCTTCTGTGACAATTTAGGAGCCAAAAAAAAACAGGCAGAGAAAAGAGCCAGACAAGCAACTTCTTTGGGAGACCATTCTTCCCAATCTCAATCATAAATGACACCATTGTTGAGCCTCAAAGCATGGCATACTGACACTGCATTTCAAGTTGCCTTCATGAAAAAGGAAAGGTAGCCAACCTGAGCACAAGGTAAAAAAACCCAGCATCCCAGCAAAATTTGCTCCAACTACAAACTCACCTCACTGGAATGAAGGCAGAGTTGGCAGAATTTCCTGGAGCTGAGGAGCTCCTTCAGTGAGAAGYTTCTTCATGTCCCTCTGTCTACACATCCTCATATTTATGTCTGGAAACTCTTTTTGGCATGATTTGTTTATGTGATGTACTATGCATTTTGTCTGCATGGTTTTGTTTTCCTATTTTGTTTTGCTTTTCTAAGATTTTTTTGTACTTTGACCTAGAATTCCCTTTTCCTGTTTGAATAAACATGTTTGAAGTCTTAAAGGTCTGTTGATCTATCTTGGTTTTCAAAGTATTCTAGGGCTCCTAAGGCTTCATCTCCTTGCATGACCAGCTGCTGCAAGGCAGCACAGACATCTCCCGTGGAATTCAGGGTCCAAAAATAGAAGACAGCATAAAGAACAGAGAGAGGACTCCAAAAGACTGAGAAAGGCTTTCGGAAAAGGAGAAAGCAATATAGCCCGGATGGAGACTTCATTTTTAAACTGGAAATTTAGTTTTAACAGTTAGATGTATCTTATGCAGGTATGCCAGAACCCAAGTTCCGAAGGTCACAATCTTTGGTCAGACTAGCGGAAAATGACTTTCTGTTCAAGGCAGGGGAAAACTTGTATTTCATAGAATCATAGAGTAGTTTGGGGGCATAGACAGCCATGCGGAAAGATTCCTAATTGAAGGTCTTGGATTTCTTRCTACCAAATCCAAAGTAACCATGGAGGACAGGGCCTCTTTTTTCCAATGTGCTTCATGGTCCCAGGGTGTGAATGAGGCAGTCAGGGTTAGATTATCAAAGAYATTACAAATTCTGCAATGAAAACCCACAAACGTCCCACCAAAGTATGATGCGGATGCAGCTGGTTGGTCTGTCAGGACATACTGTTTACATGCCACAAGACTTGGGAATCTGAGGTCATATTCATTGCTACTAAACCAGTAAAGGTACAGGTTTGAAGCAGTATAAGTACAGGTTTACAGTCCTAGAAATACAGAAGAGGAAATGAAACGAAAGATGGCAAGGGATCCTTTAATCCAGAGATTCTTAATCTGTAGGAAAGATTTTTGCCAAGGCACTAGCAAGAAGACGTAAACCATTCTCACTACAGAGTTATGTTCTGTAATGAGCCTGTTAAAGAGACACTAATTAACTCTAAATAAGACCATAAGACACATGAGACCTGTTGAGATGTGTTGCTCCAGTCTTCTGCCTCTTATAACACAATCTGCACTGACAGACTTGTCTACATCCTGTGACATTGAATCATGTCAGAATTGATGAAGAATCACAGAAATGGACATTTAGACGGATGTGCTGCTGATGGTGGGGATCTCCTTTAGGTAAGTGGGAGTCTGACCACACTGGTGATGCTACAGGTACCTCTCATCAGAGGGACTAGACTGAATACAGTTGCTTGACACAAAACACCTASCTCCTTGACTTTCACTTAACTTGCAGAAGTTTAATCCATTTCTTTCTGACAAATGAGAACTGAGGTCTACATGCAGCCCTGTAATTTCAGGAACACAAGTATACTTGTAGTATGATTTTATTGGCTAGGTTCATAGTAGGTTGTCCTAGCAAATGCCAGTATTGAAAAACCAAACCTAGACAAGGGTCTAAAGAATAGATTTGATAGTGCAAAGTTTTATACAGTTAAATTAAGTTTTCATATTTATTTTCATTTTGTCAGTGTTCTGTCTGCTTCCTATTGCTAGATGTAGTGTTAAGGGTTGAGTTTATCTACTTCCTGATTTACTGCGAAGTTATAGGAGACCACCAAAACTGCTTATATATCAAAGCTACCAAAGGTATCGTAGAACACATCAAGCTTTATAAGAAACAGAGCAAGAAGGTGAAACAGTTACTCCAATAAAACTGGAAACAATTAGTTGATGGTTAAATCCTTGAAAATGTTCTAGAGGATATGATACAGGACATATGTCTGTCTTGTGGTAACGTTTAGAGAATTTAAATATAACAACCCACTCAGAGTGGGTATAACCAAAGAAAAGTGAGAGGAAAAGAAACTGAGAGAAGTGCTGGATTAATTTCACATATCATTGTCAGAACAAATGCAGAAATAGATTATTTGAACTCAGCAAGAGAATCTTGAAATGTCTAGGACTGGGTTATGCAAATCTGAAAATGTCACCTCCACTTGGTTGCTCACACTTTCCTTCAATTAGACTTTCCAGCAGCTTAGATCCTCCATATCAGTCAARAGAGAAGAGCTTATAATTGGCTACAAGTGTTCATATTCACTCCTTCGCCTCGGAGAAAATGAACTGCTGTCAGCAATTTAAGGTGGTTATCAATCCTGCAGCCACAGTCATAAGCTGTCCTCACTTGTTAATGCAGCAGCTGCTGCCAACCTGAGCGAGAACTGCTGCCACATGATATTTGACCAACCCACTTTAAGCCCCTTCAGGACTGCCAAAAAGGTACTGGCCTGCAGTTGGAGAAATAATCGTTGAAAAGAACAGCTTGCCATTAGCTACGGTTTTCTTATAAGTCACCTCTGGGAAGAAAGTAGTTCTGTGTGTCTGAAAGAGCTTTGGTATTGGAGCTGGGTCATGCACAGCAAGGTTAAAGTTAGGCAAGCTGCCAGAACAAAGTCGTTTTGCTCAGCATTGGCTTCAGCTCACACATCTGCTCTGTAATTCACCAGCTTGGTGCTGTCAGCCTTTGGAAGGACCAGTGCCCGAACAGAATGCAAGATGACTATTTCTGAATACTTCTGAGGATCTGGGTATAGGTACTTTTTGGTTTAACAACAGAGCTCTATCTCTGTAATCTCATCTGGATGGTCCAGGGATGGACCCCTGAAGTAAAAGCTTTTTTTATGAATACTGTTGGAGAGATTCATTCTCAAAAAACCACCTTTTTTTAATTTTATTTCCTAAACCCCCTAACTTCTTTATAAAGTGGGKTTTTTTTTCTGATTAGCTTATTAAAGAAAATGTTCACAAATAAGTGCAGCTCAAATTCAATGGTTTAAATCTTCTTAAGCATATTCTTTTACGCACGATTTGCAATATGCAGAATTTCAGGCAAATGTGGACAAGATGGTTGTGCATCAATCAAAACAGGCATATAGAGCAGGGGCAGCTAGTCAGACATAAATTAAAAGTCAACAAGAAAGAACGAGTCCTGTGCTCAAATTTAGCACATAGTTAACTGTGATTTTGTCTGTATATCACGGATAGAGTTTTATATTTTTTTATTTGTCTGAAAGTGTAGTGCTTACAAWAGAGACATAAAATATCATCTGAACCAAACAGCATTTCTGAGTATAAAAGCAGTGATTCAGATACAATTCATCAACTTCATTCATTTTAATTGTAACCCAGTCTAAAATTATATCCTTTTCTATTACACCATAATGATTTCTTTAATTTGCCAGAAGTACCAAAAAAAAGCAAAAAGAAGATCAGAAAATCTTATTGCAGAACTTCACAATTTTCTCACGAAATGTAGTTGCAAAATACTGTTCTAGTAGTAATTTGTATCAAAGTGTAAGTGATTTTATGGTTTTGAAATTGAGAGGCACTTTGATACTACTGAAACAGATAGTATTTGGTAATTTTTAAAGGACTGTCTCCTTTCCCTCATTTATTTTGGATTTCTCAAAGGAATTGTTTAAACTCAAGCACTTAATCCATGTTAAAACTTTCATTTGTGTCATAGTCAAGTAACCTTAGAAATTAGGACCTAATTGTGTAATTTGGTCCTATCATCCCCTCACTACAAACACTGGAGCTCAAAACCAGGAGATTGAGCAACTGAAGGTTTCTGCCCAAGGAGCAGGGCTCGCAAGAACCACCAGGGTGGCCCTGGCAGAACCACAGAAGCACAAAAGGGCCTGTGAAGCAGCTGTGTTCCCAGTGAGTGAACTCCTCTCCCTGTGGTTTCCCTGCTGTACTATTCCAGGTAGTAAATGAAATCTGGCTCACCCTGTTCTTTGCACTGGCAGCAGGCTCAGCTTGGAAAGGAGCATCCCTTGGCTGCCTTATGGCTCCAAATTCCATCTTCTGCAAATTTGCATCTTGCCAAAGGATCATTAGAGTAACTTTTGTCATTTTGGGTTTCTAAGAAGAAAAAGGCACAATCTTAACAGGCACCTAAAAAACCTCACCTTTTAAACTTTTTTAAAAATTTTTTACAGAACTGAAGATCTGAAAGCAAGCATTTGAACCTTAAGAAATCTGTAATAAAGTTTGGAAATGCACCATTAGCACTGGCCTTTTACACATACACATATCCGAGCTATGTGGAAATCTGACACAGGCAGATATTTGTTTGTTCAGCTGCTTCTCTCATGGATCTGTGGTGCTGCGAGGCAGGCAGGCAGAATTAACCCCTGTTGGCACTGTTCCCAYGGCCACAGTAAGGAGGCCCCAGGCTGCAGTGCCTTGTCTGTGTCTGCAATTCCCTTAGTTTGCCACAGGCACGTTCTTGCTTTGTCAAGGGTGAAGTCCTCAAGGCCRTGACTGCAATCATGCCAGCTCTTGTATCTCCTTTGAAAGATGTCTCTTGCTCCTACACAGAACTAAAGGGCCTGTAGGACCACTGCCTGCTGCTGTCTTACAGCGTCTGCACTCTGATCACTCTATTACAGCAAGCTACAGCTTGTGAGATTGACAAAGGTGGCAAAAACCTCCAGGTATCTCCAGATTCAAGGACAGCAAAACACATCCTCCCCCATGGTTTCTGGAGGCCATTTGGCTACTGGATCTCCTTCACTGTGCTCTTCAAAAGTTGTGCCAGCACCAAATGAATCTGTGATTTTCTGATGCACTGGAAGCATGACAGATGCCACCATCAAACTCAGTTTTGCCAAGTCTTAATAGTTCTGGATATGGATCATGAGCCCCTCCTGGTGATTTACATTCATGTGGTACTAATTTCTGGACACAAAAGGTTACCTTCATGGGTCTATCTCAGACACTGCTCAGTGCTCGAGAGGTATCACACCTCTTTCCGTTTCCCTTTTCCAAGTCTAGAAATGTATGGGCATTTTTTCTTGAAAGCTGTTTCTGCCAGRCTCCTTTAGATCCATGGCACAGCAGTCTGGTGTTAGTAACTCTGTTGTGGCTGTGGATGTAATGAAAGTCTGCAGGCCACCATCACCTGCTACTTTCCTGTCTGGTGAAAATCTCTACCATCCTGGAGGTATGCTTTGAGGAAGAATTGTAATGCCACACAGATTTTCACCTGAATTTTGAAATAATTTTTTCATTATTTTTTGCATAGGCACTAACTATAGCTCTGTGGAATCTTTCAGGTCTGTTAGTACAGCTCTCAAATTTGAAGATCACCAAAAAGTTTCATAAGATTTTAATCTGAATACAAAAACAAAAGTCAAGTAGAAAATCTAAAAATGAGTAGTACATACTCTATTACCTTTCTTTTTCTTGTTTTCAGATTTGCATACATAAAAAAAGCAGGTGTACCCATTTCAGTACAATCTATTTAAATTTTTTTACCAAATCTTCAGCTGTAACAAGCGACAATAACATTTTTTCAAGTTTTTTAATACAGTTTGACAGGTAAGACTATGAAAGCAGTAGCTCATTATTTTATATTTATGAACCAAGCTGAGATTCTATAATATCCTGTCCTGATGTGATCTATTGTTGTACTCTTATTTGCAGCCACTTTTATCTGACTGCTGCTAGAAATTCTACCCATAGGTGCTGATGCGTTGCCTTTGAATACAATCAGGTATTGTTGCCTGTTCTCTCAGTTTGATTTATTTTGGGTGATAAATGAACATCTTGAGGCAGTCATCAGACTTTAATTTGACTGAACAGATCGTAACTGAAAATCACAATTTTCCTGRAGCGCTGTTGAAGAGCAGCCAGTCATTTCACATTTACCCATACATTGTTGGCTGTTTATTGGTTCTCTGCAATATGCACGACAATCCTTTTTCCGGTATTTACGGCACTACTCACGTATCTTACTATCAATGTTTTATAAGCTACCAGCAGCAGGAAAAAAATTTACTCACAGAGCATGTGATACTGGGAAGAACATAGAAATGCAACAGGGTTACCTGTACACATCCAAAAATATACCAGGTTGCTTTATATACTATTACAGCTAAAGAATCCTTTATAGCTGCATATTATACATTTTTTGTGCCTTTTTTTTTTTCCCCTTAAAGCCTCTGGAGAGCCTCAGGTTTGAGAAACACTATACTTTTCCTTGCAATGCTCTTTTAACACAGCTGCATACAGGTCTTGTTCTGCTGTTACATTGATGTAAAAATGTTGTCAACAAGGGATTTGCTTCTGGTTTATAAGACTGGAAATGTTCTATCTCTTTCTTCTCCCCATTGCTGTCTTTGCTTTCCTCTGCCTTTCTTTCATACAGCCCATACCTATTGAGCTGGAGCCCCTTCCTCTTCCATTTCATAGTTTCATTGTGTTTAAGGACTAGTAAATAAACTTGTCCAAGCTTCTGTGCAACAGCACCCACAGGATATTGGCCTCTGCTGAGCCCAAAGACTTCTCTCTGGCTGAATAATATCTTCCAGGAAACACCTGATCTCACTTTGAAGGCATCAAAAGAGGGAGACCCTGCCACTTCCTTTGCCAAACTGCTGCATTTTCCCATAATCTCAGTTTTCCATTTTATAGACAATGTCATCCAGAATGATATCTTTCCTTACTTTTGGTCACTGTTAATCACATGTAGAGTTCTAGTAAAGATGATACACAAGAAAGGAGCCTTTCTTATTATAGCAACCACATCAACTAGAGCAGCAGCTGATTTTAACAGAATTTATTTACTTTAAAAGAGCAAAATTTTCTGCCTGCGTTCTAATACAACAGAATAAGTACGGTCAGTTTTTTCATGAAAAAAAATTTGCAAGGGCCAGAATGTCCTTGCTATTTTCATAGAAACCCCACCAGAATGCTCTTCCCTCCACTCTAAGCCCAGTAACCACTGCAGGCTTTACACTCTGGGGAACATGGGCTGCACCATCAACTTCTCTGCTGGGACGTGTAGGGCTCCACGGGGACAGGAAGAAGCTTGGGTTGTACATTTTTTTCTCTAGGTGTAATGCACAGCACAGCAAGGCATCTTTTGTGCCCCTTAATTCATCYCAGAAAGGATATGTGTGATCTTAGACAGTACTTCTGTGTGGCAATCCTTCTGTACCACTGTAGCTCTAAGATAGCTTCTGTATGGGAAGTTTAAAACTTACACTGTCCTCACAAAGGTTTTGAACCCTGAAAACTATCGATCTTTTGAAATTTGATCCTTTGTACCTACTTAGTACCAGTTTTAGTACTGTGAGATAAAAAGCAAGACTGCTGGAGTCCTCGAAAGTCAAAATCCCCTTGCTAGGTGCACCCTATAGTAGCTGATGCTTTACATAGTTTTCTGTTCAACTATTTATGTACCATTTTTCTGATAAGCTTGTTTATTTTTGGTATAGATGCAGGGGAAAGTCTGACATTTCCTAGCACTTTTGAGAGGAAATATGTTTTTACACCAATGTTTGGGGTTTTTTAATTTTTCTCTGTGCACCCCATTCTGAACAAAGTCCTGGAACACAGTTTCACCTGTCAAAATCCATGAACTTCCTGCTAAATTAATTTACAACTATATAAAAGATGAAAAAAAAACAATTGTATGACCTGCTGCCACAAGCAGATTGATCTTCAGAGAAAAGCGTTTGTGGCCATGGCTTGCTTTGAAACCATCATGGAGTGCTGTTGAGAAGTATTTTTCACTGCTCATGCTTACAAGTCAGGAAAGCAAGGTAAAAAACGTGGTGATGATAATAACTAGGTATGGACTCTGTGCTGAGCCTCTTTAGGGAAGTAACTTTCAAAGATATGTGTGGAACAAAATACCTGCTGAATGCATGTTACAGTATGTTATGGCATACATCTTTTGTGTAGTTTGACCTATAGATCCTATTTATTCAGAGTCTCACTGCAATCGCTTCTGCAGTTGCCTTATGTTTTATGGGATGGCTGAAAAGTACATGATGTAATTGTGAGAAAATCTGTTTGGAAGGTGAACTGACTTACATTTTAAATTGCTTATAACTTCTTGTGGAAAATACTTGTATTTTATTTGGAAGAAAACCTCAAATGCTGATTCCGTTGCATCAAGGACTGCTGCTGTCAGTCCCTGGCATTAATTCCGTTGGAGAGAGACTGAACTGGTGAGGAAGTTCAGAATATTGCTCCATTTTCCAAAAATGTGTTCAAAACAACATCGTATACTTTTCAGCTGTAACCTCTACTGCCTCTCTTCCCAGCATCAAGTGAGTGAGACACAGAGGATTGCTGGAAGAACCAGAGCAAATATGCATTAGAGCGTCTGGAAGCACAGCATGCCAAGTTACATACTGCACTGCTCAAAGTCCACTGGAATTCTGAGAAACCGGAAACAACACCAACTTTATCCTGAAACTCCCTGTTCTTCAGATATAAACAAAGTTCTACTATCTGCCCAGCCTTCTGTGAGTAATCTCTACATAGTACTCTCTAAGGAAAACTTGACTTGACTTAAACAGTCTCCAGTGAATATCAAACTGAGTACACCTTCCATAAGCTATTGTAAATTCTTATATGATTCTCTTGCAGGGAAATACTCCACCCCATAGACTGAGCAGCAGATGGGCTGCTGGGCTCAGAGCATCCTCGAGCCTGGCTTTGCAAGGTGGGCAGGATGAAAGGCCTTTCCATGCTACGGGACACACTCGGGACTAAAGGCCTGCCTTGGCAGGAGTGCCAGCCCAGAATGCAAGGCCAGCTCAAGGTCTACTTGAATAGTCATCCCTACTGGCAAAGCTTTGCAGTTCAGACTGAGTCATACACAAGGTTGTACTTATGCTCTCACATTAGGGGACRGTTTTCAACCCGGATGCTGTTGATGCTCATATGGAGGGGGGAGCTGATGTGGTCCCTCTGCTGTAACTGCCATTTTCTGCACTCYGAAGCATGTCTGACTATCTCTCTGCTTTTTTTTTTTTTTGCATTCCTGTGAATTAAACCATATGCATGTTATTCAAGTAGGTTAATTTGAGCTAACCACTGCAGTAAAGTCAAGCCCTAAAAGAATATTATCCTGTTTCTGCTGAACCACATGTAGGAGGAGCACAGCAACAGGAGTACACTTGTTCATCCTATCTTATATTTCCAGCCAAGGCATTCAGCTGCCTTGATATGAAATAGCCCAAAAGTAAATTTTCTTCATTGATATGTAATGGTGGAGTTGTATTCAAAAGATCTGTGTCAGCAGCTCCTTGTTTCAAGCCTTCATATTAAAAAACATTACGAATGCTATTTTATGCCTGTATGTTCAAGCCAAGCAATTTATGGTGTTTAAAAATTAATACGGATTGAAAAGCCTTTGATAATGCAAAGCTCAGCACTCTGGATTTCCTTTTGCTCCTTTATATGTTCTGCCAAAATATTTGTTAACCAGCTGTAACCTCTACCCCAGTTTCACTGGGTACTAAAATAGACTGTTGTGCTGTAGATGTGTTTCTCTGCTTTTAATTTGCTGTTCACGTATATTACAGCGTGTAGTAACCAAGAGCCTTTTGTAGGGCAAAGGTAACCCAAAGGAATACAGCAAAAACAGCAAGAGGAAAACACTGAAAGTTAAATCCTACATTGAAACATTGAAAGCAACATCCTCTGACATTTAGGCAAACCCGAGTTCAGATTTCTGAACCAAACACTCATGATCATGAGTCACGTCTAAAGCATTTTCTATCCAGTCTCTTTTTCAAATTTCCTATAAGCTCTCTATATTCTGATTTAATGTATAAGCAAGGAATTTTAATGTGTATTAAGCTAATATGCTTCAGGACCTCACCACAATTATGACAAAAATGAATTATTCTCATTTTGCCTTCTTTAATGCAGCTTAGAACAGTTTAAATCCTCCTGAAAATAGACAAAACAAGCTAGAATAATTCTCTTGATATGTATTAATAATAATATACAAACCAAATGCTAATTCAACTAAAATCCCCCAGATCAGGTTAATGGAAAAAAAAGACTCCAGGGCAGAGTCTTATAAATGTAATCTGCAATATGCAGCATATTTTGTCTAAGGGTCTTATAAATATTAAACCCCAGAATGCAATACATCATTGCAGTCTTGACTAAAATGTTTACCCTCARACAGAGAGTCAAGGTCACAGTCACAATTTCAGAATTCAGGACTATTCCCTGATTCAACAGCCATGTCCCTAAAGACCAGCAAAAAAACGAGCCATTGCAGGCTGGACAAGGTTGCCCAAAGGTAACAATTATAGGCTGCATCAGGCTGCAGAATAAATGATCTGCACCATCCTGATTAGCCTGCAGATTGGGAAGGCATTAAGCATCATTGTATTGCAAATTTCTAATTACATTGTGCWTCATGCAAGGCTCTTTGTCTCTGTGGCTGGAAKCCATAGTTAAGGCTTTTTTCCTCTATTTTATGCTTCTTAATGTATTTTTCATAGGAAACCAATGGGATATATCTTAAAAACATATTGTTTTAAGAATGTGTTGGGATTCCTAGCAACATGAAGAATACCAAACCTCTGTGGATTTTAATGGCTTAACCAAGTTTGTTGATATTGGATTTAAAGCTGAGAAAGAACATATCTCTGCTGCTGGAAACACTGGGACAGTTCTGTTCTTAACTTATTTTCTTTTGTACATAAACTCTCCCATTTCCATTATCCCTATGTGCTTGTACAAGTCTTTTTAAAATACTGTATTGTAGAAACAAAATTTTCTCTTAATGTACTCTCTGTATTTATATATTCCAATGCATACACTCCACCTTAAAACTAAATGCTGAAAAGTCACACATACATATATATAATTTAATTATTCATAAATACAAGTGACATTTAAGAAATTTACCATAAGACTGAAACCAGCAAGTTGCCAGAGAAAAGCAAAGTACTTTGCAGAAAGTGAAAAAAAACCCCACTCTTGTTACTCAGCCTTATGCCCAGATGTCAAAGAAAAGAAAGATGTATTTAAAGGCAAGATTTCATCAGGAATGTTTTTCTTACATACAGACATGCCAATCTTTCAGAAAATATACATGWTCTAAGGGAAGAAAATATCTACTCTTTGATAGAAGAGTATAATTTGCAAAGGTTTGAATAGTTATGCTTGAACCACTGAGGTGGACTGCTTCTGTGGACAACAGGTATTTTTCTGGTATCTGTTACATGTCCATCAATACAGAGTTGTTTTCAGACTTAATCAAGAACAAAATAACAGAATCAATAGGCTAAACACGATATACAATTGTTATCTCCAATTTCTTCAATTTCTTTAAGAAGCTTTAGAATCCTACTGCAAACTATTAGTCTTATTTTCATTATCGTGTCATGTATTCAAAATATTAATGTATGCATAGAAGTAAAGAAAACACTGTAAGGGTTTTGAAAGGAATGTGTATGCCTGTGCATGTCTCACAGTTCTGCCTAGCTCATTACATGATTTTTATTTTGTTCATTTGGTGGGGATGGGGATTCTTTGGCAGAATAATGTGTTCACTGTTTTAATGTGGACACAAGCATAAAAGCTAGAAAATTAATTGTTTGGACAAAAACTGCTGACTCAACCACTCAGCAGTATTTCTCGTTCTTAAAATTATCTTGTATCAACACATAGTTTTATGACTCATACATGATATAAAGGATGAAGATTAAGAGTAATCTGAATCCTAGATTAGAGAAGGTATTAAACCTAAATTTGTACACTTTTCTAATTTTCTAKTTTACCTTTCATGTAAAGAAAGTGTGAACTCTCAAATTTCAATTACATATGAAAGATATTGAACCATCAATGTCCATTGAGGAAACTGCGATCGGTTAGAAACACAGTGAAAAAAAGCAGAAAATAGGAAAGATAGAATGTCAGGTGAAAGATACACATTTGAGCTAAATTCCACTTTTACGTATGTGGGCACATCTACATGGGAAAATCAGTGTGCTAGGTTACGTCACATTATGGTTTCTCCACACTGTACATTAAGTCTGAAATAATTTGCCCCATACTGAATGTCAGGTCATCTGTATCACACAAAAGTATTTCTAGGGCTAACATAGGAAATCGCATTTTTGAGAGATAAGGGAGGGTATGAAATTAGAGAACGTTACCTTCCCTGCACTAAGACTGTCGCACCTCCTGCTCCTGGTGGCCCTGTTTCTTTATGAACCTACTCAGGCATTGATTCACCAACCAACAGCACTTCATACACAAGATCTAGAGTTCCTTCTCAGGAGCCAGGGCCATTAATTTCACTTCTGTGCAAGGCTGTGCAGCTAAAAGGCCCCTCTAGGCACCAGGCTCTCTCCACGTACAGGAATGTGCTGGTGCTGTGTTTCTTCTGAGTGACATTGCAGCTGAGCTCCTGCCAGGTCACCCAAGGCACCTGGTGGTCTGATTTCCATGCTGTTACCCAATACACCAAGCTCCATAACTGGGTCAGGAAAACAGGGAGAACTATTTTAATCAGTCAACCCCCTCTTCCTTCATTCCTCATGTTCTGCGCATGCCTCCTACACAGACATTTCTTATGGAGCAGTTCATCCCTGCCATGCCTGTGTCCTGACTTGACTCCCACTAACCTCCATAGGCAGGCAGTTCTTTAGTACTCGAAAAGGCAGCTCAAGAAGAGTGTGAGTTTGCTCTGGTTGCTTTATGAGGTGACACACAGACTAGCTGGCTCAATGACTGTGTCCTGCTAAGGTGATCCATCACACACGGCTCATGAACGCCCGGTCCGTGGCCAGGGCAGAGGGACTACAGAGTATTTGTGCACATATTGTGTGATCATAGCCAAAAGCACCCATAGGGAAAGGTGGTGGGAACGTGCCAGCAAGATTTGTATGAACACTTTAGCTTTCTGTTCAGGAACTTCTAGAGATAGGTAACTCATTACRTGAGTTTAATTGAACAGGCCTCCTGACTTTGCTAGGATTGGGAAAACAGTATAGCCTATGTCAGTCTCCATATGCAGAGCACTCTCCTGAGAATGTTGTGCTCTTCTGCAGCACATGCTTGTTGCAAAGASAAAGGGAATAAACCTTTTTTTTTAATCTCTATCAAGCAACAGCAGGAAAAGAAGGAGGGGTTTACACTGCAGCCAGAGATAAACTCTCTAATGGCAAGATCATTGAGTAATGAAGACTGCCCAGGGAGGTGTAGTGCCTGCCTCACTGGGGTTCTTTTGAGCAGGACATAACACGGCCATCTGTCAGAGATGATTTATACAGAGCTTATTCTGCCTTGTAGCAGGGCATAGACTAACTGACCTTTTGGGATCCCTTCCAGACCAGTTTTCTGTTATTCCGCATGTTAAGATACTTCTGTAGATATGAAGTATGCTTTTACATATTGTCTTTCTTTTGCACTCAGGGAGAACCACCCTTACCTCTTATAACTTATCTATTTCCTAAAATCAGTTCCATTTCATTAAGTTTAATTACAGTTTAATGTACATTTTTTCATCCTATATATACAGTATTCATATATACATATTCATAGAGAGAGAGAGAGAGAGAGAGAGAAAAAGAATTAATCTGTAACTTTGCAGTACTGGAACATAATCACCCTTAGCTTTCCTTTTAATCTGAAGTTCAAAGATCTGCCAGAGTCTAGAATTAGGACTCTGCCCAGATCTGTCCAGACTGTAAAGGTGAAGCATAAAGCTGATCATCTACAGAGATGATTGTTTACATGTTGTTATTTGAAGCTGGCAATTAAAGCCAGGCTGAAATATAAGAAAAATCTGTGGCACAGGCAAATGAGAAAAAAGCAATCCCCAAGCAATTTTTCTGTAGTTACTGGCTGATCACTGTCACATAATGGAGTGCAGCATCTTTGGCAATGACCCTGCTTTTCTCGTCCACAACCATGTAGAACCCAGTGATTCAATAGGTCATCTTAAACTGTTTGTCCTGACTGCACAGTGAGATAGGCAAAGGCAGATTATTTCAAGCCAGTAATTTCTACTGTTGTCAAAGATATCTTGAAAGCAAAAATAAATTCTGTATTAATGCGTAGTGCCATGTTCATAATGCCCTGTCCAGTTCATTACCTTCTTCAAAGGGGTTTTAAATGCAAATTATCTGTTTCTATTGGCTGTTTATTAATCCAGTCTCAGCTTTTCTCTGTTGTTCACAAATTAGCTCCTGTTAGACATTTAATACACTCTCCTTTATGTTATGCGGTTCTGACAGAGCATCTTTTGCAAAACCAGTAAGAATCAGATTTTTCATGCTATGCAGGTGCTATTTTGTAAATGGGATATCTTGGTGGGTTCTTCTGTGCCATTGAAATAATTCTAACATGTGGACCAATTAATTGATGACACTATAATAGAGTGTTTTCTTCTCAAAATCTCTTGTCACTGCCATCCACATAAATTATCTTTACATAATTTCTCTTAAGAGCCATAACCACGTAAGCTATTCTTCACCATAAATCAGAACCAAATGCATTTTTTTTAAGCATGCAGATGGTCTGTGAGCTATTTCATAGAAGAACATGCTAGAAATATTATGTTAAGACTGTGACCCACTAACGCCAACTGTTTATGAAACATCTAGTGTAGATCTAACCAGTATTTATGTTATTRTTAAAATAGGTGTATATGCATGTGCCTATGTATGTTTAGAATTTAGGAAGGTATTATATTATGCTTTTTTCTTGAAAATCCAGGAAAGGGTGCAGAGTTGGACTGATTGGTGTGTAATGACTCATAGCACTAGTTGAGTTATTAACTTCAGTCTATCCCAAAATACTATTGCTTTATCTTTTTCCCCATTATCTCATCTGATTGTAATGAGACCTTTTCATTTTCTTGTCCTTGATATACAGGGGAGCTGGTGAGGTCAGGAACAATCTTCCCCGACTGCCTCTCCCCTACTGCAGACCAAAGAAAATTAGAGCCAGAGAATGTTTATTAGTGCTTGTTCTTGTTCCTTCTCCTGCCCAAGTTTGTATGAGGTCTTAGTCCCTCTTCTCAAAGGCTCATAATACTTGATGTCAGTGGGAGAAGAGAGAGCGCTTATTTTGTATGCATGACCCATTAAAGAGGGCATGTCATTTAAGGMGAGCTGGCAAGTATAGTGAGATCACTGGCTCCACACCTATAAATACACAGAACTGGGTCTGGTTTCTGGGAAAGGTCATGGTGTGCTTTCTAAACATGTGGATATACTTTCTGCTTTCCTGAGCAGGTTGCTTCACTTACAYCCACCTTTGGACAGACATCCTGGTCTATGCCAGCCCCAGCACCACACTCAGGAACAGTGTGGGAAAGATTACTTGCTCTGAACTGAAGCCATGCCAGGAAATACGCTAATTTTTTTTTTTTGTTTGATTCAACATGTTGCAATTATGTGATGATTCTTGAGCTAGTTTTCTTGCCTTGTGTCATTAACTTGAGTACTTATGGAGTCAGTTTCTACATTAGGCACAAATCCTAGAAGTCACAAAAAGTTATGTGTCCACAGCACGTAAAGAAGGGGTTATATCTCCCAACCATAGTAACAACAGCAACCCTGCTGCTGCCATTTTCCCTCACAAAAAGTGCTCCCTCCGGATCCATACCAATACCGTGGTAGGATGTATACCCAAGGGACAGAAACAAGGCTAACAGGAGCACAAACACTTTCAGTCTGCAACATCTGATATGAGCTGTATCTTCCTATTTACTTGTCCATGTACAAACACAAAGGAAGACACAGGCATACACTTAGGACCCACCAATTTATAAACAGGCAATTTACTTAAATGTTGCTGTGAGCAAGTGTCTGAACTTCAGGTTAGTACTACAGTTCTTTTTCCCAATTGGACATTTTCAAGAATGTACAGTACATGAATTTCAACAGATACTTTCTGCTTTTATAACATTTTAACAAAATGAAATATTGCTGACTATTTTTATTACTGTAAGTGCTCTTGGATAATAAACTGATTAATAAAGTTTTGTAATTGATTTACTGGTTTAAAATAGGAAATCGATACTTTTCATTAACAGATGTATTAGTGGCTTCATGTTATCTACTTTGTATATATGCTTAACAGAGAAAGGCTTTGATCCCTTACTACATCCACGTGGAGAATCTGAGGCTATGGGTCTTATAAAAGGTAAGTTACTGCTCTCTTAAGTACCAGCCCATGCTTATTTAAAAATTTAATGCCACATAAAGGCTTTTGTACCTGCCACAATCTTTCCTGTCTTGTCCTCACTGTGCCACACATAATTTTACCAAACACTGGCATCTCTCTTTCAGGCAGAGGCAGCATTGTGTCCTGCCTCTGGAGTGGCAGGGACATCACCAGCAGATGCAAAAACTGTTGGCCCCAGGGGTGTTCTTCACTGCCATCATCATTCATTGTAAGGTCACACTGTAATACTTCAGAATTTGCTCTCAGTGTTTGTACTGCTCAGTATAATTTAAAAATAATAATAATCTGTGCAATTTCTGTTGTACTGCTGGTTCAGATTTCAGAGTCTTTTCTCATGAGAAATTGCAGCTGAAATTTGCCAAGAGTTTGCATTTGATATTATTTGCATACTGCTGGTAGTGTTAAGATTTCTTGCATTTCAACATGTAAGAAAAAAACTGAACTACATTCCTCCTCTCATAAAGGAAAAAACTGAACTACATTCCTCCTCTCATAAAGGAAAAAACTGAACTACATTTCCCTCTCATCTAATAATTTTTGTTCTCCAAAATGTTATTTCTTTTCAATTTCTATCAAAATTTTTTACAAACCCAAAATAATTGGGGTAAGAAAATAATTTGAGCAATGCAATAGTTTTTTGTTATTTCAATTTGAGACTTATAGTGTGGTCATCAGTTTTGAAATTAAGATTATTATCCTCCAGAGCATAGACTTTCAACACTATATGTGGCAATGCAGTTGCACTCTTCTTATTAGCATTAATGAAATGCTAGTCACCAACTCCCTTATCTTCAAGCTCATAAAACTTGTGTTTATGACTTTCCTGTGCTTCTGTGTTTTTATTTAATTTTCCTGCAGTTACAGTCTATGTTACAGCTTTGGTAATTGTCTGATTTACCTGCTCAGTTCTGAAAGGGCAGAGATTACTCGCCAGGGTTGCTTGGAGAATATCCATTAAGGAACAGAAGGGACAGAAAAAATCTCAGGTCACTGGGTACATAGGACAGTTATTTGTCTCTTATATGTTTAAAAAAAAAAAAAAACACCTCAACAATCTAAATCACCTTGGAAAGATTCAGGGTGACAAAGAGCAGCTGTTCTTTTTATGATGAACCAGCCTTAACATAAAAAAAAAAGTTACAACAAAAGTGAGCCTTGGGAGCAGAAAAGCATCATGATGCAAATATTAAGGTTGATGGCAGGTGTGACCTACAGTGAACATATTTATCCTGGAGTAATTCTCTTTGTGTGTATCACTTATATGATGGTTGCAATCATTCTAATATTTTAAGGACACTGAGTTCTGATTATATTTAGTTATTTAAAAAAAAAAAAGCTCAATAAGAAACAAAGACAGCAGCTAGGACCAACCCCTGGATGATGAAATAGTAGAGCTTTTCATAGTGCTGAATTGAGCAATATGAGGCTGAAAATAAGAAATAACAAACAGAACTGTTTAAATGTTTATTTTTGCAGCAGAGCTGTCTATTGCAAAATGTTGTTTGTTCAAAAGCTGAAATGTTCATTTTCCGTATGTTTCTGGTGGGAAATTATTGGCTTTATTCAAACTCAAAACGCAGTGTTTAGTATTGATTCCTCTCTATTTCCATATGAAATCTTAAATTCTATGCCATAGATGGGAATTTGGAACTAGTGTTGTTACAGCAGGCATTACCAAGATTAAGCATTTGGACATAACTTGGGAGAAGAAAGCATTTTAGCATGATGGTTTTGATATTTCCAAATCAAAATTCTCTGGAAAATTTATCTCCTGAGAGAAACTTAAAATTTTATTATTTAGAATGAAAACACTACAGAATGTAGGACTTTACCCCCAGGGTAAAGTTTGGTTTTCGAGCCAGCTCGGCAGCCACTCGCTGTCCTCTGGAGCACAAGCGCCCTGGAGCTCTCACCCTCCAGCAAGAATTCTCCAGAGAGGCAAGCAGAACTCCCATTAGATAACACTGCTACAAAACTATTTTAATAACAGATTTAAATACAAGAAGAGACCATACACCTCAGCAACAGTACAGCTGGCTTGAAAATACTTATACAGAATCAAAATTTTTAAGTTCTGAGAAGAAAGCACAAAGATAGTAGAAAAATGCAGAAACCATTTCTCCACTTATATTGAACAGTTAAACTGCTTATGCTGCACACACCTCTGTAAACAAGGTAAAATCCTGTCCTGGGTATTTACGGTCAAGCTCTCTTTGAACTCATCTGACATTTGCCAAAGAGTAAAATCTTTTTCATTATTTCAATTGAATATCTGTATTGATCCTGCATTACAGGTAATTCATCCTTTTTACACAACTACTAAACTTGCAAACAAGATAAAAATAGTTCCAAAACAGAAAATATAATCCAAACTTGGAAATAAACAAACAAAATATTGATTTAAAGGCGTAGATCAACCTATTGACTCCCACTTTCGCTTCTGAGTACTAAAAGCAATCTTCCATTTTCTTAGCTTTATGTTCTCTTTCTGATTTTTCAAGTGAAGGAAATGAAACATTGTCTGGTCTCATTTATTTAGATAATATCTGGACCTCCAAGCTAGGAAATGGATTTTCACTCTCTTTTGCTTACCCAAGTTTTGGTCACCACAATATAAGAAAAATATAAAGCTAGTAGAAAGCATCCAAAGCAGGGCTACAAAGATGGTGGAGAATCTAGAGGGGAAGCCATATGAAGAGCAGCTGAGGTCACTTGGCCTGTTCAGCCTGGAGAAGAGGCAGCTGAGGGGAGACCTCACTGCAGTCTACAACTTCCTGATGAGCGGAAGGGGAGTGGCAGACACTGATCTCATCTCTGTGTGACCAGTGACGGGACTCAAGGGAATGGCCTGCAATTGTATCAGGGGAGGTTTAGGTTGGATATTAGGAAAAAGTTCTTCACGCAGAGCATGGTTGGGCACTGGAACAGCCTTCCCAGGGAAGTGGTCATTTCACAAAACCTGCCAGAGTTTAAGATTTTGGACAACATTCTCAAGCCCATGGTGTGATTTTTGGGGCTGTCCTGTGCATGGCCAGGAGCTGGACTTCAATGATACTTGAGGGTTCCTCCCAACTCAGGTTATTCTATGATTCTAAGCTGTGCTGATAACTTTAGACTCTAGTTCCATTTATATGCTGACATGCATATAAATGCATTTAGCAAAAGTTAGCAAACTTCCCTCTGTTTATAAGCTGGTATGCTTGTCTAACTCAGTTCTGTACCTCTAGAAAAATATGTGGTTTATCAAATTGTCCCCAAAAGAGTATGTTTTCTCAAGTTTTCTTCTAGGCAAATGCAGTCTGCTTTGTTCCTGAAAAGGGGTGTAAAAATCTATATATTTTTAGATGTTTGGGGGTCATTTTGTTTAGGTATCCTGGGCTGTGCGAAGGTGATCTGTAAACGGTGTACTTGAAAGTACAAAGCAGGGATTTATTGGTCAACCCATGCAGAAGCTGGCTAGGATTGCACAGGCTGCTAGGCTAGGCATTAGTGCATCCTCCACCCCAATAAGATACTCAAAGATACTTTGCTGGTGAGGAGAGGATCAATCAGTGGGAAAGAGTCAGGGAGCAGGAAGAGGGCTGCTGACTGCTGTTGAGCTGCCATCATCCACSGATTCCATCAATACTGACACAGCAATAGCACTGACAGCTGGACGAATCCTCATCACCTTCTTCCCTTTAAGATTTTACACTCTGTTGGGCCAATATTTTTCTCATCAAATTACTGAGCTGCTCATCAACCATGTCTCAAAAATTCTGAAAGACTTGACAGACTTTGTCACAACTTTGTCTCAACTTAGCAACTTTCTCAGCAGCCTGAGTCAAGGCTGTGCAGCCAAGACATATCAGACGTRGGCTGTGGATTCCTGAAACCCTGACAGCTGAAGGTCTCACACCCAGTTTGTTACAAAGAAGGCTACAGACAGAAGAGGTTAGATTAAGGAGGATCACCATCACAGTACAAATCTAGATATACCTGTCTTCATTTTTGCCTCTAGAAATAGCAAAAGGTGACAACTACTAATGCAAAACAAGGCACTACCCATACTTTTGAACTCCATTTTTTTTCATATCAACCGGGATCCTCCCTGAGACCCGTGTTATGATCATGTATCAACCTCATATCAGGCTCCACAACCATTAGTTAACTCATAAGCTATAAAAGTCTATGTTTTGATTAAAAAGTTATAGCCATCATCATTTGGCTAATGGCAGAGTCTTTTAATTTCATTCCTGCAATAGAATAATGATTAGCAATTTACTGCTTTTGAATACACACAGTGAGAGCACAGGCATATATTTATTGTACTCGTTATTATCTAGGAAACCTAATCAAATCCTCCTATATAAGCAAAGTACAAAAGTTTATAACACTGTTATTAAACAACTTTGAAATAAATGGGTATGATGGATCTAAGGCATAAAGACATCATCGCCCAACCACAGCTGGCCTTGTGCCCAGAAATCTTAGGACAGTGAGTGATACCAAGGTGTCCTTGTGGTCAAAACTTGCCATGATAAAGAAATATGTGTTTTCTCTTGTCAGAGATTTTCATGCAGATCACCTGCTTTCTTTTGGTGCTGAGCCTACACTGCCCTATGTGCCTGTTATGTCGAGAAGCAGCAAGATGCTCAGCCACATTTAGCTCCAAGCTTCCAGGAAACTCTACTGTTTTTTTCTGATTGCTTTTTGGGTTGTCTTAGGTAACAGCATCTTCTGTTACTGAAGGGAACTAGCCAAACACAAAATACAGAGAATGAACAAGTGCTAAAAGAGCTGATTTGGGAAAAGTGAGACTTGAGCTTCCTTTGGTGCATGGTTTGAGGCATATTTGGGGCTTCCCTGCGCAAAAGACATGCTCGGGGATTTTAACTACACATATGGTGTCCATATTCCTGAAACACACCTAGTTCTTCCAGTCTCCCAAATGAAAAAATAGCATTAATTTAGAATGAATGATTAGGGGACCAGAGATGAAGCCTGAAAGATGTATAATTTCAAACTGATAGAGAAAATGTATCACTGAGGGTAAGGTTAGTGGAATGTAAAGAACTATATATGTGTCCTATTCTGGTTTCTTCTATAATATGATCCTGAACATATGACCAAATTATATCTACATTAAGTCATCTTCCCTCGTAAGTGTCGCCGGCGTGCTGGATGGTGGGGTGCGGCGACCTTCCGAAAGCGTCTCCAGAGAAGCCGCTCGGCAGGGCAAACACACTCACACAAACACACTCACACCGGACAGCTTTTCCTATAAGCTGGATCGACRGCAAAGAGGCAGGAAGGGTCTTCGTATGAGGTTCCACGAGACAAGTTTATTGCAGACGTGAAAGTTCCCAAAGACCGGCTGCATGGCAGGGTCCAGGGTTATATACGGGGTCGGTAGGGGCGGGGAGAGCATCAGGGACCAATAATCTGAGGGTATGGGGGCGGTACATAGGCAGGGTTGGGGTGTAGCAGCCAATGGGAATGACGGGGGAAGTGGTGAGGGAACAAGGGCCAATGGAGAAACAAGAAAGGGAGAAGCCTCTGGAACCGGGACATGTAGGGTAGRAAGGGGCAGGGAGGCCACCGGGCCAACCGGGGAAACAGCACCGAGATACATTAACATAGTGAAACAAAGCATCCTGGGAGAGGCCTTTTCAGTCACTCTGACCTGGGAACTACCTAAGTCTGCTCCCTCCAAGGGACCCTTGTGGTCCTTCTGTAAGCAGGCTCACCGGCCTCCTCCACACATAAGTACAAACTAGGTAAGCTGTTCACATGCATATCCTTTCCTGCACCTCAGATTTATTGTTAGATTTATTGACCACTGACTCTTGAGAGGAATAATTTGGGGCCTTTGAATAGCACTTTAATTTTGTTAAAGTGTAGAATTAATTTCAAGTCCCACACTATTATTCATGTTAACCATTAAATACCAGTAAAGGCAAAAATAAMCCTGTTCGTTAGTATTGAGTCATAGCCTTTGACATCATGAAGTCTCGTCTCGTAAGTCTACATCCTTAAGAACTGTCCTGAAATAAGATGTCTCATTGAGATGGCAGTTTTGCATCATGTCTCCAGATCAGTCAATACTAGTGGTTCTAACTATGTGCAAAGTGTTTCTCTAATATGACAAAATGCCATATAAACACACGAAACCAGACTTACTGAAATGAAGGTAGAAAGGAAATTACAATTTCCTCAGTCAAATAAACAAGACAGACGATGCCTAGAAAACACCATATACCCTTTTCTTTGTTTAGCTAGAGACTAAAGGACATGATATACCCTACTCAGTTTCTGTGCCAGTTTTATTTCAACTGAAAGATCATAGAAATGTGTTAATAATGAGAAATTCTGGTAAGAATCTGATCTGGCAAAATGTAATCTCCAAATAGTTTAACCCCAGTACTACTCTATTGATTCCATTATGTCACCCCTGATTTACCTTTGACACAAAGCATAGGATAATTGATGTCTTCTATTAAGTGGGATGTTCCATTTTTAATGAAGAGAGGTTGCTTGTTGCTTGAGGATTACAACTGGTTTTATCCCCCAGGGTATTGCACTGAAGTCAGCAGAAAAATAGGGTAAAGTAAGACAATCTTATACCTTTGTAAAACTTACTTCATTTTTAAAAAGTGAAAGTCATAGCAGTCCTATTGCACCACTGTTATTTTAACAAATTACATCTTTTTCTCATTCATATTTTGTACAGTGCTTGTCTTCCTAAATTGTCTATTTTTGTGTTAGATGTATTTATTTATACAACAGGTATCACAAAGCATCCCTCTGTGGAGGGTCCTATAGACTGCTTCAAGTGCTTGAGAAAAGCGACTTGTGCAAATATGGAACAGATCCTCAGGCAGCACTAGATAATGAGGGAAATTTAGTGCTCAAATGTTCCTTCCCGATCCTGCTCATGTGCACCCATCCTGCTGCGTTTGTTTCTGTTCATCTCACTTGTGCCATTTCTCTTGAGATGCCACAAGCAGTCACACGTGGTAGGAAGAACCTAGGAAGAACTATCAACGGCATTTTCCTCAGCATATAAACACAATATAGAGCTGGTTTTCAGGTAAGAAAGAATAACGGACCTGATGCACCACCATTATATTCACTGCATTTTGTATGCTGATTATCACAGGACTTGGGGCCTGTTTGACCTGGAATAAAGACTCAGGAAAAAAAAAAAAGCACAACAAAACAGGAAAGAGTTGAGTGGGGGCGTTGTATTATTTTCAGAGTATTATAGTTTCATCTATTAAGATTGACCTCAGACCTGAGGCTGTGTACTTAAATAGGAAGGACGAGAATTCAGCATCAAAGCAACATACTGCCAAGCCACTAAAACTTTTGAACCTTCTTACAAGACTGCAGGAAAAAAAGAACAGTGTACAAACAGKCCTGTGAGGTTTAAATTACCACAGTGTAACCACAGTGTATGTAGCTACGTATTTGTATAGATTGCTTTGGTACCATACCTATGAATCCTCACAAATCCATTTGTGCAGGGGCAAAGGCCATTTTTGAAGAAGAATTTTATACTATGTTATAGAAAATACGTGTTATGTTGTCATAAAAGTTTCAGGTTCGTTCTCAGTTTTGCTGTTTTCCCTTAAATTGAGTTTAGATTGAAAACTGCTGTGTTCTCCAGCTGTGAGAAATATAATAGCCCTGAGTGACTGCTTGGCTATACAGCCTAACCAAGAGCATAATTTGTTCACTGGCTCTAATTTACAAGTTTCAATTAACAGTCAAAATGCTAAACTTCTATTAGGACTCACAAGATCTCACTTTTTTGAAGGATTAGGTAATAAGGACTTTCTTCAGAATCAAAGTGAGGTGCAGAAAAACTTGATTTCCTGAAAAAATCTATGTCTTTCCTCTTCAGACCCCTAGCAGACTTCACATTACTAAAGCAAAAGCTGAGTCTCTCACTGATATCTTTGGGGATAAGAATATAGAATCAAAATTCCACTGTTCAACAAAGTTTCTTTTGTTGAATTAAAAAAAAAAACAACAACCCTTTTTTATTGCCTAAATTCAAAACATTTATCTGTTTGGTGTAAGCCTATATTTACCTGTCATCTTACCCCATCCCAGAATTTTCTCCCTAATCTTCTGTTTTAGAGAGAATCAGACAGGGATATCCCTCTCCAACTGATAACAATATGAAGAAAGAAATCTGTGTCATCTCTTTATTCTATCAGATGTCAAATTTCCTGTAGTTTTGTGAGGAGCCGCAAGGTCTATATATGTCTACTAGAAGTGACCACAGATTTGGAGGACTCCTCACTGTTACCAAATTATAACACAGAAAATCAGGTGTGTTTTTCATTAAAGCAGTCAACAGAGAAGATGAAGAAACTTAAATGAATCATCAGGTGGTCATGACAGGATTGTCGTCCTAAAAGAAAACCTGCTGTGACACCATAAGCATTTTAGTTGAGCTCAGAATTTATTTTATTACGAGAGGTGGTCGGGAATCTCGATCCTTAGACATACTTAAAACAACGGTACAAATACTTAGGAACCTGACTGAGACGTACCTACTTAGAGCAGAGTGTTGAACTAGGTGACCTCCAGAGGCCCCTGGTTATCTAAATATCCTGATTGTAGGGTTATGGGGTGGAGTTAGCATTAGCAGTGACTGGCAAGGAGGACTGTAAATATGCTTGAGTGACTTTGGAGCTGGAAATTACCTTTAATAAACAAGTGTGAACAGCAGGCTGGTAAACCTCTGGCATGGACCGAGTTCAGCAGTGCGTGTATCTCTACTTGTGTCACTCTGCCCTGGTTCTGCTTTGGGGATAGCCCACTGGTGAGGTAACAGGAATAAGTTTACTCCTTGTGCTTTAGCCGTGGGTTTGTGGTTGTCCCGGCTGCTTGCCTGTGCTGACTCTTAAGACAAGTATAGTAAAAATTTTAGACACAGCAAATTGTCAGGGTGTAGTAAAGGTCAAAACTGATAGAAGACAGAAATTTGAGATGCCAGGAAAGGAGAATGTCAAAGAAATAATAAAGGACAGCAGTACACTGTAGTGAACTTTTTATGAAATTAGCATCCAAATTTTCATGGACTTATCCCAAGAGGAAATGAATCAAAAATTTGAAGTCTGTCCTTTCTCACCTTAAACTTTAGCAGATCAGTTTMTAGAATATTATTTAATCTTTACTAATATCTGTCCTTACTATGGATTTCCTGCTCTTAGAACAGCAAATAGTACCTTGCTTAGGTACACCTGAGATCGGTGATAGAACCATCACGACCCCCGCTCGTGCGAGCGGATCGTGACAAGTGGTATTTTAAAAGATACTTTTAATTACAACAAAATTCAACATACTTAAAGCTGTTCATGGACTTTGTTGTGCCTTCACTTAACCCAATATACTTGATGACCTATGACTCCACATTTATCTCACATACAGTATGAATATATTTGAAAATCAGCTAGTTTTTTACRAATATAAAACACAGAGAACAGTACTTATGAGGAGCAGCTGAGAGAGCTGCTTTGTTTAGCCTGGAGGAGAGGAGGCTCGGATGGGAGATCTTATCACTGTCTACAACTGCCTGAAAGAAGGCTRTAGCAAAGCGGATGTCAGTCTCTGCACAAATAACAAGTGATAGGACAAGAGGAAAGGTTCTCAAGTTGTGCCAGGGAAGGTTTAGTTTGGATATTGGGAAAAATTTTTTCACCAAACATGTTATCAAGCATTGGTACAGATTGCCCAACAGGGAAATTGTTGAGTCACCATCCCTGAAGGTCTTTTAAAGAAGTGGACATGGGGCTTAGGGACATGGTTTAGTGGCAGACTTGGTGGTGTTATGTGTACAGTTGGGCTTGGTCTGAAGGGTCTTTTCAAACCTAAATGTTTCCATAGTCCTATATGGGTACATTTGACTGAAAGGTTTTGAACATCTCATTAACATAAATCATGCCAAATGCTCCTGTTAATCTCAAATGTTAATCTGCCAAATGTTAATCTCAAAGAAAATAAATAATAAAAATTTAAACATAATTTTTAACATATATCACTGACTATTTGTTGAGACTATTCAAAATTTTTGTGGTATGGGAATGTAATAGCACCTGTCCTGAGGAAGCAGAAGTTATTCAAAAACAAATCTGATAATCATTTGATAAGGAAATGTGTAGTGCTTTCAACATATTGATATGAAGTAACTCTTCCTACAATATTAACTGAAGTTAAATTAAATATGAGAACAGGTTAATGAATCTTTGGTATGCAATTGTCAAATTGTGCAAAGCATCCAACTGTTCAAAAACATCTATACTGAACTCTCATTTTACACTGATGCTTGGCTGAAGTCTAATGTATGTAGTAGACTCAGCCTTAGTTATTAATTGCATACATGTTCACACAGAAAGACAGAGCTTCAGACACCCAAATTTGCAGTAAAAAAATGAGGACAAGGAAAATATCATCTAACTCTTTCCAATATGAAAGTGATATGTAATGTAATATTTCTTTGTGTTTCTCATTATTTTCTAGTTGCAAAAGATTCTCTTCATTTCAGAGTCACTAACGTTTTTTTTTGTGATTTCGTTTCATTTGTAAAATTTACCTTTGCAAAATCTTCAAAACCAAACCTATTCATAATATCTAGTGTCAATGCATATTTCGATCAGGAGTCTGTGTACTCCTTTTTTCCTGTAATGTGACAAAAGGTCTTTGCTGCAATTGAARTCTATCTCATCTCTGCAACAGATGTGGTTTATATAGACTGCAAATTCAAAACTCAGGTAAGCAAAAAAAGATGTATTTGGAAAAAAATTTTGCCAGAATTTCGACAGGCAACTCCTTTAGAAGAGTTTCCAAGCACTAGCAAAAGACATATTAGTTACACAAAGAGGATAGAAAAAGCTCTGGTTCAAAGGAAATGATTATCTGAAGAAGAAAATAAAGCTATGGAACRGCCTTCTGCAGCCAGATGCACAAGTACCTTTGTGCTCAGACTACCAGCTCACCCCTGATCAAATTCTCACTGAAAGTATTAGAAACTGAAAGAATTTAAGAAGCTCCAGTGTTGTGGTATTGCAACAGGTAGTGCAAAATCAAACTTTCAATGGCTGTTTCCAAGAAGGTCCCTTCCATGCAACAACAGAAGCTACTACAGAGACCTCTATCCTGTGAAAGGCAAAAGTGAAAGAAGACTTTGACACACTAAATTTAGTTTTTAAAAAAATAGAGTTACCTTTAAAAAAGCCTCCCTATATCTGCGATATGAAAATGTTGTCTTTTGGTTTAACTCTTGAAAGAAAGTTTTTTGGAAGAAAGTTTCAAACAAATATAATCACAGCCTGGGGGAAGGAGACTTACATAAGGCAAGTCTGACTTTTCCTCACATTCAACCGCACAAAGTTAGGAAACGAACAACAATCAAAGTGACTGGATTTTCCTCTCTCTTAATAGTTTTAATGAACAGCCAGAAAACATATTTTTCTCACAGAACAGCACAAAGTGCTGCTTTTTGATACTTGGGTGTTAATTGTAACTTTGATTGGGATAACTACATAAAGCAGCTGTTTTTWAAAAAAATTTGCTTCTTGATTTTTCACTCTTGTATGAATATTGCCTGAGCAATTTTTACATCGACGCTTATTTACTGTAACTTCTATTTTCATCATAATTTTGTGAATCACTRAAACTTCACTAAACACACCAACCTTTTCCGCATATCAACCAAAAATTAATAAAAACATGCCAAAGGCAACTGCTTTTTAACTTCTATCCAGTTTCTCATTACCATTCCCCTTCTCATCTCCTCCTTCATTTGGATGCTTGGATCAGAGACTTGCTCCAAGGCTTACTTCATAGGTAACAGATACTTGTTCATTTTAATGACTGTCACTTTCTCAACATGAATACAAGAAAAGCTTTCCTCTTTAATTCAAATAATGGTCCAAGCATTATGAAAATAAGCTACATGTAAAATATTTCATGCTGGGCATGTAATGGACTTGAGAATAGCAATTGTTTTCAGTCCTGCTCACAATTTCTTCTGGCTGTCTGTTGGAAGTTTTGTTAGTCAGGGAGCACAGGGTCATCTAGTGAAAAGGTGAAGATGAAAATGCAGAAGCACTAGGTCTGGATGAGGTTAAACCCAACATTTTTTGACATTTGTCATAAAACTGGAACTTCTTGGGCCTGTGGCGAAATCAATGCCTCAGTGAAATCAATGTCCCTGTCAGTTCTACTTTGAGTAGTTTCTCCAGATTCTTAAGGCTCTGGGGACATCCCAACTTTCACAGTCTTTCATCTGTGACAGACCCTCCTGGCTCAGTTATCAAGACCCAGAGCTTCTGTTTTGCCTCATCAGATAGCATCTCATCAAAGATCAAATTTAGACTAACTTTACATTCACAGTGTTTCTATCTCCCTCTCAGTGTTCTCAATGTGTATTTGTCTTAGTCTGTATTTGTATTTGTATCAGGAAGTAGAATTAAGGGGGAAGAAAGGCTTAGTTTTAACATTCACCACTGCGTAAGATCTATAGTGTCACAAAATGCTAGCTTAACAGCAGCAAACACATGTAAAATGCCACTGAATATTCTTGTTCTACTATTACGGGATATTGTTATGCTAGCAGTGACCTTTCACGGATTAGTATCAAATTAGTGTGGTGTTCTGGGAGCTGAATCACTGCTTGAGATTTGGAATCTAATAGCAAAAAGACGGAAGTCAAATAGTCCTGAGCTACCATCCTGGATTAACTGCAAGAAGCCAAATGTGCTCCCTGTCTTCATCCAAGAAAATGTTGTAGCTAGGACTATCTGACAGTTTGACTCACTGCAGTTGTAGTCAGAGAGTTAGCCAGTTCCCCGGCTACTAGGAAAGAGTTTGGTGTTTCTTATTACAAAAACGGATTTTGACATATCCCTCAGCCTGGTCTTCCATCATGAGACTGTCCTAAGGCTTCCATCATCAAAGTACTGTTGCCAGTGATCCATGCCAGGTTCTCACTGTCCGAGCCAAACCTCAAATCTGAACAGCAAGTTCCCCACCCTGTCCTCAGCAGAGCACAGAGACTGGGCTTACACCCTGCCTTGGGGCTTGGCTTCCTCGCAACTCAGCATCAGTAAGAAGAAAAACACAGCCATGGAGTCATAGCTGTCCTAAAGATTCTCCTCAAGGTCTCTTCTTCCCTCTTTGCCTAGAGGTCTAGAAGTGTCTTTGCCTAGAGAGCTACCAAATTTTTAATTCTCCCTCACAAGACAGTTAGCAAGTAATATCTGAAAACATTGACAGGGAAAAAAAAACCCAAAACAAACATAACTCTTTGATAAAGAGTTGACCTGCAGATATATTAAGAACAAGAGCAAAGAAAGTGGAATAGCTGTCTGTACTTTGCCCAGTTTCTAACAAAACAGGTTATCAAGCAAGATCTTGAAAGCATCTGAAAGAAGAGGTATATTTGGGGGTATTAATATATATATATGTATATAATTTCACATCTTGCTCTGCGAATCTATGGGCTTTCCTGTGCTCTGGATCAATTCACTTGGTAACTAAGTCTACTTTACAATGCAGTACCAGAATACTTCAAAGCATTTGCCCACCAAACAACACGTGCAAGTCCTCCTCACATCACTTTTAAATGCACATTGCATTTGATTTTCTTTTTTTCTGTAAGTACTGAAAATATTTTACATTCCTTTCTAGTACCACCTTCTTGGGACATGAATTATGTTACTTCTATCTTCCATTGTAAAACTCCCTGCCAAAGCCCCTTAATTCCAGTCATCTTCCAACCTAATGTAGAAGCGAAAACATATCAGCTCTAAAACAGAAGTGTCAGCAATCTTAACTACCCCATGTGCCTTACTGCTCAGTCTAGCTGCAAAATGTACCCCCTGCCTCCGCTAGTTTTTTGATGCAACCATAATATGGAAACTTTGTTCTTCCTTTCATTTTATGGAAGAAGTTTATTAGCATAATACACAATACTTCCAGTTTGTGGAAGTAATCCTTCATGCAAGTGAATACACATGCTATTGAGGAACTCTTCCAAAGTGCCACTGGCACCAGGATCACGCCACCAAGTCTTGCAATTATGGTCATAAAAATGTATCTCTGCGTGGAGAGTGGGGCAGACACTCACCTGAACAGGAATGTTGCAGACTTATTAGCAGAAATTCTCTTTCCAGCACCCACTGCACATCACTGAGTTTCACTGTAAATAACCCTGAAAGGCAAGTTTAATTTCATTACTAGTTTCATTTCATGTTCCTTATAAGTTCAGGTACAAAGATTATCAAAAATTAAATGCATAACCTTGGCTTTGTCATATCATTACAGTTGTTTCTCCAAGTTTCACCTCCAGTCCTATAGTCCTATATCTTCTATTTCTCCTTGTCAAGGTACTTCCAAAGGGCTACAGCCAGCCAGCAGAGAAGAGACATAAAGCATGATGTAAATTACAGGCTATTTTAATCTGTTCTCTCTGGTGGCTAAAATATGATCTCTACAGAAGTGGCAAAGTTACTCTGTGTATCTGGAAAAAACTCTTAAGCTGCTTATGTACTCATATGTTGCAAGAATCACTGCTGGAAGACCCTGCAGCTGGCATGTTTGGCAGGCATTTATTGAAATTTCTCTCTGTTAACCCTTCTAAATAGACTTGATTAACCTGGCAGACATAACACGTGAAATTTTATATTTTTTAAATCTTTTCTATTATTATTTCAACCCATTTGTTATGCTGCCTTATCCCTACCCAAATGGTTGATGCACCTCTGGCACAAATTCTGATCAGAGGTGCATGTCTCACTGTGCTATTCTTCCATTTTCCCAGCTGCTGCGTCTGCTTCTCAGCAGCGAGGCCAGGCAGGACACTGTGCTTCTCAGAGAATGACCCTATCCTGCAGATGGTCACAAGTCTCCGTGGCAGTGTGATGCCATGGGATTAGAGAGGAGGATTGCAAGGCAATGTGGAGAAAGGGTGTTGCTCTTTTTTGAATCCTACACGAGAAATAACTCCGTATCTGGAACTGACACAGAAGGAAGCGGAGAAAATAAGGTGAGACTCTCTCGGCAGCCTCGCCATGCAGCATTAGCAAGAACGTGCAAAGAAGGGTATGGGACTTCCCAAGGCTAGACCAGGGAGGGCTGTTAGAGCTGATCTGGCAGCTGTTCTGAGCAAGTGGTTTGGCTGCTTAAAGAAACACCATGAAAGACCTTGGCAAAATCAGTGTTTAATATGAATTTGTGAAAATGTGACTTTATGAAATTCAATGGCAAGGTTCACTCTATTGCTTACTACATAGGTTAAAGCATACAAAGGAAGATCAAGAAGCAATTTGGAATGATTTACATGGAAGCCAGGAATGCAAAAGGGAGTAAGGGTGCAAAGGATATGGTTGTAGATAAAGGTGCAAAAGGGTTTAGCAGTACTTAATCACTGAGTACTTTAACATTTGCAAAGCGATTCAATAGGGTTTACTAAAATTATAGCAACAACTTAACTATAGATTTGAGGTAGTAACATTCGTACCATAACCACTTCACGTACACACACAGGTAAAAAGATGTATACACCCATTTCTATGTGTGTAAATGCATCTATCAAAAATTCCCCTTGGTTTCGGTGAAATACTCACATCAAATCCCTTTGTTTTTCCCAACAGGCAAGGGTTGCACCTTGAGGAGTGTGGAGATATCGGAGTGGGGCAGGGATCAGTTTAGGCCTCATTGAAAATGGTGGTTCTTCCTGTGTTGCAAGCTTGAGAGTTTGTGAGCTCTGAGAGGCATCCCAGTCAGAGGGAGGTGCTGGCACAGCGTGCTGCACTCCAGGAGTGCTCGAAGGGCCTCACTCAGGACTGCTGTTTATAAAGTCACAAGATGATTGACTTTGGTCATCAGTAAGTTTCCATCCTGGCCATAACCCAAGTCAGTAACTACTAGGCTTTTTTCCCAAAGTGCTGTAACAATGGTACCATTCCACTAGGATACTATTCGCAATGGTACTGCTCCACTACCAGGCTAGAATTCAGGTAACTGGTTTACCAAGGCTATAAAGAAGAGTTGCTTATCCTTTGTTTCCCACCTTGACTGGGCATCTGACGTTTCTGATTGTTCCCATGTCTACCATGCAAGATCTCCTGGTACGATCAGGGAGTGCCTCAYGTTTCAACCGGTAAGGTCAAGGGATGCTTCGCTGCTCAGACACCTTGGTCAAGGCTTATCAGGAGCTTCTGAGATCAAGCCGAAGGATGAGAGTGAGGGGATGCATCACCACAGCAGCCTCCCATCCACATAGGTGAAATATGGTCATTGCTTGCTAGGGAGCCTTGGAGAGAAAGACATGTACAGTGAGCATGTGCATGTGCATGTGCATGCCCAGAGGCTGTCAGGATGTACAACYGGAAGTCACGTTTCTCATGTTGCCTTCTAGCCTACCCTTTTAATATTTCTTGCTTAGAGCTTAATTTCTCCTTCTTCTTTCCTGATTTTCATTTTTCCTGCTTTTCTGGTCTTGACCCTTTGTTTACTAGGCTTCTATTTTTTCTTGAAGCTGAAAAATAATGCCCTGTGACCTCTCTCAGTCTTTCTTTTCAGCAATTCTTATCTTCCTTACKGACACAGTAGAAAAGACCTCAGCCTCTGTTTTTTCAATGTATGGTTTGTTAATCATAWTTTTCTTAAAACACACAATTCAGTAGAATGTAGAAATGTGAGCATTTCAAACCTGAAAGGACACGTAAAGCAAATATATGAGCTCTGAAATTCTCAATCACTGCTTGCATTTTAAYATTTCATGATCTGCAGTATCATGCACGGTATTTTTCAAAGTTATGTGTAATGAAGGTGACCTTTTCACTTCTCAGAAAAAACCCTAAATAATTAATTATCTGTCTGGTGCTAACATCAATAAACATAGTCATAATTTCTTGAGCTTTCTGACAGCAGTGGGGGAAAAGCAACACATTTGGGTCTCATGAACTTAATTTGCTGAAGCTGGCCTTCTTTGGATTTACAATGCTCTCTTGTGGCCAGATCAGGCATCTACAGGACAATAATCTGCTACGCTAATATCTGGAGGTTTTTTAGCCAGTACAGTCATTCTCCAATTGTCACAGAATATTAAAAATGTCAAAATCTGCCAAAACAGATGTTTTAGAGAAGTGTGTTCTCTCTTTTTTTTTTCCCCTCCTATTGGGCAAGTTACCTAAGATGTTCATTTACCAAAAACAGCCTCCAAATACTTAACTACTTGAAAACCATGTAGAGAAAAGAAAAAGATTGCTCCTTTCACTGAAAGAATAATTTAATATTTTTTTTAACCAATATTAATTTTTAGCATGGATTTTTTAAGTCTATCATTCGTAGGTTTTCACACTATCACASAATATTTTGGGTTGGTTGCTCAAAGTCCAATTCAAATGGGCTTTGAACACTTCCAGGGGTGGCAGATCCACAACATCTGTGAGCAACCTGTTCCAGTGCCTCAYCATCCTCACAGCAAATTTCTTCCTTGTATCTAGTCTAAACCTACCTTCTTTCAGTTTAAAGCCATTTTCCCATATCCTCTCACTATATGTCCTTGTATAAAGTCCTTCTCCATCTTGTAGTATCTTTAGGTGCTGGAAGGCTGCCATAAGGTCTCCCTGGAACCTTCTCTTCTCCAGGCTGAATAGTCCCAAATGTCTCAGCCTCTCTTCATAGGAGAGGTATTCCAGCTGTCTGATCGTCTTCATGGCTCTGAGTTCCCACAGGATCTGCAGATGTATCTCTTTGGGTCCCATGGACTTGTGCGCCTTCAGGCTCCTTACATGGTCTCAAACCTGATCTCCTACAATGGGTGGTTCTATATTCTCCCAGTCCCTACCTTTGCCTTCTATGACTTGGGCAGTGTGGCTGGAGCACTTACTGGTGAAGACTGAGCCAAAAAGTCATGGAGTACCTCAGTCTTCTCCGTATGCCAGGTAACCCATGCCAGGTCTCCCATTCCTGTTTGCAGAAGGACCACTTTTTTCCTCATCTTCCTTTTTTCACTAACATATCTATAAAAGCTTTTCTTGTTGCCTTTGACATCCCTGGCCAGATTTAACTCTATCCAGGCTTTAGCTTTCCTAACCTGATCCCTGGCTGCTAGGCCARTTCCGCTGCATTTCTCCCAGTATGCCTGTCCTTTCTTCTCTCCCTTGTAGGCTTCCTTATTATGTCTGAGTTTGTCCAGGAGCTCCTTTTTCATCTACACAGGACTCCTGCATTTTTGCCTGACTTCCTCTTTGTYGAGATGCGTTGCTCGTGAGCTTGGAGATGATGCTTGAATATTAATCAGCGTTCTTGGGCTCCTCTTCCATCCAGGACTTTATCCCATGGTACTCTACCAAGGAGATCCCCGAAGAGGCCAAAGTCTGCTTTCCTGAAGCCCAGGTTGTATTACCTGGACTATCACTTTTCAGATATATCACTTTSTCCTTGAGAACTGCAGGCTCAATGTTAAAAAATAAATATAACCTGGAACTGAAGAAAATGATTCATCCTGCCAGTGTGTGCTCAGCCCAGACCTACATCTGTGCTCCTCCATTTCAGATGTGCACTGAGCAGGGTTCCCAGACCTGCATTTCCTCGAGCAATAAAGTGGGATACAAGAGTGCACAGGAGGCAGATACAGCAGGGCTGAAGGCAGATCAGTACCACAGAAACACACTCTGGTGACACTCATGTCCTCACGACAAGGCACAGCAGGCTTGGGGTCCATCCTGCAGCAGAGTCTGCTCTCATCCCCCTCACAGCCCCATCCAGCTCTTCACAGTGCTTCCCTTTCTCCCACTCTGTGGAGTGGGAGCTATCTGATTAACTGTCTCGTTAATCTCAGACGCAGAGAAAAGTGGACAATAAATGCCATTTCGCTGAAGAACACACTGAAAACAAACAAATTGGTGGAAAATACCTTCTCTGTTCCTCTGCAGTGGAGTAGTAGATTTAGGAAGAAAATGCTAAAGTCTAGAGGAGGGTGGTATCTCACTCTGTCTTCACTTCTGTCTAAATAAACATACACCATAAAATCTTCCACGTGTACATAGTACTAGCAAGGATGCCCCAAGTTCTCAAAATTCATTGTCTCACAGATATTCACAGGGAAGAGGCAAAATATTGTTGGTGATGTTCAATGATTCATTTGATTAGTAAAAACATTTAATTGCAAAGGCATAACTTAAGAAGAATCTCTCAATTAGGCTAGAACAATTTTGTATTTACCAGATTCAACCTCATCCATAAAAAGCTAGAAAAAATTATAGGCAAGAAAGAAACTAATGAAGGAAACACAGAGCCACAAGTAGAAAAAAACCTAACTGAATACCTAGTTATTACTAATTAACAATTCTCACTTATTTGGGCATTTTGCTTTTAAAAAAAACCAACTAATTTTATTTCACCGGTTTTGCTAGTACTGTAAAGATAGCTGCTCAAAGGAAAYGTAAAATGTAATATATCAAGTGCAATATTTAAGCTTGCTTCATATCCAGTTTTCAAAGAGAAAATTCAAGGACAAAATTTTTCTCTTCCTGGTGTTGTTCTCTTCATGCTAAATTTGGATTGCCCTTCAAATATTTCTGAGTTTGTATATAACCTTGATATTCTTCTTTTGTCTTACTGTATAGGTAATTTTAGCATGACTGTTGAACAGTTGGTGAATAATTGCCTTGGAAAATAAAGAAACAAAMAACTAACTCATAAGAAGATTTTCATTTTTACAGACAGTAATCAAATTACTAAATGTAAAACAGAGGATAAGACTTAAAATTCTTCTTTGGGATTATTATGTCTTTGGAGTACTGAATTTCTGCTTTTAAAGAGCATGTATGCTTATTTCAAAGGCACTTTAACCTTCTACCAGCTTACATAATTAAAAAACATGCTACAGAGTGTTAAGTGAAGAACATAAAAATATTTTGTTTAATAATTTATTGATTAGCATTTTATAGCATCATTAAAAATATTTCTTGTTTTGTTAAATGCTAAATATGCTCACATGTACAGATAACTTTAAACATCTTGAAATTTGAAGATATAATTCTTAGCTCTATACAGAAAACTACACATGTAAACGCGAGAAAGTGGATGGTTGAAGGAGTATAAATTTTTTTCCCCTTAATCTCCTTATTTTTCAAGCTCCTGGCAAGCCATAATTCATTTTTATCACAGACACAAGAATTATGCAATCACTTTTTTATGTATACATATCATATGTGAGTTTGCATATCCTGTAATTTTTGCTTATAGTGTACACCATTAAATTTGACAGATAGAACAAGTCCTAATGTGCTCAGTTTCTAAAATTTAAAGAAAAAAATAGCCAGTTGGATGAGGATGGCTTTCTTAGTACCTTCACTGAGAACATCTCTCAAAGACACATCCAGAAATCCATTGCCAGGAGGAATGTTATGAAATTTCCAGCCATGGAAATGCTGTAGTTGGAACTCACTGCTTATTTGACACCAGCAAAAGAAGCAAAGTAAGACTGAAAAACAGACTTCACCATTTCTGTTTTCCATGATGCTGCTTGTTTTTCCCTGAAGGCATTATAGTGGTAAACTGTTGATGACACTGAAATACATCTGTTACTTTATAGTTTCTTTTATTTTGATTTCGTTTACATTTTAAATACACTTTAAATTATACAAAAAAAATTAAAATTAAAATTGAAATAATCTCTGTGTGGTATTCTACGATCTCCAAATATAAAAACCATTGGAAAACAAAAGTAAAAAAACCTGCACGAAAATGTAATCATTTGATATATAGCAGTAGCATTCTAATGTCACTGTGGGTTTAGGCTTCGTATGTAAACTTCAGGATGAAATGCCAAATTCTCTTGAAATAAAACTGACATTACATATCTTTAATTTGCATGAATATGTGTTTGGTTCTGTCATATCTGTGCCATTCACATGCCAATTTTTGGAACAGGACAGTGAAATAATTAAGCTGATGAAGTATTCTTAAGAGAAGCCTTACCAAAAAAATTTATTTTACTGTATAAGCATGTTGAAATGTCAATATTTCATTAGATGAGCCACAGAAAAGGCTATACTGGTAACATTTAAATTCTGGTCTTTCAATACAGTGATGTGTTGCATAGTCTTTTGGTGTGGGTGAGCAGCTGCTCCTGTCACATGCTGAAGCAGATGTGAGTTTAATACAGTGAATCATCTTYTTGCCACTAGCCTTGCAGAGGGCCTGTTCATGTTTCTTTTTTGACCTAGTTGACTTAAAAACTGCACCCACATTTCTGCACTTCTTGCAGTTCCTCTTGGTTTTATTCTTTGTTGTTCCTTTAGCTCATTGTTAAAAACAMCATTGGTGGGATAACTTTCAAAGAATGCTTTATGAAAGGCAGAAACATCTCACTAATGGTATTAATATGAGATAGCTGTAAAAGGCTTCTTAACATTTCAAATAAGAACATTTCAGAAATATGTAGTTTCACTCTCTGGGCTAGAAGACCAATAAAATTTATGGGTTTTGGTTTGGGGTTTTTTTGAAAGGCAAGGCAACCAGTATGAAATACATTAAATTGCAGTGCAAGAAATCCTGAAGTATCAGAGCCCGAGGGTCGACGCAGTGTGTTAAGTAAGAACACTGCTACGCTGATAGAGTCGGGTACAGCTGTGATGCCACTACACACAACCTCAAGACTTTATCCAAAAAACTCTCAAAAATGTTACAAAATTCATACAATACTCCAATGAACATGGAAGGAAATTTTTAGGCTCCACATTGTGTGACCACAATATGTACTTTGACTCAGTTTAACTTGCCCTTTGATAACAGCCTCTCTAGAGCTCCTGGCAGAAAACATGTGGTGGGAACAGACAGCAAGTGCTACTTCACTTCCACTATTACCAGTGAAATTGGAGCCTCAAAACCAAATTGCATCTACGCTCAAAAGCACAAATGAGCAAGGCCTCTTCCTGTGAGTTATACATCCTTCTATCTTATGGAAGAAGGGAATCACTCTTTAAACAGAAWAAACGTTTGAGAGTTGAGAGTTATATGGCGTTTCCTCAGTCTTATCCAGAGGTGTACTGATGGACCCCACTAAAGGTTGGCAGCAAACCTAAATCTCTGCGTATCAAAATTTGGAGAAGTACAAAACTATAGTTAAGAAAAGATGTCTAGCTTTAAATTACTGTTTCTGGCAACTTAAAGCAGAGAAGCTATAGTTACACTACCCAACAGCTATAGTATACCTATGTACATTATATACCTTTTWTTCCTTCAGAAATTGGATAATACTTCAGCAATAATATAAACTGATGAGCACTTCCATTTTATATGTGTTGGGTTTTTTATATAAGTAGAATACACTCTTACTTTTTCTCAAAGCAGAAATTCACACAGGCAGATACTGAGCAAATCTAAGTTTTAATCATCTTTCTGCATTGTAAACAATGGCAAAACTTTATGAGTTAATTATGGATTATTATGGATTTCAATCATATAAATATTGTTGATTAGCTTAAACATATTTATTTCTTCRTCATTCTTTTACTAGTTCTATAGCAGAACATTTGTTCTCAGTTTTGTACATAAATATGTGACTGGTCAATGTGATTGATTTGTCTCTTTTATTGGAAGGCAACTTAAAATATAAAGAATTGATCCCAATTTATAATAATTCAAGGTGGCCAATGTGACAGGCAGATGTAAAAAAACTACACTCTTAAAAATTTGTGCATTTGTTTTGGATCTCTTGGAGATTTTGCTCTAGAATGAAAAGCTTCCAAACAGAAAGTTATATTTTCATAGTGAACACATGGAAAGTATGACAATGTGAATGAAAAAGCAAAATGCATCAYCTCTGTGTATCAATGCTAAAGGATGAAGTATTTTATGAGTCATAAGTCACTTCAGACATATAAAACCATACTAAATATTAACTGATTTTCCAAAGTTTAGGCAGAAATTTTTGGGTATCACAATCACAAGATAGTCAATGTTGGCAGATACAGTCATATCTTGCTTTCTTAACATTAAATGCAGGATTCCAAACAGGAAAAAGATCACTTGCAACAGTACACCCTTTCTTTCATGGTCTTATTGCTAATGAGATACCATTTTCAGCAAAAAAACATTTTCTTCTTTCTTTCTTTTCTTCTCGGTCATAACAGATAGACACGTGGGTCTTTGTTGGAACTTTTAGGGAGTAATTTTGGTTATTCTCTGAGCTAAGAATAAATAAATCCAAAAAAGCTGCCAGTCATATATTTTGCAAGATTCATCCAATACACCCCTCTGCTACAGCAGCTTGGATATAGTCTCCTTCCCTTCTTTTATTACACTCTTAGGTTTAAAAAAGAATGTATTTCCGAAGTGTGATGAGTTATCACAGTCCCACAGACATTACACGATTTGGAATTCATCCATGCCTGAGTACACTGGGACTGCAAAACTCATTTCATGTAATGTAAAAGCTGAGAAGCACAATTTATCTGAAGTCAAACTTTTAATGATGTGATATGCTATCCTTTTCTTTCCTTCTAAAATTCCACATGTAGTGGCTAGTAAGACAAGTCTTATTTCCAAAATCATATACAAACATAAGCTTATCACAGCTTAGATATACTCATGAAAGAGAAACTTTCAGATGTGTTTTGTTTCTTTACATTTATCTTTTTGTCTCTTCCTGAAGACATGAATTAGAAGGTCAACTTTCTGAACACAGTTATTTTACTGCAATTTTTATTTCCTACTTTTTTTCAGTAGTGTACTCCTATGAWTTTTTTTTAACGTTGTGATTGAAATTATTCACTTTAGTGCCATGGGACATAAGCCTCTTTAAATTTCTTTAACTACTCCTTCCTTTTCATTTACAATTTGTCCTTGTTCCCTTATACATCCTTCTACATTGCTGCATTTTCAATCATTAACTTATTATTTCACCCTGTCTCCTTTATGGTTTTGTCTATATTTTTCATTTGACATTGTGTCCCCTATCTTGTTAAACTCTCTTTTCCTTTAATTTCATTTGCATTCTCTCCAGTGTGATTTTACTCAGTTCATTCATTTGTATTTTTATGTTCTGTGTCACCCAGTCTTTTTCAGAGTCTATTTTCACTTCCATTCAGATTCTCATTTTTTCAGTTTCATTATCTAGCTTTTTTGGTGAGGAGGGAAAAATACCTTTTTCAAAACATATTTTTTGCCATTAAGCTAATTTTCCCTTGGATTTTAAGACAAAATATCAAGACTTTCACGTAAATTTCAAACCTAATAGAATCTACAGCACACCTTAGAAATTGCTCGGTTTAGTAGTAGTTTCAGTAGTAAATTTCAAAAGTATTTCATTATACAATTGGATGGAAACAGGTCACTACTTTTTAGCAAGAGATGGATAGCATATGTRTGTGTATGCAAAGAGAGTTTATTGCATAGCTGTTCATTTGACACTATGATAAAGCCATTTCGCTTCACAAACAGTGTATCGGCATCCTTAAGAAAAAAACAGCCCTCAAGAAGGAAGTTAAGCAGAGAGATTTCTGCTGGCTTAGAGATGCTACGTGCTTCTCCTTGAATTCCAGTAGTGTTCTGTTGGTCTGTGTCTTTTCTGTGCACACCAACGCAAAGCTGTAGGTATTACATCGTGATCACCATTAAATTGTTTCCTCTTTTCAAATAATGTTGACGTGGCAAGATTATAGGAAGGATTTTGAGATGTCTATAAAGCCTTTTCTCTTGGCATAGAGATGTTTCTCTTTCTCACTACCGAATGGCATGATAAGTAATGTGTGATATGATACATATGCTGCATACCAATTTAGGTGAAAGCCTTCCTCATGACACCTTGAGACATAATAATGGATGAAGAATAAGAAGCTACATAACACAAATATTTTTAAGGCAGACTTGAAAGGTAACAGTTCCAAAGATGATTCAATTAAAAAAATGGTGGAGTTAATTATCTAACTGTAAAGGAAGCAAAAGGCATTTTTCCCTTGTGCTCTCCCTCCCTCCCTCCCTCTTCTTTTTCTTTAGGCTCTCTGTTTTGCCAATGTTGTTCCCAGCATGTCTATGTCACAGATTATAAGTGACAGAAATAGTGTAATCTGTCTAGGCCAGACATGGATGGAGGTATTTTCCTCGTCTTCTTCACTGAAGGATTGGCTTTCAGAAGTAAATCTCAGCCTCAAGATCATAACCTGTAGCTTGAGTCTCCTTAATTCAAGGTAAGTTGTCTCTGATCATCCAATCATATGCACATGAACACCTCTTAAGAAGCAGTTTACCACAACATATCTGTGTTTCAGCAGAGTGGGTGGTTGCTGGATTTTGCTGTGTCTGGTTATGCTTGCTGATCAATTCTGTGGACCTTCAGTTTAACTTTCATAGAGCTCTGCAAAGCATCTGTAATTTATCTTTGGAGATGGATGGTATTTGGTTCAGTGTTGCCTCGCAGACCATATTTTCATATCTTGACTACAACATGGGATTTATTGAGAAAGTCGGTATAAACTTTTCTTCTTCTGTACCCATGTTGTGCTTGCAGAAAAGGATATCTAGGAAGTTTTGAGTGTAGTGACTTCTTTAGTCCTGGCTTTCTGTGCTTCTATGAAATCAGACAGAGAAATTAAAATTCTATGACGAGGAAATCAGTTTTAAAGATGTAGCTTGATTCCACTAAAACTGTTTCAACTAAGCCTATCTCACTACATGTTGAAATTGCCAATACCTGATTCTTTAGCAAAGTACTGATTCTAGCCCGAGTATTTGCATTTAGAGAGAACTTAAGGACCATAAATTTGCATCTGACCCTGTGAATACTGATTATATGACTCACCCAAGTTACTTCATTTCTGGAAACCTCGCAATCTTTCATTGAAAGGAGGATGACAGACTGTTTTCTGTCTTTCCCTGCCATGATTCTGTCTTTGTAGACTCATTAATAATCTTAAAAGTAATTCTCATCTATATGCAGCTAACAAATGAACCTATATCAAAGTCATACTTCAGACCAGGACTGCTGATGAGCTCTGAGGGAAGTAGCATCCAGACAAGAATGTTGAATGTAACTTCTTATATTATATTTTCTGGGGTGCCCTGAAACAAGAATCTCTGACCATGACTAATTCATTTTCAAAGCCAGCATTGACCTATCAGACAGATTCTTCTTTTCTTTTAAAAGCAGTATTTTATGTGATCAAAAGGAGTCCATCACTGTGACAGACACAACAGGGCATTGGCTGAAGTGATAAAGGAAATGCACTTGCTAATCAAGGCATGGAGAAACATAAGTTTCAGATGACAAAAGGCAATGACTTGTCACATGCTACTTACCAAGAAAGTCTCTTTGATAATACAAGGGTAGTAGATTACCCCATTTATTATGCCTAGTGTTTTTCTATGGATTTACTTAMAGATTAGAAGAAACAAAACAACCCTCATACATTATGAGGAGCTGAATGTAAGTAAGAAAAGGCCTTAAGTAAGTAAACCCTAGTTGTTTCTCACTAACAATGCACATGGTTGACTGTCAACATGTTGCTTTCTGACTGTTGTATAAACCTTTACACAGACAAGCAGCAGCTGTGGTGATTCTTCAGCTCTAATTGATCAGTGCCAACCCATTCCAAATCAAACACCAAGATTGGGAATTTTTTTGTGAAGCATGGAAAGAAACTCCAGAAATTAAATACTATGAATGATAGAATTATAGAATCATGGAATCATAGAATGATTTGGGTTGGAAGGGACCTTAAAGATCATGTAGTTCCAACAGTAATGCCATGGGCGAGGAACCTTCCACTACTCCAAGTTACTCAGAACCTCATCCAACCTGGTCTTAAACACCTCCATGGATGTGGAGTCTACAACCTTTCTGGGCAACCTGCTCCAGTGCCTTACCACTGTTATCATGAAGAATTTCTTCCAAATAACTAATCTAAATCTACCCTCCTTCAACTTAAGGCCATTCCCCCTTGTCCTATCACTATGTGACCTTCTGAAAAGTCCTCCTCCAGCTCTCTTGCAGGCCCCCTTTAGGTACTGGAAGGCTGCTCTAAGATCTCCCCAAAGTCTTCTCTTCAGGTTGAACAACCCCAGTTCTCTCATCCTGTCTTCATAGGAGAGCTGCTCCAGCCCTCTGATCATTTTCATGGCTCTCCTCTGGACTTGCTCCAGAAGGTCCACATCTTTCTTGTGTTCAGTGCCCCAGAGCTGGACACAACATTCCAGATACGGTCTCACAAAGGGAAAGTAGAAGGGGAGGACCACCTCCCTCAACCTGCTGATCACATTTCTTTTGATGCAGCCCAGGACACTGTTGGCTTTCTGGGCTATAAGCACAGGTCAACAGGTCATGTCAAGCCTTTCATCCAACAACACTTCCAAGTCCTTCTTCTCTGGGCTGTTCTAATTCTTCACCCAGACCATATTTGTCTTTGGGATTGTCCTGACCCAGGTGCAGGACCTCGCACTTGGCTTTGATGAACTTCATGAGGTTTGCACAAGCCCAACTCTCAGGCTAGTCAAGGTCCCTCAGGATGGCATCCTTTCCCTTCAGATTTGTTACAAGATGGGGAGAGATATTGTGCAATATCAGTGTCCTAATTTCCGCTGGGATAGAGTTAATATTCTGCTTAGTAGCTCGTACAGTGCTATGTTTTGGATTTAATATGGGAATCATGTTGCTTTAGCTGTTGCTAAGGAGTGCTTACCCTAAGCCAAGGACTTTTCAGTTTCCCTTGCTCTTCCCAAGAAATTCTATAGTGCATCACTTATGTCTCTTGTGTTTTATTCCTCTCTTTCTTCTTTTCATTATTATTATTAGTTTTCTATTTCACTTTATCTCAAGTAAAGTGAGTGAGCAGCTGCATGAGGCTCAGTTGCTGGCTGGGGTTAAACCACAACAGTCCAGAAAGGCCACCTGACTCCTCATGTCCCCCTTCCACACCACTCCCTCCCTCTCTTCCAATGGGACAGGGAGGAGAATCAGAAAATTGTAAAACCTGTGGGTTGAGATAAGAACAGTTTGATACAATTGCTCGCCACTCACTAACCAATGCCYCTCCTGCCCACAGGCAGAGATCAGCCCCTCACAGCCAGCCCCCTCCCAGTTTGTAGACTGAGTATGACATTCTGTGGTATGGAATATCCCTTTGGTTCAGGTCAGCTGTTCTGGCTGTGCTCCCTCCTGACTTCTTGTGCACCTGCTCGCTGGCAGAGCATGAGAAAATGAGAAACTGAAAAGTCCTTGGCTTAGGGTAAGCACTACTTAGCAACAGCTAAAACATCAGTGTGTTATTGACATTATTCTCATGCTGAATCCAAACCACAGCACTTTACCAGCTACTAAGAAGAAATTAACTCTGTCCCAGGGCAACAAGTATATGGAATATGTTTTTCAGACATAGCAGGACACAGCAAGAAAAGTTCATGTTATTACAGTTGATTACTCCAACCCAGAGTCCTAGTCCCTAGTACAGGGATTGGCTCTCTAATAGAAAGGCGAGGAAGATGCAGTGGTTTAGGCCATGGAGCCACTCAGTCAGTCCCTGAGGAGTTCATGTGTTGACATAATATAGTTAAAATTTTCCTTTCCTGCTTAAGATATCTCTTAATGTGATCCAATGAGCTGGAACAGCTCTTTCCTCTGATGAGTGCCCTAGTTTACCTCTGATCCAGTAGGCTCCAGGTACAGGCTATAACTGCAAGTCTTGCAAACTATCTCCACAGCTGCTTTCTCAGCAGGAGAGGATAAATTCTGTTCTTCTTCTGTTCTCCACAAATGATTGACAAGAAATTTCTGCAAGCAGAACAGCAGAAGTCACTTTCTTCAGCTGCTTCTTTCTTACCCCCTTCACACACGTACTCCCCCAAATGGGTTTTTGGGAGGTGTAAGGTGTGATCAAACAGGTAAGGTGTCATCAAGACAGCAAGAGGTAATAAGACACAGAGTGAAAGTATTTTTTAGCTGARTCATGCCCTTAAACATTCAGCCTACACATTAATCATTGAGTGACATCAAGGATTCCCTTCAAAATTGGATCTGACTAGTGCACTTAATTTACCTACTGCACCAAACAGCTGTTCAGCTTCTGTTGAGTTTGAAAGCAAATGTAATTAGTGCATGTTCACTGATGCTTCCTCATTACATTGCCAGCCCATATCATTGGAACAGTTAATTACTGCAGAGACAAAGGCTTGACTTACCTGATATAGTACATGATTATTCATCATTGATTCATTTTTTCTTCTTCACTGGTAATTTTGTTAACATCCCTGACAGTGCTTAAGAGTGAATCCCCTTGATTTTTTTTTGTGCTATTATGTCTTCTCAAATGCTACTCAAATTCTCCAGGTAGCTTAATTCTCTAGATTTTAATGAGACGTGAGGTATCACATCAGTTGATACTGCATGTAACTGGAGAAATAACTTGATTACATGGATCATAGCAAAATGTGTTATTCAGTCACTTCCCATAAGAGATGTCTTTGCACTTGGGGACTTTCCTAAGTGCGTGCAGACCAAAGGCCTGCTGATGGAATCACCTTCTTTCAGTGATGGCTTAAAAATAATGCTGAGGAAAAGAAATATTATTCCGTAGTTAGTCTTGTTTTAAATAGATCTGGTCCACTCTTACACAGGTTTTTTTGCTGACTTTTCTTGTGTTTTTTTAAATGGCCTCAGTACTCCACTCCATCACTAAAATGGAGGTAGCTGACTTCCCATCCATGCCTACCAGATGTCACGGGCTCCTCTCAGATGCAACTCCTTTTCTTAAAAGGAGGTCCTGTCTGCATGAATTGTGAGRACTCTACATTTATTGGTGACCTCTAGGCTGGTGAAGGGCAGATTGCTCAATACAGCTGCCACTCCTGGGTATTTCTGCAATGCACATGCAGATCAGCTTGGCTGGGCTGGCATGGTAGTACACCATACTCCTCAGAAAGGCCAGATTTAGTAATTTACTGCACATGTTTGACATCATTGCCAGGCGTATGCAAAATAGCCCTAAGCCGTCCTGCTGCATTCCTCTCCCATCACATTGCAGATATACCTGACTACTCTGGCAAAGGAAGGTCACCTAAGTTGTTGAGGCAGGTTTTAGTAATTTGCAGAGCACTGCACATTCATTTGTCATCTTTTCATACGTGAAAATTTGTAACCATTCATGGAAGAACAAAATGTAAAGAACCAAGGAAATTTATAAAAAAGGTGTATGACTATTTAGGAGAGAGAAGYTATGGAAAGTTCTTAACAATGATGCTGGAAGAAAGGGATTTTTTTAAAAAGTGTGATGTACAGGAAGAATCTGAAGGAATTGAAATACTGCTCCTACAGTAGCTCAGGTGGCAAAAGKCCTGTCAGCTACCACAGCACTATGCTGACACTTAGAGGTCAGTAAAATACAATTGAAAGGACTACTCTGCCACCTGAAAGAGACTCCATATTTTTCAAAGGCTTTGCATGATCTGAGAGATCAATACCTGACATTTATTTGGTTTGCTCGTTCTTTCTTCTCATGGTATGCTTCTCTCTTTTTATCTGACTCTCATACATGAAACTTTCTTATCATTATACATTTCACAAAGAATCCTCAACAAAAATGCTGCAAGAGCAGTCCACAAACAATAAACTGTACAGCAATATCTGATCTGCACATCGAACTCATATGGTAGCTGGGAGCTGCATGGAACAGCAGACATTTGCTTTTACATTCTGTACCAATCAGTCTGACTTTCAGTGGGCTTTAAAGCTGTCTTGGTGTTAGCTCATTTTGTTAGGGTTTTGTTTGGGTTTTGTTGTATTTTTTTTTTAAGCTGCTTCAGACCACAAGGTTATATTTGGGTACATCATTTCGTTTCATAAGGAAAAGTGATCAAGTGAGCAAAATCACCCTGTGGAATGTAGGTAATTTGTCAGCCACTGCTGATGGGGGCACAGATCAAGTCAAACATAAGGCAAAGTTGGCTTTCACCTCCTCCAGGATCAGCCTCTGCAAACTRTTCAAGTCACTAAAAAAGCATAAACTTCACTTCAAAGCAATCTATTCTGCGTGGGGATAAATAAATTTGGGATTAGGCAATTTCAAAACAGATAATTGCTGAAATGAGCAATTTCTAGCAGCTGGTATAGCCAGTGTTATCATCCATGTAAATATTGACTCTTGTATTAAGAGTAATTAATGAGAAAACAAAACTGCAATAAAGGAAAGAAAAAGTGGAAAGCAATCCTCTTAGAGGCCCTGAAGGCCTCTCTTTTCTCTATTCCGTGTTTATCAATGCTCTAAACTGAATTTTGCAATGCACATTTTCTTTGTTGATCTGTCAAATTTCAGCAAAGYGTTTCATAGTTATTTCAACTCGTGAATTATGCAATAGCACATGACAGGAGCAATTCATTCACATCTCAGGAGGCAGAGGAATGAAAACCCCAGCTTCATCTTGAGATTTTTTTTTTGTCTGGTGCACAATCTCTTGAAATGGTACCTCAGAGACACAAGAAAGGTGTTGACCTGTTGGAACAAGTCCAGAGGAGGAGCATGAAAGTCATTCATTGTGCACTTCATACTTACTTWGCCAAGGGATAGGAAACACGTGCACAAAAGGTACAGGAACAGAATGGCTGAAGGGAGAAGGAAGGACATGCACACAATAACATGCCACCACCTCTTGCTTCTGGGGTGGGAAATGAAGCAACCTTGAAGGAATTCCAGGCTACACATTCCAGCTGCCTGTCTCTCCTCCTCCCTCTGTTCCCTCCTCTTCCACATCTGAATTTTCTTCCAGACTTCAGTCCTCTCCAAAGCACTACTAATCTCCTCATTAATATCATCTGTGCTTTAAAACAGTAGTCCTGAGAACTTCTAAGAAGACAGGGGAATGTCATAAGGCCCATTTTAGAAGTGAGAAACAGCAACTGATACACAAACAGTAGTAACCTGCTGCAGAACAGGGACCTGTTTCTCAGGTTGAGCAAACATGAAACTTTTCTCAAGATGAAATGAATCAAGCCTTAACTATAGAGTTACCTTTCATCTTGAAAAGCTGCTGTTTAGACTCCTGTTCTATCACAAGTGCAAAGGATGTAAGGTAATCTTCAAAGTTTAAAGGATGTGACTCTTCCAAGGTTCAAACATCTCTCCATCTGAAATACAGGTTATCACATATATAGTGTTCCCACAAAATATTTGCTTTCTAGAGTGAAATAGTATCAGCCACAGAATGTTTCTTCGTTGTCATTTTGCAACAGGCCACCTCCTCTTGCAAGTCTTTATTACTTCCACTTCAAAAGATGTGAGCTGGTCATACTGGTTACTCATTCTTCCTCCCGGTGATGCTTATAATACGCGACTCATCATTTTCCTCTTATCACCCACCTCTATCACATCTGCCATGAAGAGCAGTGAGATATTTGGGATCAATGGTAGATGTCATGAATATCTGTATCTTCTTGAAGTCATTTACCAAGTACCTAGAGGTTTTTCAATAGCTGTGTGGATAAGAGGATAGGAGGATAGCAATGGGTAAGAGGCTAGGACATAACTGATACAAAATAAACTGAAATAGGTGCTTCATAGTAGTGGATGAGGCTGCAACAAGGTTTTAAAGAACACGGGTAGCAGTGGAAAAACCTATAACCTGAATTTAGAAATTCACTGGCTGATTTAGAAGTTCTGAAATTACATGTAAGAAAATTACAGCGTAATTTGATTAAAACACATCAATTTTTTCTTCTTTTTTTCCCCCTGGACAGATACACATCAGGACATAGTACGCGGTACAATGCATATAACTTGTTAGGAAGAAAAGAAGTTATAAATAAATATGTGTATGAGACACTAGAGAGAAATTTGTCTGGTTCAAATATCCACATTCAATAACTTGGCAAATATTTCTTTCAATGTAGAATCAACCTGATTTCAGGAATATGAGCTACGTCTGGAACTAGCAGAYGAAACAGAGGCAAGGCACAGGATTACAAATGTCTATACTGCTTCATTTTTAGAATTTTCCTAACATAGCTTCGGATAGTAATGATTAGCATCCTCCAAGCTAAGGTCTAGATATCCTTCAGCATTTTATAAGACTGTTTCTAATAGACAGCTTAGCTGTAGCCACCCTACTTTGGGGAAGAAAAGGCCAGTTTCCACATGAAGACGTGAGTCAGTTGCAATGCTAAGCCTCAAGGCAGTCTCTAACCTCTTCCATGTAGAAACATATACAATTTATCTGTGGCAACAYAGTTTCTCAGTGTTCTTATCTAATTCATAAACCCTACTGGCAGTGGTGAGTCCAGGAAAGGTCTGTCTCTTTGTCTTTTATAGCAATGAAGCGAAAAGATATAATTCACTAAAAATTAAAGCATGAGCAAGAACTAGAGGAAAAGGCAGTACAACATGAAGCCAGGCTTCTTGGTCTATGCTACTGAAAACACAGGCACTCCACAAGTCAAAGTGCAATCTGAGCAGAGATGAGGGTAAATCCTCGGCAGCCTCTGTGGGGACGGCTGCTGAGATGCTGGTGAGACCACACCATGGGGAAGAATGAACAGGACTGCAGAAAAAACACTGGTTTCATATCCCCAAAAAGGAAACAAATTAGGTACTTGGGATCTAATTTGAGATTAGATCTCAATCTCAATCAAAATTGAGATTGCTGACATCTTCATRTAGTACTGGAGGCATAAAAATTTTCTCCCTAGAGACAGTCATTCATTGTGTACTTCATTCCACCTTGCAGAGCCGTTTACTGGAGAAACACTGGCATAAGTGTATCTAAACAGGAAGAAAAGGAAAAGTACATGAGCACTGACCTATTGAAGAGGACCATGAAAAAGAATGCTAGAGAGACAGATCAGGAAAAATTCAGCTGATTAAAAAATTGGTCATACCAACACAGCTTTAAATGAACTTGGAGATCAGTTATGTATCCAGTTCTAGCCAACGTGCAGAGACAGCTGCAGCTCACTCCCAATACCAAGAGGCAGCACAACATGAGGGTGAAGAAGTTGGCCAAGTGCTGGCAATATGCAGTAAAGCTCTTTTGAAGCCAGCTGTTAACAAAGAAATTAAACAAGCAAACTAACAAACAAAGCTGCTATGACTTGAAATGTACAATAGTTGATGCAAAGGCTGTATTGTGGCCACAGAATATTATTAAAGCAAGCCAGCAGTTCAGTTGGAATGCTATGTCTGACTGTCCACGCCATGAAAGGAAAAGATAACAGTCCTTTGGTGCCCTCTCTAGCAGCCTAGAAGAGATGTACTGTAAGCAGATCGACTCCTCCAGCACATGCTGTAATCAGATGAAGCCTCTCACAAGAGCTAGTAAGAAACTCAAAGTGCAGGCACCCCTCAGGCCTGGTGGAGCTGCTGAGGAAGGAAGTGGGGAGAGCAGAAAGCCCAGACACCCTCAAACTCATGGAAACCAGAGTTGGCAGCTGTGTTTTTTCATTTTTGCAGTCTTTAGCATTTTTATGGTGGTGAAAAGCCCTCAAAAATGTCTTGGATGTTTGGGAAACCTCCCATCAGGGAACACAGCCCTGTAAAGAAGTCACTGTGTGGTAATCCAGAAGATATACTGCTTGATTTTGTCTGGGACTAAAAAGGTCTCTGGTTGCAATGTCAAAAATAGGTTCTGACATGCTGAATCAGCCAGTCCCTTGCAATCTGCACTACGTCTTTTGCCAGGTACTGCTGAAGGAAACAAAAAAAGGCTCCAGACGTCAGCCTGCCCTCAAAGCTATTCCAGCGATAACAGATAAAGACAAAACAGGACTTTCAGACATCAGGCCTGCAGCTGGCAAAGGTTATTGTCCAAGACGACAGCAGAAGATACCACAGGATGTCTTTATCAAGCTTAACAGAGCCAGAAGCAGAGTACTAGTCTGAATGCAAAGGAGCTGGTTCTCAGGAGAAGAGAGATCTTCACTATCAGAAATCTCTGGGGTCCTGGGAACTTCCAAGGATCCCTGAGAAACACCAAGTTGTTGAAGTAAATGTAAGAAGTTATAAGAACAGCCAAGTACAGCATCTGCCTGAAATCCAGTGTACAAGCAATACATAAAGTTACATGAGGGAATGAAGAATAGGCAATACAGATGATGAACCAGCCTTGTAGCACTACTATCATCTTGAGCAGCAGGGATTGCAGAAGGTCCTTAGGCCTCAGGAGGAAACAGAAGAATGACACTGCAGCAAACCCAGCAGCTCTCACCTTCTGTTGACACAGCAAAATGATGACTTTACACTTAAACAGAAATATTAACTCTATGCTGCACAGGACCCAAAAATCACACCATGTGCCTGAGGGCATTGTCGAAACACTTCTTGAACTCTCTCAGGCTTAGTGCTGTGACCCTGGGGAGCCTGTTCCAGTGCCCATCCACCCCTTGAGTGAAGAACCTTTTAATAATATCCAACCTAAACCTCCACTGACACAATTTCAGGCCATTCCCTCCAGTCCTGTCACTGGTCACCAGAGAGAAGAGATCAGTGCCTGACATTCTGCTTCCCCTCGTAAGGATGTTATAGACTCTAATGAAGTATGTACAGTACATGAAAAATAAGTGTACAGAGAAGGCCCTGTGCAGACCTTAGAGCAACCTTCCAGTGCCTAAAGGGAGCCTGGAAGAAAGAGAAGGAGTTTTTACAGGGGCTTGTAGTGATATGACATAGGGGGGGAAATGGCCTCAAACTAAAAGAGGGTAAGTTTATCTTTCATCTTAGGAAGAAATTCTTAATATAAACCGGAAAACATTGCCTAAAGAGGTTGTGGATGCCTAAAGAGGTTGTGGATGCCCCCTCCCTAGACGTATTCAAGACCAGTCTGGATGGGGGTCTGAGCAGCCTAGTCTAGCAAAAAGTGTCGCTGCCCATGGCAGGGGGTTAAGAGCTAGATGATTTTTAAGGCCCCCTCCAACACAAACCATTCTATGATCTCTGTTGGGTGCTCACACACACACACACACACACACAGAGAGAGACATGCATTTCCTAGAGCAGGAAATCTCTTACGATGCCTTCATGTCTCACTTTGCTGTAGGCAACAAAAGAGAATGACGAAAATGTGCACAAGTCATGCATCTCAGCCATACAGAAAATTCAGGACGCGATTTGGCCGTTTCGCTGCCGCTGCTGCCGCCCCGTCCTTCTCTTCCCCAGAGCCCCCATCAATCAGCAGGGGCGCTGGTTCATCCCCGCGGCGGCAGCATCCCCATTTCCCGGGCTGGCCACACGGTGGGGCCGCCGGCCCGGTCCTGGCTCGGCGGAGCATCCCTGTCCCGGCGGCGGCTGTGCCCAGCAGGTGGCTCTTTCCAACCACATAACGCGGCGCCAGCCCTCGCTGGCTCCCTGGATCCCGAGGTCAGCGTTTTCAAATCTTTTGTTCCTCGTCTGAATAACGCAGTGGCGTACTGGAAGATGGGCATCGCTTTCCAGAGTGCCATAGCTTGGGCTGGGATGTAACACACTCTTGTGTCAAGAACACTTGTGGCAGTACTACACACATAACCAGGGCTGTATTTATTGGACTAGAATCGCATCACAGTTCTGCTTGAGTAATTCTGAAATAGCTCAGCTGGAGCCAGTGGAGATATTGCAGATGGGAATGACAGGGGAATTTGGCCCATTGTTAAAATATGTTCATGTAGAAACAATGTAGGAAAATTGAACTATGACCAGGTTCCTTCATTATGGGCTAATTTGACTCTAAAATGACCCCTCTTAAGTCGGTGAGGCTACACAGGTGTGAAGGAGAGTGCACACAGAAGCCAGGACTGTTTGAACTGCTTGATCCAAAAGGAACCATTTTGCATCTATTAATAAATGCAAATTTATTTGTAAGGAAAATTGTTTTCATATAGATGTATATAAAATATACACAGGCTTAGATCTTTAAGAGATGCACTCCAAAGGGCTTTGACTTATCGAAAAGTTCAGACCGAATCGGACTTTTGCTGTTCAATCACCAGCTCTTAAATAGGCCTAAACTTTGGCAAAATTACCAATTTTAGAAAAAATTTATCTGTTGGTCTAAAACATTCAAAATGTGGAGATTTTTTACTTGACTGGGACAAACTTTGCAAAATGCACAGATTTATCATGACCCATTGAACTTAGAGCCTACAAGACTGGAGCCTGACATGATTCCATAACAGTCCATCTTTAAATTTGGTGCCATTTCTGCTGATGGTACAGGTCAGCATTTGGAAAGATGAGAAAAACATGAAAGAAAATGTATTCTAAGAACATGTTTCAAAATTTGTTGCGGCATATATGTTGGGGTAATGGAAAGGATCACCATTCGCTAATTGTTTCCCTCCTCTGTTAATTTTGGGGTTATTTCCCTCTGACATCCAATCTAATCACATTTGAGGTACTCCTCAGCTCCTAGTGCTACTAAACCTTTCCTGCTTCTGAAAGCCACACCATGTCTTTACTTTCCAGGATATATCAGCCAGCACTAAAGGGGAAATATGAAAGCATAGGGTAACACTGAAGCTGAGTTGATATAGTCTACATTCAACTGACTGTTGAAAACCCACCTTTCTTTTTCCCATATTAACCATTTCACGCTTTCCTTTGAAATGTAGGAGGCTTATGAATTGCCAGAGCTACATTGTAGGTGTGAGTTACTTGAGCTTTTACCTCTTCCAGGATGAAGTCGTCACCTGCATCAATAAACCTCCTGAGCTATTTTTGGTATGCTCCGCTGGGCTCAGTGCCTCCTGGGGGTTCTTCCAAACCTCACTGTGCTGCCTTCCATGGACTCYGTGGCAGTCAAAATGTGATTAAGAGTGCTGCCTGAGAAATATGGGAACAGTGATCCAACATAATTCATTTAATATTCTGAAACTATTTTTCTTGATTCTGCTGTGGTTTATCCAGATATTTAACATTTTCTGATCCACTCTCTTGCTGGTATTGATGCTTGGTAAGGACACTAATGCTGTCATGAGAAGAACTAAGCTCTGATGGCTTAGCTTGGGTCCTTCTTTCCTCTTTGATAATAAACATAATTCTGGCACCCTTCCATTTCCACAAAGCCAAGTAACGAGTTTGCTGCCATTCTCAGAAAGCCTGACAAGGAAAGGGATTTGGTGAAGCTATCAGAAATGGGGAGACTGAAGTGCGCTCACAGTTTGTTATCTGCACACAGGAACAAGTGACCTGATGTAAAAAGAAGAAAAGAAGGGGAAAAAAAAGCGCCATTTCTGCTGTACGGTTGAAGCTCTGGTCCTAATCATTTAGTTGCTGCAAAGCACATGCCAAGGTTTCAGGCAGCAGAATTGCTTGGATCATTTCCTACGCACTTTGCAGAGTGGCAATTAGCAGCAGAGTGGCATTAACAAGACAGCTTTACGTGAGCTTTCAAAGTAAAAACATAAAGAGTCCCTAAAAGACCAACTACTTGTAAAATGTAAGAGGGAAGCTCTAGGCCTGATTTTTCAGAGGTGGGTGCAAGGCTTTGCCCGCAGGGAGTGTGACTATCAATCAGAGCCACCCGCCACCCTCCACACTTCCCTGGCTCCTCCAAGGAGGGGAAACCTCCTGCCTTCTGCACTCGACCTTTGTGTTGCCTTTCCCGCATGGGGATGGATGCCACACGTCTCCAAGTGCCCTCTCATCCACATTTGCCGTAAACACCCAGAACACCTGTTTATTCTGACTCACCCACTCCTCACGCAGACTCTCCCTTTTTTTGACAGCAGACCTCACTCAGGTAGTATGTGCTGCTAATATCCTTTCAGGACCATGTAATAACATGCCTTCTATCCAATTCCTAACATCCTTCAATCAGCTCAGCCAGTGGGCTAACTGCTTACGCTCCTGTGATTTATATAAGTGCAATTAATTTAAACTGCATCACTCCGGTGTTATGCTGGTGAAAATGCCCCGAGAGGGAGAACCTCACTGGTGAATCAGACCCTTTACTTTTAACAAACATACAAAAGAACAGATCCCGAGCCAGTGAAAATCTGCATGGCTCCATTCATTTCAACACACAAACTTAAACCAGCTCAAGGTCTGAATCATAGCTCATGTAACAGGCTATTTAGATAGAGSCTAATGCCTCACATCCTGAAATGCAATGCTTTCCCAGAGCTGGCAGGGGACAGGGACTTTTCAGATGGAACAGAGCTGAGAGGGAAGCAGGACCACAAATGCAACCTTAAAAAAGTGCTTCATGGATTTCTTCATTTCTGTGGAGTTGAGGAAAGTAACGGATTGTGTCTCTGCAAGCACTGCTCTCTCTTTTGGGAAAAGCCACCTCTGTTCCTTCTGCCCCAGCTCTAAAGCTGGTACCTGGAAAGTCCCTTTCTTTGCACTTTCCCTTTCCTCCTATAGCCTGTGTATGTTCCCTGCCACTTGGAAATCCATATGACACCTTTCAGTAACAGACATCAGAGTTGGGTGCTGAACAGATGAATCTTTTTAATCAGTTCTTGAAGATGGTTAACTTTCCCTGCACTTGTTTTGGTATTCCCCAAGATTAAGAAGTCATGCAGTTTGGCAAAGCACTTTGCTCTTGCATGTCTTAACAGACCCATCGGGCTTTTTTTTTTTCTTCTTCTTCACATCTATTCCAACACCTGCTGCAAAAATGGGCTGGGGTGGTCTCTGTAAAACACCCCTCCGTGCCTCCTCCCAAGAGGAGAGAGAGAGCCCCAGCGTCACACCAGCACGGCATGCTGGTATGTGCCCAGGCAGGTGTAGGTAACACACAATGAGGGGGGGAAGGGTGGGCAGGGCAGACCAAGAATCAATCAGAGTGTAATTTGTGTTAGAGATTTACCAGTGTTCAGCTGTCCATATTTCCAAAATGCAAATATTTCAAAATTAAAAAACCTATCTGTGACTAAGTATCTCCTCTAAATCAATCTAGATAACCAGAAAACTCTGTGGCACATTTAAGACACTTTCATCTTAAATGAAATACATAACACAGATTATACCTTCATAGGAAATCAAGAGGTCCTAAAATATACTAATGGAGAAGGACGTTTAAGAGACATTTAAATTACCCAGTCTATAATTTTGGGGGGTTTGCTTATCTATGCATCTTTTAACTGCTTTGGATAATTAGGAAAATTTCCTTGGCAGTGTCCTAAGAGGACAGGCAAAAGACTGACATTACTCCCAAGGAAGGAAAAGTCGAGGTTTTGCATTCTGCAGATTTTTAAAGTAAAAGAGAAAGTATTCTTCCTATGAACAGTCTGAAGCCGTATGCATATTATATAAAACTTATCACCCTACTCTGAAATGTAATCCTTTCCAGGGCTTCTCCCTCTCCTTGAACTCACTTGCAATATCTGTCTGGTTCTTCTGCCTGGAAGGGTGCAGGTTAGGGAGGCAGGCTGCTCGTCTCCAGCCTTTCCTAAGCGCAACTATTCAAAGGAAGCTCCCAAATGGAGCAGGCACCCAGTCAGTTCAAAGGCTTTCATTAGCTCTGCCGGCCAACGTGTTATCTTGTAATATGTCGTGTGTGTGTGTTCGTGTACCCCTTCTGCCCTTAATGAACAGTTTGTTCCATTGTAATTCTCATATCAAACATCTGGAAACCAGACTTATTTCAAATAAAAATAAAAAGAGAAAGAAAAAGAAGAAGAAAAAGAAAGAAAGAAAGAAAGAAAGAAAAAAGGAGGGAGGGAGGAAAAAGGAAAAAGAAAAAAAGAAATAAAAAAAAAGAAAAAAAAGGGTGGGAAAGGTGGGAGAGAAGAAGAAAAAGAAGTTTCAGTGCCTATGACTTATCCAGGTGTCTGTCAGCAAGAAAAGAAAAAAAAATAATTCAGCTGAATCAGTAAACTGACCTTTATTTTCAAGTACTTTGAGCGACACATTTTTGTAGACTGCAGTTCTACAGAGCCACATCCCCCCACTTCGGAGCAGGGCAACGCGCTCTGCTAGAGCTCTCTGCCCCGTTCACAGCTGTCTCCAGCGGGAGGAGCTGAAACCTGAACCAACCCCTCCRAGTGGGATTGGATCCCTCAGCCAGCAGCCCCAGAGCCCTCCCAGAAAAACAGCCTCTTTGGAAAAGTGCTAGAGAACATCCCGAAGCGATTGGAGGAGCGGAAAACCCTTCCCCCCTGCACCTGACTCGTGGGTATTTACAGCTCTTTTCAAGGCGCCTCGGCACTGCCACTGCACAAGCGGGAGTGGATGGGCTGCGTGGGGCCGGCAGCGCCATAGGGACCAGGAGCGGGAGCAGGACCGATGCGCCCGCAGTGATAGCGCGTGTGCCTGTGCTGCGCGCCACCCGCGACCGCCGCACCCGCCCGCACCGAGAGACACTCCGCAAGACGCAGAAACCCTGCATCCAAAATGCCACGCTCCTTCCTGGTCAAGAAGCATTTCAATTCATCCAAGAAGCCGAATTACAGCGAGCTGGACACTCATACAGGTAACAAAACGAAATCCAGTGCCGCTGCTTCGCTTCTGAGGCTGCGGTCGTTGCGTGGCAGTACTGAGGAGGGGTGGGATTGCTCTGCAGGCTGGAGGGGACGTGTTCGTTCATTGCTTGCTCTATTTTGTCCTGCTTACAAGGAGGGAGTTTTGAGAAATATGTCTATGCTGACCAGCATGAATCATGAAAGTTTGCTCATCCACTTGAACTCAAGTTACTTAGAAAGGATTTGGAATTTTCCTGTTCTGTATCTGCTGGTGGCGGAATTGAAACTTTTATTCAAATCCTTCAGGAAGTTTCACTGCTTCATTGTGTCAGGCTGCATAGATTTAGAAGCATGCTGCCTTGAAGAGACTCTCCAAATGCAATTTCCCTCTTCGAGGGCACTGTCTCTATGCATCAGAATATATGTATGAAACAGTATTTCCTTAATCCCCCTTAGATTCAGATTACCCTACTGAGTGTTTAATTTATGCAGCTTTTAATCCTCAAAGTGTTAATTTTGCTGCCTTTTGAAATAGTTTTTGGTTCCCTTACCTTAAAATTTTCTTCTTTCTCCAGTGATTATATCCCCCTACCTGTACGAAAGCTATCCAGTCCCTATCATACCACAGCCAGAGATCCTGAGCTCAGTAGCTTACAATCCCATTACTGTGTGGACTACAACTGGGCTGCTACCGTCTCCATTACCCAATGACCTCTCTCCACTTTCTGGATACCCCTCATCCTTGGGAAGAGTCAGCCCACCTCCACCTTCTGACACCTCGTCCAAAGATCACAGCGGTTCAGAAAGCCCCATTAGCGATGAAGAAGAGAGAATCCAGTCAAAGCTTTCAGACCCTCATGCAATTGAAGCTGAAAAGTTCCAGTGCAGTTTATGCAACAAGACCTATTCAACTTTCTCCGGGTTGGCCAAACACAAGCAGCTGCACTGTGATGCCCAGTCTAGGAAATCCTTCAGCTGCAAGTACTGTGACAAGGAGTATGTCAGCCTGGGAGCGCTTAAGATGCACATCAGGACCCACACACTACCTTGTGTCTGCAAGATCTGTGGCAAGGCTTTCTCTAGACCCTGGCTACTTCAAGGACACATTAGAACTCACACTGGTAAGAACAACCACTACATTTGCAGTTTCTTGTTGCTATAACATCAGGATGCCTTTTTGCTATTTTCCCCCACAGGTGGAAGAATCAGCAGTGTTTCTTGACTAACCTTGAAATGCATCCACAAAATTTCAAACAAATCATTAAAATGCTAAATTTTCCCTCTTGCAGGGGGAGGGAAGAGGTGGGAAGGAGATTTAGCATGGTCTCATAACTACGGGTCAGATACTGGCATAAATCAGCATTGCTGTCTTGATAATTTTCGGGTGATTTAGCCCATTTCCACTAGCTGAAGATTTTGCTTTAAGGATTTTATGTTAACTTACAGGCGTTGGAAATTGATAACTTTGAGAAGGATCCAGCTGACTYTGAAATCACGCAGTGTATGAGGGGCTGCTTTCTGGCTCCTTAAGCAGCTGGCAAGTTTTGCATGTGCTATCTCAAGTCCTTAAGAATTAGAAACACATCATCAGCAAAGTGGTTGGATTTTTTTTCTATTAAGGCAAAAACTGGGGTTTGAGTATAACAYTGGGGACAATGTCATGTCTGTACAGCCGTTTGCTACTTTTCAGTCAAAGCTCTCATTCCCCAGTAATTCACACAGCACTAAGCAGAAAAGTTCTACGAAAATATTCGAAAATGTTGGGAAGAGCCCAGTCTAAAAGTACTGCATGCACCTGTAGATGCAGAAGGTGTCAGCAGCTTGTCTTCAGAGACTGCACTTAACAGCATATCCTCAATGGACTGGGGTTCTACAAATACAGCCAGCARTGCTGAAAGCTGCTGTATCTGTGGCCTGATTAACGCTTTATTAGACATTTTTTTCTTATAACAAGTCATTTCTGTTTGTTCATTTGTTTCTTAGGATAAAAGCAGGTTTTACCTGTCCTAAACATGTACTTTTTTTTTTTAAAGCTTTATCCTATTTTCTCTTGATGTTTCCTTTGTAGGAGAGAAGCCGTTTTCCTGTCCTCACTGCAACAGGGCTTTTGCAGACAGATCCAATCTGAGGGCTCATCTGCAGACCCACTCGGATGTGAAGAAATACCAGTGCAAAAATTGCTCCAAAACTTTCTCCAGAATGTCTCTTCTACACAAACATGAGGAATCTGGCTGCTGTGTAGCACACTGAGTCATGCAGTCAATGTTTAACTGGACTYGATGCATTTCTCCACTCCTGTTCCAAATGAAAAGTGGAAATCCAAAGGCGTTTTCTCGTCTACTTTTCAGCCAAAAAAAAAAACAAAAAAAAACCAACAAACAAACCAAAACACCACCAAACAAGCAAACAAATAAACTAGTGGAAGAACTTAGAATGTCAGTAGAGATGAGCTTTAAATAGTTTCTGTTCTGCCATACATTTGCATTTTTAAGTGTGAATTCTGAAATAGGGGGAAAGACGCCATGCATGACATTTCAAGTAGATCTAAAGGAAGAAGCATTATCAGCTTTCTTTATAGATGAAGCCAAATGTAGATCGTCTTTTCTTGCTTAGAAAAGGCTTCAAAGTTAACAATACATTCCTGCCAAGCCATTTCAACCAAAGAAACAGTATTTTAAGTGGAAATTTTAATAAAAATACTACCCAAGTGAATTTTGCTAGACACCATTTATCTCAGGTGCCTTAAAAAGTATTCCAAGTTTACCTTAGTAAATGTTTAATATTATTCATTGCTGTGTTTTTTTTATTTTATTTTATTTTATTAGAAGCCAAGGCCTTCATTAATGATCTGAAATGCTTTAAAACTGCGTAATTTAGAGAGGGAAAAAAAATATAAGAGAATGTACGAAAAAATTGAAAGCCACAAATTAACCGCATGTGCCTTTAAAAAAAAAAAAAAAGATAAAAAATTATAATACTGTAGCTTCAAACATTCCTGGTGCATGCTTGACCATCTTTTAATATGGAATAGTTCCTCTAAACTTCATTTTTGTTTTAAAAAACGGGAATAAGTGCAAGAGAGGGGATCCACAGGAGTTTTACAATTATTTTTTTAAATGCACAAAGGAAATGCAATATTTTCAGCATTACCCCTCCAAGTGCCTTTTTTATTGATGATTTTGTAAAGTATGTGGACATAATGTAAATATTTTTATTTTTATATGATTGAATGTGTTATGAATGAAAGAAAATTGTTGCCCATAGCAGCATCTATAGAGAACTTGAAGAAAGTGTGAAGTGAAATTGATGTTGTTTTCTAGCCACTTTTTTACAATAAACATTTTTAAGTAAGATTCCTGTTATTTGTTTTACTTAAAGAAAACAACTGTGTCTGCTTTGGAACACAGAAAAATGTGACTGTCTCTACATGACCAAATGAAGATAAAAGTGAATTTCAGATGTAAAGACTTACTTCACAAGTTCTAAACGTTAGAAAGAAATATATCCATCGCATTTAAAAGATTCTAAACCCTAGAGCAAATTTTTCTAGAGTCATTGCTTTAAAACACTTGCTTTTCTGCTACTTACAACAGTATGACAACATTGTGAAATATATTTTATCAAAAACATTTAAGAGCAATTTTTTTCTTGCGTTTTAACAGATGAAAGGATGCTATTAGAGAGGCCTTCTTCCCCGAGACTCTGACATCAGGGAATCTGGGCCTGATCCAAAGTTCATTAAAGTCAGTGGAGCCTTACAGGAGTTCAGCAATGTTTGCATGATGCTCTTTTAAAGTAGTAGTCAAGTCACAGTATAATATACTTTATATGGCAATTTCAAGATGATCAGAGATATTTTATTAAAATATATTACATATCGGAACTGTCAAGTGAATGTATTACAACTGTATATCAGCTAATATATCACAGAAATGAAATTATTCCATAATAAAAAGTAGAAATCATTTTTCTTCAGGTGAATTGACTAAATACTCCAAGATCTGAACTACATAAAAGTATTACGACATCAACAAATCGTGTCTCATCATTACTGACTGGTGTGAAACAACAGCATTTTCAGTTTTTAGCAAAGTACGGAGCTAGAGAACAGACACGCACCAGTTGGCATCCAGTCTAAAAACCCCTATGTCTACACTAGGGTACCAGCAGGAACAAGTAACAGCAAAAATAAAATTCCAACAATTTAACAAGAATGTTACTGATGTATAAACACAAGGCGAACATTTCTTGAAAAAGAGTATGTTTCCGCAAAATTATGCAATAGACCATACAGGCCTTCGGTCTCCTCCATCTGATTTCTGCAGAGGAGGGCTTCAGCAGAACTACACTGGAGTAACACAGGCAATAGACAGAAGTTTTGCACCTTTTCTCCACAGAAAGCATGATACTGAAAAAGATCTGCTCAAATGAAGTTTTCATATTCTCCAAGCATCTTCTGAAAAAAATCTCAGGGTTATAACAATGATTCCCTAGGATCTGCTAGATTTTTTTTTTTCAGGAAATAGCTAGAGAGTTCAAGAAAGATAGGGCTAGTGGGAATTTGTGAGGTAACATTTCAAAATGAACACATGAAGGCATCAAATACCTTTGAAAAGTTTCATGTGGTTACTCTATTGATTTGCACTTCCATGTCATTCGCTTTGAAGTTCTTAGGCTCCAGCAGCTCTTTGTGCAGCTCCTTCTTCCCAGAGCAAAGTTTACTGGAGTATGAGTAAAGTTCTGGCAGTTAACAGCTATTTGTACTGTTCTAGCTTTGCTCTCCTGTGTTGTGCCACAAAGACTTTTCCATTGTGTTAGTTCACACTTTAAATTCTCTACGCCCATAGTAAATTAAATAGCATAAGAGCTTGACTTCTTGAGTGGAAATGCTGCTGTTGTCCTTAAGGGAAATCAGATGAAAACTTCATCAAAATACAGTATGCTAAACCAAACACAAGTGGAACTGGTCTGATTTGGAGATGACAATTAAGATATGCTACTTTGCATGCCTGTAACACCTGTACTCATAAAACACAAAGATGGGAAAGGCTAGAAGCTCTTCTGGCTCATCTCTGTAATTGAAACAGAGCACTCTATCATAGATCTCTAGCTCTCTGTCCAGTTGCAGCATAAACTTCCCAAGCAGCTAAATTTCTCTGCTTTTCCGATGTGACTGCTTTCTACTCCCTGTCAAGACATTTGTCCAAAACATTGTTTTACCTCGTTACCTTAGAAATGCCCTTCTGCACCTGCACAAGCTATTTACCAATGTAAATTGAATTCTGTTCTGAGCTGCTGGTTGATGACTCCTATGTCTTTCTCAACACATAATGGAGAAGCTCCCTCCATGGTCAATCTACCCACTGAATCTCTTTGGCCATTGCAACATTTCTCACAACACATCTCTTATTCTATATCAAAATAATCTTTTTAAACTTTTTAAATGTTTAAAATCTCTCTTAGGAAAACATGATCCCTGTACTCTGAATATCTTCACTGTTCTTTTCTGAAATCAGTCACTTTTTTACTTTTTTTTTTTTTTTACAGAATGAGGTCCACATCCTTCCTTTAGGATGTTCTGTCAATTTACTTTCAATGTTCTTTCAGTTTGTGGAGAACAGTAGAACCACCTCAGCACTTGTGAAGTGAAAAGTTGAATATATGAATTTCTCAAAGGTGAAGGCGATAATTGATTCACTTTGGTTTCCATGTCTCTCTTCCCTTGCTTCTGTTTGGTCATGCTTTTCTCTTCAGAGGCTTCAGAATGAAGGAAGATGTGCATGAAATGAAGACAGAACAAAGTACACTTTTAGGCTCAAAGCACTGCAATTATCCTACCATGTAATAAAGAGTTTAGAAAAGCATGTTATACCCTCACCAAAGGGTTAAAAGCAGTGTCTCTGAGATTAAGGCACCATGAAATCTGTCTTCTGTATTTTTTTCTATTATTTGTATTATTATTGTTCCTGTTGTCTTTAAGCAAACTCGGGGCCTATTACTCTAAGCTCCATAAAATCATCTAAAAATGAAGCACTGTAAAGATCCCATAATTTCAACTAAAAACAAAACAATGGGAAACTTGGTAATTTAATTCTGATGTCTTGTGATACAGCTGATTTCCTCTGCCACAAAATAAATCAATATTTGGTTTGAAAACATATTTTTATTTTTGAATAAGACATTTTCAGTTATGAGTATTATTGCTTTGGAAATAATGGGTTTTACTAGCTGTCCCAAGTGTTTGGTTTTGTCTCTTTAAAGTAGGTGTTCTAACAGTTAGATTATATGAATTATAACCCTGGCTCACAGAAATATGAGGAGTAGAAGGTGAGAAGTGCACTCCAACCTGCACATATTGTAGTATCAAATGATAGCTGCAAGAAATAGGAACAGACTGTTCAAGTGAATCACAGATCAAGGAATGGTTGAGGTGGGAAAGCACCTCTGGACTTTGGCTAGTCCAACACCCCTGCTCAAAGCAGGGTCAGGAGAGCAGTTTACCCAAGACTGTGTTCAGACGGGGTTTTGATGTCTCGAAGAGTGGAGACTCCATGACCTCTCTGGGCAACCTGTGCCAGTATTCCATCACACTTACAGTATAAAAGGGTTTTTTCTTACATTTAAATGGAATTTTCTGTATTTCAGATGGTATGCACTGCCTCTTGTCCTGTCACTGGGCAACACTAAGAGTCTGACTGTATTCTTCATTCCCTCACATCAGAAATTTATACACATTAATAAGATCTCTCTTGAGTTTTTTCTTTTCAAGCTGTCTCAATGACTCCAATATGAAAGATGCTCTGTTCTCTTAATTACCTTTGTGGACCTTCACTGGATTCCAGAATTCTCATGTCGACCTTGTACTGGTGAGCCCAGAACTGGACATCATAGCACTGCAGATGGGCTTCACCAGTGCTGAGTAAACGTAGAAATACCATTCAGTTTCTGACAGGATGCTGACGGGATGCATAAAGGTTGTGGGAACAGCCAGAGCAGTAGAAAACAAACGAAAATGATGTTTGCATTCTCTCTTCCTTCTTCCCAAAAATTTTCATCCATTCTAAATACACACAAAGTCCTCAGGAACCTTGACGGATGTGGAGTGTGGGACTATGTTTTCTAGGCAGAGCAAGAGTTGTCCTGCCCTCTTGCAGAATGCAACCTAAGGGTGCCTCAGCCAAACCAGACTAGAGAGTAAAAATTAAAAAAAGAATTAACAAGTGCACAGCAGTGGTGTTTTTACATGTTTGGCAGTTTGGTCACCTTGTTCCTCTTCACTTACCTTTCCAGTACTTCAAGAATGCCATCCAAACCAATGGTTTTTCCTTCTTCTGATTCACTCACCATTTTGGGTACAAAAACATGTGTTCATTAATGGCTCTCCTTCTTTTGTTGTCCCCGTGTCTCTGCAAGACAAAAGGTATGCAAAAGTTGGTTTCTGTCACATCTGTCACCTCTATCCCTTTTACCTGGGTATTGAATATTCCTATCTCTTGTTTGTGTAGCTCTCTGTTCCATTGCCCAGTGCATACATTATGTAGCTGTCAGGATGAAGATCACAGCTTGGCAGCCCTTGCCAAGAAGCAATAAATGACCTTTTATATCTTTCAGTTATACAAACATATTTTTAGTTTCTTTTGTCAAAAGAAGACATGGAAAACAGGAATCACATGAACACCAGCTCAAATTCACGTTTCCAACGTTTTTAGTAGCCTTCATTCTGTAATCTTGGCAGAGGAACTGAGGCACATTCACACTTTTTTCCCACACAGATAGACATAGAGCTGGCCAGCCTGCACATTCGAACGTGCAAATCCTTCCACTGCAACCCTGACGTGGGGGATCTACTTCAGAAAATCCCTGGAAGAAACCCCTCATTTTGTTGCTAGAGCATCCCTCAATTAGAAAAGGTTGATTCAAATGCAAGCACAAGGCTGCTGTCTAGTAGGACAAGGTCAAAGCAGGGTGTTCTTCAAACTGTTTGTCCATCCACTCAGTAATGACTGAGAATGCCACACATTCTGGATCAGAATAATTTCCTAGATGTTTCTATTACTTATCCTGTAAAACAGAGCCTTTGCCTAACCAAAGGAGACTACAGAAAATTGTTCCTCACTTTGCAAAGCCCCTACATTCTCCTTTCTTCTCATGTCTTAGCCCCTTCTGTTACTGCTTTCTCTAACTTACATAGGAGTCATCTCCTTTCCAGACGTGGCTGAGTCAGGGGGTCAGAGTCAGGGGATCATGGATCTTTTAACACTAGAAAGATGTGGGCATTGCCATGGCCTAGCAGCAGCCCTAGATGTGGGTATGAACAACAACTGTGTGTTCCATATTGGGCCTTAAATGGCAGCAGCCCCTGACAGTCACCTCTCCATGTCTTTTCAAAGGCATGGCCTGGGAATGCAGGAGCTTAGTCTAACAGATCCCTCTCAGAGAAGTGCCTACATCTCACTGAGTCCTGTGGGCTCCCAGTACAAGCTCTGAACATCAGAGCACCATGGCACAACATCTGCTAAGTCACTAACAAGAAGCAGTTAAAGTTGCACTGCAATTAGCTCAGATTTTGCACATGTCCCTAAACCAAAGTAAAATCCTTTGAATGTAACCTGCCCTCTCATGTGGGCTGGCAGATCATCGACATCTGACAATGAGTAAAGAGTTAGAAGAATGAAAAGTGACAGTTATTAAGTAACTCCAGTAAAAATTGAATGAAAAACAATCAGCAACTCAAAGTAATAATATTATGCATAAAAGACTAATAAGAATCCCCCCATCTCAGTAAAAGCTTCATTGTATTTGCCATTAAGTAATTAATTTTTTAAATTTTTAAGCATTATAAAAAGATATTTTGCAAGACAGCTCACCAAGATTTATAGCAAAGTATTCATTATTCATCTGTAATACATGAAACCAGGCCAGGTTGCTATGTCCCGAGGAAATTAAAAAAAGAATCTTGTGACTCGTGATGGACATTTCATGGTGTTTGTAAAACAGCTTGGCATCTCAGCCCGGATCCTAACCAGTTCTGACTGGACAAGGCCAACACTCAAAAACAGACAGGATATTTTGACAGCTCTCCCTTACTGAGAGAAAAAAAAAATTTTATTGGGAAAATGGCTTTCTGCTTCTAGGTAGTTTCAAGAAGTTGCTCCACCCCTTTTCTCTGTCCCCACTTTTCCCACTCTTGGCAGAAAAAAAATAGTTGCAATTATGAATACTTTTATTTCCCAGCAACATTTTCTCACAGGTTTGAAAGTCATCGCTGTAATTTGGTTGCCACAGCAGACGACTGCGAGCTGCTCCTGAATATTTGAACCCAAATGTTTGCCGGTCCACAGACAAATAGGTCAGCTTGTCACACTGGCAGGACAACAGGAGTTCTGGGAACAAGGGAAAGAAAAAGAAAGGTCCCAAGGACTGTTGAAATGTCAGCCTTCAATAGGAGGACATGGTAGTTAATAGATATTTACAAGCGGTAAATATCAGTTACAAATTACCTTCCAGATCAGTCTTCTGAATCAGGAAAAACTCAGAAGTTCATCACTGTTTAGCTTTGAGAAGAAATTTTGACCCCAGTTAAGACTGATCTGATAAATCAGGTACATCTCATTACTGCTCTTATTGCCACAAAATATAGTGAGAACTAAGGCTGTAGTAGATTTTTTTAATTACACATATAGAAACTATTAATAAAGGAACATCCAAAATCATGATAAACTATATATATTTTTATATCTATATAAAAACAAGTAAAATTAAATATGCAGAATTAAAGTTGGGAAAATATTTTGAGAAACAGGCCTGCTACAATGCTGATTAATTTTTATTTTAGCCTAAAATTTTAGCAAAAAAATACTTCCATTGTTTTTCAGCTTTTAAAAACAGGTATCTCAGATAAAGGATCCTTTTCCAATTAAAAAAAAAAAAATGAGTAAAATGAGTATACTTCCCTTTTACCAAAATTACATAGATCCCAGAAGGCACTGAAGGAAACTGAGTTATTTTAATAATCATGATAGAATGCTCCTACAGTTTTTATGTCTATGTCTGGCATTCTGGTGGAAACAATTCTATGTACAGAGTATCCTGGGATTGTCCCATACGGTGTTTTTCTCACCATGAACTTTGCATTTGCCCCTGTCAGAAGATTTCAAATCTAATGGACATTTGCTAACAGATCTCTTGTACTGCATCACATGTATTTGTTTCACTTCATAGTGCTAAGAAGGGAGCATAGCCAGAAGTCTGCAAGCCTAGGCATTTTGTTCTTCCTAGAAGACATATTTGGAGCTCTATGGGTCCTTTTTTCTAGTAAACTCTATTTCTTCCTCTGTAATCACCCAGGCTGAAGAGGAATCAGATTTATCTGTGATGAGCTCTTGCCTTTTCCTACACTGCTACAGTTTCTATGTCAGACTGATGTGCTAACAATGATGAAGTTGCATTTCTGAGCTTCTGTGATAAGTTTATAGCCTTYTTTAAATCTTTCTCCTTGGTTTCTGTTACGTGCTAATGGAAAGAGTGCACAATACTGACTTATTATTTAGGCCAAGTATAAGTGATTTTTGAAAACATAATTCTTCACAGTTTTTCAGATAACTTACAGTCACGATATTAAATCTGAGATCCTGTATATTTGAGAAGCTTTTTCTATTCATCTTTGTGTCCTGGTTTCAGCTGGGATAGAGTTAAATTTCTTCCTAGCAGTTGGTAAAGTGCTCTGGTTTGGATTTATTATGAGAATAATGTTGATAACACACTGATGTTGTTGCTAAGTAGTGCTTGCCCTAAATCAAGAACTTTCCAGTCTCCCATGCACTGCCAGCGAGCAGCTGCACAAGACAGGAGGGAGCACAGCCAGGACAACTTACCTGTACTGGCCAAAAGGATATTCCTTACCACAGAATATCATGCCCAGTATATAAATGGGGGGAGTTGGCTGGGAGATGCCAATCACGGCTCAGGGACTGGCTGGACATCGGACCACAGGTGGTGAGCATTATGAGTATTATGCACCACTTATTTCTCTCAGGGTTTATCCCTCCCTGTCTCTCACCTTTTCATCATTATTTTTAACTCTGTTTCAGTTATTAAACTCCTCTTAACTCACCAGTATTACCTTTTTCTGATTCTCTTCCCCATCCCATTAGGGGTGGGGGAAAATTAAGAAAATTACTTCTATGGTACTTAATTGCTGACTGGGGTTAAATCATGACACTTTGGTAAATGCCTTTCCACCTTCTTTATATCTCCCTGTTTAAAATAAAATAAAAACTGAAAGTTTCACAAGGGGTGTCTTGAAGACAACCTGACATTATGGCTCTTCTCTCTGCACTTTTAGCTGATATGCTTGAGAAAGGAAATGCCTCAAGCACATACTACGCTTGCTGCTGTTTTAACACTGTGAGAAAAAGTGTCACAGTTCTTAAAGAAAATAAATGCCTGTTTGCATCTTAGGTCACTAATGGAGAGGTAGGATCTGTTCTGTGGCATTTTTAAAAACAAAAATATGTTGCCATCACGTGTGATTTTGGTCCCTCACTTTAAACAGGAAACAGCTTTTAGTCCAGATAATCTTCTCTTACATTACTTTGTTCCTAAACATAAAGAGAGTTTCTGTCTGAGAAAGATCTTAGAATATGGCATAGTACTTTTCTTAGGGGCCCATAACTAAAATTGCAGCATATATTACCTACACAGATGAACACTATAGTTCAGTATCCATGCAGTCCCTCATTTTGAAACGACRAAGTCATATATTTTGAAGGGGTGCCATGTAAAGTCAAACCATGCATTTGTATGGCTCCTTCACTGACAGGTTATGACCAAGTCAAACTCTCCAGGAGCAGGACTCTCTCCTCCCTTGAACCAAAGCCACTCTTGTGAATGACTTGTCCTTCAGCCTTATTCTCATGCTCCTTTAAGCTCTGGTAGCAGTGCCTAACGTTGCCAGGAGCCATCAGGCTCTGATCTGGTGCAGCTGGAAAGAAAGCAGGCCAGTATTTCACTGAAGCATCCAAGAATGATCCTTCCCTCCAGGAGATTTTGCTGATGTAACTGTGCAGCAAACTCTACTAGCATATACACAATTCATAATGACAAAATGTGCTTTGCCAGCAGTGCTTCTCCTGGTTGCCCAAGCACAAGAGCAACTTGCAAGCCAATATCACAACACTAGACTTTAGCTGTTGTCAGTACAGAAGTGTTGAAGGAAAAAAAAATAATAAGAAAACAGCACAAACACATCAGTGCTACAGTCTTGGAAAAAGTTTCTGACACAGACCTGATCTGAGTCTAAGGACAGTACAGTTTACACACCTTGCTCCCAGGATTGGGCCTAAAGTATAGCCCAGACATTAATGCTTAAATAACAGGGTTTTGAGATGACTTGTGATGGGAGTTAGGGTTGGAAAATATTTGYTTGGTGGCAGAAGAAGAGCCGGAAACGGTCTTTCTCATGGTGGGGCTACAGCAAATATACTAGAGTTAATTCTTTTGCTTTCGTTTTGTATTCTTCTTGCCTGTTTTCAGTGAGGATGAAAAATGTCCATGTCTTGTAACACCTCAGTAATAGTTCAGCAGGATTGCTGCGACCTTTCCTGGTTGGACCAGTACTGATTAGCTGCAGATTTCGATGTATGATCAGCTGACAAGCCAGGCTTGCAGAGTCTGAACTGTTGCAGTTGCTGTTGAGGAATGTAAAATGACCATATCTGTTGCTCTTTGAAGGGCAAACTAATAAGTTGGTGAAAATGTAGAGTTGAAGTGAAATGCTTTTCTTTAATTACTCCTTCTGATTTAGATTTTGCATGTGACTACACATCCATGGACTATGCTGAGCTAGGAATGCTGCATTTTTGTTTTAGCCATTTGAACCTCTCATTAACTTATTCCAAAGATGAACCTTTCAAGGTAAACTAAAATGTAGACTTCTTAACTGATGTGAATGGCAGCCTTCCTGTTTTAAATTAGAAGTTGTAAAAAGAGAGTTACATTGTCAATCAGACAGCAAATGGTGCTGCACTGGCCTTTCTAGAAAAACAAGCAATGGGTAATAAATTACTTTATGGTGGGATTGAATTGAAAACAAAAAATCCTTATCAGTGCAATATGTTTTCTGGTCCACTAAAACTCTACTGTTTTAATCTGGTTTCGATATGTTACATTTCCCATTTTTGAAATTTAAACAAGCCCTTTTAAACATGGATGTGTATGTAGACATACAAATGTGAGTAAATATATATAAACATATACATGGAAACATTTTCTGCACTTAAGCAGAGATAGAATTAAAGTGACACTCTAAATGATATTTTGTTTTTTTGAGCAGTACTATTAACATAGCGAGTGGCTCACTCACATTCTCCTCTCTATTCCAAAATCTTAGCTTTCATTAAAAAAAAAACCCAAACCTACAATGAGTCTCTTGTTCCTATAGTTGTTTGACAACAATGAAGCATAGCCAGTAGACTTGTAGTCATCTTCTAGCAGCCGAACAACAGGCTGCAAAGGCACACAATTCTCAAAGAGAAATACCGGCAATGTTTTATTCAGAAAGGCTTCAATGCGGACAGTCCTCAAGAAGATGAGAAATATTAGCAGAAGAACCAGATCTTTGGCTGACCAAAGCATGGAAGGAAAGCATGGGAGAACACCATAGTGAAGACCTTCACCATTTACTGTGACCTTTTATTTTGGTGTTGCAAGCAACAGCCTATTGGATTACATTTGTAAAAACAAAAAAATTTCACTGGGAGTGGCATCTAGAAAAATACTATTGTTTCCACCTTCACTTTCCGTTCAGATCCTGCTTTGAAGCCACATAAAATTCATGGCTCAACGAACCAGTCCAGGGACTGGTTTCCAGAGCCAATATGCTGGCACATAGTTCCCATATTAGTCAAGGGATCTTCTTTATGTTTGTGGAATACAGACAGCTTGTGGTCTTTACTCAGACTTCTCCCTGACTCTTTAATGGCAGCACTTGAGTACAATGTCACTGTGTAGGTTTACCACGCACCTGCATTATCCTTTTTCTCTAGCAGAAATTAAGTTGGGACACAGCTGAGGTTTTGAGTTTGGATTTCTCCTATATGCTCAGCAAGCCTCGGCAGATCAAAATAAAGAGCCAGGTATCTTCCTGTACACATAAATATATCATGTGCGCTCAGGAAATCTGATGCATTCAGGAAACACTGGTCTTACCACGTGTGAGCAATACAGCTGTGCAGAGCACTCACAGCATCACATCAGACCTATTCCATAAATGCAAACTCTCCATCTGCACCTAAACAAGAAGCCACATGAAACTCCAAAGTTCTACATTTTCAAAACACTCGGAAACCTTCTGGAAAATCAAGGACAATATAACAATCCTACTTCTGCATAGATGCTCTGAAAAAGTGGAATCTGACCCGTACATCTCAGCAGASAATTCCACTTTTTAAGAGAGATAAGTGTGAGACATGAGACTCTTCCTACACATACAAAGGATATACAGCACAAATCCAATCCTYCTTCATCCACACCTCAGCCCAGGAGCTCCGAATCATAACCTTTCACCCCATACGACACACAACCAGTGTTCAGCTGCCAAGTGCAGAGCTAGTTTTATGCTGGAGTTTCAAAGCACCAAGTTCCAGTGAATAGACACAGTCTTCTCTTTTTTGGCTCCCCACTAAGTAATGCCTGCAGAACATGTCAGACAAATGCTGGAAAGGTCAGGGGGTAATGGCTAAGAGGAAAGCCGATTCTCATKGCTCTATCCACAGGATAGGGTGGATGCATTTCCCTTTGTGCCCCAAAGTCCTAGTCTCTAGGTGCACATCTGGTTACATTCGCACTGTATGTCAGGGCAAAACATTAGTGAGCAACCTCACTTTCCTACAGAGGAAAGCTTGAGCATATGGGCCAGGTACATTTCAGTACRTCTCCTATTCTGTGGTAGGGGACAACAAACACTGTAATATGGGAATTTGCTCCAGAGTCTAGTTCAAACCATTTTATCCCAAATTTTATTAACACTATTTCTACTTTCTATAGGCCAAAGGTCAAAAATTTTTCTGTCAAGAAAGTGATTTCTAAAGTCACTGTGGAAATGGTGTGTTTGCAACATGTCACATGTATTTCAGAGAAAGGATGGTAGGAAGTCTGCGTCTGTCCCTGTGGCTTGTCCTTCTGGCTGCTCCAGTCCACAGGTAGCTGTCATTCTGCAAAACATGGAAAACTCACTGGACAGCAGACCTGAACAGAACTGCAGCCAGCAGCTCAACARCAAAAGCTTCCCACCTCTGTGCTGCTATTTTTAAAAGGGACAGGGTTTCAGACTCTTTCAGGACAAAAAAAACACACTTAAACACTGGCCTATCTAAAATCTGACTTGGCACATTGCTGACTTGAGTAGCAAGTTTGGAAAGTGCCACCAAGGAGGTCATGCCCTAAATTCAGCTTTAAAGCCCACTATCAGGTAAAATACAGGCTTAAATCCATCTCCCTGGACTGTGCCTGGACGGATGTGCTGTGAGTCATAGTCCAGCCTCCTCTTTTTCCTCTTTGCACCTGGATACCTTGCAGACTGGTGGTTGGACCRCTTGGAGGTGGAAAACTGATTCAAAGTCTACCAGATGGGGTGATGTCTAATCCAGGATGTTCCCAGAACTAATCAGATACATATGCTTGCAGCAGGGCATGAATTGGTACAGGAGGATGACTTCTTTCTGAGTTCCTGTTAATATTTTCTTATATCTCCTTACCTTTTATTGCAGGCAACTACAAAGATATAATTTGAATCCATCACTGGCACTGGAACAGGTTGCTCAGAGAGGCTGTGGAGTCTCCATCCTTGGAGATATTCAAAACCTGACTGGATACAGTCCCAGGAAACCTACTCTAGCCAACCAGGCTTGAGCAAAGGGGTTCAACAAGATGATAAAAATTTAATAAAAAAGAAAGTAAGGGGGGGGGGGGCTATACTTTCATGTGAACACAAAGCCCTAGAGAAATATTAAATTCTTGTGGATCAGATTGATGAAATGTATTTATTGTTTTAGCCATGGAATTGCAAATTCAGTTATGGTCTTGATTCGAGTTACTGAACCCTTCTAAATTCTGGTCTTGTTTCCATTCATTGAGGTACAACAGAATTGATGGGTGTGTGTGGCAGCAGTGTGACTGGGATGTGAAATCATGTGCTTTCCCCTCACATGAAGAGGCATTTCAGCAATGACTAATCATGTACTTTCTCCTTTGCCAGCTATTCACAGAGGTTTTCATTTGCAAGGCAAGATTTCTTATTCTTTTTATTGTCATAGTGGTAAACTCCCTAACAAGTGACATTTACTGAGGGGACTAGGTGCAGATTCATCTGAGATGTGTAGGACACGGGCTAATTCCATGTGTTATCAACCTGATTTCAAGAAGTCTCAGAAATGTCTTCCAACCGAGATTTATTGAAGTTTCAAAAAGTCCTGAATTGTTTTCCCCTGAAGCATTTAGTTCAGTAGATCTTTATCAATCCATACCTGCACATACATGAAAATCCATACACAAGGACACATGTTTACAACAAATTGCTGAGACTTTCCTCATCTGAGGTCATTTCTGCATATTCATGAGTATACCTAAGGGCTGAAATATCTTTTCTGCGTGACAGATTTTGCCCTAATAATTTGTGCAATATGTCACTCAAAAAAAATAATGACTTTTGTAYAGACGTTTATTTCATGATTTCCTGAATTGTTCTTGCTGTATTTAATTACAACAGACACATTTTATTTTGATGAAGCACATGATAAAATGTTAGAGAATCCTTCATGAGAAGTGTGTGGGAGAATATTGGAAATCCCAGGAAGTATTGCATCTTTTTCTTTCTGTTGATCATTGATATATTTCTTATCRTCCTGTCCTCCAGGTCCCAGAAAAAATCATAATATTAGGTAAAATTACAGAATAAGCATTGGGAATAAACGGCAACTTGGGCTTTGAAATACAGGTTCCTAMCATAAAGCATATATTCCCATGTCTTATTTATTTAGGATTATGATTTGTTTATGGTAAAAACCCTTAAAAGAGATGAATGATGTTTCTTATCCTGATTTGGGTACATTAGGCAAATTCACCATTCATTTTCTCTTTTAATTTGGTATACAATCTGTTTAAGTCTATTTTAGTAGATACCTTATTTTTCCCAGGGCATCCAAAGCACAACAAGCTCTATACCATCACTGATGATCATCTCTAAAACATGAGATTCTAACCATACATATTTAATGAAACAGTGTATTCAATTAAATCAAAGAAATTACATTGTTCTTAGCAATATCACTTTTTCCACTAGTCTGAAGAATTAAAGGAATATATTTTTACTTGGTATTTTATTAATGGCAGTGGAAAGAGAAAATATATGTTTCCTCATAGTTTCCCTCCTCCCAGAGCTCTTTCTTCAGCCCAGTTTGTTCTTTGTCTAACATCTTCCCTGGTATGGAATCCAGGCTTGTCAAATAGGCAGCAGCAAAATCTGGAGGATGAAGTAGTGTTTTAGATGCAGCTCAGAGTAGGACTACCTCTGAATGGTACAGACTTATTGCCTCTGCATGTGTCTTGCAGTGGTTAATTGCCAACTGCTTGTGCAGGAGAGGGAATGTGTAGTTCAAGTGGTTAAACYCAACCAACAAAGACTGATTCTCATCTTTCTCCTAAGTTCTGGTTTGTATTCTGAACTTCCAAACAAAAAGATTCCCAGGCTCTCAGAAGTATCATTAAGGAGGTATTAAAGTTATTTCCTTAATTTTTTTTAATGAAGTTTCATGTGCCTYTTGTTCATTAGGCATCTGTAACAATGACTGCACACTGAGTGACCAGAACTTAGCAAAGCTGCTTAAACAAGTATGTGTTTAACTTTCTGCTAGTGTTCAAATCACTGCAGTGTAAAATGTACGTGATTTACAATAGTTTGAGTTGGACTTTACTCCACTTTTGATGCCCAGACACATGGCTTTCTACAGCCATAATGTGAAGACTTTCCATTGTGAAACTTTCCAGTGTTTGTGTCATATAAAGTGGTGCTAGAGGAACAAAGAAGAGAAGAAAAACTTCCTGCCTTGGATTCCTCCTTTCCCTTTGACATCACTTCCGAAAAAAAGCAATGCACCAGTGTTTTACAGATCAAAATGCATTTTGATCTGAAAAAGTTAGTTGCAGGATTTGTTATAATCAAAGTTTTCTTATAACCTCCTATTGCTGAAGAAGGAAAAATTACTCCTAATAAAAAAAAATTAAAAAATAAAATGTTTTGTTTCATTCTGCTTCAGCCCTATGTCTTCTGCAAATTCAAATAGCCTGACATTTATATTAAGCTTAAGACATCATTGATCCAGTTCTGCAGAGCTGAGACATCAGAGTCCCACTGATTATCTCTCAAGAGCAGGCTCTGGATAAATTAACACCACTATTAATCATAATAATACATCTATATCTTGATTCTGAGATTCTTGAGATGTTTTCCAGAAACTACAAACTGGCATGATGCTAGCCAAAAAAACWTTAAAGCATGGATCTTAACTCTCCAGTGAATCCTTCAGAAACTAAATAGCTCCCACAGCATAATATTTCTGACAGGAAATATACACTTGAGATGTTTTAAGCCTGAAATGTCACATACACAACAGAGCTTAAGCCGGAGAAGCCTCCCCTGTTTCTGAGATCATAACAGTAGTATTATCATTAAGAGGATAAAATGCCACTCCGTTACTTCCCATACCCCAATCCAAATGAAATGTGAGTCACTTAATGAATTTCATCTAAGCCTAATGGAACAATTTCAGCCTGTCCTGGACAACTCTCCTGCCCAATTCCCTCACACATATTATTTCTGCTTGCTTGGTTTTCATATCCGCCTCTGCCCAATCACTTGTGGCAGGTTCTACTGGTAAAGCAAATGCTTTGCTGCTGTTTTTCCCCTTAGAATTACTGATCACTGAAGAAGGAGCTTGAAACATTTCCACTGGAGAAAAATGTGATGAAATTGTTAAAGGTTCAGCAGCCTTGAAACACTAGTAGACTATTGGCATGAGGATTATTCCGAGACATGATCTTTCCTTTGGAACCTGCAGTCGAAGTTTGCAATATTTGTTCATTTCATGCCTCCTCTGCATAGCTTGTCTCTCTGGCTGATTTTCTTCCTTTCTTTATCTGAAGCTGGCATTTTTTCCACTCTCCATAATTAAGCTGTCTCGATGCTAGAGACATGCCTATTTTATCACATGTATGTCTCGTACACAGTTGAAAAAGGAGAACTCCAAGGGAGAAGGCGGCTGGCGTCTCTGCTGTTGAAACGGTTTCAATCTGGCCTGAATACTTTGCCTGCAGTGCTGCAACCCACAAGGGGGTCTTAACCTCTGAAACCTGCTGACTCAAGAGTAATTGGCCAGCATGATGCCACTGTGACCATCAAGTGGAACAAATAAAATTACCCACCATTTCAGTGCCATGATTGTCCTCTCCCACTGCGTGATTCCGTGAATCCCCCTGAGGACTGACCTGCTTATAATAAACAAATTGTTTTCTAGGCTCCTTTTCCATTGCCTGTAGGGCAGTATCAAGAAGACAGAGCCAAGCTGTGTTAACTATATTTAATGGTCTTTTTTTTTTCCTTAAATTGCATCAGATGGTGAAGATGACTAGATACAGTATGATCTTTTAAAATTRTATCCTCAAGAAGCAAACAATCAGAAAACAGCATTTCTACAAGGAAAGTCAAGTTTACACAGCAATAGAAAGTTGTAAATTTGAAGAATTCAAGAGGATTACACACATCCAAGTTGGATGAATTAATTCCTCTTCCTGAGAGCGACAGCTTAAAAGCAGGGATTCTCTTACTCTATACACAATTTTGTAATTTGTTTGCATAASAGCAAGCTGTTTACACTGTGCTACATAAAGGTTGTTGCCAAAACTTACTATCTCCTATAACAGTGTAGAACCAGAATATCTCTCATGATGGCAGTGGGTTTAATCAGATACACACCAGCGTAACCAAGAACTAAATTTGGCTTTACACCCCTGTCTAAAAGAAGCTCGCTAAAGAACAGCGGGGGAGAGCTAGGGGGAGGGTGGGATAGGGGGGAAGGCAGTAGTTCTTGTTCTCTTGGTTTTCCTTCTTTATGACCATGTAACTGCATCCCCAATATCTGGCTTCATGYAGAGGAGATAATACGGCCTGGTAAACACATCAGCAGGACAAGTAGTGTGAAACTTTATTTTAGTGTTTTCAGTAACTGCCTGAGCTGATTATGGCCCTAATGTGGCCAAAACTGACTGCAGAAGTGCATATTTAGTCCCAGTCCCATAAAGCTTTGTGCTAACACTGTGTGAAATTGCAGTTGTTTTGAGTTTTCAGCCTTCATTTGAACAAGAGCAAAACTTGGAGCATGAAGGTATATGTGAACTGCTTCTTTAGGCAAGCAGGTAGAGGAGCACAATGACTTTTGCAGAATCAAATCATGATACAGAATAAACTGAGAAGACTGAGAAGTACAGTGAGCTACCCTGCCACGACTAACAGTAACCGTCTTAAACAACTGTTGATGTATTTCTGAAATCACAGTTTGGTGTTCGTTGCCAGCTATTTCATTGAGATCCAATTCAGTTAAATTACCTGCTTAAGTGTAGGCAGACTATTAAGCGCATTGTTAAAACAAGGTCTTGAAAAACCWAGGAAAACTAACACTTTTTCTTCCCTGCATTTTTTTTAATTGTTGTTTGTGATCACTTTATATCACCGCTAAATCCACTTCACTTAGCTTGTTAAGGTATTTTAAAGAATATTTTACACACAGTTTCTGTTTTCCTTCTGAGTTTTGAAACCAATGCAGTATGAGCGTTTAAAAAAATAGCAATAGGGCTTATCTGGTTCTTTCCATCCAAAGTAATCTCCAAGTCTGAACAGACCATTTAATCTGGAACAGTTCTTGTAAACTGGAAGGAGTCTGACCCCTGTTTCAAATTTAGCATGCATCCTTCTGTTCATTTTATTTCCCAGCAGATAAGGGGTAAATCAAGCCTGTAATGCATGTATCATACACAAGTTGTCTTCTTATCTACATACAGCTTCTTTCTCCCTAACTCCCCTTTCACTGCTGCAAACCTTTGTATGTCAAGCAAGGGAGAGAATAAGAACAGGGAAACTTGTCTTTGGGACCCTAACACTGTYAAGACGGGAAGGACACATTGGTTGTGCTCTTCACCAATCTGCTTCTCTCATTTGTATTCTGTTACATTACTTCTCCTGGCTGTTTCAAATCCTCCTTTCAAGTGGTTTATAGTCACAGTTATAAAGCACATTTGTCTACATTTTTGCCGTAAGGGATTGACTGGTGGATCTACTTGTCTTATACATGAAGAATCATTCTCGGTCAGACTGTATAACAGATAGATAAAACATGATACAAGAATTCCTTTCTATAAATAAACGCACATAAAACTGGTCTTCATCATTGTGAGGTATTTGATTCACACTGGAGAGCTCTTTGAGGTTGGGACTACATCACTGYGTGGAAAGGATGTGTGACCTCAGGGCTGATATGCACCTGAGTACCACAGTCAAACTTSTTCAGTGCCCAGACGTGTGTAACTCACCATGTTATGGTGCAATCATAAGCTTAAGCCCCCATATGTGAAAAATTTTCCAAGTATTTTCCTAGCCAGCAGGCAGATGACGCATGTGCCGTATCATACACACAATATGTCGATCATATGCTATGCACGCAGGTCTTCTGTCATTCACAAAGCTCTTTAGCTCTCTGCTCCAGAGGATTTAGAAGGCTGTCCCCTGTTCCAGAAGCCACACAAACCTTATGATCGCATAGCATACAATTACATATACAAACATATTGAATACTAATGCGCTAATACCTCCTCCTTCTCCAGCCTTAGATGAAACTGGAAGCGATCATGAAGCCAGGGCAGTGACGATTCATTTCCTTTTCTCAGAGGTCTTTGGTGGTAGCACAGTCTGTGGAACGATGTCTAGTTAAGTATCCTTGAACAGGAGCATTTGTCCTTCTTTTTTCCTGCAGTTTTCTCTTGAAGCTGGTTGTATTAGCTCTGTCTTTCAATGAGCTTTGCTGATACCCACACCGTTTGGACAGACTTAAGCAAGCTGCCCAGTGAGGAGATGCCTGAGCAGCAGCCGCAGAAGGACACTGGCTCCTGATACACCAAGATGCCTGAGCAGACTGCCAGAAACAGTCAGCTTGGGCAGAGACAGGTATGTTGAAATCTGGAAGAGAAGGCATTTGCACCGCTGGTTTTAATGCCTTAGGAACTATAGAAGGCTGCAGGCTTTACTAGGAAAGAGAGAAAACAGATACAAACATGAGGAACAATCTCTGGCGGATAACTCTGATTCTCTGCGAAACATAATCCCCAAATACTCTGGCAAGAAGATAGATCATTATACCATAATGACAAGCATTAGTTGCAGGTCTTGGTTTTTCAAAGAAACTAAGTTTAAAAATAGACTTCCGAAACTTTAAGGCCTGGAACCTTGTGCAGACATTAAGATTTGTCTGCAGCTCCTCGCCTTACTCCTACATTTTTCCATCTGCAAAGAACTGCTGCAAATGACTGCATAACACAGACCTGCACTTTATAGTTCTCAGTGAAGCAATATGTCACCTCTATTTATACTACCGTGATCTTATTAAAGAAGGAAATCCTGTCAGTAGTAATCTCAAATTCCTTCAGTTATCATAAATTAAAACTCCCCACTTCTGTCTTGCAACATGAAATTTCTATTGTAGTGTACATACATGTGCCTATTTGTACATGCTTTTTAAACTCTTTGTTGTATTTTTCAGTAAAATCCTAATGGCAACTTACCATAGTAATTCTCCAAATGTTAGTTAGTAGCTACAGAGACATAAACTCACAAAAACTTTGACTAGCTCTTGCTGATAAACATATCCTTGGTGTAATTATTGGCTTAAGTCATAGGTAGTGTAGTTTTGTGTCTGTAGCAGTCAAATGGCATCTGTAAGCTCTGAGAATCTTTTTGTGGCCTTGTGGCTACAGGAGTCTTTGTGAATTTGGCAAATATAAATGTAAACTTTCCGAGCCTATGTATACCTTTCTGTGAGACAACAATGTATTTGTACTCTACCCACAGTTTCTAAAGAGAAATATGCAGCCTCCAGTCACAAAGATGAGCAGAGTTTATTGCAGTTCCAAGTAGAGGATATCAGGAGCCCACAGTCAATATCATACAGCAGGGACAAGATTCTAATGACATTTTACCTTGCAAAATACATCAAGATATTTTCTGGTTTTCATCATTTTCTGTATATCATACTGAACTCCTGTTTTCTTTTTTAAGGTCAGTGGTGTTTGTTATATTTTTGTAAGGCAGCCAGAGCAGTAGCAATAACAAATACATTAATTCTGTCTTATTTGACTAGTCCAGATTCTCAGAGAATTTTTTTTCAAACACAGTTGAGTCTCCTGTATTAAAAATAGAAGAGGTTTATACTTTCTATGAGGATACTGTGATGCAAATTCTAGGAGTGAAGTTGCCAAATCGTAGGGATTTCTTGTCCAGATTTTGTGGTGTTGAAACATAAAGTGGTTTCAGAAACTGCAGGCAAACTAAAGGCCTTTCTGTATTTTGATCCACTCTGAAGAGTTCTTAAAACTCTATAGCAAACTTAGGACCAACAGAAAAGGACTGAGAGTCATGATGATTGACGTGACAAGAAAACGAAGAGGTCAATTAAAGGCATTGCCATCATCCATAGTCCTTGTCGCAACAGGTGATTTGTGGGGTTAAATCCACTACAGAGGAAAGCAAAATATAAACATTGAAAATCCCCTGCCAGTAMAACCTCAGGAAAGGGGGCAAGCAATTTTGATGCTAAAACGGCACACAGCTTTGATGCTGTGTTTGGTGCAAGCCATGCAAGCACCTGGAAGCTGCTATTAGTGCATCCATTCACCTGTCTCTAGCTATGGCCAGTTACTAAATGCTTCAAAGGAATGCAAATAAATAAACAACCTAGAGGCCAAGATATACATCAAGGGAGAAAAGGAAATGGGAATGCCTTCCTGGCCAGTATAAATATGGTATAAAGCAAATGATCAACAAACAGAAATCACACATCCCCATGGGAACACCAGTAAATCACCTACTTACGAGATTTCACTTTTAAATCCTGAATTGTCTTTTCTCTAAACATGGAAAAACTCTTCTCTCTCAATGTTGTAATCTTTTCTGTTCACTATCTCTTTGAAAGGTCATTCCAGGATGTTGTCCCCAAAATACTTAGAAACCTTTGAAGTCCAGTCTCCAAGCCCTGGCTGTGGCATTGGGCAGCAATGCAGATTACAGCTAGAATAAAGCCTGTAGATAATTCATACCATTTGTCCAACATGTTGAAATTAGAAGCTGTAGGTAAGTTAAGAGCTTACAGTCCTCCCCATGACCTTTGGCTCTTTTGCAGCATTCATCCCCAGAACTGCTCTGAGTCCATGGGAAAGGTGCTGCCAGGGGAACAGGAAAACCTTGATTGAAGTGGTTATGGCCTTTTGGACCTGGATGGATTTCAACTCCTGTCTTGGATAGGTTCAGAAAATAATCAAGACATTACTTATTTCAGCTTGAGTACACTCTGGGGAGATATGTAAGTGACACTGTTTTACATCTTCCACACTGGGCAGTTGTGAACTCACCCAAGGTGATAGGCTCAAGCGTTATGTCATTGTGATGAAGGTCAGTGTTATGTCCATCTCATATCTATGCAATTTTTCTTGCAGGACCTTCATTCCTCATGGCTTTTTGGGATAGGTTTTTCTATTTGGGGGGGAGGGGGTAGTGTTTGGTTTTGTTGGGTTTTTTTTTCTACCCAGTGTTTTATCTTTACTTGCAAATGCTTCAATGTGAAACTAGTGATACCGTAACAGAGTTTCATTTATGACAGGAGTTTGGTGACAGCAGCATTTCTTGACTAATAACATTTAAGTGAAACACTGATATAGAGCTGCTGCGATTGCAAACCTGAGATAATAGAAGTGCTATCATTTCAAAAATTAATAAGGGTAGAATTGAGAAGCAGTTAAAGAGACAGTCTCACCACACTTTAACCACAAGCAGATTCTTGAAGTATTTTTATAGAATCATAGAATGGTTTGGGTTGGAAGGGGTCTTAAAGATCATCCAGTTCCAACCAGCCTGTCACTGGCAGAGACACCTCCCACTAGACCAGGTTTCTCAAAGCCCTGTCCAACCTGGCATTGAACACTGCCAGAGATGGGGCATCCACGACTTCTCTGGGAAACCTGTTCCAGTGCCTTACCACCCTCACAGAATTTCCTATCTATACCTAATCTAAATTTCCCTTCTTTCAGTTTGAACCCATTACTTCTTGTCCTATCACTACAGTTCAGATTACTGAAAAAACATAAAATATGTAATGAATTTTTTAACAAGACCTGGGCAAAACCAATTTGACTGGAGGCTATATTTTGGGTTGTTGGGGACTCCAGGTCTAGAAGTTTCAACATGTTATCTCAGAAAACATTCTGTAGATGACATAAACAAAGATTTAATATGAATTGAACATCCTTCTGGTCTGCTAGTGACTGGTGGTGCTCTTCCTTAAGACTACTGAGGAACTGTGAGCTACAAATTAATAGTCCCCAATAATGCAGTACAAATCTTACTGGGCATATAAAGAGATGGGCCCAGCCACTGGGATTTTTAAAACATCATTTTATAGATGAAACAGAGATTCTGAGAAAGGACTGAGGGAGGTGGTGAGAAGTATGACAAGTTACTCATCTGTGGCACCTGCACATCTTGCTAATTCAGCTATGATGGTCTGCATGTTTGGGATTGTGCAGAATAGTTAATTCGCCTCTATGAAATCCCATCATTTCTTTCAGCTCTTTAAGGGGCCTCTCAAAATTCAAACCCACTGATGACCTTCTGCCTAATGTATGAGGCCAAACAAACACAACGATTTTAAAGGCTCACTCTGCTTATTTTAAGTGCTATAAAACATGCTTTACAGAATATAAAGTGTCTTCAGCAACTGAAATTAAAGACTTCTTTAGATTTTGATTCATTCCTTCTGGTGCACTTGTTTCAACAGATACATGCTTTCCTCTRCGAGAAATACAGCCTGATCTTTCATATACTCCAGGCAATAAAGKAATAAACCAAAATAAAGCCTGATACTGCAATGCAATGAGAACCTTCTGGGAGTGCAAGCGGCATCCACCTCCTTTGTTTCACAGAGCTCGGTACTTCATATATCGGCAAGATGGATGGAGGCAATGTCACTGGAGGCAATTCACGCCTTTTGTCAGAGAAGGCCAAAAGAGACCATTTACATCATTTTCACAAGGATGATTTGGAAAATGCTTTCCCATAAGCTAGAAGGACCTTCAAAGCCTTACTGTCAAACACTGGTGTTCCTTACTGTGAAGGATATCTTGCAATTCACCAATAGCAATATTCTTAGTTGGTCGTTTCCAGATGCTTGACTGTGGTGGAAATCTCAGGGCAGATGTGCATTTGAGATTAATTTATTCTTTTTTGCTGCCTTAGAGGACACAGTGGTAACACATTACCTCGCTACAATAAAATAGTACAGATATSGGAAAGTCATCTAGTCCCTCTCGCTGACAGTGCAGGCTTGCCCTCTGCAGCGTGCTCCCTAGTGCTTTGTCCAGTCTATTTTTAAATGGCCTAAGTGATGAGAATTTCTGCAGAGGAGAGTTCACAGGCAAGCCTCTTTCCTCTAACAAAGCTTTGGATAGATAAAGAATAATAATAGTAGTTTTATTTATAAGGCTTTCTCTCTTTCACCAAGCGAAGTCCTTAGGGTGCTAAGCAGACATCACAAAACAATTTTTTGTCCCAATCAAGCTCAGCAATGTTTCAAAGAGATCAATAAATGAAAAGCGACACTAAAGCAAAAGAGCCCTTGCAGACATGTCACTCGGGAACAAAGGGGTTTTAGGGTAAGGATTGTTGCAGCAACACCTCTCATCAGAATCCCAAACTGTTCAAGCTCTAGGGCCAAATTCATGGAGGTTTSCCAGTGCTTAGCAGGAGATTCAAGGCTTTTCAGGCATTCTCAGTATCTCATAAATCCAGACCTCCACTAAGGGAAATTTTAAAAGACCATATCCCTGAGCAAGGCTATCAAGGTAACAGAAAAAAGTAAAGAGCTGTCATTTTGCTTTCCTCATTTGCATTAAATTCATAAAGCCACTGTTACAATTTTAATTATATTGAAAATCTTCCATTTGTATCTGCTAAATCCCGGTTTACTGGTAGCTGCAGTCATTTGCCTAGTAATATTAAATGTGAGGAAGGGAACCAAAAGCTTCACTATCACCAAACTCAAACAAATGTCTTCAGGAAAAAGCATTAACCAAAAGCTAAGTCAAGTGCCTGTCTTTTCCATCCATGTTTATCAATGCTAAAACCCTACTGGTTGCTACTTGCACCAGAAGACTTGCAACTTCTGTAGGGGGGAAAAAAAAAGGTTATATTTCTTTTTGACAGAACCATTAAGGAACTCTGTAATGTTTCAATCTGTGGTCACTGCTCTGTTTTGCTTGGCTCACTAAACCCTCAGCCTCAGCTGGCATTTCCTAAATTAACAGCACATTCACTCCCCACATTAAGACAGTCAGACAAATGGTTCAGCCTAAACTAAGCAGTTTGACACTCATGTGCTTCAGCAAAGCTGAACAGCATCTCATGACGCTTACATGATTAGATGATATCATAATCATATGATAAAAAGCCATTAGGCCAGGACCAAAATCTAAAACATAGGTCATTATGTTAGATGTAAAAAAGCATACCCATTTAACAGAAAAAAAATGAAACAAAAAAGAGTTCTGACACCAGGGAACATCTGGCTAATATTTACATCTCCTGTTTAATTTGGATGCTTCAGTTTAGTTTTCAAGATGGCAGTGTATAGAAACAAATTAAGCCAATCACTCTATCCGCAGTTTAGAAAACCAAGATTTGTTTATAGTTTCTCATATTAATACCTCATCCACTTGGCCAAAATGCCTCGTGAAAAATATACCTCAAACACACAATTCCCCTTTAGTAACAAAGCCGTAATTCAGCATAATTCTTTGTTGATGGGATGAAAAAGGGAGTCATGTAAACTTGGGGTATTGAGATGAAGAGATAAAGTTGGGCCATAGGAAATGAAACAGTCTGCAGTGCTGTAGGGTTAAACTGAAGTCCAACAAGAAAGTCAACAGAATTAGCATTTTGGGCCCCATCCTTCTTTCCTTTAAATCAATGGGATTTTATCACTGACACCAGTCAGAGTACAGTCAGAGACATGTTCAGTGTTAAAAGAACATGAGCTAGATGCAAGTTTGCTAGATGAGTCCTGTGCCTGGGAATCTGCAAGTTTAATTCTGTSGTGAGATTGATACAGAGCTTATTTCCAAGAGCAGTTAAAAACAAGAAGCAATTCAAAAATGCATATGTAAAATTTAATAAAATATTATCTCTTAAGGGAAAACTGGCCAAGTGACAATATTCTTATGTCATAGGTAATTAGGTAAGCTTCAGAACATTCAAGTTAATAAAAGGAGATACTGATTTCAAAATACTAGAGAGAATCCAAAGCCTGAAGTCAAAACTTTCAGTTACAAACCCAGGACAGGCAGTGAAATGTTTTCATCAGGCTTCCCTATTTTTGGATATCCAAGGGATCTACCAGGCCAAAATCTATTCAATGTTACTTAGTATTTTTGGAGGCTATAAATAATAATATCAGCATGAGTGAATTGCAGTATCCAAATCCCAGATCTAGCTAAACAGTCCCAGTGGTTTCGGCTGTTTCTAGCCTGCTCTTTCTAGAGACAGAAGAAAAGCCCAGGCAAGCTTACTGAATGTTTCTCATATCTGTTTAGACTGCCATGACAAAAACACTGCATAGACACTCAAAAATTAGTGCTAAATTAGCCAGCTTTATTCTAGCAAGCAATTCACCCACGACTGCAAGGAGCTTAGGGCTGGAAGCAAACCCAGCTGTCACTCGGAGTGCCAGCAACATAAACCTGATGTCGGGTTTGTATTGCCCAGCAAGTCCAGCTTGCGGCCCGAGCTCGCACAACTGCACGGAAACCTGAAGGGAGCCCTGTGTGTCTGGAGTGTATCCGTGTGTCTGCTGCTGCCTGGCTCACTGGAGGTGGTGGCAGAGCCAGGGCAGTGGTGGCAGAAGCAACATCAGAAAAAGCAGTGAGAGCAGCAAACTGGTGCAGCAAATGCATCACCGCCTGGTAGCACATGTGCTGGAGGAAGCAATGGGTTAGTTCCCCCCAGGGGCAACTTCCAAAGGGCAGTGTGGTTAAGATGGCATCATATTTATCTCCCTCCATCTTCTGCTATCACAGAAGACACTGCTCTTCAAAGTGCTTCCTGTGCCCTCCTGGCACACCTCTGGGTATGCAGCACACACATTCAATCTCTACTATAAAAACACTTCTTGCAACATAGCCCTCAGCTATTTCCGATACTCTGAACTGAATAACCAAGAGTGGCACGGTAATTATGTCTTGGGGTCACAGAGATATCCCACGGCCCAGAGGAATCCCAAGGTTACTTTCTGAGTTGCAGGGGTGCAAAGTCCAGCTACTCACACTGGTAATTAAGCATGTCTGGGACTGGTCTCTGGCTCTGAGGCCAGCTGGCAAGGAAGAGCACCCCCATCCCGCTAGAAGAGGGGGGCTGCACCCAGCTGGCCCATTGGGAATGGTCTTGGGGCCGTGATGACCTCTGAACCATCTCTGGCAAATGTCTAACAGTGCTGGTGGGCACCACTCAGAGGCAAAGACCAGCCTCATAATGCAGTAGTGCTGCTAATCCACCTACTTTTAATCCAGCCATCTCATTTACTAGTAGAACTATAGTTCACCAGACCCTCCTGCCCTGAGGGCAGCTGACCCTGAGCAGGCTTGGGGCCAGAGGATGGTTCCTGGCCCTCTTTTGTTTTTAGACGGATAAATATAGCCACAAGGGCTATATGCTGTGGTGGGTATGAGCATGTGGTGCCCTCAGCCCTGCTTTTCCAAGGAGACAAAGACACGTGTCTCCCAGCCGTACTGGCAGGGAAACAATTTCTTCACTCATAAAAAGTGACAGTTCAGATTTATTAAAAAAGGGGCTCACCTGTGTGGCCCCTCAGTCGCTTGGGTGAGCACACATCACACCTTTCTCTTCCGAAGGCGATGGAACGGCACAGCCAGGCACAGCAGGTGGTGGGTGTAGGAGGTGGTGGGAAGGGAGAACTGTTGTGCCTGGTGAGATCCAGCCCAAACCAACGGTGATAATCCTCACCTCTGTGGAAAAAAAAATGCGTTTTCTCATGTAGCAGTGAATGCGGGTACTAGACATATTTCTTCCTCAGTGAGCCATGACACAGAGGTATAAGAGCAGGTAAACATGCTTTCTTACACTCAGTCAGACCTGTCATTTCTTATGCATTCATTTATGCTTTCTACAGAGCCATTGCAGGACAGTAACAGATGAAAAGATTGTGCCAGCTTATACTTGTGAGGAACTTTTCCTCCTACCCCAACSCTCAAAAGTAACCCTTTTATGAGGTAAAAATGTATTTTCTGTTTCCTAGAGCAGCTGGTTTAGCAATGCTTTGCTGATTTGCTGTTTAAAATCCTCTGGTATTCAACATGCCGTTTTGCAAATTTGAGCGGCCAAAAGTCGGTCTTCCATATAAAAATCTGTTTTGTTATTTTCCTTTATTTTTTCCTCCTCTGTCATAGTGGATAACAGAAACRGAATGGCAGAAATAGGAAGTTCAGGTCTATCCCTTCCAAATTGCTTAGTCTTTGCTTCCAAAAATGCTCAGGGAAAAATGAATGGGAACTTGCAGGCAGGATATAAAGCTTTCATAGTGTTGCAGAAGTGATGCAGTCATTTAAAAGGCCAACTTAGAAAACAGTATGTTTCTTCCTTTGACATCCTCCCAAGAATGTCTGCATCAGCCAACTTGCTTAAAGTGACAAAAGTCATTACAGATAAACACAGTGGATTGTTTATTTTGGAAAGGGACTGGGGCATAACTCCTCTGAGGTAAAGCACAGGGTGGTTCTTTCTTTACCTGCTGCGGGATCCAGCAGAGAGGCAAGGTGCTGCATGCTTTGTGTTCAAATGACTAACAAGACCTTTGTCTAGGCTTGAACTCTCATACCTGTTTTCAGTTCCTGACATACCTCGGATCCCCCCTACCGCCCTCTGAGCCCACATTGGAGCACTCCTATGGGGAGCCTCTGGATACAGAATGCCATTGGGATCCATGGGGAAGACAAAAACCCCTCAGAAAGGCAAGCAGCCTCGGGCCACTCTAATTACAAGTCCCTGCACTGCTTGAAGGTACTCAGCTGACATGCCTGAACTGTGCAAAGACCTTCAAGTGAACTATTATACAAAGCTCAATGTATCACATGGTTGCGAAGCAGCTGCTAAGTCTCACTGTAAATGAGGCACAGAGATGATAAGTCACATACTCTCATACAATGCGCTTAAGGAAACCCCCACCCTACGGATTTTACTGCCTTAGGCTAGGATGAAACTTGGGAGGTGAAGGGGAGGGAGTGGGATGTGGGAAAGAGTTTTATTCGAAGACGTCCTAGTCTACATTAAGGATGTGTTTACTCCTAGTAGCTTTGGCAACTTAATCATAACATGCATTTAAGTTCTTTCAATAACATCCCCCGAAGTGGATTTTTTTTAAATGTCACTTCCCTGTTTAAACCAGCATAAAACTGTATATCCAGATAAACCTTCCACAGGAGACACAGAAAGCAGTAGTTGCTAACATTTGGGTTCTCCTTTGCTCACTTTGCTCAGATACATAAAAGCCTGAAATGTATGTTCTCGATTCAGATCAGAGGACTGTAAAGGACATGCATTTGATTGCACAGATACAAAACACAGGATTGCTGACATGATTAAGAAAAAAAATCTGGCAAAACAAAAGAAGGCAGACGATATAACCCACAGTAATAAATACATTGCTCGTGATTATCTTAAAAACTACTGAATACTGTAGTGAAGGCTAAATGGTTGCAGAGTAGTGCCTTTAACACACCCAGAGAGGGGTTTCCCATAAGCCAGTGACATACTGTGACTTCAGTCATTTCTGAAATCCCAGATCCATAGAAATGCAGGGTTGGGAGGGACCTGAAGAAGCCATACAGCATGTTGCACTGAGTTGGGCACCACAGTGAGAATCAGTGTGATGCTGAAATGGGAACTCAAACTCTTGAGAGCTACTATTTCAGGCTCTCTACGCTGTCAGTAGGTGGCTCATCTTTTCATGATTTTCCATCCATCCATAGTAAAAAGTAAGTATATGCCTACCAGGCTAAAAAAAAAAAATTCTGTATATTATGAAAATATTGCAAATCAATGATGCAAAAGCAAATTTAATTCTTTTTTGAAAAGGTCTGGAAAGAAAAATCATGAAGCTTATTTAACTGGCATGTATATGTTTTTGGACAAGCATCCCTACACTAGCCTTCCCACACATTCTTCAGTTAATTCTTAAGCAGCAGTTTTGAAACAAAATTTTCCCCATGTAAAAGATGAGCATATAAAAGTCATTTTACAATCAATAAGTGATAGCACATTAACAAATATATATGGTTCCTTAGGCTGTGTTGCAAAACTCTTTGAAGCAAGGCACAAAAACTCATAAAGAGATGACTATGAAAGTATAGCAAGGAGGAAGTGATCAGGGGTTACAGGAGCTGACTGCGAGAACTAGACTGTCCTAACTGGGCTTGCAAATGTCACTTGATGGATTTATTAGAGGAGGTCCATAAGACTAAGTGTAAATCTGGGGGAATGAGAATGACGGCAGAAGATTCACACTCTAGCCATTATGAAGGAAAACATTTCATCATTAAAACTGAAGCCAGAGCTTTGTCTCCTTTACAGAAGGTCTCAAACCATATTTAGCTTCCTTGGCACTATCTGATTAATCAACCATTTGCTTAGGTGATTTGATCCTGCTCTCATTCAAGGCAGATGCTTCTCCCTTCAACTTCAAAGAGAGCATGATGACACCTCCGTGAACTATGTTTCAATCTGGCTAACAGAGGGTTGCACTTAAAACATTTTCTAATAGAGAAACTACAGAAAGCAGAATTAGGTCCAAACTATGTTAAAAATTCACTTTTAGCAAATAAAAGAAAAAAAGTTACAACATCCAAAAGTTGGACAAACAGGTTTAAAACTAGCACAGATGGCCCAATGTGCCTTTTATCCCTTATCACAGACATTTATATTACATGTCAAAATACTGCAGAATACAGTGATAGTCAATGTTGGAACGCTCTGTCTGGGTCATGCAGATTCATCACCAGCTGAAACAAAGTGTATTTTCTCCTGGAGTGGGTCACTGTTCTCCTCAATCATCTCACACTTTTGTTGTGTTTATTTTCAGCACAGAGTTTAATCTTAAAGATGCCATTTAACAAAGAATTTTTCCTGATACTAGCAGCATATGGAAGCAGCTGTTTGCAGTTCTTGTTCATAAAATGAGTTACATCTTCCTTTAAACAAGACTGCTTTTTATTTTGCTGCTAAACCTGCATCTGAATCAGTACAAAATGATAATAAACATGTCTAGAAAGGTCTCCAGCTCAAAGCAAGAGTTACTGTCCATGAACTCTGCCACCCTTTGCTTCTTATTTCCTAGCACAGGACATTTGTCTGATATGGAAAACAGCTATGACATGCAAAACATGAGCTACATTTTGGCACTAATTTCTTAATTATTGTTATTAYTGTCATAAAAAAAACCTTGTGGTTGAACATATCTTAAAAAACGTTAGTGTCTGATATGTTACACATTGTCTTAGTACATAAGAGTAAAAATAAAGCATATAATGGTCTGTATAGCATGTTCAAAACATAGAGTATATCACTAAATAAATCAAGGCCAGGAGTGAACTTGATCACTGAACTGCCTGTGCCAACTACCACTTTTCAGTAATGATGCCCAGGCATGACTGATGGGAGAGCACATGTGGCAGGGAGCACTCCCAGCAGGTACTGTGGGTGGGACTCCAACAGATTAGAGTGTGTGCTGTCCTCTGATACTACCTGCAGGAGCTTTRGGCATTCAAAGATCTCTACACACCTTTGCACCAAGGCGTGCAACACAACCCCACAATTTTCATGCTGAGAAACCTTGATTCATACAGGCAGAAAGAGAACCCTCACYTTACTGAACACACCTGAAAAAAATCACTTGAAGTAATAGTTAGATCCACTGGGAACCCATTTGCTTAGAGGAGACTCAGCACCACATACCATGTGACAGGGACAAGAGAACAGTCCCTGTCCATGACATGTTTAGCAACATAAACACTTCTATAATATCTCAGATACTTAAAGACCTTTTGGGTACAACTACTTGGAGAGAAGGGCATTATGCCAAAGAGTGTGCCTCTACCTCGACCTTGTCATTTCATGAGCTCTAGCAGATCCTGCTGTGGGGTATGGTGCTGTTTCTTTACAAGGGGAAGTAGTTTGCACTTCACATGGAGGGAAGGAATAGCCAGCTAAACTGGGAAGGAGAATGAAATACACTCTAGGGAGGCCAACAAGGAAAAATATGGACAAAGACATGCAGAGAAGGGTGGCCCTAAGGCAGCTAAAGGCACCTAAAGACAATGAAAGGAGTTGAAATGTGAGTTAGTGAAGAGTTTCAAGCAAGGTCAGAAAGGTGAGAACTGAAGGTCCACCTGGACATCTACTCCAGTGAGATATGGTAGGGATGCTTCCAGGATCGTGGTGGGTAAGTGCAATGATTTACATATCACTGAAAAGCCAGGTCTCTAGCAGTGTCATGTCTAGCATTTTTGCAATACTTGCTAATACACTAGGTAAAATAACAGCTTCTGTAGAGTTTGCAGGTTAAAGTAGGCAAAGTTTAATGCTGTGACTTTCAATTGAGGTTGTAATATTAAGGTGCTCTTAATATTTTTTTAAATATTGCTATGGATAAATTGTAATTCTGCCAAGCTTATAATTTGTAAATGACTATTTTGTCATAGTTAGGCAAAAGTAGACGTTTAGGAGGGCATGAAAAGGAGGGAGCCTTATACTAGTTGAAGCTTGGAAATCCCTTTTCATTGCTGACTCTTTTGTCAGTAACATGGTATATAGGTGCTATATTTCCTGGAGATTTCATAATCCTCAGTAGGAGAGGAAGTGGTGATACAACATTTGAGGCAGGCAAAATGTGAAAGAAGGTAAACAGTAGAGAAGTCTATCCAGATCGGATGGAAAGTTAATGCAAACATATGTGAAAAGCATTTTTAACAAAAATTTTGCCCACTTTTAACTGTAATTTCATACATATACATGCAATTAAAAATATAAATGGATTGATACCAAATGATGACAGCCACCTCTTAGCTATAAACAAAACTGTTCTTCTCATGCCTCTTATTTGTTGTTTATTGAAATGCTTGCCTAACCCCTTTAAATTGTCTCCCTCCAGTAGATTAATCAGCTTAATGCAACAACCTAGAAATGAGAAACATTCATCTACTACTTCCTTCCCTGCTTTTGACCAGCAGTACCAGCTGGGAAATGCTAGACATGCACTTGGCTGAGCTTCTTACTGCTGTTCATAGTGAGTTTTAGAACAGCTCTCATTAAACAGATGGACTGAAAATTTGCAGTAACGGGGTTGGGTTCTGTGATCCAGGAGGTCCCGTTGAGTCCCATCTGTAGGTATTAACCCATAACAAATAAGTATCTCCTTTCCCTTAGATAACCTGTGTTGAAATTAAATCGCAAATAACTGCACTGGATGGCAAAAAAACAGCAACAGAAGAGAATTAGACACCTTGTTTTTGTGCTACCTGAACCCGTGGCAAGAGCTCAGCCATAGGCTTTTGGCACTTGGCTCTGGCAGATCTTCCTTTGGTTATTTCACATGCTGTCTTTTCTCACCTGTCCTGCTAATTCTTTGCTGGAACTTAGCATGCTCAAAGCAGATTCAGCAGAAGGGAATGTCTGCCTATCAGTCTCTACAATACACAGTCTAGGTTTAGCTCACCTTCACTGATATCTTCCTCGCTAAGGTGCTGGGAAGGTCAGATGGTGATAATGATGTTTTCATATTTGCTTTTATATAGGGAAACCTCCATAGTTACAAGTATTTTAGAAACAGAAAAATAAGTTAATGCTGTCTGGGAAATAAATACAACCACTAGGTCACTGATGGCCTTTGTACTACAAGAGATAAAACTTGAAATGCTTCATTTGCTTGGCTTTACAAAAACTTCAGATAAAAATGGTAGTAATTCTTCCTACACACACAGTTGGTTTTTTGTGCTTGTTGGGTTTTTTAAATAAGTACTTGCAATTCTTTTGAACCACTGCACCCCCATTTTTCAGAAACAAAACCAGAAGGCAAATTCAGACATGCAAATAAAGTAAATTACCCTAGCATAGATTAGGAAACTCATTAGTTCTTGCATTGCTGAAGCTCAGGTAACTCTTTTGCAGAGCAGAGTTTTTGGAGAAATCAGAGAATATAGGACAAAAAAGGAACCCTAGTACTTTACCTAATTGATCCATATGCTTTGAAAATACCTGCATTTTCCCTGGCTCTTATTTATTTTATTCATGTATTCTTTAAAAGCTTTTGAAACTCCTTAGATACCTTGTTCAAGTGCTTAGTTATCCTCAGTGTGGTAAAAGGATTTTTATTTTTGTGGGATTTTTCCAATATCTAACCCAAACCTTCTTCATTTCAAATTAAAGCAATCATTTTTTTCTGTGCTCTGTCAGTGGACTTGGAGTGTAATTGATCACTGTCTACTTTACAACAACCTTCTACATATTTGAAGACTGTTATCATGTCCCTCTCAGGCTCTTCTGTTGTAGACTAAACAAATCCAATTCCTTCAATCTTTCCTCACAGGTCATGTTTTCTAAACCGCTTATCATTCCTGTTGCTCTCCTCTGGACACTCGCCAATTTCTCTGCAACTCTCCGAAAAAGCGGTGCCCAAAGCTGGGTCGAGCTCCCAGCTCAGAACTGAGAGTGCCAAGTAGAATGGAACTCCTACCTCTGCCTGACACACGGCATTTCTTTTAATTCACCACAGAATGAAGTCGCTGTTCAAAAAAGACTTTGTATTCTGGAGTCTCACTTGGTCTGTAGCCCGCTATCACCCTCGACTCCTTCTCTGCCAGTCTGCTGTCTGGCCAGTTACTCCCCGCTCTGTGTTTGTGTGTGATTGTCCCTCCCTGGAAACAGTGCTTCACATTAACACTTGTTGAAACTCATTTCAGTGGTTTCAGATCATTTTTCCAATTTTTCACAATAACTTGTAATATCACTTATGCCTTAGAAAGCACCTACAATCTCCCTCATTCTCAGGAYGTTTCAGATTTTGTTACCACAGCCTGTACACTCATCCAAAACACTGACCAGAACGGATTTACCAACTGTCCATTTTAATAGTGAACTACTCACACTTGTTTCCAAACATTGGCTTTCAGCCACTTTGTAGTGCTTTCATTTAGGCAATTTTCCTTTAATTTGCTTGTGAGAAAACTGTATGAGGATGGGTCAAAATGCAAGGTTAAAATATATATTGTATCTACACCATTCTTTTATTTACAGGGAGAGTTACCTTGTCAAAGAAAGTAATTGGAATGACTCAACATTCTTTTTTCCTGATAAATCCTTATTGGATTTTTCTTATCATCCCCAAGTAATTATAAATTGACTGCTTAGTAAATTATTTCAGTATCTTTCTCAGTATTGATATGAGGCCAGCTGGACTTCATTTTTCAAGTCTTCTTTCTCTCTCTGTTTAAAAGACAGACACTATATTTCTTTCTCCTCTGCTCCTTCAGAGCATCATTTGTTTATTAGTATCCCCAAAATGTACTCCATAATGTTAAAATGACTACTTTATTTGTTCAGTTACCTGTTCCTTATTATTGAGGAAAAAAAGGAAGAGAGATATTACATGAAGGTGTTTCAAATTTTGTTTTCAACCAATAAGATGTAGTTATACCACTTTTATTCCTTTTATGAACAATAATACCAAGTGTAACAAGGAAAAAATGTCTCTTTGAGATGTGAAAAGAGATCTTCTCCCAGAACTGTGAGCAAAAGTCTCTACAGGCAACATTTTTCATAAGAAAACTATGATTTATTGATCTAAATCACTTCTACAATTTTGTTATCACTTTCTCCAGACTAACAGTTGGACTATGAGATCTAAGCATCCAGTCTCCCTAGGCATCCCTAAAAGTGCCTTAATGAATGGTCTATTAAGTGTATTCATATTCTAGTTAATGAAGCAATACAGCTGTTTTAGTTCCTACAATTAAAGATTTTAGGGGACAAAGGGACCGTAGAAAGTTTCTGAGCACTTCAGTGTCCTATATCAAAATCTGGTTCAATTTAATCACATTTATTAATCTTTACTACTTACACTCTATAAGTACCAGAAGCCTTTGTTAAGGACCTCAGGCTTATTGTTTTATGTGCATCAAGTTCCTGTTGAATATCTCTTTTCTTTGCCCTCGAGTATCAGTGTAGCCTCTGAGTGAACCTAGTCTTGTTTTAATTTTGCCATTTTCTCCCTCAGTTACATTGGTAAAATGTCAAATTCTACTTTTTCTGGCAAACGCAAACCCTGTGAAAAGGAGGGGAAGGGGAGTACTTCTGCCAGTCTCTTAAACTCTGCAAGAAGATAATTGGAAGCTTAATGAGACAATAAAAAGTGTTCCTTCATTTATCCATTTATTCTCCACATACAAAAGTTTGAATTCAACTAAGCAGAGGCAACTCAGTTCTGAGACCTGTCCCCTAGCTCTGTGAGCCTGCAAATTCTGGTCCAAGCCATTCAGTTGGGCAGAGACATATGAGACCTGAGAAACATCAGTCTTTATCAGTGATCCTACATATTGCCTTTCTGTGGTGGCAGTGGTCTATTTGCTGCCAATTGCATTGGAAGAGAGAGAGATCCCTCTCAGGATGCTTCCATGAAAAAAGTTAACAGAAAGAAATGTGGACATAATCTTACCAGCATGATCAACTAGAGGGCAAGCCATCTCTCTAAGAACCATGCTTTTAAAGTTCTTCTATAATATACCTCAAAAAGGATCTCCACAATACAGAGGCTGCAGTTAAAAAGTTTCAGAGCTGTTACAGAGAAGAAAAATGCTAACACAGAGCTTTATTTCACTACTGGTTCAGCACTTTTTAGCATTTAGATGATGAACACCATTAAGTCTTAAATACTAGTTTTTAATTTCATGAGAGACTAGGTACCTCTCCAGAAATTAGTTTCATAAACACCTTTGAGGATCTAGGCCTTTATGTCCAAACACGGATAAAATTTGCAGTGTAAAAAGATAATGTGCACTAAGGGGGGTTTTCTCTGTTTAGGTGGGACATCATTACCGATTCGCTCCCTTCCAGCTGAAAGTATGTAGGACAACAGCTGGAATCTGCTTCACCAGAGTAAAAAGAAGATGTGACTGCAGTCATGGGTTTGGTACCACTTGCTTATGTTTCCATTCATAAAAGTCACAAAACTCAAGCATCAAGAGGGCTTCAAAACTTTTGAGCCAAAACCCAAAAGGAACATTTAAAGATAGGTCAGATACTACTACATTTGACTAAATTAAAAAGCTTCTGTGACACGTCTGCTGTCAACCTTTTTTCTTTACAAGTAATGCTGAAAGACTATAGGATTTGTATGCTAATAATGTTAAATTATTGAATATATATTCAACTTCCAAAGTTTCTGTCCTCCAGCAATGTCTAGAGCCCGAGGGTTTATCCTAAACTCATCTCCTGTTAAAACATGCAAGTCCAGAAACAAAAAGATCATGCTATACTGTTGGTAAAGCTAATTTGTCCTCTGTTTTTGCTATAAATTCAAAGGGAGGAGGAACCCCAATCTACCATTTTGCATTATCAATCTAGTATGTGATTTGGCAATAGTTAAAGCTCATTCACTTAATGATCTTACCAGTTATGCATTCTGTATCAGAGCATGAATTACAGTGCAATAATTCACACTCAGAAAACCCACTCTTCCTTGATCTTTTGGCATGGTGCCTCAAAGCTTGCTGCCTTTGAAGTACTGAATAGTAATTTGCATGTTGCTGTGCCTTGCTATTTATTGTGAGTATTCTTTAATACAATTGGAATTGCAAGTGTTTGAAAAGCTGAAGAATTTCAATAACCTGAATTGGCATATTCACTGTAAAACCCGATTCACCTAGGAAACTCCTAATTTGTACTTAATAGCTCCCTCCTACAGGATGTAGATTCAGGGTAGAATCTGGAAATAACAAATTGTCAATCAGTCATTATGAGTCATAATCTAACCTTTCACATAAGCTTTAAAAGATCTGTTGGGACTTCTGAGGGGAAAATACTGAAGGGTGAATTTTAAGAAACTTTATTGGGAGAAAAATCTAGGTAGATTTTTACTATTATCTAGGAAAAAAAGAATGTTAAAAACATCATTGCATCTTAGCAAAGGCAGCTGTTTTAAGCACACAGGAATAATAATTTCAAATTACTCTATCAAGTCCTTCTATTGTTTCTTTACAAGATCAGTCATGTCAAAATACTAACATATATATATAATATGGTTTGTTTATTATAATTTTAAATTTCTCTAGATATTTTAAATTTTATCTCAAAAGATCCCAAAGCTTTTCTCCTACACAAGCATATATGAAGGAGCTATATTGAGCAAAAGTTAGCCTTGAAGATAATGCTGACGTGTACTTAAAGCTAAAATTCTGCTTTCAAGTGCTTAAATTCAGTACCTCAGCACAAATTGGGATGAGACTGTGCCTGTTATGGGCTCTGTAACAGTCAGGACCACAGCAAAAGTAGTCATCTTGTTCCAACATCCAGTGCTTAGGTATCAGATTATTAAGAAGTAATATATGCAACCTACTAGAAAATTTCTAGAGAAATAATCTAGAGTGGATTACTTTAAATTGAAATATCATTACAAAAAAAAAGAGAAAATTTTCTTTCTATTTAATATTTTTAATATTTACCCAAGTGTAACAGACTGCAACCACATTCGATTTAACTGAARTTTGTCATAAGTGGAATTTTTGATACCAATTATATTTATTATTACTGGTGCTACTTAGATAAACTCTCAGAAATTAAAACGCCAAAAAGCATGTAATACTTGGAGGTAACAGGTCACTCTTGTCGTACAAATGATGGTTAGCAGTAAGTACCAGGTATCTGCTGGGTCTCAGGCCAGCCAGGGGAGCTCAGAGAGTGCTTTCCTTAGCAGCCTTCTGGACCAAGTAAGAGATGCAAGTAGAAGCTGAGAGCACCTTCTCCCAAGTTGGTGTTTTCCTGGTGCCATGTGTCTGGGACAAAAGGCAGATTCAGATGATAATTTCTCCCTTCCAGCTCTCGAGGCAGCAACAGGGCCGGGCAGTGAGTGGCTGGTGCCCACACACTCCTTCTGCTGGCTCCTTGCCTCCTCCTCCCCCACTCAGCCCTGCAACATCAGAGGTAACATGTGGCACGTTTCAGTTCTGGGGTTTTCTGAGCTTTCTCAGATCTGCAACAAGACGCATCATGTCTGCCTGCTGCTCATGCACAGCTCTCCATAAGGCTTGATTAGAACAAAAGTCTATTATTTCATTTTGAGACTCGTGTCTCAGATCATCAGGAGATTGTGACATGCTTCAAGGTTTGACAAAACAAAGACTCAATTTGTTAGATGAATTAATGCTGGAAAAGATCCCTTCAGTAAAGATGTCTACTTTCATTTTAGCACACTGAAAATAGACCTTCTTTCTGATAACCCTTGCTTGACAATGGGAATGAAAGACTCATTAGGGTCACAAGGGACAATGAATTCTGCCCTTGTAGTTCGAGGTGTTTCCTTTAGAAAGCTCCACAGGGCGTTGATCCTTCATCCCATTCCCCTTACTCTACAGGCCGTAAAATAACTCCATTGCCCTCTAACAACTTAAAAACAGTTGTGAAGATGAAAAACAATTTCTAGAACGTTTTTGCTGCCCAGGGCCCCTGCAAAAGCAGTGAATTTGGTAGAGAAAGCTCCTAGGAGCCAACAGATCACAGCCACAATACAGACGAAAGCAAACCAGCAGCTTTCCCCCACAGCTTTTCCTTACTCTGAAACATAACAAAAATAAAAAGCAAAACCTTTCCTGACTTCATTTTAGAAGTCAATTTAAGAAGCCAAATAATCAACTGCATTTCAAGGAAACTTTTTAACATTGCTTCTTTACAGGGTTTTTTTTCTATCTCTGTCCTCAGTAGCATTCACACGGTTCTCTCTAATGAATTCATTTTATTTGGTTTATCTTTGGCCTCTCTACTGATCTGTTAATAAAGCTGCAAATAACAACCAGATTTTAAACTGTTCTGTACCAGAATTAGAAACTTTGCCACATTTTGTTTTCTATTGGTTTGTTATGTTTGTCCATGTGATAATTTTCTTATACAAGCTAATATGAATTGAACTTTACAGAAAAGGCTTATGACCTAGTGAATCAAATGCTTTAACAGAAGCTCATTTATAACTCCTTCTGTCTTGTCCTCACTTACAGACGGATCAGTTCTCTCTTGCGAAAACTCAGAAGAAAGGTCCAGGCAATTGGTTCTGCTGCAGATTTCCCTTCGGTGGAAAGCATTCATTTGGTGGCCATGCTCAAGTTAAAGGTTACAGAGATCTGACCACAGGGATTTCTTGAGATCCAAGGAAAAAAAAAAAAAAAAAAAAAAATCTTCTTATACAGCATAGCATCTGGAATGGAAAGGACAAAGTGAGTAGCAGATAGTGGCTTCTGGACAGTTGCATGTGTGTCTGAAGACCAGTTCTGCCCTGCAAATCACCCACTTAAACACAGCCTTTCTCTCTCCCACAGTCCCACCGATGACAGCCAGCACTCTGGGGAAAAAGGCCTACTGCATTCATTTTAGCCAAGTACTCTTTTTCCCGCTCTTCTTCAACTATACAAGGTGTTTGGCTCTTTCAAATTGCTCATCCAAATATATTTTCTAAGAAACATTCCAGAAGTACATGCTATTTCATGTTTCCACTGCTCCAGCAGCAAAAGCAGCACGTCTATATGTAGATGCACACACATATGTATATGTACTGCAATGTTCTATTATGTACCATAATGTTTAAAATCAGAGAATCAATGAATTAATGGCTTGGGGGGAAATCATAGCAGCAGCCAAAGATCTCCTTTAATTAAACAATAATATCATTGCTTAGAGGTAGTCCTGGAAACACTTCCATCTTTCAAGAAAAAATATTGCTGGAAAAAAAATATTGGGGCTTTTTAATTATTTTATATGTGTTCCTGTAAAGCAGGTATAATTTTAAGAAAAACAGTTTCCTAATTGTGCATGGGTCTGCCATCCACTAATAATGTTTCCAAAACTGATAAAACTATTGTGATACAGAAACTGAACTCATTAATTATCTTGTAAGTCATTGGTTTAGATCTGACAGGAACTCATGCTTCATGGTAGCATATATGTAGAAAATCAATTTTGTGTTTAGAAAATAGAACATTCAGAAAATCATGTGGTCACAAGTAGTCAAAGAGCTAAAAATGCCAGATGTTTCTGTAGGAAAAGAAAAAAATTAGCCACTTCTGCAGACTTACATTTCAGAGAAAAAAAATTACATCAGAGTCAAAGTTTTATCAGGCATCTAGACATTTAGATTTTTGGTCATTAATTCCATTTCCTAAACAGTGATTAGCATATACTTTCAAGCTATCTGGTTTAAAATTGAAATATATAGTGCTACCAGTGAGAACTGCAAAGTAATAATCAATAATAATGTACCAAGAAATATATCCTAATGTTTTCAGCACTGTATAGCTGAACATGTGCCCAAAATGGGATATTTTTCCTCCTCTGAAGTGTCAAGTTCAGTGTACACATTTCAGGCAACACATGAAAACACTTTTGGGAAACAATCAAGGTTTTGTGTTCTTTACTGAACATAATAATAGTATTTCAGGTAAAAAGTTCATGTTTTGCAGTGCTTGAGTGTGGTGTGCAATGAGTTTCAGTGAGCAACATTCTGCAGGTTTTTAGTTTTTCCTGAGTTTTGTTGCCCTTCCCAGGAGGAAGAGAACTGCACATTGGGAGCCTGAGTGGGTCATGTGTTTCTTAGAGAAGGGAGGAAAGGTGCTTGACATATAAAACTATGAGAGTTTCCGAAAGTGTGTAACTGTGATCAAAACACTCAAACCCTTGGAAATAAGAAGACACATTCCCCCAGGCTGTGAATGAGCAGAGCAGATGATGTACAGAGCGGTATGAAAGCAAGGAGTGAGGTCTGATGCAGACTGAGGAAGGGGCATAAACATTAGTAAAAGACCACAAGCACTAGTGGAAAAGACCAAAAGATGAAAAAGGCTACTAGAATCTGTGAAGGCAGGAAGTGTAGCATTGCAAGAAAGGAAAGTGACATTGTCAGCAAAACCCTGCTCATAGTGGCAGCAAGAATCCAGAAAATGAAGGAAATTCCTGGATCCACAAAGGGGCAAATTTTAATAGCAGGATGGTGGGTTAATTTTGTATTTTTACACCTCTAAACAAGAAGAAATCTTAATATATTAAAAAAAAAAAAAGCTGTATATGAAGGAGGAAGGAGAGTAGGCAGAAAAGGTAAATACTCAAATAGTCCATGTACCTGCATGAGTAACTAGAAGATTTGCTAGAAGTGATAACAAGAGAAAAGATGTCGGTTATATGATTAGTTTCAGACATAGTCATACCAAAGTGAATATAGAATAAAACAAAAAAATGAAACAAGATCAGACTGTTCTATGCCCCTGTYCTAACCTCAGATGACAATAAAGGTGTGGCTTTTTTTTTTTTTTTTTTAACACAGGAATAAGATGCCAGTTCTTCAGCAGCAATAATGTAGTATTAACCTAAACTACAAGATCCTTGTGTCTTGGTACATACGTAAAACACAGGCTTCTGTCTGTAAGTAGGCATGAGCTGAGAGGTAGAAAGTATGCATTTCTGCAGGCATGCAGCCTCACTGTCCTGAGAGGCATCTAGCCTGGACTATAGCTGGAGGGAGGGAGGATAATACACTTCAGCTAATTTACTGTCTGCTCCAGGATGGTAATTCATGCAATTGCAATTCAAGCTAAGATGGAAACATATAAACCAAGTACCATACAAATTATTTTTCTTTTGAAAATGGGGTGATAAAACACAGGTTTTTCCCTACACTGAAACTGAACAGGAGTTTATGCTGTAGTCATGTGCATAATAGCAATGATTGATTTTCCTTGGTAAATTTTAAGATACTTTTGTTATCTCTAAAAGGCAAGTGTTGTCACATCAGGTTGCAATGCAGAAGATCAAATACAGAAAGAGTTAATTGGGAAGTCCCTCCCGTGCCCATAGATACTGTCTGCTCTGATAGCAAAGGCTTTGCAGTGAAAGAAGCCAGAGTAACCTACTGGAACAGGAAGAGGCTGGTAGCAATTAATGGGGAAGTTTGTTTCTGCTCTGCAGAAAAGCAATTGTCTAGTTAATCCCTTTCCTGCGGGGACTAACAATGACCTGCACCCAGCAACACTAGGCTGTTGTGTGACACTCTGCCTTCTGTGGGTTGAGAGCCAGCCAAATACCTCGCACAGCTCAGCTCACAACCATACTATTTTAAGACTTCCTCCTCCATAGAATTCCTTTGGTCCTGCTCATTAGATGCCCACTTAAAATATATTTAGGGCAAGGACAGTTCCATGCTATGCTTTTTCTTCTGCTGTTAGAGAAAATGCAGTGTGGATCAGGACCAAGGGCTGAATTTCTACCTGTATTAAATAAGCAGCAGGTACTAGAGAGGTTGTGTTTTGTTGCATGATAATGAATGCTAACAATAAACCGCAGAAGAAGCTTGGAAGTCACATTTGATTTTGTAGTTCAGCAAGTATTTGGACTTCTTTTGACAGTTTTCTACATTTCACAGTTAGTCATTCACGCCACCSAGTTTAAATTATATGAATTAAAAACTGTTTGGCAATCTTCCATTTTGTGGAACTCTGTGGCAGGGCGTCATTTAAGAAGCTTACTGTCGGACTAGTGCCATGATATGCAGACATGCCTGACAGCTGAATTCAGGCTTTTTCATGTTGTGGCTTATATTTTAATTACTTTGAAGAGTACTGTACTAAAAAGGAAATGCCAGATAGACTGTATCATGGCAGCCGGGAGAATATTGCAAAGCATCAGAACCTTGTGAGGCGAAACAACAATTAAATGTGGGGAATGTTGGGTGGAGGAAAGATTCAGGGATTATAACAAATTCGGTAATAAAAAAAAGTGTAAACAGCCCCTACTGCATGATCATTGCATTGGACAATATTGTTCTACCAGAAACCCAGAGGCAAAACTTCTATCATAATTTCCATAATATAGATCATAGGCAAATTATTAGCAATTTCTTCAAAGACCAAAATTTAAAAATTCACCATACGAGATGCAAAACGTTATGACTGTCATTTCTTAAATGCTAACATGTAAGGAATACACCACAACCAGTCTGTCTGGGTAAAAATTGATACTTTTTTCACTTAGCAAAACACTAATCTAGCATTTTTTAAAAAGTGAGGAAAAACTTGTCCAGCTCCGTGTAGAGAAAAACATTGAGGAAGAATGAAGAGCTGATGAAAACATTGTACAGAGAAGATAGATGATACACACAGGAAGACACTTGTGCTTAGAAAGCTGAATGTACAGAAAAATTGTAATATCTTTTCCTTTCTACTCGGCTAATACCTGCAAAAATGAACCATGCTTATTTCTCCATCAAATGCTTTGCTTCGACCTGTATGAGAAGAATACTCTATTATTTCCACCATTTGTACCACCCAACATCCTACAAAATACAATTCAGTATGAGTTTCACAAGTTATGAGCCATTCACTGCCCTTGATCTGGGTGAGGAACTCCCATTGATCTCAGGGAGAAATGTGAGCACTAGAAAGCCCTCAAAAATAAACTGCAGACCAATCCTACAGCGGCAGGAAATGGACTAGATGAATGAATATGTCTGTTCCATCTCTAATTTCTATGATTAAAGTATGGGATCAAAGGCAACACAAGGCTCTAAGTATTACCACATTCAAAGAAGGAACCATGTCCAAGGACTAACACATTTCAGTAAGTGAGAGGCAAATGCCTTAGAAATTCCTCCAGTCAATGGCTGCAATTCCCTTGAATTTTGCCAGGTTATTCTTCTATGTAGAGGAAATCAAAGCTTGTTGTATAGACCTTCTAATGCTTGACAGAGACTATATCAGGTCTCCCCCCACCAATGCTATTTTTAGAAAAGGGGAATGTAATTTGTATCTCTCCAAAAACAATTCTACTAAAGTTGAATCCAGACAAAGGTACTTACTGTTTTAATTATCACTTGAGAAAAAATCTGATACAGTGAAAGTTCAAAGTAAAATAAGGGCTCTTACGGGGCAGAAGCAGATATATTATTCACGTAAGTAGCACATATGATTAGATCCTGGTTATTCAGTCAGAAATGTGTGAAACAATGAGCTATGTGGGAATGACTGTCTACCTGTATTTTCTCCACCAACTTTTCAACAGTCCAGAGGATCAAGGCCTGGCTTCAGTTCTGAGGTAATACCATGACATAGTGCATCCTTCAGCAGACTCCTGCGCCTGGATGTCAGAAAGCAAAGAGTGATTCAGGGCACCTACAGGGCTTCCAGATACTTGATCTTGCACAATCCTTGAAGGCAATATTACATTCAGGTTGTGTTGCAGAGGAACGTGATATTGTTGGTGCCTCATCTATCCCACTTTYGCGTAAGGACTCAGTAATGAGTTTTCTGCAAGACGGATTGTGATCTTGAAGCCAGATTCTAGAGTGGACATTTAAGTCCATTTAGGCACGTTAGTAGATCCAAATACATCTTAGAAGTCTGCAGTTTTGAGTCTCTGTGGAACTTGCAGGTTGCTTGTGTTGCTGGTAATTCCTCATGCTGTGACAGACTATCACTTTAAGTGCTCACAGAAAGGAAAGGATGAGAGAAAGGAAGGGTTGGTGTTGCATGGATGTTTTCCTTCTACTTTCAGATGTTGCTGTGAAGTTTATCTCCCTAGGAGCCCATCAAATATTTGCTCTTTCTTGTCTCAAGATTCTAGAGGCCTGTTTAAATCCACAGGTTTCTCTCAGTGATATAGAATCACTAACATGAAAATCCCACTCATGTTGAAATGAGAATAAATTCCTGCGAGGATGTGCATTTTTTCCATATCTAGAATTTTTGTCTGTGTTTCCAAGAATGCATGTTCTCTTTTAACAGTCTTCCTAACTCTTTCCCTTATACTTTGTAGCTTGCTAACACATGGCATGCTATACCCTTTTGCAAGGAAGAAACAATAGTATATGTTTAAAATAGTATACAGCTATTAACAAAAAATTCATGTCTTCTAATGACATAAATATGCTAGTAATTGTTGAACCGAGGTCCAGAAGAGTAAGCATATTGGGATGAAATTTATGCTTTTGGGGTCATTCTGGCATGACTAGTTTATTGTGACATACAAATGATGGTTTCAATAAAAGTTAGTGGGAGAAGGAATCTGTTCCACCAACAATTTACAAGAGGCAAGGTCTTCATTGTGCTCTTGTTTTAGGGTCCTCTTTGCTATCCATACCATGTCCATGTTACAGTTCATGCAAATTTTGTATAAAAATCATTCCTTCTTGTAAGGATGATCGCCCAATCAGCTAACATAAATCATGCAAAAGCCACACTCAAATGGAATGAATGACAGGATAACCCTGTTTCACAGAGTTCCTCTTCTCTTTCCTCCTCCTTCTTCTCCCTGCTTTCAATCCCCACACATTTTTCAGCAACTCACTGGATTGTCTCCACTGGCTTTCCTACTGCCATGGTTTTATTATGCTTACAACCATTTTGTGTTCTAGTGCTTGATTATACACAGAGACCCAGATTAAATACATTGATAATGATCACCCTTGAAGGTATAACTAGGCACAAAGCAAATTGTTTTTTCATGCACATTTTAATAGCTGCTTCATTTTATATGGCACATTCTTGGCTCCAGAAGGCGAACAGAAAAGGGCTCTTACTCTGAGGAGGGAGCRCGCACTGTAGCGTCAACCAGCACACTTCAGCAAGTGAACAAGTTCTAACAATAGCACGGCAGAGCCAGGGCTGTTAAAAAAGGCTTCTAATTTTACTCAACTGGAACAATACTGTTCAGATCTTTATTTTTATCCTTCTTTACTCTGGGGACAAGGTGTTAACTCCTTGGAAGGGTATGGCCCTCCAAGTTTGCACCGCAAAACAACCACAAGGCAATTGCTCTTTCTGCTTGTCTCTCTTTACCATGAGTTACTCAAATCTTCAATTAACTAAACAGAGAAGTGGCAATCATGTCACTGTGAGACACTGGAGACTTGCAGTCAATAATCCCCAGGAAGCAGACAGGCAACTTCGGCAACTAAATCCTAACACAAGATTGCATGTTATTTTCCAAACAAATATTTCAGATTCTTCAGGATGCTGTTTCTGGATATATTTTGGCTCTAACTTCACTGCTTTTTACAATCTTCATCGTTTCTATTCCCCAAATAAAAGTATCATGCTTATTAGACATCTTTTCCTTTTAGGAGTTTAAATACAATTTCACTTCCATTTATTCTAACAGATATTGACTGACCCTTTTAAAATGTATTGTGCAAACTTGGCATGATAAAACAGAGAAAGTAATCAGAAATTCTAGAAATGTAAGAATAGCCTTTGTGTAAGATATGATACCTTACAAAACCAAGAATTATTCTGCAAGAGCAGAATATTTCACTTACCTCTAGTGTCAGTTCTACCTTTACTGTCATTTGCTAGAAAAGCACCGATGATACAGCAAAACATAATGGTAAACAGTAAAGAATCACTGTATTTCAAGTATGGAAAGAATTGTAACAAGGAAAACGAGACTATCTTGACAGTGAAGCTGGTTTTAGCAAAAAAAAAAAAAGGAATTTTTAGGGTGGTTTTTTTTAAATTAAAAATTGAGCTGGAAAAATTAGAAATTAAGATGAATGGTTATTAGAAAATATTTTAAATACTAAAATTGAATACTTCTTTGATGCAAAGTTTTTATGATTGTCAGCTGACAAACTCTTTTATGGTTGTGAGCTGACACTACCAAGATGTCAATTTTTTGTCCTTAGATAACCTGGGAAGTAACCCCTTTTCCTGATGACCTTTTGTAACTGAAATAACCTTCAGAAAATAAATATTAAAAAACGAAATCATACGGATTAAAAAGAAAGAACATCTATTTTGATGCTATTTCCAGCCATTTCCATATGAGTATCGTGATGTCAAGTTAGTGCTTTTAGCTTTATCAATATCTCCCAGCATAGGAGAGCACTAGAGAAAAGGTTCATTTTCAAGAATAATGAAAAATGTCAGCTTTGGTCTTATGTGAAATATTGTCAAACTCCAGCTGCAGTTCAGATGATTCCCTTTCACAAATCAATGAAATTGTGTTTTAACACCCATTTCCTTGAGTGTCTGAGCTGTTGCTCTTTTGTGTGAGCTTCTCCCTTAGCTTCCAGTTTGCTTCTACCTTTCTTTGCATGGGGAGTCCGTGTGTTCTGTGTTAGCTCTGGGATATTCCAGGTGTTCCTTCTGATTTATCATGTTTTGCAAGAACAACCTGTTTATTAGTCTCTTACTCTCCATTGCAGAAATGACCTAATGTGGCCAGTCAGTGAAAGCAGACTAGAAGAGAATCAGATAGAGCCATCACACAGTATTTTGTGTCCTTCAGGTCATGTATGTCTCGTTCTTGGTAACTGCTGCCAATTTCCTAGAGGGAAACTAGGTACATGCAGTACAACAAAGTAGACACCCTTTTTCACAGATCTCAATCTGATACCAAAGAGGGATATAACTTCCTTCCATTGTGCAGCTTCTTATGATGACAAACTGGTCGCCTTTTATTGGTTCTACAATCCCTGGTCAGTCTCCTGTCCTCTCTCCCCACTGAAACTGTGTGGCTGGGAGGGTACCTCTGATCAGAGAACCGTTTCTTTCCCTTTGCTTTCTGCCTTGCCCATGTGATCCAAGGGGATTGAAATAAATTACAACCACAACAAAAAAGATGCTGTCCTTTGGTGACCTTTTTTTCAATATTTTTAACTCTAGTCAAATGACCAGCCATGAAAACAAGTAGTACGTAAAAGGATTAAAGCAGTTGGAAAAGGAATGTTTCAGAGGAGCTAAGAAAAGGAAGTGTCACTTGAAACTTCCAGGTTTTATAGACTTCTTCCAGCCCTGCCAAACCATCTACAAATGTGTGAATAGGCCTGGTCAAATGAAGGATATTAGTGGGCAAAATAAAAAGTACTCTATTTTTTTCCTTATAACAAGCCTGCAGTCTCCTTTGATCTAAATGTACTGCAGTTCTGCCCTAAGCCTTTTTGTGTCGTTCATTGTCAGGCTCATTCAATAAGCCTAAGGTCATGAGACTTCACAGATCAGGCTTAAAATGAGGCTGGAAAGTCCACAACTAGCATCCTTCTTGTCTGTCCTAACAGAGAAGGTGAAAATTAAATGGGCATGGAAACTGAACTTCCTCTCATCCCTAGAAGTTTGCTACAGGCAGGCCAGATGTAGCTGTGTTGTTGCTAACCATGCTCTTTCTGTTATGTGGTTGAAGGCTTGAATCAGGAGGTCTGTCACTACAGCACTTTTCAGAAACAGTAACCTACTTTGAGAGTAAATATACTTTTTATAGTGTCAGGAAAATTGGAAGGAATCTTGCATTGTGTTTTGCTTTGGCACATCACCATTACACCGGAGGGAAGCTGTAGCAGATGGACACAAAAGTCCATCTTTTGCAGACAAAAGCTGTGAGACTGACTAGAAATGATTACACAGGTTGGCTGAAACTCTAATGAAGGATTTAGAAGAGGAGCCGAACAGACATGTAATACTCACTGAATGGCATCTACAGCTACTTTCTGTAATGATTTTCCAACCATAACAAGTCAAAGTTCAGAAGAGGAAAAACATTTATAACCAGCATCCAGAATAATGGAAAGTTCATACTTGTCTGTCTCCATTTTCCTGAGTCAATATCATCCCTGTGCTTCTGCTTTCTCAATTAAGATGATTGCCATGTGATGGGAGTATTTAAAGTATCGGTGATGTACATCAGGAGGACGGCAATCGACAGAGGCCTGAAGAGATGAAATGGTTGCTAGTTTAGAGCTAGTTTTGAGATATGATTCTAATTCTGCTTACATTGTCAGCACAGTTGATTATAGGTGAGTGTGTTGTTAAAATCAACGCAATGTGCTGGCATCTAGTTTCTAAAACTAGAAATTTATGCTCAGAGTTAATTCATAAAATTCTCAACCTATTGATTTCTGAGCTTCCCCTGAGGTGCATTTCCCCAACAAGRGCCTTAAAATATTGTAAAATGAAAGAAGAGCCAGATGAGCTCTAAAAGTCTGATTTTTTTCACTACTGTTTTTCCCGCTATGGTTGTTTTTCATAACCCAGTAAGTCTAAAAATAGACTAAAGTTTAATCTTTATATTACAATTTGTTTATGAGAAAATGATGTTTGATGACTGATATTTGAGCGACAAGAAACAACAAAATCTCATGCAGTAGAACTTTGAAATGAGAAAACCCACAGGTCCTACTCCTTTTTTGTAAGCTGATTCTCTCTGTAAACATCCTTATTCTCTTTTTTCTCTCGGTATAATTTTTGCTTTTCCCACCCAGGCGAATTACTTTCCCTAGCCCAGTATGACATTATTTCTTCCAAGAAAATGTAGGTCTGAAAAATGAGACATTGTCATTACAAATTTATCAAGAACAATGTTCCAGGGAGCATCTGCAAATTTGATGAAGGGCAGAATGGTCATTTCCTCTCATAAACATAGAAGAAATGGCAATATCCTGAATCTGTTCTGTGAAAATTCACTCCTTCTCACTTATGTTTTCTAGGTAGTAGAATTAGACCTCAGTCTGCCAATGTCAGGATGTATCATTGCATCTGTCAATGGCATTAGAAGGCAACATGAATATCCAGAACAGTCAGCAGAAAACCGTGTGCAACTCGATAGCAGTGGCACGACAGAGAACAAGGAACTGTCTCCAGACCCAAAAACACTGTTAGTGAAATCCCATTTGTTGCCTCCAGCAGTCTTGTCTACTCTCCTCTCTGCTGTACATGCAGTAGTTACTACAACAAATGCAATAAAACAATATTGGTCTAAAAATCAGTCTGAAAAGAGAATCAGACCTTAGTCTCCAAAAGTAGGTCAAGGACTCTGTTTGTCAATACAGGAAAATGTTGGAGCTGGCAGGCCATAAGCTGCAAACGGGCACAACCAGCCAGTGATACCAGCCAGTGGCACACAGCCATTCCCCAAAAGAAAGGTACTTTCAGAGTCCGGGCCCCAGAAGAGGAAATTAGCAGCCATATCTCTGGACACTCAAAATAAATCTTCTTCATTAGATTGCACTTATATGCGCTTGATTTTTCACTGGAGTTAATTTTCCATTACCTTATTTTCCTTGCAGACTGAGGAAGAAAATACAAATTGAGTATTTTGGCACTTTAAAAGAAAAAGTAGTGAATATGCAGCCTGGAGGGGCTCAGGGGGTTGATTTCTGTTCCCTYCAGTAGGTATAAGAAAAACAAAATAATGGAGGCTTGACTCAAGTAAGTGAATAAATGAATTTACAAGGGATAAGCTAATTTGTGTCTTGGACTGCCTGCAATTATGAATGTTTATTAACTAGTCTGTCTGGCTTTTGGAGGGTAAGAGTGCAGGAATCCCTGGAGCGGTGCAGCTCAGAACTATCAGTCAAAATTAAAAAAAAAAAAAGTCCAAGCAGAACGCCAAACAGCACAAAACTTCCAGAGCTGCTGGTGGGCTTAACATTGTCTGAATTGAGCAAGCCTTACACGCACAGTGGGCCTATTGACTTCTCAGGAACCACTAGCATGAGTAAAGGGATATCAGGAATGACTGGGTGCTCTGTCCTGCTGAGATAAAAAACAGGTGGTCAAAGCCCAATCCAGCAGCAGACGAAAGCATGTGAGTACACTTACTGACTTCAAAGGCACAGCCCACATGTTTAATGTTAAGGATGTGCTAAAGTCTTTTGCTAAACTGGAGCTCATGAGATTTCAGAGATCTTCACTCCCAATGACTTTGGGGTTAGCTGAAGTAGCATGTTAAGTCTGTATTTCCCCAAAGGATAGCATCAAGATTTTCTCCTGCTGTTTTGGCAAAAATTAGGGATATCTTAGAAAATGTACTCTTTTAGGAAGTCATCCAATCAGTCTTAGGAGGGAACTTTCCCACAAACGGTCTTTTAAAAGAAAAATTAGGAAAAAAAACCAAACAAACACGAAAAGATTTATTTCTGTGCTGTCAATGTTACAGATAGGTTCATTAATGCTCATATCTCATATGTTAATGCTCAGAGATGCTGGATTCAGCAACGAAACAAACAGCTATAGCAGACATAGATTTTTAATCTATTCACTTCAAGATATTTTTAAGTAGCTCATAATTTGCATTGGGTCTGTACGCAGAGCACTGTGCTAGTCTATTTGAGTGCACAACCACTTCTGTACATGCAAGCCACACAGTTGCACAAATCAGAAGATAGCTGCCCAAGTGGTCATTTGTACATATAAATATCCCAATTACAGACCAGCCTTGGCAGGAATACCTACAGCTGTGAACAGTTACACTTAGCTTATTTGAATGCAGACTTTGATATTCCCTTTTTGAAAATATAGAAATGTAGGATGAAAAGGGAAATCCTGGAGCTGTGAATCTATCTCCTACAAACTTAGACAATGTAGTTCTGTCCTGAGTTGACTGAGCTTCTTACTGAACTACACACGACTCTTTTTTTACCCCTGCTGTTTCTTGTTGACAAGAAACTAATTCTAATTTTCCAGTCTGAATGTATACATGTTCAGTTTTTGAACAGTTGCTCCTCTGACAATACTGTTCTTTACCTTAACCAGCTCTTCTGACTTCCTGGGGCTTCCTTTTTTCATGTGTCTGTATACTGAGAAAAAATTCATTTCTCTACCCTCTCAATCTTTTCCTCTTTATGAACTAATTGGATTCATATTTCTTCATCTGTGCAGGCGCAGCCCTTAGACAGGTGTGGTGCTCAGACTGCATCACCCGAGGAACAATTCAAGCTGGCAGAGTGATTTAGTGACACACCTGTGAGTCAACTTTTCTGCCCGGCTTTCGCTGTGCCGAAAGCTGGTAGTCATCTGTCTTATTCTCTTTCCAGCAGTTATTGGCTCCTGGCTGTTTAAAGTACTACATTATAACTAGTGGAAAAAATATCCCTTTAAGACAAAGATTTCATCTAAAAAGAGAATCCAGCTTTTAGAAATTGGATTATAATTTATTTTAACAATGCAATTTCTGCTCTTCGGTATGAACAGAGCATTTCAGTGTTTCCCTGCGATGTCGTCAGACAGCAGTCTCCTGCTGCTGCCAGCACTTTGCACTATGCACACTGTTCTACGTATGCCTTTCATGTCTGACCACTCAGTATGTTTCCTGGCTCATCTCTGGAAGACCTACATTTTCATCTAAGCTTTCATGCCTACCCTAAATCCAGCAGTATGATTGCTTGGCCCCTGCACTCGGGATCATGTGTTGCACACCAAAGTCACTACTCACCAAACAAGAAGTAACATCCTGTGGTCTTTTATTATGAAGCGATTAATGCTGGAGTATGAGTCATTTCACTGTTCCTAGCACATTTGTTTCAGCTGCCTGAAGTGTCTCATGCAAGATGGAAAGGTACTGTAGCATACTCAGGGATTTTGTCTTCTGTTCCAGGGTCCTAGCTGCTTTATATTCGCAATAGGATATACTGCATATGTGTCTGTCAGCCCTTAAAATGCTCATAAGTCTTACTCTTTCCTTCATGATCAATGTAGTTTCAACTACTACTCAGAATAGATGTTTTGATGTATTTAGTATCAGCTTATTCATGTTGCTTTCTAAGGGATTGTGGTGAGATCACATGTTCATGTTCCACCCAAAGGTAAAGTAATTGAATTTCTCTGCTCCAAAATCTCAGTCATTTCATCCTTTCCAGTGCTAACACTCCACTTTCCCTGCGTATCAAGGCGCTGGTGATAATTGCTGTAGTCTGCTTCTTTTACTTCTTACAGCCCACCTTCTAAAACACAGCATGAGGTGTGTTTACAAAATGTTTACAACATTTTACCTTTTTCTTCAGTTCTAAAATGTGCCTAAATTAATCTTTTGCCCACATGCACAAAGACCTTTGTTTCTGCAATGCCAGAGATAAGCATTTGAAAATCTAGCCCTCCAGGAATACTGGCCAGACTTCAACACCAGAGTCCAAGCCTTCCCTCCTTCTACTGCCAGGTGCACTTAAAAATTAATCAAGATACAAGTCCTGAACAAGGGCATCGTCACCACACTTTGTTCGTGTGCGAGCCAGTCAGACAGACACATCTGCTTTTCATTTACACCTGCCCAGTCCACCTTATCCCCAGTCTGGGTTGGCGCAGAAGAAAAACCAAACAGTTTAACATTAGCTGAAACTATCTTGTTGACTCATTTTTTTTCTTCCTAAACACTTGTTACTTTTACAGATATGATATATATGTGATCTCCCCTACATTTCAAAAAAAAGAAGACTTTTAATTTATTGCAGACATTTAAGGGAAATGAAGTAGACTGTTCACACTAGAGTATGCCTTGGATGGGTTTTGCTTTGGGCATAAATTTGTGGTGCTGAGTCCAAAGGAACAATTGCAGTTGCTTAGAGGTGTGTCTATGTAGACATAGTCACCATAGTTCCAGGGCTGCTTTGCTTAATAGTACTTAAAGCCTGATATATCACTTACATTTTTCTTTACTCCTTCAAATGCCTGTTTGTTGGTATCTCACCATACGCCCACTATGTGCTAACTGTCTCAAGAGTTCACACGCTTCTGATAAGCATGTGCAGAATCTAGAAAGATAAGTTAGGCATCCCTATAAATCACTGAACTTCTTCCCACCCTTTAGTTCCTAAACACTCTACATTTTTCAGAGTGCGGCTGGAGTCTCTCAAAAGTCAGCAGATGTCTAGGGTCAGAAGCATGAGTTTTCTGACCAGTTCCGTGCTTGTTTCAACAGGTGTATTGTTACCCCTTCATTGCTGGACTGACGGTTCCTTCTGCCCAGTGTTCCCTGAAGCTAAAGAAATTCTCTGTGTTGTCACTGCCTTCATGTCCAATGCATTTCTATCCTCAGCTTACCATGAAGCAACCTCCTCCTCCTCCACCTCCTCCAATATATGCTTTCTTTGGCTTTGCATGTTGGGTGAAAGCCAGGGTGAAAGCCAAGGTGACTGTTCTTCCTTTTTCATGTTGAGGATATTTTGGTGTTGAACTGGGGCACAGTCCAACAAAGTCCACAGAGATTTGTAGTTCCCTAGCTTTCTACATGGGAAGTCACACATGTCATTCTTGTGTGACAGCTAATTGAAACTTCAATTTTTCTAATTATGATTATTGCCCAAGATCAAGCCACAAGCATTCACACATACACAGTGCTATAATTTCTCCTAGAACAAGGTCCCTGCTCCAGCTCAGTGCTCCAATGTCTTGTTTCATTAATTTCTTGACGACCTATGCCTACCTATGGACTCAGAGTATTTTTATTGTAAACCACTTGCACTTGGCCACATTTTTGCAGTCTAATTTACTGTAACCACTCAGATTATATTAGGCCTGGCTACATAATATAGCTGAAATTAGAAAGATTTCTATCCATCAAAGGAAAGAGAGGAGAACCTAAACGGTTTTACAGCAAGAACCAATGAAATTATAAGCAGGATCACGCACAATATCAGGGGATCCCAGGCTATGGCCTGAGTTACATGTTAGTCCAACAACATGGTTGCAAGATTCATTTTCCCAACAAAGCAGGATGGCTGCACTCAGACTGCTTGTTCAGAGAGATCCCTACTTCGTGCTATCTCCCAACTCACATGCAGAGATTATGTGGAAAATATTTGTTGATATTGTGCAAACAACAGAACTTCTTGAACAATCATCAGCCACTCCTCAAGGCTTGACTTCGCATGTGTGTGTGTGTGTGTGTGTGTGTGTGTGTGTGTGTGTGTGTGAGACCAGTGTAGATGTAGCCTACAGCATTCAGAGAAATCTGTTCACTTTGTCATCCATGTAGCCTTTTTGCCAGCAGAATAAACATTTGTCATTTTCAACCTTCATATTCCTTCATTTTTGTTCAGGTTGCAGCTAGGTTTCTCTCCACTTTATTGTTTGAGGACACAGTGCTTTACAGCCATCACCTTAATTATCTGAATTCTGGGTATCCTCTATGGCATCTGTGACTTATTTTACTCCACTGTTCCATTTCTAAGTCCCGTCCTTGACTCATTACAGAGACTACAAACTCTTCTGTGATGCAAAGGACAGTTTTATTTGGAAACTCATCAGTCCCATCTCTCCCTCTTATATTTTTTAGAGTAAGCCAATAGTGCTTTGTTTGATTTCAAGATCTAGTGTCTACTTTCTAACCAACCTTAGGGCACCACAGTAGGCAACAATACAAAAAAAGGCCATGTTCTTTAAGTGGTTCTTTTTGAACAGGACTGGTTTCAAAGATGCTGCACTTGCAACCCAACAGCTGTGCAAAGGCTGACTTCCTCATGCTCCTCTCAAGCTCTACTTCCTTACAGCCCATACTCCTTAGACTGGGTATTAGAAGAATTTATTTACAGCGAGAGTGGTCAAACACTGGAATAAGCTTCCTAGAGAGGTGGTCGATGCTCCAAGTCTGTCAGTGTTTAAAAGGCATCTGGACAATGTCCACTGTAAGTTTTGGTCAGCCCTGAAATGGTCAGGCAGACGGACCAGATGATCATTGCAGGTACCTTCCAACAGAAATAGTCTATTCTATTCTATTCTATTCTATTCTATTCTATTCTRTTCTGTTCTGTTCTGTTCTGTTCTGTTCTGTTCTRTTCTACTCCCTTTCTTCGGGTTCAGTGTAGGTTGCTGCAGGAAGGAAGCCACCACTTAAGCTATTCCCATACCCACTTTCTTCTGGGGTAAGAGTAAGCAGGCACAAAGTCCTAGCTATTCTTTCACCCCCAGGTTCCAAGCTGCCTCAGGTAATCTGCAAAGAGGAAAGGGATCCTTGCTCCATGCTGCTCAGACATAGTTCAAGTCACAATCTAGAGTAAGGTCCTTAGGTACCAGCCTTTAAAGAATATCACTGCACATCTATTGCTGAAGAAAGACATCTGCATCCTCTGGATTATGTAAAACAAACATCTGGCAGCCATGGCTTCCTCTTAGCTTTGCTGTTGTATGTAGTAAATGGAAGTCTCAGCTCCCACAACTGTCATTTGGCTTCAGCAAGCACTACGACTCCCCTTTTGTGAGAAATGAAAAATAATCTGGCTAAATCCCAGTTTCAGAGCTAGCAAACACCAAAGGTCCAGTCCCTCCTGYTGTTGTTAAAAGCTGGTTCCCCACTTCCAGGGATTAACAAACTATGCAGACATTCTTAGGAACTGAAAATTCAGCAGACTTCTGCTTTGCAAGCTCCATCAGAAATGAGTAAAGCTGCTCCCTATTTCACTGCCACAACCAGGAATTTTCAAAGCTGCAGAGAAACAGTGATACTTATATCAAAAAATTTTTGATTCTCATCTTTTGATGCATCTTGAGTGAAGTGGAGTCTTCAGCAGTCTGGCCTAAATTATTTCTAAGCAAATAAATACTCAAACATCTTATAATAAATAATAAGCTAAATCCAAAGAGCTAGCACCAAATAAAAGCAACGAAAAACGCATCAGTGTCCGCAAGAGTTTTCTGGAGTCCCAACACTCTCAGAGAAGAATATGGCCCTGCCTCACTCTGTATTCCCATAATCATTCCCATACCAGAAGTCCCTGCTGAGGCTGTAACAATGCACACTGTATATACTGCCCTTCCATTGTCTCTTTTGCCTTTGCCTAAGGAAAATACACTGATTCTGCTGACAGTAAAGGCTCTGTAGCTGCACAGCTGAAAACTAGATTTTTCTCCAACACAAACAAAACTAGGTTAAAAGGGAGAGAAAACACACAGGGGAACAGTGTCTGTATCTCAGTAGAGCTATATCCTTTCTCACATCAACTGTGGTCTGAGACATGAAAACATAGGTAACTCAGGCAATGGCTACAGAGCCCCTTTTAAAAGGGGGGCTGCAGAGACACTCTGAAAGTTTCTTTCCTGCTTTATGTGTAAAACCCCAAAATGAAACATGTATCTSTGCTTTGCAGAAGAGAAGTATCTGTTTTATTACCTCAGGTTCCCTCAAGCCTCAAGAGGAGAAAACTTTCTGTTTGCATAATTGGTAGCGTTCAGGGAGAAAGTGGGCATGGAGTGACCTGTGAATTTCATACAATCATTTTTACCATTTTGAGACCTCTCAATAATAGGGTTATGGCTTCAAGAACCCATCTTCTACTAAAACAATTGTCTCTGCTAATCTGTAAATATTTCACCTTAAAGCAGCCTTTCTGTATTTTTCCTGTAAATCCAAGTATTCCCTGTAAGTATTCTATAGGGATTATAGAGCTAGTACAACTACAGTAAGAGTCACAAGATTTGTTTTTTCTACCTCTCCCAAAGTACACATCCACCTCCTTCTACTAGACTTCAAGAACATTTTTATCAATAAATAGCAGAATGAACAGAACTGTGGTAGTCAGATCTGCTACTACTAAAGAGCAGAACAAACCAAATGCAGCAGCTGAGGCACTCAGTAGGGCAATTAGTGGAGGTAGAGCTGGGTTTGCTTATTATACAAATTTGCCTTTGACATTTCTCAGTGCACAGTCTGTCTCTTAAGATCAGAACTTGGTGATCTACTGCAACAATGACAATAAAGACCCTGTTACCACTGTTGAATCAACGGGCTTTGCACTGTATGTACAGTACAAAATACATGCATAAGCCTGGCAGCTGCTAAACTCATTGATATATAACACTAGTCCCAAAATAGTGATATTTCACTTCTGGAGCTTTATAAATTGTTAAAGAAATAAAATCTGCCTTTGGGAAATAATGTTTGACTATGTATCATCGTACCCATTCCCTCCCTCCTCCCCTCCCTCCGAGATTAAAACAAATAGTGTTGAAGCTATAAATCATCCCTATTGGCACTGGAAAGCCCTCAGAGATCTTCTTTTTGTGCCATTTCAGTAGACAGAAAGTCTAATGTACAGAGAGGTGATGTTGCTTTATTTTTTTTTTTAAACAGAGAGTCAGAAAAACATGTCCCTCCTTGATCTCTTCAGTCTACATCAATATTTCTTCAGTCATATTAAAGTCATTGCACACGCTCCAAGTGGTTTCAATGAAAATCACAAGGAAATGGAGCATGCCTGGGAATTTTAACTATCATTGTCTTGTGTAGAGAGGTGCATCTTGAAACACCATTTAAACTCTGTAGGCAATGCCAGTAATAGGACTGAGTCAGTCACTCTGTCCTGAAATGGATATGGTTTTGAAAACTCATTTGCAGAAATTCAACCTCCATTGCTTGTTTTCCACTGAGCACAGTCACCCAATCTATAACTGGATAAGTGATGAACCAAGAACTGGATTTGTATGATGAAAATTCAAGTTGAGAATTTCAGTAGTTTACTTAAAATTGCTTTTCTGCTATTATTCCTGAGGGTAAACTACTTTCCTAGAAATTGGTCCTGGTTTTTTGCAAATGTTGATCAAGCATTTCTGCTTGAACATCCACCCACTTCCATTTTTCAGTAACATGAACTGTCTTTTTTTCACCCACCCATGATTTCTTAGTCTCATTTCCTTTGCTTTCACTTCAAGAAATAGGGGAAAAAATGAAAGTTTTTTTAGAGCTTCTGAGCTTGGCAAACATGAGCTTTACATTAGAATTTCAATCAGTTACAGCAAATCCATAACCTAAAAGAGAGAGCCTTCTCTCCTCCCTCTTCCCCCCCTCTCCCCCCCCATTGCCAGAAAAATATAACCTAAACCCCCCAAAAAACCCAGAATGAAACTAACAATTTCTAATAAGATACCAGAAAGCTAATTTACTCATTAAAGCAAGTAAGTAAAATAACTGTTTGTGGGCTGCATTTTTTCCACTTTTAAGTCTGGACAATGCAATCAGAGCAGAATTCCCGGCCATGCTATGTTCCTTTCCACTGCAATTGCTCTGCTCAGTGAAGAGTCACCTTTAGAGGAAATGCTAAAGCTGATAGGAGTCTGAGTCCTTGGATCCTACTTGCTTAACTGAGCACATGGAGAGCCCATCRGTAATGGTGACATTAGTGTATGTGTCTAGTTAAGAGCATGGAAGCATTTTTGCAGCATTGGGACTTAAGAGAGGGAAAGATATGCTGCTTTAACACAGCAAATTGTATCACTTTGATTTTAGGCATACTTAGGCCTTTGTAAGCTTTCTCTACTAATCTCTGGTTTAATAGGCATGAGCTGGATTCCTATTCCTACATCAGCTGAGGTAAGCACAGTCTCTGCAGAGCAGGTCTGAGAGCCTGTGAGACCCCAGGAAAGGGTGTGAGAGCTCTGCAGTCACGAGCATGCTTTATTGTCCAACTGAGCATCTTTCACAAGTGCTCAATGCATACAYAGACACATCCCAAGCCTGTCCTTGTCTCTGAACAACTCCCTTCCCGTCTGCTGACATGGGTACCTGGGAATAATTTTTGCTGAGCCATTTGAGCTTTGGTTTACTCTGCACTTGCCCCCATATTGAATCAGCATCTGCTGCCATCATATAATACAGGTACAGACCTCATCCCAGCAAGGCCGATCGTATCACATCATCTGGCCTGGCATTTGTCTGTCACGCTGGGGCAGGGAATGTGATACCAAGCTGACAAAAAGCAGCACAGGGCCCTGCCTGGAGAGCCGCTTTGTTCATCTAAGCCTCCCCTGCTGCTTTTGTAACTCCAAATGGATTTCTGATTCCCTATCTGCCGGCCTTTTCAAGCCAAATGGTTTGGTCAGATCACAAGGCAGCAGGTGCTGCTCCGCTCAACWTTTGCACCTTCCAATCCAAACACACCTCTCCCCACCGACCCTTAAAATCAATCAAAGGGACTTATCAGTTTGTTTTAAGCTTTGATGTTTGTCTGGGGTTTGTTTATCTAGCAGTTTATTCCTGGGAGTATGTTCTTGACATCTTGGAGTAGGTGGTAATTAGCAACAAGGAAGAAGGGCTGAGATAAGAACTGGAATTTGAAAGTGGTGATACTTGGTGAGGCAGCTGTGCCACATCCCCTCCTGCTTTCACCTCAGCCACTGAGGCGAGCCAGAGACAGCAAAGGGGCGAACAGCAGCCACCCTGCCCTTTCAACAAACACTGCCTGGCTGTGTTGCTGCCTGGTGTGGTCCTCTGTAGAGAAGGAGCCCATGAGGGGGCCGCTTTGTCCCCCCCTGCCATGTTGCTGCCTCGTCTGCTCCACAGCCACTTCTGAGGCTGCCTCTGAAGATCCTTCTTTTGGTCTGAACACATTTTCTACCTGTTGGTTTTGCTGCAAGAGCAATTTGCTTAAAAGAAGGCATGAGGATCAGGTCTTGCCATCACATGACAGCCTCTGCTGTCTTCTACTAAATAGCATAGATGACTCAATTGCTTCTTTTATAGGAAGAATAAATGCTGCTGCATCTCTGCATTTAAGGTGTTCGCTACAGTCACATGCAGGGCCTTGGGATTGGGTGTGACATAAACAAGCACACACATACCCATACACTATAAGGCCCGCCTGGTGTATTCACACTGACGTGTGTGACATGGTCTGACTCCAAGCAGCAACTAAGCCCCATGCAGCCACTTGCTCACTCCCCGCTACTCCCCACGGGAGGGGGAGGAAAATCAAGATAAAAAAGGTAAAACCCGTGGGTTGAGATATGAACAGTTTAATACTTTAAAAAAAGAAAAGTAACAATAATTAATAATGACAAGTAGAAAGAGAAAGATGTAAAACCCAAGAGAAAGAAATTATGCACAATACAATCACTCAACCCCCACTGACTGATGCCCAGCCTGTCCCCGAGCCACAACCAGCCACTCCCAGTCAATACCCTCCAGTAAATACACTGGGYATTATATTCTGTGGCATGGAATATCCCTTTGGCCAGTTCAGGTCAGCTGTCCTGGCCATGCTCCTTCCTGGCTTCTGGTGCACCTGCTCACTGGCAGAGCATGGGACCTGAAAAGTCCTTGATTTAGAGTAGGGGCTACTTAGCAACAACCAAAACATCAGTGTGTTATCAACATTATTCTCATACTAAATCCAAAACACAGCACTGTATCAGCTAAGAAGAAAATTAACTCTTTCCTAGCCCAAACCAGGACACATACACACACACACACACACACAGAGAAGCAAAGAGCAGAGAGAGGCCAGACCAAAAATTTTTGCTCTGAACAGTCTTGGACTTAGCACGTTTAAAATATGAAGCCAGGCTTGGACCTGAATTTTGCAGACAGTCTCTATCTTTATAACTTTATCAACAGAATTCCATACAATAGTGTAAGTCCTGAGTACATAATCTGGAAGCAAAAGCATACTAACTTACTCCCACACTGTGTAGCCTGCAAAGAGACCCACATAAGTTGCATTCTCAGGAGAGGAAGGGACTTTTGCAAACATGATGATCCAGAAGTGCTCTAATGGGCACAGAAAGAGACTTATTTTCTGTCCTGGCTTGTGGAGCAAAGCCAGAGTTCAGACAATAGTGTAAAGCAGGAGGTTTTTAGAGGCTAGCTGAAATAAAAAGCCCCCTGGTCTGAACTGGGCCACTAATTTGCTTTCACAGGACAGTGAGTGAACCCTAGTAGCTAAAGAGAAGCCCATTATGTTTTGGGACAACCCAAATCATGACTTATAAGCAGGCAAGACCAGGATTTCGTTTAGAACAACCAGACCATGATCAACTCCCACTTGCACTCCTCTGTTTCCAGGGTGGGGACCAGTACTTTGAAGTCCACATTTTTGTTATGTTTATTACATTTCTCAAGGCTCCGAATCACTCATGTTTCTAAAAAAGATTAAAAAGGTTTTTTGGTCTGAGTTTGGTTTTGTATTTTTATTTTGGTTAGTTGGTTTTGGGTGCTTTGTTTGTTGATTTGTTTTTTTCCAAAGGAAAAATTATGCATTGAAATTAACCTGAATATCTGAGTGAAAATCCTCTGCCTTTCTCAAGAACAGGCTCTGGGCAAACTATTTCACCCAGCTGTACTGTGGAGGATCCCTGTGGGAGGGAAGCTCACTTGGCAAGGCACTCTCTGTTCAAGTAGTAGATGACTTCACTCTCATTATGCACATAATCTTTTCCTACACGGTGTACATCAAACCAAAATTATATTGCATGTGTTAAGCTTGTAAGTGCACCATTTTATAATGATCACATTGCTTGTGTCCCAAGGACACTATAAAGGGGGCAGTTCTGCCACTGCTTATGATTCTATATGTTGCCAATAAGCAGCTGTGCTGTAGCTTCACACATTAAGACAGTACTTAATAAAAACCAGCCTCAACTTTGAGGTTGCCCTTAAACTAAATGTCTTTTATGACAATTTTTGCTCCATAACAGTATCTCCATTTACAAGTGACAAGTCACCATTCCTAAATATCATGTATAATCACAGTTTGTATTGAAATGGTACCTCAAAAGCACTGCAAATACCTGTTACTAGATATTGTGTTAGAACCATTTGTTTCTAATGGAGCTGTCTTTTCCTGTTGGCATTGATTTACCATACAGACATCAGAATATTAACAGATGCAGTCCTTTCACATATGTAGGAAGACAGTATGACAATGTAGAGTTCATGATCCTGAGACTATTAAGTCCTTTTCTTTACTATATTAGACATCAAACACTGTAAAAAATACACAAACAAATAAACAAACAAAAACAAAAAACCAAACCATCAGCAACATAATGTATTTGCATTCTGTCTCTCCTTTACAGAATATGAACATAAAGTTTCTGTTCTATTTTGTTCTACACAAAACTCAGCAACATAGTCCACTTTCTGTTCCAATGTTTAGTGTCAACAGAAGTTTAGGATCTAGTTCTGGTCCCCACTGAAGTCATGGGAATCTTATACTTGAAGTTAATGGAAATTGGATCAGGCCAGTAATTGGAGACGCTGAAAAGAATCCCAGATGCTGCATAACAAATGAACTATCCACTGAGGTAGTCCCTCTGCTCTGGGAAGCTGCCACTGGGAATTGCTGCTACCTTTCTGTGGAAATGCTGCAAAAAAAAAGAACGGATGTCAGATGTCAAAGCTGCAGTTTTAGTGACACAGAAAATTCTAAAAACTCTAAACAAATAGGACCCCACTAAATGAAAGAACTAGCAGTTTGGSCTTTGACTGGGGAATAGAGACATTTGAAGACAGCAAATCGTGCTGCTAATTTGTCCTTTGATAGAGCAGGTTAGCACAGTTTTAATCCCGTTCCCCGAACAATTGTGAGACAGAATTCTTCAGCGCTTCAACGTCAAATTTAAAGCAAAACAAAACAGGTTAGTAATTTTATTTTCATTTCTTTTTCATGACTCAGATTCCGCATTATTTGCCTAGCAGTTTCCATGCCTGATCAGTTGCGAAAGTTGCAAATGTGCTTTGTATGTTTTTTTGAGTCTTCTCAAAAGACTCCTCAAAAGCCTTCTCCTCGCTGAGGGCCCCTCTCCGCCACCATCCTGGGGTAGGACAGGCTGGGCTGTGGCACAATTCCTGCCGGGAAAGCAGGAGGGAGTGCTGTCAGTCTAATGGGATTGTAGCAGTAGCTTGATGGGACAGGAGGGGAGCTAACAGTGATGTTGTGGAGCAGATCCACTATGGTGTTGGGATAAGGATTTGGTGGCTCTGTGTCTTGGGTCAGGGTGTTCCTGGTCTGCCTTTGCCGTGGTATTGGCAGTGCTTGTCACATGAGGGTGACTGATCGGGGGGTGTGTGCATATCTACTCAGATCTAAGTATTCTTCTGTCCTTCAGCTTTCTCAGTACACACCAGAGCATTCTGGCTTGCCTCTGTCTAGACTTTGTTTAGAAATTATTAATATTGCAATGAAAATTGCTAATTAAGACATTGTTACCCTAAATTTCAATTTGTCACAACATTGTCATTAGTTTCTTCAAATGGTCTATTCTGTGTAACCCAGATCCTGACATGGTAAAACTGCCAATTAATTTTTATCTTCTTTTCTTCCAGTAAAAAATGGCATTTCAGAAGGCAGTGGAAGGAACTGCTCTCATTGGAGAAGGTGCCATAGCAATAGTTTCTGGCCTCTCTCAATTTTCTCAGTATAGAAACAAACACATAAGTATTAATTATGATTTCTGACAAAACAGGAAACTTGAAATCTTTGGGAGCATATGTCAGGCTTGTACAAATAGTTTTTAAAAATGACCTTTGGGTGCTACTGGGGGCTTTACTTAGTTGCAGGAGGAGTGGAAAGTCCTGATTGAAGTAAAAGTTTTGCAAAGGAGCCAGTCATTCTGCTATTGTGGCATTCACCTCCTGTTAACTTTAAAAAGGTGCATCCACCTCAAATCTAGTCATGGCATTGATATGCAGAGGCAGAACCACAGTTAAAGAAGAGGAGGTAGTGATTCAACCTTTCTTGCAAAATGACTCAAAGAGGAAATTGCATGCTCTGAAATGACATACCTCACTGTAACCTGTTGTGACCGTGCCTGCCTGCCATACCATACTCTATGTTTCCCTTGGAAATTAGACAGACATGCCAATGCCAAGCACACTTCAGGTATAAACCAGYACAAAGGCAGTGAGTTTGTCTTTGTCTGCTGTACTTTACACCACTGACAGCTCCCAAAGTCTTGCTGCCACTATGATCCCATTCAGTGTCACTGTCTCACCCAAGTGAAGTTTTATGTGAGTAAGAGGGGTGTAAGAAATGAGCACAAAATGCACATAAAAGTTAGCAGAAAAAAAAGGGACTGTGAAAAGAAGAAAAGTGTGCCTAGCGTGAATTATTTACTTTTCTACATTCATAACTGTCACCAAATAGAACAGTATTGAATCCTTTGCTAGAAACAAAAAAAAAAAATTGCTGGTAGCGACAGGAGGTTTTCACCTCAGAGTATGGACTCCTGTTCTACTCTAATCCTACAACTTAAAAAAATGATTTTGTAATTAAGGCATAAGTCTATTCCTAGTCATCTGCTATAGACCTTCCACTACAACTTGCAGAAATTGCTTTCCTTTCTTGGTTTTTAAAAAAAAGAGTCTACCTTGTTCATTGTGAGAATGAGAAATCAACATTAAGTTGGCACAGAACAAATGAACTTCTGTGTCAATCCGTCCACGCAAGAGAGAGTCCTAAGAGGGCTAAGTTAGTTTTGTACTAATGCACTACTGCAGTTCAGGAAAAGTTGCTGGTTGCTGAGGAGGACTCTTTGGTTAGTTAAAGCTCTGCATAGCATACACAACATGGACTTCAGCAATGTTTTCTGAGAATAGGGTAGCAATGCATTTACCTTTGCATGTTTTTGGGAACATCAATGGAACACTGACATTTTGTGGCATCGAAAGAAGCCTAAGATTTCCCTACTCAAATACCTTAAAACACTAGCAGCACAAACCACACTTGAAATCGTCCTCTTCTCCTTCTGCTCATTGCAAAAGAAAATTCATTATAACCAGATTCTTTGCATGGACAGCGAGTTTTGCTTCACCGACTTGGCTGAATCTGTCTGGTTACATCAAGGTTTTCAATGCATACTCAGCAAGCTTAATACAGATTCTGGGACAGGTAAAAGAATAATAAAAATTTTAATTAAGGATAAATCCTCATTTACAAATTCTCATGGATCTCCACAAAGCTACTTTACAGAAGCATTGCAAGATTACACTCCTGGATCATCAAGTCCAACCTTTGACTAATCACTAGTTTGTCAGGTAGACCATAGCACAAAGTGCCATGTCCAGTCATTTCTCGAACACCTCCAGGGATGTTGACTTCACCACCTCCCTGGACAGTCCATTCCAATGCTTAACAACCCTTTCCACGACAAAATTCTTCCTGGTTTCCTGTCTGAACCACCCCTGGAGCAACTTGAAGCCATTTGCTCTTGTCCTAGTGCTTGTTGCCTGAGACAAGAGACTGACACCCACCAGTCTACAGCCTCCTCTCAGGTATTCTTAGAAAGTCATAAGCTCTCCCTGGAGCCTCCTTTTCTCCAGGCTAAACAACTCCAGCTCCCTCAGCCACTCCTCACACGACTTACTTTCTAGACCTTCACCAGCTTCTCTGGACAGAGCACTCAAGGAGTGGCCTCAGCAGTGCCAAGTACAGTGGGACAATCACTGCYCTGGTCCTGCTGGACATGCTGTCTTTTGATACTATTTTTGATACTTCTCATAATCCACATCAAGGTTTTTCTTAGACCAGTGGTGACTTATTGTGAAAGGTTTGAGAAATTTATTCAGTCTCTTTCTACATCAAATCTCAGGCTGTGAAATATAGCTTTGCTCCTCCATTTTACACATGGTTTGTCTGTTTAAACTTCAGTTTCTCTCAAACGTGTACTTTTTCCATACTCATTAGCATGTTTGTATTCACCTTGGGTGACAGAGCCACATTCTCCTGTATCAGCAACCATAATGAGTCCTCAGGTGTTCTTAAAGAGCCTTAAAGATAAACTTTTAGCTAGAGCAGAGGCTCCTATATTTTGTTCTACAAAAAAATCCAGAAAAATGTCTCTGGAAATGCTCTATGGAGTCTTCTCAGTCAGTTATGTTTAGGACGAACTGGATATTTGCACAAGTAAGAGGCATCACACAAGGATTTTTCTGGGGAATAAGGACTTTGTGAAATCTTAGTATCTCTGAAAAGTCATTAGGAGGCTGAAGCAACATGCTTTCTTAGCAAAGTCCTAATATAAACTGTGGTAGAGGGAACTGATATGAGGGCTCTTGTAAATGTCTCATGAAAGGCTTATATCAAAAACCTCTCAGAAATGTGCCCTTTCAAAGAGGACAATAACCATGAAAATACAGAAAAGCTTATGGTTTTATGTTTTCCTCATAGTTTTGCAGCATTCTGGTGTTTTATAGCACTAACAAACTATGACATGTGGCTTTCTCATGAGACTTTCCCAGCTTGTGGGGACACCACAAAAGTACCAGATGACATGATAATCTGGCAACATATATTGCTCACTTAGGCATTAAAAAGGCCAATAAAAATCATAAAACAACTAACATACTGAGTTACTCAATTATATATCTGGTTCAGCCAAATTTCATTTTTTCCCCTCTTCTGTCTGTCTCCCGTTTTGATCTCATAGCACAAAGCCCTAGTAAGATTTCAACAAGAAGGGTCAGTCTTGCTCACACAGGCAGAAAACTTGATTTGGGGATGGGTTTTAGCCAACTAGCTATGACGATGGCCGGCACCCATTAACAGTGTAAGACCAACGAGCAGATAATCTACTTGCCACAAAAAACAGGTTAACCAATCTACACTGCTCCTCTCTCTCTATTACTCTTCAGTTTGGCACTAGAATCTCTAGCCACAGACACAGAAATTGTTCTGTAATGACAGGCATCACCAAATATAAACAGCTGGTAACCTTAAAATTAGACCCGCTGGCTGTCTCTTGGTTTGGGGATAYGTTTTATTATATCTTCCAACTGGCAAGCAAACTTTAACGTTAACTTAACCCATTACAAGACCCTTTTATCTGATGGTTAAGCCTGCTGCTTTATGTGCTCTCTCTTCATTCTTATAAGGAATTTTGCCAGCTCAAAAATAGAATTTAGCTAAAGTTAGTTGAAAGTTTTCCATGCAAAATACATTCTGGCAGATAATTAGAACTCTCGATTTAGCAAGATTTTTACATCTGCAGTTTTTCCTGTCTTCAGAAAACCTCAGCTTCCAGGTGACCAGAAAGAAGAACTGTTCAGCAACAAAATTAACCTGGAATAATTTTCAATTTTCAGTTACAAGACCTTCTAGCCAAGGACTCTTACAACACACTGTTTGTGGCAAGAAGGAAGAGGTATGATGATTCTACTCCTTAGATGCATGCTAGTGAAGAAATGTGGTGTATAGCAAAAAGCTCAGGCATAAAACACTTTAACCACACATATTGTCATGCATCACTTAAAATTAATCCTGCATTTCTCAGTCTAAATTTTTCATCTGTCTACATTGTCATTAAATGTTGAAATGTCCTCTGGGGAATAATCAATAAAAGGAAATACAATTAGCTGTAGTTCTTGCTACCCACCTAGAAACCAACTGATAGCTTCAAACTAGATATGCATGTCTAAACACTGCCCACTCATCTTTAATAAATATATATTTAAGGCCAGATTTTTTGCACCTGTTTGACTTCTTTTTTGATCTTTGAGCTTGAAATCAGCTGAAATAGTTGAATAACAAATTTATGTGGGTTTTGTTTTAATTTTATGCAAACACTCCTTTAACAGAACAATATTCATTCTGTCTTCTCGTATTATCACCATTATTGGAGGCATATGAAGGGCTTAGTAGTACTTCCAGATTCTATTAACAAGTTTCATTTATTTTTCTTGCATAGACTAGATGTAAAGCTGAATCTCTCCTACAAGAGCTGAGCAAAGTGAAATTTTCTATATTTAGTTTAGAAGTTAACAATGACTGACAGTCAAGATATTTGCTCTGACATTCACAAACGGGTAGAACTCCCGACACTCTATTAAAACTGCTAATTAGGGAAAAATTTAGGTGGGAATCACACTTGTACTTCAGTCACAGGGAAAGCTGGCAGGCTCAGGGAACCTTGCACCAAGTACAGAATGAAACAGCACCTCATGAGTCATGCACTGAAATCACTTCTAACTGGGAGCAGCACACATCTGGCAGCGATGAATGGGAGATGAGGGGATATCTTTTCTTCCTCTCTCCTCTAAGCCTACCAGAAATCCCATCACTCAATTCTGATTCACAGGACTGTTAGCAATAACAGTACAGAGGCAGAGAGACTGTGTCTTGTGATTTCAATTCAACAGCCGTTCCAGAGGCGGTGGTTGGCCAAGCCCACCGTGCAGAGTTGCGGGAACATCACGCGGGACCTTGCATGTCTCCCAAAACATGAGGGCTTCCAGCACATTCTCCTCATGGGCATTCATCTGATTTTTTTCCTCAGGTTTTCAGGGAAGCAAGTTTCTATGCTTTGGCACCACCAAACATGGAAAATGGCCTGCTTCATTACTCTGTCAGAGTCTGTTAACGTGCCTCAATAACATCAAAGGTGTAATTTAATAGTGATCATATGCAACATCATTAAAAGACATCAGAGCTCGTTTTGTTGACTTCATTTTCCACAGACTCTTTATCTATTTGCGTTTATACCTTAGAAACTCATCGGTATTTCTTAGAAAATTTCATGCCTCAAAGGCCACTATCTCCATAAATGTTAAAATACTTCATCCTGGGAGCACAATGAGAATACTAAAATAGTTTACAAACACATTAGTGATTTGCTTTTCATACCTATGTAATCTGCTTGAAAGTAAATCAGTCTTTGAAACCTTTCTGGTCATTTTGTCAGCTTCTCTTTCTCCCTCAGCTTTCTAAAATAAAAGGCAAATATACTATCAAGTGCACTTCTACAGAAGCAAATGAGGGCAGAATTCTGCTTCGTTATACAATAGACTTCGTGGAAGTTTGGTGAGTCCTAGTGTATCTCCAGACATACAAAATACTATTAGTTAAGTGGAAGTCACACGTGTATGGCAGTCACACCAACTACTTTTCCAATTTTGTGTTGCCTTTGAATAGTCCAGTCACACAATACCAAAGAGAGCCTGTTGGAAACCCTTCAATTCAGTGTTTGGGGATTTGTTTGGTCTGGGGGGTTTTTTCTTTAAAAAATAAACTAAATTCCTGGAAACCAAAACTATTTCTGTGAGTTTTCACTAGATTTGTTTTAGGAAAACTTTCTCAGCGTGATGATCATTTTTTGGTCAAAATATAAGGGTGGGGTTGGCAGAGAGCAGGAGGAGACAAACAAATAACTGGGAAGAACTGTGAAAACTTTGTCCCAGGATGCCCTTTTGGTTAGGTCACCTACCAGAGTGTGGGAAAACTTGAGTTCATATTTCAGTTCTACCTGCTTCAGAAGAGGGTTTAGGTTTTTTAAGTCTTAGGTAAGTGTTAAGTCCATTAGGTGAACTGTGCCACAGGAGCACTCTCTGGACTGCTGCTAGCTAGTTTGTTTTTTGTACAAAGTCAGTTTTCATCGGAATAGAGGCTTGAAGCTGAGACTCCTACATCAGCATCTTTTCTGGTAACTCTTCACTATCCTGGAGGAGGATTCTGTAGCAAACAAAAATTTCAAGGACAGGATTTCATGTTCACGAATGTTTCATGTTCATGTTACAGAATGGCAAATCAGATGTGTTGCAAACATTTTAAGGGAATAATAGAACCACTTAACGATGTAGTTTTACTTCAGGAGTGTAAGATCTAATGCATAGATGCAAGATAGTTCAAGTAAGAGATTAACTTTGTTGTAGAAGACTTTTGAACACAATTATTTGCTGTTTGCTGCCTGGTTGGATTCAGTATCGTTTTTGGTTTACCTTTACCATATATGTAAAATATTGCTAAAATAGCAGAGGTGAGAGGAGTTCAGTCCGACTTTCTCCTTGATAGCTACTGTGACAGTAGAAGCAACTTAGAAGAGTGTCTGCTTGTCACCTAAATTATGCCTAACTTTCACACAAAGGCACATTGCTAGGGAACATTTTCCCCCTCTTACTCTGTACTTCTGTCCACTTTTGTCCTACAAACTACAGAAATAAATGTTCCTTGTCCATCCCTTTGTAAGAATCTTYGAAGTATGGATTGGCAGGCCTATTAAAGGGTGCAGAATAAAATTTAGAACAAGCCAGTGGCCAAAACAAATAATAGTTTTGCTCATCTCAGAGGTACAGAGGAAATATTTTGGTAGCTGTATCCTGTAATTGTGATGTAAYTTTCTTGCCACAAAAAATAACTTATTAACATAAAGAAATTCACTTAACACAGCAAATACAATGCTTGAAAGAAACAACTTGCTTAACTGTCACTTTCATGTCTTTGTCCAGAATAGTGATGTTTAAAACCTCAGACATGGGGAAAAAAAGTCAAGCTAGCTCTGATGAGGAGGAAATGGACTCATGTATCTGTCTACAGAGTCACGGGCAATTTTTTACTAGAGATCCTTTACTTTGRAACGGATCTCATAATTAGCTTATTCAGGCAAGGAAACCTCTTTCTCTTATTCTAACAATCTCAACAGTAGTGACCTATCTTTTTTTTTTTCTCTGTTGCTGTAATACCACCATTATGGGAGGATTTCTTTTTCATTTGTCCTGTTTTTAAATTGAACATGTTACATCAGAAGGAGACACTGGAAAGAACTTCAAAACAGAGAGACATTTCAATCCAAATTATAGTCATTAAAAGGCAATTTTAATGTACATAATAAATTCAGGAATAGTCATGTGTGAATATATATATAGCAGCATTCTAGCAATTGATCATTGTTGCAGGAAGAAGGAATGCTTAAAAAGTTCATTTTTACCCAATGCAACAGCTTTTTGGAACGGAAGGAAGGGGAAAGGACTTCTGAAATATGTCTTCTACCAAGTGCAATAGTGCCGAGTGTCTAGAAACAGACGTGACAGCCAGTACAGTGTAGCAACATGAAGGCAAAGGCCCCCAAGCAACAAGTGCAATTGATTAGAAAATGAGAACAACATTGCAAGTACCCTGCACAGGAGATGAAAAGGCAGAGGAGTTCAATGCACGTTCACAGACGTTGTACAAGAATATACATGTAACTCACAAACAGGTTGTACCACACCACAAGGAGCAGCAAGTGCTGACTGCAAAGTATATCATCCTGTCGGCTTCCTGAAGACAATGGGACCTCACTCAGGGACAGGCCACATCTTGCATTTGTCCCCCACTTCTGTGCTGGTTTTGCTGGCTTTTGTTCACTTAGTGCTTCAAGAGCAGCCATCAGGGATGGGGGTCTAAGTGATAATCAGGGTCTAATATCAGACTTAGACCATATTTTCACCCTTCCTTATCTAGATTTTCTGGGCTAAATAAGCATAAATCTTGTTTCTGTTAAACCAGGCTGAACTACTACTCTGGTCATCCAGTTGCAGGACTTGGGCCCCAGCATAAGCAGATGGTGCCAAACTAATTTCAGTCTGGGAAGATTTAGTAAACAGTTTTTATTTCCCATTATGTCTCATTTTTACACTTTATTAGGAATCTTGGAGTACAAGACCTTTAAGAGAAGGCTGTCTTCCTACATTAGTCGTGGCAACACTTCTCAACTGCATGAGCAACCTGCCAAGCCCATTACACAGCCTATGAGTGCAAAGCAGAGACGACACAGCTCGCTCAGAGGGCCAAAGGGAAGGGCAGCTGTAGGAACAGCAGAAGGGGTGACCTGGCAGTGCTTTCACAGGCATTTCCCAGCTCACTATTGCTCCAGTCAGGTCAAGTATGCTAATGGACATCAGGGACACCAGCACGGCTGGTCTGAGATGCATCATCTGCTTTGCCTTCCCCTTGCCTCGCTGATGCTAGAAGCTGCAACTGACTTCCTCAGGAGCTGCTTGTGGTTCAAGTCAGTTATGCCCTCACGTGCATATAGATTATTATTCATTCCCCGCACGACAGAGCTTCAGCCTTTATCTGGTAGAGAGGCTGATGTCACTTGACTTAATAGAACGCAAAACCAGAGCATCTGCATAGCCAGCCTTAAGTTTAGGGATATGAAAACATAATTTCGGAAGGTATCTTGTATGACAAAACCCATGCAACATTTCTAAGATGCCACAACTGATTAAACCACTTGATTTCTATCCTAGTGAGCAGCTACTATCAGTTTTTAATAGTTTATCTACTCAGGGCTATGTTAGGAACAGAGATGATAAGAAGATCAAAACAAAGAAAAATCTTCACAACAGGTAGCACTGGTCAAAAAAGTTCTGATTTTTTTTTTTTTTTTTTTTGAGAAGCTATCTTTAAATAGAAGAAAAAACTGCAAGTTTTGTAAAAGCTATATGGTGTTTGGTTGGGTTTTTTCCCACAGGAGAAGAAAACTCAAAAAGTTTATAGCAAAATATTTCAGACTTACATATATTAAGGGTTATGGGAGCAAGTAGCATTTTGATCAGGACTGACTGACATATTTTCTTTTTATTTTCCTTTTCTTTTCTTCTTCTTTGCATTTTTTTCCCTTTTTTTTTTTTTTTTAAGGCAACAGAAAAATCAAACCTTGCTCGTTAAGTTGTCTGGTTAACTAGGATTCTTTAGGGACCTGGAATTGGAAATGGAAATACTATTTGTTAGACTGAAATACAGTGATGTCTAGAAGGTGATATAATAACAGTGTAATTATTTCTACATCTTTTATTTTGCTTTGGACTCACTAAGAACTCAGCTGCAACTCTGATTTATTTTTATTGGTATGTTTCAAAAGCATTTTCACATTTTTGAAACTGCAGACACATAGGTAGATGCAGGTCCAGATATCCCCACTGTGTTAAGTGATGCCTTCAGCCAGCTGAAAACTCTTTTTGATCTCTCTGATAATACCAGGAAAGCACTGATCTGAAAAGGCAGATTACCACCAAGGATTAGGCAGTACAATAGCATGCTGAGAATGCAAGAGGATGATGAGGTTTAGCAAACAAGCTTGGAACATATTTGAACTCAACATCGAACCCCAGGCCAAGCTATGGGGAAATCAGAAGAGAAATGAGAGTGTAAAGAATTGCCTTGAAAAATTATTTTATGAGAGAGGGTGAAATTGTCTAGTTACTAGGTTTTAACTTAAAATCAAGACAGAGCTAAATGAGAGAGCAAATTCTGCACAGAAGACTCTTCTCAGGCTGAATGGACACAGAGACTCAGCTACACTCTAATTTTCTTGAGACAATCCTTTAAGGCATGTGGCTGGAGCAGGTCACTCTGCTGTTGCTGCTGTCCTCAGGCAGTATAACACAGTGAAGACAGGATTTTACAAAGCCCTTTTTTTTCCAAGAAGAGGGTTTTTTTTCCAGGACTAGCCACAGTAAATAGAGTGGTTATTTGGTATGTGAGATAAGTATTGGCCAATGTCATTTGAACACACTAGTTTTCTTTCAGCATTTTGTCACTTGACCAGTTAAATGCTAAGGTTAAAACGCTGTTACACAACATGTATCCACCCTACTGTGTGTCAGAAATGTGAGGAATGTTTGCAAGAAAGAGCAGCTGGTGTACAGTTCCTGTCACCAAACCCCAAAGTTAAAATGGCTAACATTTCCTGGATCTGCTTAGCTCACCTACAGATAAATAGTTCGCAGTCAGTGTGTGCAAACAGGAGCAGAGTCATTAAAACTGGAGCAGCTCTTGGGCAAGATCCAGTTTGCATGTTACATATTCATAAAAAGCTGTGTTAGAATGGCTTCCAACAGTGCAAACGTCAATGGAGCCTGCTGGAGCAAGCCTTAGGTATGCCATCTATGTGTCTGATTGCCTAGAGTTCAGAGGAACTTGCTGAATGTATTACCAACGGGAATGAAAAACTTGCATCGGGGTAGCTGGCCAGGTCCAATTTCTGGATGTTTAAAAGTACACGTTGGTGTCAAAGGGTTTCACAGCTTTAATTTTTTTAGCTCATTTGTTGTTTGTATAATACTTGAGAATCTCAAACAGGAATATTTCATTTTGTTGTTCTTTCAAAGAACACATATTAATATATGTTATAACAAAAATGTTCATTAAGGCTTGCCTAATAGCACTGATTATTTGTTTATTTTCACTCTGTGCAGCCTATTTAATTGTGTGTACACATACCTATAATTACCACTTTGAAATGCAAATACTCAGTTACTAAGGATAACCTTTCTCATTTTCAAGCAGCTAACACCCCTTTTTTATAAATGTTAACCATATCCTAARCTCCATGGAAAACAGCACATTTTAAGCTCTCCTCACATTGCAATGGCTGCCTCCCGAACCAAATTATCCTCTCTGCCACTGTCACAGCTTCCTTTAGTTTATTAGTAGTCATAGTCCCTGATGAAGACTACAAGATCCCTTGACTGAGGTACCTGCTAACTTACCGCTGACCTTATGCTGGGATTCCTCTAACTGATAGGAGCAGAAGTGGATATATTTTCTGTGTTAAACAGTGTCTCATCAAGCCTCCAGCTCCACTTGTGACTTATCCTTGGAAAGACATGGGCTTGTACAGAATCATTTGTTACTCTTGATTATACACCAGATAGTTTATTACTGTTTAGTTTCACCCACAGATCACACTCACACTTTCCTCTGGAATGGGATTTTCTTCCTAAAGGGAGGATTTGAGGATTTGACTGAGCAGCATGATCAGCAGAAGCTATCACATAACAATAAGTTATCACATAACTTACTTCCTAACTGTCAAACCCACAAAGTGCTTTCAAAGTGACGATACCAAACCATCTTCCCTTCCACACCTTTCCCCCCCAAGCCCCAACCCTTCTGCAATTACAGACATCAGTGGTTACCCATGGAAGTTTCTTTTCAGCAGTATTTATGTGAACAAATATTTGCTTGTCCCCCTGTTCACAGAAAGTGCATTAAAGAGGCATGTCATTTAGTGTGGGCTGTCTTTGAACACATGTTATGAATACTGTTTTGCAGGATTTGCCCAGCAGTAGATTAGAAAAAGTAATGAGGAAACTAGGAACATGGGTAACGAGGCCAGAAGGTGTGGAAGCTTTCCAGGAGCAGGGGGAGCTGGGTAGAGAAAAACTTGCCTTACCAATATATAGTCACAAACCTTTCTCAGACTTGATTTGTACTCCTTAATGATCACTCTCAAGAAAAAGCATTTACCAGAGTGAACGTTGGCACATACACCTCCATCTAACACTTGTAATTCCATAAAGAGTGTATGTGAGAGTGGGAAGTGATTTGGGATTGATCCATCTTATTTATTTAAGTGGGGGGGAAATTGTGTCCTCGGAATCAGGTTGAATACTTGTAACCGTAATCTTCTCATAGAGCCTCAAAGAGCTCCTTCCCTCCTCTGTACTTTTCAACCAGTTTTTTACTTGTATAAAACATATAAAGATAAATAATGGGTTGAATTGTAAAAGGGTTCTCCTTATCTCTTTGTGGGCAGCATGGTAAAATGACCCAAATAATAATTTCAACCAGTGAACGAACAGATGATATCTCAGTTCAGCTTCAAGCCCTATCGAGTGGTACTTTAGTAGAAATACCAGCAAAGCAGCACACAAATAACATACATATCTTGTAGATTACATAATTTATTTGGAAATGTTTCCATACAGTTAAATAAACTTCAGAAAACTACAGTGGAGCCTTCATATAAATTAGCTGTAGTGCCTAAAATCCCATGAGCTATGAAATGTTAAAAAAAAGAAAAAAAAAATTAAATACATAGTGTTGCTGAGCAACGTAGCTCACTCTTAAACAACTTTCCCTTGTACGAAGTGCTTCAGAAAGGGACTACTGTGGAGTCTGTGTAAGTACTTGCCCTATGGGTAGTGCGATTTTGTTACAATCCTTCAAAAAACAGCTACACAGGCTGTTACTGAATTCAATTATAAGGAGTCTCCAGGGTTATTCCATTAACTCTGTCTTTATTTCACGGTCTCAAATCAAAACTTAAGCTATTCTCTTTTGATTTCATTAATTAAAAAATAATAATTTATATAAACATTCAACATGGAAATGGCCCAAAAGCTCTTCTGCATTCCCAACTGAAAAGCGTTGTAGGAAAGTCTCTAACTTTACAAGATTTTGCTAGGGGAGGGATAGATTTCCCACAGTCCTACCTGGATTTGTGCTGGCTGCACAAGGTCTTAGAAAGTGCAGAGCAGAAGGTCAGTTCCTGATGGGCCCTGCTCTGGAGTGGGTCTGGGTTGATGCCAATCGCTGGCCTTGGGTTGCTGTGTGAACATCATCCCCAGGAGGACCAGCCCTGCCCCTGCCTTTCAGGCTCCCTCCTAGTGAGCGCAGAACCTCAAACTGTCCCCGACTAGTGAAAAAACAAGTTGTTTCCCACAAATCAGAAATCTCACTTGTTACTCTGTTCTCACTGTCACTGGGGTGTTTAGGAAGGTCGGTCACACTGCTCGGTGCTGACTCCTGCTCCTGTACATCTGCATTTCGTCTGCATGTATTTACCTGCATCTGCAATGTTTGTAATGACAAGGGAGGGGTTAACCCAGGGAACAGGTGGAAGGCAACCCAACTGCAAAAGGATTTAAAAGGTCATAGGAGAACCCAGTCTGAAAGGGAACAAGGCCAGCAGGCAGGCCAGGAGAGRGTATGAGCCTGGGGGGAAGCTGCCAGGGGCACCCTGGGGTGGGGGAGCCAGTAGGCTGCTGTACTGAGGTAAGGCAGGTGTCTCCTGACAGCAGGAGATGTGGCTTTGATCTGTGGGCATACCTGGGTGGGGAGAGGTCTCCACAGGGTGGGGAAACACTTTGGGGAGCCAACCTGTTTGCAAGGTCTTGTTCATCTAGGCTTCAGTTCTCCGAAGCTTYTCCAGGAGCTTGCACAAGGGATAGTTCACCTGGTTGGAGCAAGGTTGTTATTTACAGATTGATTTTTAAAGGTCTTTAGGCCTCTCCTGCCCATAGAATTGGGAACTGAGCACTTAGATAGCTCTTTAAAAATTGGGTCTTGCTAAAATGCTTCCCTCAGACCAGACCAGAGCCAAGATTTCTCCTGAGGTCTGAAACTCTATAAATGAACCTTCTATATTGTTGCCTTATGCGTTCAACTTCAGGCACCTCATCCAGACAGAGAAGTAATGAAAGACCTGAAGAAAGTCGAGGGTTGGAAAGGAACAAAGCAGTCCTGTGGCTCTGGGTCCCATTCCCAAATCCATCCCTCACTCCCTGTGTGGCCTTGAGCTAGCCACTAACAGGCCGATCCCGCTCCCCAGTAAAGTCACTGGGAATTTTCCCATAGGCTCCAGTGAGTGCTAGATCAGGCCCTTAGATTCCTAACAGTCCCCTCACTAGCCCCCCTGCAAAGCAGGGACAATAATATCCTGGTCTCACAGGGTAGTAAGGGGACTAAGTTATTAATGCTCATAAAGCTGTTTCAGATCTACACATGGAAGGCATTATGTCAGCACAAATTTTTTTTAATTATCATTCTCATGGTATTTCCAATTGTCTCACTACAGCCAAGAAGTTCCAAAAGCCTTGTGAGAAAGTTTCTTCTCTAAAAATTGGACCCCGTTTCTGGCCCAAAGATGTGTGGAAACAGACACGTTCAGATGGCACTTGAATGCAGGAATATTTACCGAAATAAGGCTCTGAATCATTGAGGGTTTTGCTTGAATCCTGAAGGCAGAGGAGTGTGCAATGCTACAGAAAGGACAGTCCCTGAAYTTTATAAAAACACCTAGAGGTGTAGTTTAACAAGCAAAACACTGAGACCAAAATGTTCAAATTTGACTCTCAAGGCCGGTGTGAATTCTTTAAGCTCTGCTCTCTGCTATGCCAGAGTGTTTTCTGAGGGAAGGAGAGCTCAGGTTCCTTGTCCAGAGAATGAAATGAATCCTTTCCCTCCCCACACCCCTATTGCCTGCCATGAGTTAAGCAGGCATCAGGGCCAGGCACAGAAAAGCAATGAGGTCAGGTCAGCAGACAGTGGATGGGGGATTTCACTGGAAAGAGGTCTGTATGAGTGAGCAATAATGTATCATTTGGGAAAAGGAAGAAACGCACTGCAAATATCACACATAGAGACACATGCTCACWCACATGCATGTGTGTCTCTGTGTGTGTGTATATATACATATCTCTCTATATATATCTATATATATATATATATCTCCCATAACGCTCCCCACAGCTATTCCACTTCATGTCCCCTGACCTGACTTTTGCATCTGTAGATTTTACATATGTGACTTTAGACATTCTCACTGCTAAAGGTCAACACTGGAGAAAATCCACAGGTATAAAAGTCAGCTAAAAAGACTGTGACAGAAGTACTGTAGAAACTAGTATCACAAATACAGTATTTCCATTTTCCCTGTCATCTCACTCCTTCCCAACATGTAACCACACCCTTGCAGGTAGAGAGCTTGCTATGCTGCTCTGGGAAAGCAGGTAAATGTTAATGTTCTGATGGATCCAGCTCTTTTAGCTCAGGCATTATGTCAAAATTGGTCAAAGACAGGAAATTAACCTTCTCCCTCCCTCCCCCGACTGTGCACACACGCACAGACACACGCATGCAGAGCCACAGCCAAGGCCTTCGGCAAGCCAGCTGATAGCAATCAGTATTTTGAGAAGTGATAGCTCATCTGTAGATTCAGCATTCTTTTGCAGCAGAAGGTATTATGCAAACTAGCCCCATTAGAAAAGCAAACATCAAAGCAAAACATGTTTTCGAAGAGACAAATGCATAAACTATGTGGTACCTGACACTGAAACAGAAATAGGATAATTACTCTTTCTCTCAATGGAAAGCATAGCTGCAGAGGATAAAAAAGGTGCTTCATACACTGTGCCCTGTAGTTTCCTGTACTGTGCATGAAAGGGAGAGCAGTGAGCTAGGAAGATGAAGCAGGGGAGAGCCTGAAAGGGCTTATACCATCCTCCCCAATGAAGGACTTGAGAACATGAGCTAGACTGCAGCTGATTGTGGAGCAGCACAGCTAGCCCTGCTCTTGGCACCAGCTGGAATGCAAGGTGCCACTCCAGCCTTAGGGGAAGGGGAAAAAAAAGAGTGCAGCTAAGGTTACACAATTACCTGTCTTGACAGTGTGCAACTTTTAAAAAAATATGCATACCGCCCTGACCATAAGTAGCCACGAAGTATGCTTCGTGGGTCCTCTGACTGAAGTCTAAACAGAGCAAGCTCTCTGTAGGCAGATTTTTGCCTAGCAGTGGATGCTGTTGATCAGTCACTGCTACTATAAGGGGAAAAAGAGCCCTCACGGGCAGGATGGCAGAGATGGAAGATGGAAGGTGTGAAATGAGGCTTGAACGATGCCTGTCACAGTGCTGGTAAAACAACACAGCCAGGTACCGCTAATTCATCCGAATGAAGAGCCAAGTAAATCCGAGACTATCAGGACTTCCGCAAAAGTTGAACAAACTTTCTTTAGGGAGGAAACAGTTGCCAAAGTTCCCAGGACGAGTTAGAAGTACATACACGTGCTCTCTCTTTCCTTCACCTCAGCCCCCCTCTTTTTCTCTTTCAGAGCCCACTTCTCCAGCACGGAGATCAACTATCAGGCCAGGAGAAAGAGAGAGTGTGAGATGGCCGACCTCGTCCTCCAGTGCCGAGGGCCTGTGGGTTTGGGCCAGGAACAGGAATTCCCTGTACAGACACTGAGTCTGCTAGAGGAGACAGGAGAGCCTGCTCCACAGAAGAGCACTTTGTTCACTGCCACCAAGGAAAACTTACACAACAGACGCACACAACCATGGAAATATGAATATTTTAAAAGTGTGTTTTTTCCTAGAATACACAGTGCTCTTATTTCCTTAGGGGGGCAGTAAAAATTGGGCAAGAGCATACTGCCAAACGCATAAGAGTTAGTGAGGATATTAATCCTGCATGCTGTAGTTACGGAGAGCAGGGCATCAGGGCAAGGTCTGAATAGATCAACAATTCAGAATTAATTACTGACAAATGAAATGTCCACCAATCACATTTAGCAGAGGGTTGGGGTTTTTTCAGTTCTCTCTGCTCCTTACTGTCTTTTCTGTCAATTCATAACTTCTTGGAAACTGCAAAGAGTTAAAATCCTTTTCCTTTTGTGCCTCCGAAGTATATGTGCATGTGTTTGTGTGTGTACATAATTTCTACATGCAGAATCCAAGGTAGATATTGATACCAGAGAGTCCTCTTGTACAGCTGTCTTGTGCTGCATCACTAGCAGAGGGCAGCCCTTAAAATGGCCTGAGCAGGGCCATGTGAATATTTCACGACAGAGAGTTAAGACTAGCCTTTGCATTGGAAAGCCTAGCCGAATTTCACATGCTTCCTGAGGTATCTTATCAAACTGTTTGGACAGGAATTCCCCTTGTTCCAGCCATCTAAAAAGTAGATGCCACAATAGACACCCAGGCTTCCTGTAGATTTAACCACGTGGTGATTCAACTTATCTTCAGTTACTCCAATTGTCTTCAGAGTTACTCCATGTATTTCTTTCTTTGTCCTGCCTAGAGAGTGAGTCCAGATGGGTAGTTTAGACTTGGTATCTAACTTCTAGATGGCTAATGTTAACTGATGTTTCTCTTCATAGTTCATACTTGCCAATCTCACTGGGGTCATATGAGAAAACATTCATTAAAGATTATGAGTTGTTGCTTTTCTAATCAGAAGACACATAAGTAGAGCTTAGATGGTGTATTTGCAGCTGTGAGCATCCTAATGTTATTTTCTAGGCAGTCAAGGCTAATTCTAATCAGCAGCAAAACACAATCCAGTGTATGTGAATATACCTCTGGATGTGGGACCATGCAAATGCCCGAAGGCCCATGGGCTAGAGGAACCCASCACACAGGGCTGTGGAAATGGAAAATGGCTGGAGAAAGCTTTGATGGGGCACTAGGAAGGTACTTCTATTTCACCCCTAGCACCAGGTCTCTGCCAAATACACTGTGCCACTGTTTACTCGTGGTCTTCTAACTTAAATTGGGGAACTGGCCTAGAAAAAAATCACCACAGGAAACAGAGTCAGCTTTATATCACCTCCCACACTGAGGCAGGAGCTTTTTGGTGAGAACCTCAGCTGTGGTCCGTAGGATACATGGATACATTACCCAGGGGTTACCAGTAAAAGTTTGTTTCTGAGAACTGCTGAAGCACAGTGGTGCATATGTATGCACATACAGAGAGACTGTATATTGTACATAGGTTCATGGTTCCATCTTTACTCTGTCCTGATTTAACTCTATCAGTAACACATTTMCTCAAAAATTAAAGAAACTCATCTGAAATCCCATACGGTACGTTTGGAAAGTCTGTGACTAGATGCTAGTCAAAGAAAATATGTGCTGATAGGAGACAAAATTCCTAGAATCCTATGAAGAGTGTTGCATCGGAGTTACATTGCACTTTGCTCATGTTACAGGTATCTTGCCATTCTTCTTGTGCCGCGTCTGACCAGGAAGCTTRGGTATCTCCACTAATAATATAAATAACTGCACAGCATTGTGTTGTATCCCCCATACTAGAAAGATTTGACTTTATAGATACAAGACCTCCTAGCTCCTAAGAAGCATTACTATTATATTCTTCAACTCCTTTTACCCTTACCCACTACCTGTCCCAATTACTATCCTTGTCTCAAATTCCTCATGCCCCACATTGGACATCTAAAAGTGCTATGGTGGATTGGCCTTGGCAGGATACCAGATGACCACCAAAGCTGCACCAAAGCATCAGTCGCCTCCTCATCTGCACAGGGGAGACAAAATACAATTAAAGGCTTGTGGGATGAGACAAAGACAGGGAGACATCACTCAGAAATTACCATCATGAGCAAAATGGACTCAGCTTGGGGAAATTAGTTGCACTTGTTACAATCAAATCAGAGTAGGATAGTGAGAAATAAAACGAAATCTTAAAAACCCCTTCCAACCACTCCTCCTTTATCTCCAGGCTTAACTTTACTTCCAATTTTTCTCTGTCTCCTCCCCCCAGCAGAGCAGGGGGATGTGGAATGGGGGCTGCAGTCAGTTCATCACATGTTGCCTCTGCAGATTCTTCCTCCTCAGAGGGAGGACTCCTCACACTCTTCCCCTGCTCCAGCATAGGTCTCTTCCACAGGGTGGAGTCCTTCAGGAACAAACGGCTTCAGCCTGGGTCCCCCATGGAKTCACAAGTCCTGCCAGCAAACCCGCTCCAGCGTGGGCTCTTCACAGGGCCACAGGCTCTACCAGGAGCCTGCTCCAGCACAGGCTTCCCATAAGGTCACAGCCTCCTTTGGGCATCCTCCTTCTCCAGTGTGGGTTCCTCAATGGACTGCAGGTGAATATTTGCTCCACTGTGGACCTCCAGGGGCTGCAGAGGGAGAGTCTGCCTTACCATGGTCTTCACCATGGGCTGCAGGRGAATCTCTGCTCTGGAACCTGAAGCACCTCTTCCTCCTCCTTCTTTCCTCCAGCTTTATATCCTGGGCATGATGTCACATGGTTTGGAATAACCCTTTGGTCAGTTGGGGTCACCTGTCCTGGCTGTATCTCCTCCCAACCTACTATGCACCCCCAGGCTCCTCACCAGTGTGGCAGTACAAAAACTTACACAGGCCTTGGCTCTGTGCAAGCCCTGCTCAGCAATAACAAAAACATCTCTATATTATCAACCCTGTGTTCAGCACAAATCCAAAACCTATCCCCATACCAGCCACAGTGAAGAAAATTCACTCTACCCCAGCCAAAACCAACACAACAGGGCACTGCAGTGTGTGSTTGATCAGAGAATGCAAAGAGCCCATTAGCTGTAGGTGGGGGTGAGAGAAGAGCATGCTTTCAGTACTTATCCTGATGGATCTACGAGCTATGAGGCTCCCCAGAGGCAAGGGAGTCACTGAAGTGGGCAATGAGAGGAGAACCGCAGAAGCTTTCCAGTCATCTGGAAAAAACTACAGAAGTTTTCAGTGAGTAGGAAACTGAGGAAAATCCACTGGATATCATACTAAGGAGGGGGAAGTCAGTGCACTGCTGATAGACAGTGGAAGAGTGGATGCCTGGGATCAGGAAAGCCAAGTCAAAGACTTGAGGAAACAGATTGTGTGGTTCAAACTGTTTTTGAACCTAACAAATATTAATTTTGGTTCAAGGAAAATACTTATTTTCCAAGTTGGCCTATTTTAATTGGATCAATTCACATGTTTATAACTACAATAATTTGAAGGTATGTGCTTTGTAAATATCAAATAAGATTAAATCTAGCATACTGCATACTTTTTTCTTTTTAATAATATCAGCCAAGTTTATTGGCTTTTGCATATACTCTGTATTTCAGAGGTATACATAAAATTGTCTTTCTTTTGTAGATTAATATCATTACAAAATATCACAGATGTTTCATCCCAACATAATTTATATTGTGATGGTCAAGATACTATTGTAACATCCACACACTGAACAGCGAAAGGGATACACACAGCTTTTTATCAAAATTAGACAAGTTCCAAAGACCCGTGGATCCCTTTGCCCGGAGGTGAGTTGGCATAGACTGTAACATATATTTTAGAGTCTGGGGGAATGTTTAACACACATAAAAAGTCATGCTTTCATTTCTATTAATGCCAAAGCTCAAAACATGTTTCAAATTCCACAAGTACACCAGGTACTTGGAGGTGACAGCCTACTGTTTTGGTTTGCCTTTTTAGATGTATTTTGCGTTTGCTAAAAATGCACTTGGATCACAAATAGAAAAACACGAACAGAGAAGTGGAAAAAAACATCACTTGACACTTTAGAGATCTGGCTGAAGTACGTTACAGGTATAAATGCTAGGAGAATATCATGGAGTGTTACATTGTGCATTAATTCATAACCATTCAGAGTAGCATTCCTGGTGGCTAACTGCTGCTAAATAGCATTTTCCTGAGCATCACTAGCATATGCAATTAATGTTGTTTGCTAGGCATCATTCCTCCACTTTGGGCAGTGAGCAGAAGACCCTAATGTGCAGTTAGRAAAAATACCTTTTCAGTGTTTTCCCCTTGGCACACACACAGAAAATTCAGCTAGTGGGTCTGGAGGAATCTCAAGTCTGCCACATAGGTGGTCTGCTGCCTGCTGGAGAAGTCTGGATACCTCTATATTTGGGACATAATTTTTCTGTCACACTATGCTCACTGCTCAGAATTTTCAAACTCACACTTTAAATCAAGCCCAAGGTTCCTCCAACACATAGTTTGAAAAAATCCTGAGGAATTATTTTTACCACTACCACAGAAAGGGTCAGAGGATCCCCGCAGAGGTGAGGGTTAGTCTCAGTATAGGTATGGCAGCTACCTGATTTCTAGGTGACTATAGGTAACACATTTCCTGTATATTCTGACAGAAAGACTCATTTCTTCCAGTCTGAACTCTGCTTCAGTCATTGCAGAGATAAATGCTGTGCATCTGCCAAGAAAGTAGAACAAAAAAAATCCCCAAACAGTAAGTGGGACTGAATCTCAAACCAGGATACTCAGGTTGTGGAGCACACGTGTGTGTGCGAGTGCATGTGTGTCTGTACACACTCGGACAAGTGTGCACGCACGCAGGCAGGCATGCATATTGCGCACTAGAAACACATAGCATCTGCATGCACAGAAACAAACTTTTATATTTCACTCAAAAAGCAGCAATTCTTGTTATGAAGAACGCCTCTTTTGGGAGACAGATATCTCAACCAGCAATAGAATAATAGCATGTCCCAAATGTAGTCTGGTCTGGAGAAGAAACAGTCATGCTGCTGGTTGGCATAGAGAATAAATTAATTCTGAGACAAAGTCCTTGCTATTCCCTCCTGGAAAAAAYGCAATCCTTAGCTCGGCATCTCTGTCCTTGGATCTTGTAGAAGTGACTTCAGCAGATTCAGCTCACCAAGTTTAGAAGTCTGCATTGCCTATGATGATTGTTAGAAAGTACCAATATTTTAAGGAAGTCTATTTATATTCTGTAAGAACCTGAAATATTTGTAGTGCCAAAACTACCAATGATTCTCTAATTATGCATAAAACAGATTTTGTTGACTTTGAACAAATGAACAGTAGAAGTTAATTCAATAAAACTGACTTGACAATGCCATTGTTTGTTAGGACAGTTATTGAACACTTTTTCAAGTTAAACAGCTACATAAAACAGAAGCTCAGTTTTCTTCTATATCCCCTGCTCTCTCCAAGTGTTTTTGCAAGCTTTTAAAGGCGTTATCCACATGTGACCAGATCAGTTGCTCAAGACTTGCATCATGATGTAGATACAGACTACGTTTACACTATATGTTAAGCTTGAAACAAAGGAAAGTTGCATCTAGTTGGACATGGAGTAATCCAGAGCTACCRGAATTGTGGCAGTGTTTCAACAAAGCCACACTCATATATAATGCATAAATTTAGAGATGCACGCAGAGAGAAAGAGTTCCAGCACAGAAAGTGAATACATCTTTTATTAACCCCAAGAAAGCTTAATTTAGTATGAATAGTGCCATAAGTCTGATTTCAGTTGGATGGCTTAATCATTATATGAAGGAGAAGAGAAGGTACCAAGCATGGAAATTCAGGTCTAAAACAAGTCTGTATTCAAGGATCTCAAAGAAAGGAAGATAAACCAAGGAGAAATATCCAGGTGGAAAGCTACTTTTCTCAAACTTGTCACCACAGAAAGGGAACAAGAGAGCACTCTCAGAAGCAGCCGATCAACAAAATGCTCAGAAATATATTTGCTCTGGTTCCGTCATGTTGTTACAGATAAATTAGATCCATAGCAGATAGCAAAATGAAAACAGCTTCAGAAGTACAATAATCTGCTTGTGGGCCTGTATTCCAGAATATGCAGGGGGATAGCATCTCTCTGTCCTCCTATTTTACGTAATGTCTTCACAAAACCAAGGCTTGACATTGATACAATTCAGACAATTCCACAAATGTTTCCCCAAGAGTAGCCATCTGATGGCCAGTGTTTTTTGGAATTTACCTTCTTTAGTCCAGCATTGCTTCAGGTGACTCAAGAGAATATAAAAGTAATGCATACTAAGCAATGGATGTTTGGTTTGAATTACTAAGATTTCTCTGAAATGGAGTTTTGTACTCTCCAAAAAGAAGGTGCAAAATCCCACTTGAGTAGAACTAATCTCATAAATCGTAATATAACATCCAGCAGAAATAAACAAATTACTTCAAGGGCCAAGCTTTGAGATTTAATTCAAAAGGCAGGTCTGTAAAAATGAATCACAGCTAGCATACCTGACAATTTGTATTTGCATATATGTAGATTGAGAAATTAATTTAAAACACAGGTATTCCATGGAACAAAACCCCACATTATTGCCTACACCAGATGGTAAACACATGATGGTGATTGTTTTATTTTCTAATTTACCAAATAGAAATACAGCACATATTTTATCAATTTCAGTATTAAAGGCTCTTTTTCATGATTTTTAGAAAGGGAGGGGTCAAGTGTATATAAGCATGGATTTAGCTGTTTGTGTCAGATACTTGTTGCTTTTTTAGAAACATTTCTCCTATAGCATTCAAAAGCATAGTCACTATCCAATTAAATTACAGCATGAAAATCCTTGCAGATTGTTCAAGAGAAAGATAGCTAACATAATACATCTTGATAATCTCATTCAGTTCAAGGCTCTGATTAAAAGAAATCCTATAATAATTACCAAAAGGCATATTCAAGCCCATTCACTTAGTCCATCAAGTAGCACTATACCTGGTGCTAAGTATGAGCATAAATGTTTTGCTGAATCTGAACTGAGAAAAAAAAGGTTTCATATTATTAAGAAATTGCTTTATTTAAAAATATCAGTCACTTAAAAATCCTCTATGTGGATATTTAGTCTTTTTTCCTAAGTGTGGACTTCTGCAAGGTTCTCAGGTAACCACTGGTAAGCATATGTTACAAATCCTTTGCTTTTGTCAATCCAACCTGGATATATGTTGTTAAAGCACCCAGCTGCAGAGCCTTGGCTCTTAACTCAAGCGCTAAAACTTGAGCTGTGCACTTTGGGTCCCTGACCTGATATGTCAACTGAGAGGGCAGCTGACACATAAACTGGGACCATTCCCAGACTCAGGGAATGCTGCTGTGGTCCCACATACTTGGATGCATTGCCCTGGAGTGTGTAACCCTCTGGTTAGAGCGCATTACAAACCCTCCCAGTCTCAAGAGCTTGATCCACAGAGGTTATGAGATTTTAAAACAGCCAGCTAAAGGCTTTGGCTTCAGGTTTATGGCAGCTTATGCTTTATAGCTGCATTCAAAGCCTTCCTGTCAGTCTAAAGGAGGCTGACACCTCGAGTGCTCTCCATTCTAGTCAATAGCTGTCAAAGTTAAAGGCACTCAAGGATTCCTAGCTGCAAATCAAAGAACTGCTTTGAAGCAGCATAACTTTTCCTTCTGGTTCTAAAATTTGGRCTTCAGATGATCTAATTTAGTCTTTAAAATTAGCTTAAATTAGTGAAAATGATTGGAACCGATTTATTTATTTGAGGCAGGCATGCATATTAAAGCAACACTGAGTGAATAATTACAAACTGCAGAACTGTTCTCCAGTTGGACTCATGCTACCAAGGTTCCTTCGCACCACCTATGTATGGTAACTTGCATTCTTGTGCTATGTCAGGACTAACCCACTGACATTGTGCATTTTTTTAATACTATAATTTCTCTCAAAATCATATTGTGGGAAGAAATGGTGAAGAAAATCCACAGGGTTGTATTTTCTCTTGAAATTATAGAATGTCTTGGCTATCAGTACAGCAACACTTGGATTACACTGTCACTGAGTTGCTGCTGGAGTCTTCAACTTGAATAAAGGAACAGAGAAACTGCATTACTTTCAAAAGTTTGAGAAACTCCATGCTACACACAAGCATACRGGTGGGACAAGAATTCAAACAACAAATAAGAATTAAAATGTCCTTGTAAATGARGAAAGTATAATTATTTTTTTTGCCAATGTCTTGAGTTTTTAAGATAAAACAAAAACCTATTAAATTCCATTTAAAATATTTTTTTAAAGAAGGAAAAGAAAGCAGAAAGAAAAAGAAAAATGGCAGCAGTGACAGAATAGACACCTGGGATAGTTATTTCCTTTACGGAAAAACTGTGGTTTAGATTTCCCTTTGGAGCCATCTTCTTAAAACGCAATTTTCAGGAACTATAAGGAGAACACAGACCAAAAAAAAGTGCTTTGAAAATATTTCTGTTCGGTGTGAAATACTCATATTTGTTCTCATAAAAAGTTTGCATCCCTTTTTGATTCAATGCCCAAAAAGACGCCCAAAAAGACTCCCAAAAAGGAAGGCACATTGCTGTAATATTTTTTTGCTGACACCTAGCAGAGCTTTTTTCCCCACCAGCTATACACTATATTGAGTTTGTCAGTTCTCCAGAATACTGCTATTCAGTGCATTATTTCCTTTCCTCAAAAAAGAAGCTAAAAATAGTATAGAGAGAAGTTGCCATTTAGAAAATGAACAGACCTCATTTAAACAGATAAAAATTATCTGGCAACAATTACACTTATTTGAATAAGTTAAATGTAGCTCTCTCCTCAGCCCTCGTTAGCGAAAGAGAAGGATTGCATTTAATGTATTGGATGTGAACAACTTGCAGAGCATGCATTTGTAGCTGTAGGGTTTTAAATTTCTCAGACAGAGAAATATCTCCAATGCTTCTTCCCACATGGAAGCTCCTTCTCCTCCCAGTAGCTCGTGGGATCAGGCTCAGCCAAACCAAACACACCTTGCTGGCTTTTACAGCTTCATCTGCGGCTTCGTCACATATTTAGTAAGTCACAACCACCGATGTTCACGTAACAAAGTGGATGCCACGGACCCACATATGAACAGAAAGTCTTATTTTCATTCCTTGCCCTCATCTACAGAGGCTTCAGTCCCAAAATACCTCCTGGGACTGTCAACACCTCTTCTCAGTAACAAGAGCCCGTGTCTAAAGAGCATCTTTATTTGAAGCAATTAAATGTATTTCAGATATTCACATGTGCTATGGTTACCCCATAACGTAAACATACTGGACTATGAAGAAAATCAACTTTTATGAGCCACTGTCATCTTGCCACCCATTTCATTTTAAAAATAATAGTAGTCACGCACCACTTCATGGATGAGTGGATCCAAGTTTAACAGAATTCCTTGGGGAACACTGAAAAGGCGCATCAAGAGTGAAGCTTCAGGGACACAGACCAAAGGTTGATAAATATTTTCCACATGCTGGGTGCATTGGGGAAAAGAAGAAAAAACAACAGCAGCCTTTGTATCCTTGACCCTTTGCCTACTGTGCATTTTGAACAATCATATGCATGCAATCAGAGCCTAATGAGAGCCTCCGTGACTTGCCAAAGCTAAAGTTTGACCTCAATCAAAAAGTGATTTCTGCAGAGATGAAGGAGGATTAGGAAAACTGTTTTTCAATTTCTCATCAGGCCAGTGTTAACCAAGCTGAGGAAGTTCTCTTGCCCCTGTAGAACCAGTATTTTATTAAAGAAACCCCGTGCTGAAGTTCTGAATTATGCAACCAAGCACTGTGCCAAAAAAGCTTTCAATGGCACGTTCACATCAGATTCTTCCCCACTATAATAGGAGATACTGCAGCTGGTTACATCTGCACTGAACTGCCTCTGTAACTGATTTTTGGCTGAATCCCGGGGGAGATTCTATAAGCTTGATAACAGTTTGGTAGGTTGAGGTTTCTTTTAAGGAAAAAAAAAGAAAGCCCAAGATATCTTCATATTCAACTGTCTAAATGCTTCCTGTGACTCAAAACTTCTCAAGGCTTCATAAGCTTCAACTATTTCATAGTGCATTCTCCACATAATATTTAAATATATTGTTTCTGTTGGAAACGTAACCCTGCCCTTGTACAAGCATCACTCTGCAGAAGATGCTAAACGTTCATCTCATTACTGTAACATTGTACATAAAATAACACGCCTAACAGGATTGCTACCAGCATAATTAACAAGATTGCAAAGAGATAGTTGGAATGGGAGTAAAAAATATTGTATTTTTCTTCACAGAACAGCAGATGCCTGCATCCACTCTTCAGCTTAAGAACTGGAAATAAATTCTCAGGTGCACAGTCAGGTTACAGATCTTAACATCTGTGCTCCACTTCTGCGCTCCACTTCTGCCCACCAAGAAAGTCAGCCTGTGCTACAGAAATGAGAACAAGATGTTTATGGCATGAACTCAATCAGCTTTTGGAGTGCTGAGACATAGTGTACAATCAGGGGTTGGGCACCATTAACGTTAATGAAAGGCTAGGATGTACATCCACAAGTTTTTACAGATGATGCATGAATGGATATGTATCATACTTCCTAAGGGCACTAAATCGACAAAACAGCAAACCCAAAATTAAACAGCTCTTGCTTGAACACAACACATTGAACAGCTTGTTTCTTTGAGCAAGTGGGTTTGTGTGAAGGAAATCAAAACTTAGGACAATACATATGTGGAATGAATACACAGATAAGCAAAATAAAGAGCTCTGCTTTTGATCCTGTGTAACAAARTTTTACATTTCGTGTTTGCAGCTTGCTAGATTCTGGGTTTTTCTTTATTTCCTCCATTTTCGGGGGGAGGGTGGGTATAAGAGCCCAGAGGAAAATAACCAAACCAAACAGAGGRAAAAAAATCATAAAAGCATTTGAAGAGGAAAATATGGCACTTGAACATAGCATGCCCAACAAAAGAAATACCATACAGTGTAGTCATATACCAGCATTAAGTGATTCAAGAGTGCCCCTCCTGACTGTTACTGTCACACTGCTGCAACAATGGGCTGGCATGAGGGAAGAGGAGAACATATTTCAGTTTTCTATTCTCTTTTAGTGGGCCATAAGTCTGTCTTCAGCTACACATGTGCAATGTTGCAGTTCCTCCATGGGGCCTTGGGTTGTACAGACACCTGTAAATAATATTTTTGTTGAGGCAGCTAAACTATTTTTWAAAAAACCAGCACCAGTAGTTTTCTTACATTATATTGTTCAAAACAACATACTTGAACTCAAAAGACAGGAAAGCAACTCAATRTATTTTATTTCTGATGTGAGGAAGGGGTTTTTGCCAGCAGGTGGTTCAAGAGGTGCYTTGAGGTCCCCCAGCCTTTGGTCCTTCATATTTGAGCTGCCACTTTTCCTCCATAGGAGCAGCTCTGCCTCCCTCAGAGAGGGAAAGGGAGAAAGGCTGTAGGTCTGCAGCTGGCTCAGAGTATATACACCTCAGCCAACACCTCTCTGTGGACATGCTGCAGTGGCTAAGAGGCAGTTCAAGGAAAGAGGATCATCTCAGAACTGCAGTTGTCTCCAGAAAGGTTGATATTTTACATGCTACGGCAGGTAAATCTGGAAAACAGGGGATCTAATCAAGACTCCTGTTCACCCAGGCTGTTTCTTTGATTCTGTCACAGACAACACTGATCTGACCACTAAGTATCTCTTTTATTTCTCAAACCTCAGCAAATACGGAGGGCAGGTTTTACCAGGCCAGGCCTATACAAATTAGACAATATGCTCTATAATGTGTAGACACTTCTGCCTTCCTCATCCCATCACCACAGACCTAGCAAAGTTTGGCTTATTACTCAAAAATTTCCCTAAGGTCTGCCTTTACTCAGAACTTTCTTGCTGTACTTAACTGCAATGCCTCTACTCAATCTTGTTTATTACAGGATTTCTCAGTATGATCTTTGCATTCCAGTTATCCCAGCATAAGCTGTGATGACCCACAAAAAAAGAATTCATTCTCCTACCTTAGCTTACATACCTGTTGGTGCTATTTGGCATGGTGTGATAGCAGTACAAAATTTAATGGAAGTTTTACCATAAAAAATAAGTTGAGGCAATATAAATATGTTTCTCTACAGCATAGTAGATTATACATAAATAAATAAATAAGATAAATAAATAACTAATTTATTACATACCCTGAATATTGCCGCAAATATTGTATAACTTTTATCTCTGAGAAAATTTTGTTGAAAAATCTGTATGGAAGCTTTTTACTTAGGTTGCTAGTGGCATTTCTGTGCCTTCAAGTAAAGAATGTATTAAGACTGCAACATAATGTATTCCACCTCATTTTCAGCTGGAATATCTGTAGGGAGAGGACTGTGATTGTCTCAGTTCTTTTAATGGAACTAGAATTCATTGCTTCCAAATGGAAAAACAATATTATCTTAATTTCCCTTGTGACGGCTATTTTATATAATAGGAGGAAAGTATTATTAGTAGTACTACTTTTTTAAAAGAAAAAAAAGCCTCTGTTCTATGGATGATTTTCTGCCCTTGAGGACAACAAAGAAGTGGAGTGTCAGAGAGGAGCTTGAAACATATGTACATTTATTTCCATACTTTGGGCTTAACTGAACCCTGGAATTTAGGATGTATGGTTCTGTCCAACTGGGAGTGCTGTGCATCGTCACTAGCAGCTGAATTTACTCATGTTATTTCGAAGGGGTTCGCATCCATGCTCTGAGACAGATTCTCCAGTTCTATTAATTAAAAGGGGCTTTGTAAGCAAGTAGCTATTGTTTCAAAATGCCAGATTACCCTTGTAGTCAACAACAAGATAAGATAGTCATAGACCAGAGCTGGTTTTCATTTTCATTTCCTCATTTTATTAGGTTTGAAATAGTAAGAGTGGGCTGCAGTGATTAGTACAAACAGGAGAGCCACACTTAAAAGCTGTTCAGGTTTTTGTGTATCTGTTTAAGCTCCCCAGGCTAAGAAACAAGTCTATCCTTGCATGTTTACAATGCCTGCTAAGCATAACTGACAAGGATTTCCAGACCCAACTCTAAGAGCAGAGCTCTCATCCAAGCCTTGGACACCTCATGTCAGATTTTCGTAATCCGCTCTGCTCTGCTATCAACAGCCATAAAAGGGTCCCCCTTGAGACAATTCAAAATACTGCTCCTAACCTTTCCTTTCCTACTGATGGCTATGTGCTACCTTCGGTGTAAGCCCTCCCACTTTTTCATCGTATGGAGCACAAATTTCTTGGCTTTATCTTCAAAGCCCATCACAATTTTGCCCCACCTTACCTCTCCTGCTAGGTCCCAAATAGAGGTTAACTCCCACCTCGCTTCACAACACTCCCCTTTGTGCTCTGTCCCACTCACAAGCCCTCACCAGCAAAGTTTCTCATCAAATGCACCTCCTGACACAAAAACTTCACCTTCCCAGGCCTGCACCTCACAGCCCAATGAAAAAAGCAGGACTGAGCCATATTAAACAGTCCTGGCTACTAGTTGCAAGGCTCCTCCAAAACAGGGATGCCATGCCCTAGACCCTGCTCTAGGATGCTGCTCAGGCACTGCAGGTGTTCCAGCAGCAGAGCTGACTTCCACTTGCTTGAAATGCTTGTGCAACTGCAGCCCCGCTTTCAGTAGGTAACAGGATCTCGAGAAATGCTGACAATATCAGGTCAGCTTTATTACAGTGCAATGAGGTCGGTGGGTTTAGAGAGTAGTGTACAGAAGAATTTATTCTCTTACTTTTCTATCATTTAGGTCAGAGTGTAACCTCAGTTATCCAGGGAGATTGCCCAACACATATATTTATTATTGTTTGGCATCAGGCTCGGCAGCCTGATCCTTAGCTGTCAGAGATCCCCCCCATCTGTATCACTTTTTCCATTGCTGGGCAGTGCAGTTGACTGGCACACAATGTGAGGCTTGTAAAATACAAGCACATTGCTTCACACTGTGCATGTGCTCCTGAGCAAACTCCCAGCAAGATACCACATACAATGTTTGCAGAAAATTGTTGACACTTCCCCTAAATGTTCTGGCTGCTAGTGTGGGCTTGCATATCTATCCACCTAATACTCAGGTTTGACAGTAATGTGCATTCAGTATGTCAGGGAAGGTGGTAGTTAAAGATACTGGCACGAGCAAGGCAGGTGGAGCCTAGGAGGCTTTTCCATTGCCAACAATAGCTGCCCTTTTTACACAGTCTCTCCCTTTTTTCCCTTTTTTTTTTTTTTTTTTGGTGTGTGGGGTTTGTGTGTACACTGAAGATTTGCTTCATTGCAAATGCTTCCAGGAAAGTAACACTTCTGTCTATAATCCAAGTGACTTGTATAAGAGTTGGCCGTTGGTGTTTCAAACCCGATTACAGTTTTAATCAGATTCAGATGAGCATCCAGTCAACCAGTTCAGTGGGCTATCTAAAGCCTCATTATGGAGATATCTTTCTAGCCACATCCATCTGTCAAACAGAAGCAGGATGCCAATGCTGGATGGAGATCTTCCACCCTAGCTTGCATTGTTCAGGATTAAAAGTGAGATGAAATTTATAACCACAAATTGCACTCATGTATTTTATGTATCTTTTCATTATAACAAAAATAATTTCACTTTCAGAATTCCTACGCATGCCGTTCAAACATGATGGACAAGCTGGCGAAAGCGAGAGGTACATCTGGCTCTAAAGCTATGAGAAAAATATCTATCCTTTATGAACTCCTATATATGAGTAAATAGAAGCCAGGTGATCTATTAATTCACTTCCTGATCATATTTGTTATGTATTCATGGGAAGGACACATGCAGGTTCAGTGATTTAGAAAAGGAAAAACTTACCAATGCTGTCTACAGTTATTAATTCTCCCAAATCATGATTCATCTTGTCAGAGGACTTCAGGAGGGCACCTGGCTTTGCCATGGCTTTTCTTCTCTATTTTTGTTTGCTTCCTTTGTTTTTCTTCCCTGTCAACAGGTATTTGCCCTGAATCTATTTGGATTATAAATGCCCAGTGAGCTAAGACCTGAAATGGAAAGTCGATGCTACAAGATACCGTCAAAATGAATCTCAGCAAAAGCAAACATGACACATGTCTAGTCCCAAAATGAGAAATCTTAATTGTACATTTCAATCACTGGCACAACTGAAACACAGCCTTGCTGCCTCACACTTTTTCCTATCAAACCCCAGAGATTCCCACATTTCTTTTAAAGTTTTTAACGCCAATACCCCTCAACTGCACAGATGATTACTCATGTTTTCCTGGCATTCAATGGGGACAGATGTATACTTGGAGCTGTAGTCTCACAGAGGTACCTGAAGCAAAGGACCAGTCATAAAGTTGCATCTTTCTGGCCATATTTGTTAAGCTGAATAGCTTATGCATCTTGATTTCTGGGCTGGTATTCTCAAGAGCGCTTCTGTACTGGCAGATGCCTGCATAGCACCAGCACGCTGGTTTTGCCCATATTTAGATTTCACAACCGAGCCTGTAAGCTCCACAGCGAGGTATCCTCCTCTGTGTGCTGCCCAGGAGCACACCCATGATCTTAGGCTGGGACAGTGAGCCAAAAGGTAATCGCCTGTATATGTACACACATGCATGTGCTGTCTGAGTGAGGAAGATATACCTAAACAGTCCTAAAGTTTAGAAGTGTTTTGCTACTAGAATGAATCAGGTTTTGCATAGATGGGACCTCTTAAATACTGGGTAGTGCAGTGGCAGACAAATCATACCAAATAGCACAATACTTTCCATTATACACTAATCACCACATTTAAAATTGTTATCATCAGATTATGTGGATGCATGATTCACAGCCCACTCCCTGTCTCCAAAGAATCGTTTTTTAAGCAGGCTGCCACGCGCCTACTGCACCTGATTGTTTCATCGGCACATTCCAGCTAACAAAGGCAGACGAGCCAGGGCAGAGCCCAGGACACTGATACACTTGTTCTATCCCCACAGGTGTAGCAGCCTTCTGTTTTGAAAGCTTCTGGGTGTAGGCGTTAGGGCTGCATTCTTTCTTTAATTTGTACTCGCTTCTTTTGGAGTCAGATGGAACGGCAGCCAAGCGAGGAGTGCACAGAAGGAGCAAAAACCCACGTTCAAAAAGCCCTGCTAGGACATGGACCGTTACGGCAGGTCCTGAGCCCTTGTTCTCGGGCAGAGGAAGAAGAAACGGGGAAAAAAGGGGATGACACAGGAGGTTTTAACATTAAAAGCCCCTTCCTACCCTTATGTGGTTTTGCTCAATGTTTCTAGCAGAAAATATATTCTGCATAACATACAACAAAAGGCAGTTCGATATGAATTCATATTTTTTGTATAATTATTGACACAAGCCATTATTTACACAGTAGTACAGGTGCAYATTTCATATATTTTATGTACAATTACTAGAACCAACTATTATTTATATGGTACTATGATATACATACTCTTTTGTTGTCAAACAAGCAGAGGGGAGGCCACATTCTACTCCCAGTTTACACCATCCAAGGCCAGGACAGACCATCATACCCCTCCAGTCTGACCTCTTGCACTCTCACACACTAATTTCCTCAGCTGTGCCAATTATAACTCAGAAGTCCCAGTCCCCAAAACCAAACAGGCTGTTGGATTAATGCTTGGTGTTGAATTGTCAGCACTAAAAACTGAAGTCGCTCATGTAGTTTGAAGACAATTGTGTCAGAGGTAACACATTACCCTCTGAAAGGAGGGGACAGGTCACACAACACCCCACACAGACACTGGCACCTCTGCCGAGGTGGCTTGGGTCACAAGATTTCTTGCAAGTAATCTTGTAACAACCACTTGTTCACCAGGATTTTTATAGAGTTTTACCAGTTTCTTGTAGATTAAGGTTCTCTGTCTGCATTGCACTGGAGATCTTAGCCCGCCAATTAAGAGATTAATTTAACTCACTGATGCTTACAAAACTCCTGTGAGCAAACTGAGATTTGTATGAAAATTCAATATGGACAGGAACAATTTTCATGGTCCATAAAAGGAAGAGTAAGATGTGTGAATCTGACATTCATAACTCCTGCTCATAGTTCAGTGCTCTGTGTTTAATTCCCCACAGATGGAGCTAAGAAATTACCTTTGCCTTTATTAGAGAAAATGTTCAGGAAGGTGGATTTCTTGCAGCTCCACCTGTTTTTAAAACYAGTTTCAGATAAATTCAGAATTCTGCACTTTGAGGGGGGAATAAAAAAGCTCACAAGCATCTTTTTTTCTTTTTTCCTTTTCTTCTTTTTTTCCCACCAACCCAGAGTTCTGTTATCTTATACTTATTTTGATAAGCTACCTTCAGCTTCTCTGTCTGCACATGCAAGGCAACAAATCCAGCCCCGTTTCCAATGCAAGTTTAGACAACGTGGTTAAATTAACAGCTTGAACATTAGAAAAGAGATTAGGATAATTAATGCCAAGATGATAGAACTAGGAATGTTTTGTACTGTAGGTAGGGCCACTATTTGGGAGGCCAAAAGAGGAGTTTTACCACCAGCTTGCAACAGGTTCTAACAGTGAAGCTTAAAAACTGGAATCACATTCCCCTGAAATGTTAGAGTCATATTTTCAAAAACAYGTGCCACAATTTGGTCTTCCAAATTCAAGAGGCAGCACCTAAAATATGCCTATTTTCCCCATTTTAACAAGAAGAGTTATCATATGCCCACATTATTCTAAAAAATTAAGCATTTATTTGGATTACTTTGTGTGCTGGAGTCCAGGGTTGGCCAAAGAAACACAGGTTTGACACCTTAAAGAACAGAATAGCTGTTATCTATCTAAAGCCCAGAAATTAATTCAGGGGGTTTTATTTGGAATTAAGAAACATTTTATTTCCTTGCTCCAGGGCCTGTTCAATGCCCTCCCTTAAGACACTGAGATCATGAAATAATTAAGAGCATATTTCTTGACCTGGAATCATTATTTACTGTCAAACTGCCAGGTTCTTCACACAAAATTCACTACACAAAATTACACTGGGAATTAATGACACTGGTTATACAGACCCAGTCAAATTTCAAGAAAAGAGTTTCAAAGCCAAGGGGAAAGGGAGATGTTTGATTCATGTCTAAACCATTTACAATGTGCTAACCCCAGTGATATAAGATGAACAAGAATTTTAACATTTTAAGAGATACTTTTGCAAGAAACAAATACAAGCTTTGCAAAGTCTATTTTCAGAGTTCTTCACCTTTCCTAGAGCATGTAGCTGTATAGGTTGCTTCCCAAAATGCAATGAAATCACCATTCACAGTCTCAGAATAGTGCTTGATTTGTACGGAGGTGCATTTACACTTATCCATAATATCCTCATGGGGTTCTGGGTAGTTCATGATCCCATGAGAAAAGACAAATTTTTCCAGATAGACRCTTCAATACCCCAAAAAGGAAGTAAAATACAAGAATTTTTTTCATTAAAATAGTGGGTTTGGTCATCCTCTGTTTTAAGGTGAAGTTGGCTGTTAGTATGTCTGCAACCGTCCTTGACAGATGCAAGAAAAATAAATTTTAGAAAGAAGGATGTGAAACACAGAAGCAAGAATGTAGAAAGACAGACACATGGTTAAACTGGTAAGTAGAAATGGCCTGATTTTGGTAATTGTTGAGAACTCAAGGTCCTCTTAGTTCCCATTCACATCACTGGAAATTTGATATGCTAAAAACCTTTGATTTACATTTTCATAACTGTCTTACCTTGGCAGCAGAAGACAGGTTATCAAAACCTTCTGTTGTAATGCCCAACCTGAGAGGACATAAAAAGACTCATGTTCAGAGGACACAGGCTCAACGCTCCCCCAAACCATAGCTCTCTTAATGTCCAGAATTAGAGCTGCTCACTCTAAACTGAGATACCCAGAAGCATTCATTTAAWTTGAAAACCCAGACTTTCAGTTCCCTGGTCTCTGCACCCAGATGTGAACACAGAGTAGAAAACAAGTCAGTGAATTGAAAAAGCTGCTCCCTGAATCACCAGAGCTGAGGCCACCAGAAACACATTCAGAGTTTCTCTCCCATCTCTTCTCAGGAGAAAGTGCTGGAAAATCACTTCATCAGGGCCATTACATCCCAAAGCAACATAAGATTCGTTTGATCTKCAAACTGCTCTGTCCTCAGCAATTTGTGGCTTTCTGTGTACCCTTACACCTCCAGCTTGAATCCATCCAAAAAAATATTCCTCCCCCAAAACACACATCCTTTTGTTTACTTTTACCTACCCTTCTGCCTGTTGAGCTGTACACTGCTCTGTTATGTGGTCTCTGTGTTTGCCAGGCAGATTTTCCTCATCTAAGGGATCTCTCAAGAGAAGGTTATTTGAATAAATGAGGATGTTACAGCCCACCCACCCTAAGCCCCCTATCTGTCTTCTGAGAGCTGGCCTTCACAAAGAGCCAAGAGCTTGTCTTTGGATTGTAGAAGTCTAGAGGGATTCCTTTTCTAACATGAATAGATGTAGAGGCTTTCGAAGTAATAATTTAGATATACAGTCAAATAAAGCCTAGATATCTTAAAAAAACAGGCTTCAGAAGACTTCTTTTATTGCCACAGAACATGAGCTAACCGCAGAACTAATTTTTATGATCTCTGTGAATCTGAAACATAGTTCTGGGAATTCCCAGAGTTCCTAAGTCCAACCATACCAAATTATAACATTTCAGTTTGTGTGCATACACAGAGAAGTTGTCTTGAGCCTTGTAGTTTGTCTGCCCAAATGAGTACTTCCCTGAGATGCCCTAACGATCACAGGAAATTGATATTTCACTGGACAGTAATTTTGACTTCTCTATCAAACATTCATATCACTGTAGCAAAGCTTATACTTGCAGATGTAGGATAGGATTGTTGCTGAAAGAAACATTGACAGGAGAAGGTTTTACATATTGATATAGTGAACAGCTACAAGCAGGATCATGCCAAGTGATGCTTGGAGGTGGGGGCTGAGAGATGGAGGGGCTCTTTTTGTACTGAAGGCATTGCTGAATATCAAATGGCAGGTATCAGAGTGACAGCTTTTGTTTTCATAGCCTATTGAAAAGTTAACGAAGTAAAGAAGATATAATCATTCAGGTAAAGCAGGATAAAAAGCAGGCCAGGGCTTGCACTAAAAATGCATAAAGTTATTTCACTAAAAGACAGAGGCACTTGCCCATGGCAGGTGCAAAACTTAGGCATTGCTCTGATTGCCTCAAGAAAGGAAAAAACCTGCAGAAAATGTTAGGACATGTTCTAAGCCTCCTCAACAGCCGTTCTTTTTTTTTTTTTTCAGTTCTTTTTTTTTCTTGTTGAATACTTTAGGTCGTATCTTTATTGTCTGCCAGCAAAGGCTGTGGTTTTCAGGGCTCCAAGCAATTGGGGAGGGAGAGCACACACAAAAATCTTAAGTGGTTTAGAGAAGTCTCTGAATCAGGAGATTTCTTTTCATGACGAAGATGATATGGCAGAGCTTTAAAGTATGTTTCTGCTGTAAACCAGAGAAAGGACAATATTTGAGGCTGACTCACGTCTGTCTGACTCTGCTCATGGGCTCAAGGAAAAATGTCAACCTCACCTCAGCTGCCACTTGAAAACTCTGAGTGTTTGGTTTCCTTGGTTTTCCCTTGCTGTTAGGTGTTCAAGTCCTCCTGCTTTTGAGACACATGTGCCCCCATTGCTCTCAGTGTGTATCCGTAGTGCCATCTCACAGCACGCCAAGGTTTGCTCCAGCGTCCTGTCCTCCTCCTTCTGGTGGTCAGTAAGGCCCCTTGCCCAGGGACAGCAGAGCAGGCAGTGAGTCACAGCCAGACCCTGCCTGTGGCACAGCAGTGACCTGGGAGCCACCTGCAGCAGGGCCCCGCCAGTGGCTCCGTACCGCACAGCTCCTGCACCCCATTGTATCCCAGAGGACAATCTCACCCCCCTGGCATTACAAAGAAAGGGCCCGGAGTTTGGGGCCGCGYGTCGCCACCTGATGTGCTGCTCACCCACATGCTGTGGCCGAGCCCAGCTCTCGGTGCGTGCTCAGCAGAGACCACAGCCACACCGCGAGAGCGTTCTGTGCTCAGATCCAGGACTATAAGGCAAGGGCAAAAGGACACGCTGGAAGCAGTGGAAGGTATTGCAAAGCAAAATCCTTAAGATTTGATGAATCATCAAGTGAAGAACCTCTTGAAGCTGCCAGAAAACACAGAAACAGACAAAGGAACTCTTTTGATATCAGAATAGTCGAGAGATGCCAATTTGTTCGGCCAAACCCATCACTCTGTGATAGCACAAGGATATCTGTTTTCCTAGCTGCCTGCTTTTGAAATGGTTAGAGACTCCCACTGAAAACAAGAGGTGGTGGGGATGGAGTTTAAAGGAAATTACTAATTTGGACTGGAAATTGAAGGTACTTACAAACAAGTTCAACTTCTCACTATCATTGGGGGTTGAGGGGAAAAATGGAAGCAGCCAAATTTATGCTATACCTTATTGCTCAAGCTCGGCAGTAACTGGAAGACGCAGAAGCAGGCACTGACCTGCATGCATTTTTCCAGTCCCAGCCCTTGATGATATGAGTAAGAGACAGGAAAACAGAGGAAGCTTTGAAAACACAGGCTCAAAGGACAGAAGTAAGTGCACGAGTGAATTGTTTTCATCAGCAGCTGCTGCACATTGAGAACTGTACAATCTAGCAAAATTCCTCAAAGCCAATGACAGAGGTGTTTAAGCCAGGGAGAAAACTCCCTCCTGCATGTAGTTTTGTTTGTTTGTTTGTGTGATTGATCCCCACGCAAGCAAACACACAYCTGTCTCTCTCCCTGCCTCCCTTGTGTGCAGTCAGGAGCTGTTTGTGTAGGAGAGCCCTTCAGTAACCCAACTACTCCTGTCCCAGCAGCTCCTTGCTCTCCCTGGCAGTCACCAATGGATCACCAAGCACTTCCCCAGAGAGAGGAATTTTGGTGCCTACAGGTAGATGGTGTGCAGAGGAGAGGCAGGGTTATTGCAGTGGTTTGCTGTTAGCCTGTCGTTCACCAGCCTTCCAGSCACAGTCCTTGCCTCACAAGGCAGGCCACAGCACACTGGATCTTTCCCCATCAAACCCAAATGCTTCTTGATTTTTACCTCCCTGCCACCCTTTTCCCCTCATTTCCCATCCCCAGTTCTTCTCCACTCCAGATGTGTGTTTTGAAATAACTCACCGATCAGTCTCCGTCTGTGAGCCAGAGAAGCCATAAGACCACAGGAGAAAGAGATCAAAAATACCACTTTCCCTTCGGAAAACCTCTACAGCCTGCAAGCTTGTAGCTACCAGATGGCTAGAAAGCAATYATGGTGACTACTTGGACCCAGGCTGTCTGCCATAAGCCAAGGGCTCTAGGTGAGGACTGTGTTTCAGCATAGCATAAGGACCAGCCTGTAGAAGGAAAGGGCTTGGGCAACTAAAATGAGAATTGAGAAGTACAGCCTGCTGTCATGTATATTTGAGGTAACGGAGCCACTGTATTGCTGTAGGTCTACTCCATGAAAGACTCAGTGCTCTTAAAGGCATTGAAATACAGCTTTCATTCTCTGTGGGGTTTCAAACTCCAACACTTTCAGATTCAAATTTAAACAGAGTCACAAACCACACAGAGTCACAACTTTATTTGGCCAATCTTATTGGGATAAGCATTTGAAACACGAAAATGCCTAAAAAATTGTGTTCGTGTCTATCTTCACAGAAGTTGATCAGCAGTATGAGAAAAAGCTCATACATAAACTACCAAAAAAAGATACATAATAAATAACAACATGGAAGAATGTTAGTCAGAATGACAGAAAAACTTAAAAATTATGGAAATAGACTGGCTGAGAACAGGACATCAGTTAAAATACTGCTGGCAGATGAGAGACAAATGTGTCCATGACTCTGAAGGTCTCCTATCACCCTTGTACAGAACTCTCTACAGAGTTTATGTTATAAGTGTAAATAAGATGAGACGTCAGTGAGGCCTGCTCCAAGTAAGGAAGATGTGAACCTCTGCTGATAGCAGGGGATTTTTACAGTAAAAAGGAGGATCGTTTGGCAGAGCAGACATGAGAAAATACTGGGCTCAGAATTGCAGTGTGATCCAAGACCTTCTCAGAGCAGGATCTCCGTCCAGATTCCCAGCCTGCCTGTCCACTCTCAGTCACTTGAGCCAAGGTTTATTTTATGTCAATAAACTCAATCCTTTTCCAGGGAATAGGAAATTCATCCAGTGTGGATGAATTGGCTGATATATGAAAGGAACAGCTCCAGAGAAAATAATTTTAATTACATTGTAGAAGAGGCAGCACAGGCAAACAGTAGAAAGCAAAAAACTCAAGGGAAAAGGAAAAGCTGATTCCAAAAGAATAAACCCAAAAAGAAGTGTGTATCTGATGTGTCATCAGTGTACTTTGCAATTCTCTGAAATGGAGGGATGTGTCATGTTAACATGTTGTTGCCTTCCTCTGGGATAAAGGGCATACCACACGTCAGGAATCTCCCGTCCTCTAGCGAAGGACTGATACCTGCAGAGACCACACATTCCACCTGACTATAGGTAAAAACAGAGTATCTGATTGCATTTTTAGCAGAAATCATGGGTTTAGAACTGTCTTCTTTTTTTTTTTTAAGGCAGCAGCCACTTGTTGACTATTATATGGTGAGAAAGAAATTCCACAAAAAAAAATAGGAAAAATATTCCACATTTTAAGTTACAGATAGCCATCAGATCACCCAGATCCTGGGCCAGCAGGAAGTGGCAGGTATCCTGAGCTGTATTTAAAAGGAAAAATAGACTTTCTCAAGCTATTGTTCAAAAGCAACTTGAGAGGACTGAATTTTCCTATGAAGAGCTGCTCTGACAAGCTTTTTATTACTGAAAGGAGCAGGTTACTCCTGAAATTTCCCCTACTTAGTGCTCAAATCTGAGGAGAGGTTTTTGCAAGAAGCCTTCTCTGCTCTGCTGAGTAAGCAATCTTAGCACTGGTTTAGCCTCTAAGCCACACTTTAGCTAAACGTCCAAATCTGACTGTCATCTAAAGAGTGCTCCCTAATTTTCTCATCTCTGACTGCTATATTGCAGGGGTGAAATGCCACCAAATGGACTAAAGAAAAATATTAAGAATCATTTTGTAATTATCTTGGCAGCAGATTCATTGCAATTACAAGAAAATTGCATTTAACCACGTTTTATGGGTTTAATTTTCTGCTCAATTAATGCAATTGTTTTGCAACTGTTAATCTTAACTTTAGCTCAAATATTTAATATCAAGGAAGAACAAATTTTTGAAGAGCTTTATGGAGCTGATTTGTTGCATGTGTAATAATGAGATTGGGTTGTTATAAAATGAAGGAATTCTTTATTAAATAGTCAGCTTTCCTGATCTTAATTGCAAGCTGCATCTCTACACGGCACCTGTACATTCTGATGTGTTGTCATAACCCTCAGAGCTATGTAAACAAGCAAGTCCTGTCGTGTTGCTGGCTGACTCCTGCATTCACAGAGACAAAGTGATCTCCAAGGAGTCAGGTATATGTGCGTACATTTAAAAAAAAAAAAAAAGAGAAGAAGAGAAGACAGAAAATAAAGAAGGAAGGAGCAGCAGTTAAGCAATAGGACATTTTTTTTTAAATATCTGTTTAATGGGGAAGAAYGTGAATCATTTAAACACTCAAAAGGAATACATGATCTCAGAAACTCAAAGGGAATACAAGTGCATCTGAACAGCTATATTCCTGATTCCAAACCCAGTTTCCACAGGTGTTGGGGGATTCTGCTTTCTGTAGAGGTAAAACTAGCACCTCTAGGAAAAAGCCCACTTCAGCATCTACATTTTTTTAATCCTGCTTTGAAACTGTGGCTCTCCTATTTTCTTGAGGCAAATTTTGAAACATGCAACTGTTTCTCTGGTTCATCCACAGGTTTTTAGAAGGAAGATTTATAAGTCAATGCTGTGCTGGTAGGAGTATGAGCAGCCAGATTCCTAGCTGGCATAAATCAGCATCATTCCACCATGGTATATTGTGCAACATTGATTTACACCAGCTATGAAATTAGCCCACAGTGCTCTGACATGAAAAAAAATATAACTCCTGGCAGCAGCAAGGAGGTGAAAACCTTCGAGCTAGCCTGATATTTATCTGTCTGGACCAGACAGATTTTGATCACTGTCACATTCCCCTTCCATTTATCCATCTAGTGCTCCTTGGCTCCAGAGGTGAAATTTTCAGAAGAGACTAATATTAGACCGAACTGCTTACACAGTGGGACCAGCGTGAAGCTGAAGCTAAGTAGTTTACAAAATCTTGGCAGAGTCTACTCATTCCCAAGTTACAATATGCACCAGGCTCTTTCTGACAGAATGTGATGCACTTAGAGAAAAAGTGGACTTCCAGAGAAAAGGTGGACTTTCAGGAAAGAGACTGAGTCTCATGGTGTGTCTGTAAGGKGATGACTGAATAAAAAACAAATCAAGAAATTTTGTATGGTCATCTCTGCCAGAGTTTCAGTTGGAGAGTTCATGGTCTCATGCTTCAACCATTCACATCTGAGAAACAGGTAACATCTCTCTGTGACATTCCTTCAATCCCTTGTGATATTGGCATTGAGCTTCAGAGAAGCACAAAGCTTCAGGAAATAAATACCCTGCATTTTACTGTACCTTTACCTGCAGTACCTAATAATCTAAAAGCACCTCTTAGCAGAATTAAARTATTGAGGCGGGCATCGAAGTCCTGACTCTTCTGGCTCTAACACATGCACTGTGGTGTGTGCTTCCATTCGATCAAACCATCTGCAGCAACCAGGAGAACCAACATGCTTGTAAGTTCAGACTTTGCTTTGAAATACCCAAAGATTTGCCATAAAGCAGTCTCTTGAATCAGCAGTGTTCTCAGATGCTTTGAGAGCCACTGACAGATAAACCCTTCCAAACAGTGATTATTCAAGCCTGGCACTATCTGTCCACAGTACACTTTCCTTTGCTACACCGTGAGATCAGAGAGGAGTTTCTGCACATTGATTTTTATCGAYGTAAATCAGAAATGATACCTTCATCACTTTCATTTCAGACTTTCTTGTTGACTTTTTCCTGGGGTCAAAATTCTTTAGCAAATGCACAAAAAACAAATAGTGTCAGCAGACACTGTTTTTTGTTGGGGTTTTTTTTCAGCGTTTCACCTTTTTTCAGCTTTTGCTTTGTCTTCACCCAAAAGGCAAAGCAAAATACAAACCAACAGTTTGCTGCCTGGAGACATAGGTGAGGAAAGGTGGCTCCAGCCACATTTCCAAGCCCGTGCCTCCCTGCAAGCCCTGTCTGAGTGCTGCCACACAGCTGTGCACACCTGCAAGGTGCTGTGTGTGCAGCTCAGGGAGGTGCACATGTTAATGTGAGTGCCCCCCTGTGGAACCATACTGGCAGCTGAGCCTCGGGAAAGAAAAGACACTTGTTACCCTACAATAACCTGTTCTTGCAGAAAGCATCAGGTTTCACGGCAGGTTGGCTTCCCTGTGCTGTACAAGCAAAACAATTAGAATAAGCTGTTGGAATCACCCTTGGTAAAGTCAATCTGGAAATGCTCCTAGGAGCATGGGAACGAAGTGGTGAAGCTCTTCACAGTGTTGAAGCAGTATTGAACGATGTCATTAAGGGCTGGGTTCAGCCGCAGTTGTGAGTTATTATGGTTTGTTTATTGTTAGCATTGCCTGGCCAGGCCTTTGAGGCAGAGGAGCTTAGTGTGTGAATGGCAGCATTTGAGTGAGAGTCACCACCACCAATCACTTCTGATCCCAACAAAGCTGTGATCTTCAAAGCTGGATGACAGGGAAAGAGGGCCCAAATGTGAAAACAGCTCCTAGGCAAGGGAGGCATCAAAATTCCTCAATCGGTCTAATACCCTGAATTAGGCTTGGACAATCTTGTTGCTGTTCCTCTAACTGAATGTAATGGCAGCAGAAGCGAGCTGGAGTAAAGCAGTTCCAGGTGAACTGGGCCATGTGCTTAAACACCACTTCCCTTTCCCCAACATGGTGGGAAGCACTACGTGGTCTTCCCCAGTGGAAGGCTGCTTTAGCCCATAGGCAAAACTCCATCAGAGTCCTTCTCCTGAGGCTGACTGGAGCAGAAAGGGAGGAAACTTGAACCCCTGCAAGGCCTGTGACTTTTTGCCCTTATTTCTACCACTTGTTTTAGAGACCAGGATACTCAGTTCCCCTTCTTTGAGAAAAGGATAACAGCTCAAGTCTGGATCAACACTCTCCCCTCCTAATCTTTCCGCCCACTTGTGTTGAGGGTGACTCCATGTTCTGGTTCACACCTCGGGAAGCTGCAAAGGACCAATCACTCCTGCTCCTTTTCCTGGGACCTCATGGTGACAATATTCCTAATGTCACTTGTTCAACTGCTGAGTTTTTCTTTGCTACCAGTAGTCCTTTAATCCATGTCTCCAATCAGGAATTCCAGCAAATAGGTTGGATGTTCTCAGTCAGCCATGTAATAACTATATTTTCTCTTGCTTTGATAATCATTTGGGGGCTTTTTCTACATGTAGTGAAATGCAGTAAAGCAGGAGGGGGAGGTTAGTCTATGCTATTAGACAATTTAATTTTTATTCTTAATCTCAATTGTTCTCCGAGGATCATGGCTGAGACCTTGAGCTCTCACTACTCTTAATGACAGTCTGTGTGAAAAGCACCCCGCCTTTTTCATATCTTCCTTTGGATATTGTGTCAAACTCAGAACCCAGGTTTGAAAATGTTGCCCATACCTATTTACTCATCCTTGTAATTAGATAACAGCGATGGGAGGAGTTCATCTGTCTTTTACACGATTCAAGTAAGGGCATGTCCACTACCTTTCTCTGGAAATTACTCAGACTAAAAGCCTTGCTTTTCAAATGTTTTTCTTGACAATCAGGTGACTTAGCAAGCTTGTTCTCTTTTCAATTCAAAAGTCGTTTCATTCTCTCTTCTTAGCCTTTTTGAGAAGCATCTCAGCATTTGAAGGAAATATTAGACCAATAAATCTGGATTATGAACTTCACAGAATGAGTTTCCAGACATTGTCTTGCCAAAGAATCTCAACTATTATTTGTAGAGGTTCCTTTTATTGTCTCTTGTGTCAGATATCACTCTGGCCCTTCCTAGCATTTTATCTTTCCATTAGGCCTGTGAAAGGGAGACTTAGTTACTGTCTATTTTGGTGCATATGTTAGGATATGGAGATCCTCTCTGGAACTGACTGCAACGGGTTCATTATTGGCTTCATTGCTAGAAAGCTCCCAGATGGCAAGCAATGTATTTTCAGTCACTACCAGACCAACACCATTTGAACAAGTGACCTAGAATGGTATCTCATCATCAATCCACTGAGCCATTCCATCCCCATAAATACAGTTTCACTTAACAAAATGGCATTCGAGGAGTAGTTAATCCAGTTTATGCTTTAATCCCTTTTGGTATTTAAAAGAAAAAAAATCAAAGCAGCTAAATATTGAGGAGTACAAAGTAACATTCTCCTTCTGAGAATTTCAGGAAAAATACATTTCAGGAAGGAGAGGAGAGGAGCGGAGCGGAGCGAAGCGGAGAGGAGAGGAGAGGAGAGGAGAGGAGAGGAGAGGAGAGGAGAGGAGAGGGGAGGAGAGGACTTCTGCCATCCTGGGCACCTAAACCAGAAAAACTGCAGTCCTGTCCTCTCCTTTTTGGCCCAGATCTAATTTCTCTTGGCCCTTGCAGTTCTGCCACACGGTGTGTCAACTATCCCTGACACACCACCATCCACAGGTCTCCAGAGGGTCCATTTAGTCAAATCATCCAGGTCACTGATGTAGATATTAAACAAGTAGTCCTGGTATCAGCCCTTTGGGTACTGTATTTATTGCTGTCCATCAAGCTGTCCTCAAGCCATCAACTACCATCCTGGTCTTTTAGCCCTGCATATTGCTTAGAATGTAACAGCCACTATCTCTAAAATCCCCAAACTAAGGCAATAAATGTCAGGTGGAGCAGGAGGGATCACACAACTCTCCCATTCTACACATTAATGAATGCACAGGTCTATTTAAAGGGAAATTTTCAAAGGAATAAAGCAAATTAGGCTGTCACTTTTGCCTTTGAAAAACAGTAGGCACTGCCATTTTCAGCTACTGATGTAGGTCTTTAATTTAGAAAATTAGCTCCCTGTGTGGTCAAAGGAGAGAAAGGCTTCCAGAAGGCAAGTCAGAATACCTAAAAGGCAGGTCTCTCCTCTGAAAAATCTAAGAGTTGCGATGGAAAGCAAGCAAGGATGAGAAAGGGTGACTATCTTCTTAGATGTTCTTCATGTATTTTTGAAAAGCCCAATCCAGTATTTGTATCAAAAGTGCAGTGTTCCTACTTCGCTCTAGTCTCAAATGTCATACTGTCTCACCCATAAAGCTAAACTTCTTGTACAAAGTGTTCCAACACAATCCGTTGCTCCACAACTGTCTTTTTACCACAAGTGAGAAAATAGAAGCACATAGTTAATGTGTTAGTCCCTAGATATTTTTTTAAGGAGGGCTAAGTAAAAGAATGATAGATAAAACCTGGATCTTCCCAGCATATTAAAAAAGAAAAAAATCCTGTTTATTTGTCATTTTTTGGAAAGGAGAACATGACAAGCATGTTTGATGTGGAAGAAATGCTTGTTTGTAGACGTTGGAGAAATTATTCAAGGACAGTTCAATCATATAAAAAATGACCCCTGCATTACTGCCAAGGTCAATGAGACCTAGAGCAACCTGCCACAAAATTGTAGTTTTGTCTGCTTGTTTGGGCCATTTCATCCCTTTTCTGCATTTCCTTTTGGTGCTTTGGAGACAACTAACACTCCCCCACTTCCAGTGTACTTGGCACTTTACCCAAGATGCCTGAAAATCCCTCAGAAGGATAATATAGACCTTATGAGGTCATTTTTTCCCACTCATTCTTTGGAGGGAGGTATGAAGTGATGATATTGTACTGCATCAAGTGACAGATGATATCATTTTTTTGCTAGTTCTCTCTCCAACTCATTTGCTAACTTCCACTATGTCTGAGTACTTCAGCTGTTTATGCTTTGTACAATCATAATTAGTCGCATCCTGCCTTGGGTTTATCYGCTGCTATCCTCTTAAGAAAATCTGTTCTCCGTCTCAAGGCTCTGAGATCTTACACCTGTGTAAAATACCACTGCTGAGAACGTTAGGTATTGTACAGTCTTTATGGTTAATATCTTCATGAAAGCACTTTTATTGCGGTGCAGTTCTGTTCTTTCCTATCCCTCTAACTCAAGGGAATTTGAAGCTGCTCCTTGAAAAATTCATAGGCCACATAAAACTACCAGTGACTTCAGCTGGAGCCAGTTAAGTATGTCAGAAGGATTAAAAACTGATAAGAGAGGGAAAGAATAGGACTGCATTTTCATTCGTGCATTAATCACACATTCCTCATCACTCACCTTTTTTGAATTCTTCGTTATCGTCAAATGACCTYAATTATATGGTAGTCTTTGTTATCTAGGAAATGAAATACAAATAAGACTTTGTAACAAGGAAAAGGGGTAACAAGTTTACTTTGTAACAAGTAAAGGACAAAGACAACACCAAAAGTAATAATCACAATGCAAAAACGAGCCTCTTAACCACCTCCACTAAACTCCAAAGATAGAGATGCTGCAATTTTATTTATGTTGTGTACTTTAGGAATTAGTAGGTGAAAATCAATGAGAAGCTCCACACAGAGAGCAAAAAGAAAAGAGCAAATTCTTTTTCTCTTTCTTGCTGTCCATAAGAAATATGAATGCAATATTTAAGGTGGTAGTCTACAATAGATTTTCATTTTCATACACTGTTTTAATCCTACCCAGAGCACAAAAATCTCTTCTGTTACAGTTACAGTTGCCCAGTTATTTACTTTACTTAACACTGAGTTCTTACCAAGAGAAAAAWGTCAGGAAAGAGGTGCGTGCATGCATGGCTCTCCCTCGCCCTTCCAGCCCAAAAGATCATATTGCTTCAGCTTGTCCCTGCATGGATGCAGACATATGAACACATACAGACACTAAGGGCATGCACAGATATATATCCACACATATATATTGTGCAGTCAATTTGCTAGAGCCCACTTGAATGACTGGACAGAGATAGGATATGGCTAAAAGTCAACTGAGTGAAGTAACAGTCATTTGGAGCTCCAGGAAAACACAGTGTTTCATATGGAGGGGATGGCATGGAGCAAGTTTTTGTGTCATTAGTATAATATTAAGAAATCTTACCTCATTTCCTTAATTAGTCTTTTCCCATTGTGCCTATAGCCCAAAAGGTTTACTTATTTGAGCTCAAAAGGGTGGAGTGTTTTGGCAGCCACATTAAGTTGCCTTTAATTGAGGGGTTTTGGCTGTCAGGTTACATTTCTTTACTATAACTAATGTTGTGAATGTTATATAATAASTTTGGTACAAACCTTTTTTCTTGGTTTCTATATTTGACAAAATCCAGATCAAAGTTCCACTGAGACATTGAGACTGCTTCAAAAATGYAAATTTGTCTACTGTGCATATGAGAATTTATAAGCTCTGTGAACTTCCGGATTAAAAGTGTAGAAAAGATCAGATTCTGAACTGGCATTCACCAGTTTTGAATTATTGGAAACACAGTCTTCCCCCTCACCAGAAAAAATGCCACAAAAGCTTGTGTAAATGGGGAGGGCAAAAGAAGATGACCTGATGCTGGTTGAAATAAAATGTTCTACATTAAAACCCAATAAAAATTTTCACAAAAGTGATTTGGTTTTTTGGTAGATGAACTAACATTGTTTGTATTACATGACAAATTCACAAAAAATATTACTATCAATTCTACCAGCTCAAAGAAAATTTAAAATATTATAATAACACTTTGCAGCACCAACCATTTATATGATTTTAAAGAATCACAAGACAAGAACAAATACGCTTTTACAAATGGTCATGGGCCATCTATTGAATATTTACATTTTTTTTAAGACTCTGAAGAGACGCAACAATGCTTAAGGATAACTGTGTCTTTGAAAGGCAGCAGAAGCAACTTGACACAACTTGATAGAGTCAGATTAGTGTAAAGTCTGATTCATAGTTGATTATATAAGGCAGATATTAGAAAACAGAACTGAGCTCCAGATTTCACATAGACAGGAAACTCCAGATCTGAAGCTAGGATGTGAGTTTGGTGTATGTGGTAGCAACAGTGTGCTATCTTAGCAGTATGGGCTCTCTTTRTACACAGCTGGGATAACTTTAAAGAATAAAACCTAGTCCAATTGCAATGCCTTTTTTCAAACTCATCCTGCACCGTATAAAACCTGCCTTAGACTCAGCAATACTGCAAACAGAAATTGCAGTAGTCACCACCAAGTTTTATAAATACAGTTTGCACATATACTTGAGTCCTCCTCAGTGAGCACTTTGGAGCTACCAATTATGATACGAAATACTAGCTAAAGCTTTTCTAATTAACTTCTTCCTATCATATCCTTCCTACTATTATTATATTTATTGATTGATTGGATTTGATTTTGGACTTTCATTTCTGCAGAAGTAAATCTGAAAATCTCAGAGGGACTTGTCAGTTAGAGATAAGGGCATAAGGGGAATTGTCCTGCAAAAGAGGAATGTGGAAGGGACAGATGGTTCCTCGTGGGCTTCCTGTCTTCATTTGACAACAAAATTGGGCTATACCAAGCCTTATCTCCAACTCTATTACCTAATACAAGGGCACAAACATGTAGAGGTGTCTATGCACAGTGGAGGAGAGGATAGAGAATGGGGAGTAATGGCCTGACCTCATACATCCTGGCTTTCCCATCGAGTAATGCTATACCTGCCTCTAAACAAACTCATTACTGTTTTCCTGCCTTGTCTAACTTTGTCTGCTTCTAAATGGGACTTCCCCTCTTGTGCTCCTGGGGCTTTCCTTTTTGTTCCCCTTCTTGATCATTGCTCACTGGTTTTATTAAGGTTTTACTCTATTCACTTTCTTGTGTCCTCAGTCTTTCTTCTAATGACACAGCCGGAGCCAGTATAGTTTTCTATCCCACTTCTACAGTCCTACTATGCTCAGCTGCTTTTCCTCTTACCTTTTCCCTGCTGCCTACTTCTCTGCCAGTGTCCAACCTGGGATTTTCCCCTCTGCCCTTTGTCCAGCTGTGCCACAAGTTTTCCTCTACACAGCAGCTGTGTGTATATAATAATACAGCACCCCATATATAATCCCGGGGTGGGTTGCATGGGAGTGCTTGCAGAATATGTAGCTGTTCTGCTGATTTTGTAAATTAAATGAATGGTTTCCTAGAAATGATCGCCAGCAATGTGCTCCACAGGTAGCACTTGAACCAATGCTTCCAGCCTACCATTGCCCCTTTTTTTCAATCTCTTTAGTTCGAGTGATAAGCTGCACATGGATTTTTTTTTCTGAAGTAATCAGCGCTCTGTACAAGCGGAGGCTGTTAGGAGAAAATACTTCTGTCCCTGAATCTCTTCCCAGCTGCTCCTTGCTGTTGTTCTTAGCTTCATAAATTCAGCTCTAAATCTCATCCTTCATTTTAGCCAGACTAAAGATTTCAAAACAACTCTCAGCATATCTAGACTATTTACTTGCTATATATAGACCAAAATAAAATGGCCARCTACAGGGTGAGCTGGTGAGAACATACGGAATGTCTCACAGACTTTAGAGAAAAACAACTAGCTGTGGAAAAGGGTAGTTAACTCATAGCAAGGCTACTGTGACATGAAGGAACAGTTTCTACCATGTTCTGCTACTGGATTTGATTTGGTCGTATAGAAAACTATACTCTGGTGTAGGGAACTTCTGAAACTTTTGGAAACTTCATATATACATATACGCATGTACATATATATATAAGGCATAAAGGTGCTGGATTTGATCCACGGTTGTAGATGAATCTTGTGGAGGAGGTGGGAATATCACATTTTTTGTAATGCTTCTGTTTAAATTAGCAATTCAAGTCTACCAAAATTCAAAGTATAAGAGTACTGAGACTCACAACTTGAAAGCAGAATTTTCTCTTTTCTATATTGAATCAGATTTGACTTGATCTGTCTCCATATGAAATACTTGTTTAAAAAATCATTTTCATTGCAACCAAAAAGTTTAGTAAAATAGTCACATTATTGTCACTTAAAACATGCTTTACTGGTCATGGTGCAAAATAATGACTGAGGGATAGGATAGGATAGGATAGGGTGGGATAGGGTGGGATAGGATAAGATAGGATAGGATAGGATAGGATAGGATAGGATAGGATAGGATAGGATAGGATAGGATAGGATAGGATAGGATAGGATAGGACAGATTAATCTCAACTCCCAGATGCTCTAGGATGGCTTTACATACTGGCTCTAATCAAAGTCTTGGCACAAATGATGGAAGTATGGGACACAGTACAAAAAATTGGAAGAACTTTGAAGTGCCCTTTGAAGTGCAGATTTATAACACCAGTACCACTGCCATGTATACGGGAACCTTCGGAAATGCTAAAGTTTGGCATGGGGTAAGACAGTATACGCATACTGGGAGAAAATATAAGGACTGAACAATGGAGCAGCCATTGAAAAAATGATATAGCCGGTTAAAAGCAAACTAAACAAAGCCAACTACTGCTCCACACATTCTCAGCTGTGATACTTTAATGCACAGCAAACAGGTAAGAAATGTCTGAGCAGAAACACCGTATAAAGAGGATTTGATGAATTAGAAGAGATCGGTGACAAAATTTATTTTATTAATTTCACCAGCATCCCTAAATATTCTGAGCAGATCCTCAGCTAGCTTGCAACAGCTGAGGTTCTGCTCCCAGATTTTGGATATTGGACACTTCTCAGCAATATTTAATCTAAGGTTACTTCCTATTTTATTGTTGATAATCAGCCACAGCCCACTAGCTACAGGCCACTGATAGGTGAAAAGTCAAGAGACACCGCAGTATGTTTGTCCTGTTTCAGACTAAGGTTTGCATGCCGCACCTTGCAGTAACGTTATTATGGGAGTTATTAAAAATCTATTTTTGCTGAAAACAATGCAAACGGAAGGAAGTGAGCCTGTCAGGAGACTTATTTCCTATTCAAGCCGACAGGTAGTTGGATAATGGCCATCTGCAGTTTAAAAATTGCCAGTCAAGCCTCTCAGAGTTGTCCCTTCCTGCATTAACACATTCACTCTGGATAGCACAGCGATGTTGTCATGGCACRACAAACAAGAAGCAAATTTCTGGGGGGGGAAGGAATTGAAGGAAGTTAGTTAGCCATGAGAAAAATTGTTTACTCTTGCAGTGGTAATAGCCAGGAGGCAAACACTTGGACATGATCCACTCATCTGGAAACACTTTTGTGTCATGGGAGCACCAAGGTACCGAGCACAAGAAGCCACGGGGCAAGGGTTCGGCTGCCGGCACGGCTCCATCCCCACAGTCTGCCTGCTCCCCAGCTCCCACAGCCAGATAGGCAAGTGTCTCAGCTCACATCGCTCTTGGCAAAACAGATCATTCCTTCTGCCTGCGGTTCCAGGGTGCTAAATCTTCATTTCCTGAAAACAGGAAAACTCTCTGCCTAAAGCCAGCTCTCACCCTGAGYCCTGCTGCTCCTTCTACAGAGTTGCACATGACCCCATCCCTCTAGTTAAGCGAGTCCAACAAAATCACAAGGATGTGAAAAGCAAGTGAAGGCTTTAGGAGATGAAAACTCAGCAGCCCTCCAGCACCTCCCCCCACAGTCAACTGTCCTTTTTGCACTTCACTGTGTTGACAGGATTACCCTACAGTTTTAGACTCTAAGTGACACAGGGCTTCTGAGCTGAAGTCCATTTTCCTCACTGATGAGCGGATAGGAAATTGTCCGCATGACTGGTTTGCTTGGCTTGTTGCAGTTCTTGTGCTGGCTCCAGCAAAATTTGTTTTCACCTTCAGCATGCTTTAACTCTTGGCTAAGAAAAACATCACTGGCCAAGGGTCTATCACCAGAGTGTGGTTTGGCAAATGCATATGTTGCAAAATACTGCATGACCTAAAAAAAGCTTTTATATAATAGTAAGTCTTGCACGTGGATCCGGGCAATCCCAAGCACAAATATAGACTGGGAAGAGAATGGATTGAGAGCAGCCCTGAGGACAAGGACTTGGGGTGTTGGTTGTGGGAGGCTCAACATGACCCATCAATGTGCACTTGCAGCCCAGAAGGCCAAATGTGTCCTGGGTTGTATCAAAAARAGCATGTCCAGCAGGGTGGGGGAGGGGATTCTGTCCCTCTACTCTGCTCTCATGGAGTACTGCATCCAGGTCTGGGGCCCCCAACATAAGAACATGAACCTGATGGAGTGAGTCCAGAAGAATGGCACTAAGTTGATCACAGAGCTGGAGCAATTCTTCTACAAAGACAGGGTGAGAGAGTTGGGGGCTGTTCAGCCTGGAGAAGAGAAGGTTCTGGCAGACCTTACAGCAGTCTTCCAGTACCTAAAGTGGGCTTACAAGAAAGAAGGAGAGGGACTTTTTACAAGACTATGTATTGATAGGACAAGGGCAAATGGCTTCAAACTGGAAGAGGGTAGGTTTCAATCAACTATAAGAGAGAAATTCTTGTCTAAGAGGGTGGTGAGACACTGGAAGAGGTTGCCTAGAGAGGCTGTAGATACCCCATCCCTGGAAGTGTTCAACGCCAGGTTGGATGGGGGTCTGAGCAACCTGGTGAAGTGGAAGGTGTCCCTATCCATGGCAAGACCATTGGAACTGGATGATCTTTAAGGTCCAACCCAAACCATTCTGTGATTCTATGACAGGGAGGTCCCACTTTATAATCTTGTCTCTCCCCTTCATATGCATTTTATGCCTCAGTAGTTTATACCTATATACATACCAAAAAGGCAGGGTTTGGTCAGTAGAAGCTAGAAAAGAGAAAAAAAAGGTTAGAAAATTTTGGAAGCATTTTCATTCAGGGGACAGACAATTATGGAGATTTTAATCCACTTTTTAACATTGTAACATTTTGGACAAAGATTAACAAACTCATACACTCATCAGAAACTGACGTAACATTCTGCGTACAATGGGGAAAAAAAAAAATCTCTCTCTGGAAGTGTTGACCAGTTTCACAAGAAAGAGCCTTCTCTCTCCACCAAACCTTGGGGCCCCATTTCAGAACCCCGCTGAATCAGGGCCCTCGTGTGCTGAACTAGGGCAGCTGGCATTATTGAATATTAATGTGGTAAGGTAATCCCTCAGCGATCCATGACACTTATGTTTTTGGTTTTACTGAAGTTGTAATTTTCAAAGTTGGACAAGTTTGGAGGAAAAAACCACCTGGCAAACAAACAAACTTTAAAAATTAAAGGAATTTTCCAAGTTCGCTGGATTTGCAAGCCTACGCATACTGCAGCTTGATTACTAGTCAATGAAGGAGAAACAATTACACATCAGAAAGTAACATTCAAGAGCTCAAGAAATGTGGCCCCAATGTGTTTCTTTTTTTTTTTTTTTATACATGAAGGAATCAGCTGCCATGGTGATAGGCAAATAAAGTAAATAATTCTAACAAATATTCCATGAATCTGTGTTTTGAAATCTGTGAACAACATGTTGTGCTCTCCTTCCATCCTCTTTACTTCAGCTTGGAGTAAAAAGCTGGTCAAATGTGCTGCTTTGAGCCTAAACTTTCCTGTTGCTCCCTTGTTTTCCAGCTGAAAGGGACAAGGTGATGCAAGGTGAGAGGCTGACTTGAAACTAATTTGGAGAATGCTAGGAGCCAAGAGTTCTGATAGCATCATAGAACTACGCATGATGCTAACTGAGATACAGTTCCTCACTCCAAGAACTGCACTAGGAGCTACCTACGTGCTACCTAAAGAGGCTTAGACTCATATGCAAAATGCGTATTCCTTCTATTCTTTATTTAATAATGTGAAAATGCATCATCAGGTGGACCTTAGGCTAACCATCCAATTATAAAATCCTTTTCTGTCCCTGTATTTGCAGTGCAGAGATCTCATGCTGAATGTTCCTTTCAGTTTCCTTGTTGGATTTTGCATGGGCAGTTTATACCTCGTTTATTTCAAACTCTATTTACAGTTTTTCGTTCTTTAAAAAGTTGTTCTTTACCCAAGTGAATGCTCATATTCACTCTTTGAATGGTATGTTTTATACTTAGCATCGAATTCTTGGCAAATCATATATTGAAGRTCTACTAAAATATTATATCCTTGTGGAGATAGTAAATTCCCTTGAGATTTTTCTGTAACCACAGATAAGTACTATCATCATTTGCCTCAATTACACCTGCTATGCCATTTTCACTTTGATTTTGAAAGGTGAATTTATTCTTTTTCCTCATTATTAAGAACACATGTATTTCCTGCCAAGGCAGTCTTATAAAAACATTGGAGGCATATGAGAAAAATTCCTCTGAGGCCTCAGGCACATTGAACTGTCCTGAGAATGTGAAGTGGGGAGAGATTGATGCATGGACTACCTGTCCAGGAATTTGGTCGTACTGGATTGGATTTTCCATGGTTTCTCTCCTTCTTAATTTTACTAAAATTACACCTCAGCTGCATGTATGCATCCATGCACGCACGCAAATGTATACACACACACACACACACACACACGTACAAAAAGTGCTTCTACAGAGCCATGAGGATAATGTTAGATGAGATCTGGCTGCAGTTTAGTTACAGAGGCAAAAGTGAATTTCCACACTTTCATATATATTTTTGAGAGTGTAATTTCTGTTTTAGCTATATGGCTATAGCTATTTGTAACTTAAATATTACATATGGTCAATGTCCCCTCCAAAGCAAACTAGGTGAAAGGAATGAATAGTTACCACTGGAATTATAATTGTCAGTAAAGCATAGAGCCAAGATAGGCAACTCTAAGGAGATTCTTTGATTTAATAAATAAATAAATAAATAAATAAGTTTTAAAAATCCTTCCATCTATTTATCTGTTATCTCCTGGAAAACCAGCTGAAGGCCACTGATATTTCTCCAGTGATGTGGATGAAGATATTACGTACAGAGCAACACAAAATCATTTAAAAGTGAAGTCAGCTATTTTCCCAAAACTTCATCTTCTGTTTCTGAAATTCAGACAGTGGGACTGTAGCCACTTCTGGCCATTTCTAGAAAACAAAGAACATGAATATCTCTTCTCCCTCTAGCAATATGAATTATTAAGGCCAGAAGACAGACAGTTACGAGTCGTTAGTCTGACCTCCTGCAAAACACCAGACTTTGAATTTCACTCGAAATTCTTGCAAACCTGTAACTCCAAATTGACATTGATCATACTGTTAGAAAGATGTCCAGTTTTGATTTAAATATTTCAAGGGATGGAGAATCCATTAAATCCTCATGGTAATTTGTTCCAACAGATAATTACCCTCACCTTTAAAAATGTGTTCCTTATTTCCTCTCCATATTAATATAGCTTCAGCTTCCAACCACTAGATCTCTATTTTTTCCTTTATCTTTCAGAATTAAAAAGCATTTATCTATGTACCTAGTTATAGAAAGTGATTAAAACTTTACTCTAAAAGGCCAATATATGGAACATCTTTTTTACCTTAGTATCAAAGGCTTCCCCTTTCCAGTTATACTGGAAAGAAGGAGTAAATACTGAGTGGAATTACTGTGAAGCAGGAAAGATCAGACTTTCCCCTCAAGCCACTTTACTTCAACAGGCAGAAACAAAGCAACTAATCCTTAAGGATCTGTATTAAAATCAACAGCTTTATTACKGCCTACTTTGCATTTTATTTCCACATGCCCTACTGTTTTGCAAAATAGATTCAGTTTACATCAGACAGTCAGTCTTGGCTTCACAATTTCTGCATTTAAGTCAGACTCTCAATATCATTTTAATGGGATATTTAACTCAACAGCGACTTATCTTGGCTTCTTTACTTCAAAATGAGACAGACTATCACACTAGACACCAGAACTTCTCCAGGTAACATTTATTTGATGCCAGATTGAATCCTAGGGGACCATTCCAGCACTTCCTTCACTCAGTTGAGTGGGGTTGCCCAGCACGAATGTTGGCCTAGAAGCAATGACTTTATGCAGTGGAAGCAAAAGGGACAGTGCCTTCAGCAAATCAGATTTTTGCCTGACTAACCATTTATAATAAAATTAGTGAAAGGCATTTCATTTTTCAGCTTAAATGCTCTTTGCAACCATCATGGTAAAAACACATGTTTTGTAGTCTGCAATCTTTTTGGAACAACTGAAACATTTTGCATAGCTTACTGATTTATTGTCTTGATGATCTTTTCTTTTGCCTTAGCAGTTCAAGATGTCTCTTGTGACATTGCTCTTGACAACCTGATACCTGAGTAGAATTCATTCCTCTTTAGCCACTACCAAAAGGTAACAATTTCAATGATAATTTAATGGTTTGTAATATATACATAAGCCATGCAGACCAGATCAAGTGACATTTACATGAAATGTTAGCCCCAAAATTGGGTCCCTAAGTCCCTGTGTAATTACAGATATCAATATGTTTAGTGCACATGTATCCACCATCCCCTTAAGTGTTCAGTTTGATCCTCTGGATGCAGATTTGCAGCTCCTGTGTGGTAAAGACCAAGCTCAGATACTGTGTGCAGGAATTCTAAGGTGTTTGGCTCAACAGGACACAGCAGATTTTTTCTGATGAGACTTTTGTTGAATTTAAAGAGCATATACACTGCCCGAATGCAAAATATTATTTTTCTCACTGGTTATTTGGTGAGATATTTTAGGCTATTTGGATAGCCTAAATTTATTGCAGATGAATTCTTTTTTATTCTTAGTTAAGTTTGCCTTTGTTACCAGTGCCAGATCTGCCAGTTAATACACAAAAACATCACAGCCTTATTGACTGCAGCTTAAGAACTGTTCTTGGTGCTTCCTTTTGTCATTAAGTTCAACTATTAACAAAACGCAGCCAGTAAGGGATGAAGAGACTCAGGAAATGTTTAGTTCTAAAATCATTAATTGTTTTTTAATCCCTTTGCAGCATTTTTTTATGAAGTCAACTTTCTAAAAATTTGCATGATCTTCTCTTTGGGAAATCAAACATCTAGAGACATGTAGACTGGATCCAAACGTGAAAGTTGTCACTCATCTGCACAATTTGTTTCTATCTATCATTCCTCAACTGTTTCTTCCTGCAGTACAATCTGATGACCCAGTGCATTTTCAGTATCCCAGCTTTTCTGGCAAGACAGGAATACAAACCTTTCTCTCTGCTTCTCAGAGAGAAAGGTGAATGCTCTGCCTAATATCACTTCCCTATTGACAACCAGGTTTGTAAGAATTAATTGAGGCAGCCAGAGAGAAACCTGTGCTCCTGCCTTGAGCCCTCACATGCCAAGCTGCAGCCTGGAATTTTTACAGCTCTGTCCTGAAACTCTGACAAGAAGGGTTTACAACAGAAATCTTGCCAGACCCTTAACTGTAGCGACGCCACTATAATATTTATAAGTACATTATACTCTTTCCAAACATATGTGCTTATTACTTATGTCTCCGCTCCTGCCTCTCTTCTGGGGGACTTTTCTGTATAAACAAAACAGATTCTGTTGCTTATACTTAGAAAATCTAATTGCTCTGCGTCTCTAGCTGTTATACAAAAGCCCAAACAGCCAAGAGATTCTTTCAGTGCATTTGCACAGCAGCAAGTCTCTACAAAAAACATAAACTTCCTTTTCCACTTTGCTCTTCTTTGCCTTCATAAATCTGCCCATTTCACTCGTGTTTGGATAAGATTCTTCTTTTCTAAAAAAAAAAAGTTAAAATAAAAAGATGCAAGTCTGAGGTAGATAGGCCATCAGTTATGCAGACCAGCCTTACAAGGGCTGACAATTCTGTCCCTTTAAGTAAACAGAGGAACAGAAAAGATACATAAACAAAAAGACCACTTGCAGGGCTGACAGCTTGTCTGCTCCAGCAAAAGCAGGTTCCCAGGGAAAGTGATTGCCAAATAGTAATAGGGAGTGACAGGGATTTCCTAGATTTTCCATGAACATCTCAAAGCAGTTTGTTCCTGGGCACAGATATGCCCATTTCTGCTGATGAATTAGACAGATGTGGCCTGCAGGTGAGAAACTGCTCAAAAGTAGCTAACCCAAAATAACACAGGTTCCCCTCCACAAGGCTTTAGTTGGACTCAAAGTCACCAGAGCTTCTAGCGAACACAGACCAGGATGTCCTTACCTTCTGTTTGATTGGGTTTGCATCAGGGTTTCAGGTTAGCAAATCAAAATCAAACTGAGGCACAATCTGACAGTGGCCTCAAGTGAGCTTAAGGCAAAATGAAATAGCATTCAATKCTGAAATAATAGAATTCTACTGAAATAATCTTTCTCGTGAGGTTTCAGCTGTGTTTCAAACAGCACTTAAGATGGGTCTAGACCAACTCTAAAACAATAGGAAATCAAACATATGTATATCTACATATACGTAGCCTGATTCTAGTAAGGAGTGCCAGGTAAGTTTTTTGCTTCAGCTACCTTTTTACACAGTTACTAAGAAATATTTCAGTTGGATTGTTGTATCTGTTTGAATGCTTAGATAATTCAGAAATTAAACTACTTCAAAATATAGTATGCATATAGCATATAAAAAGGAAGTATTTGGGGGAAAAAAAAAAAGAGTTTTAAGTAAAAAAGTAATACCTAGAGCACATTATACACAGAAATTGTATAAGTCAGGTAAATGATTCCTGCATGGGATTTTGTGGAAAACAATTTGCTCTCTCTGATGCTGATGCAGTCTCTTATCAGGAGAAAAGTATACTGGTCAGCATTTTTCTTCTACAGTTCTTCTGCAGTCATAAACAGGTCATAAAAAGAGTGAAACAACTTTTTCAAAACATAACAAAAGCCCTCTAAAATAYCCTTTCCTGTTGCACTTTATTCTTTCTTAGCTTTTGTTTTTTAAAAAAAAGGATTTCGTTTTTGACAAGTAAACTCTTCTGTCTACACATATGACATATGTGATATGGCTGCAGAAAGAATGGGGAAATAGTAGTCTCAAGTTATCCCTAAATTATATGATGAGTTGTCTGAATGACTGATCTGATTACAACAGTGMGAAGATGATGTGAGGTTGGATGAATGTCTATATTTCTAATCCCATTAATTTTAGGGATGTGAAGACAAAGTTAGCTGTGGGGGAAAAACCATTATGGAAGACCAAGTATAATCCATATGTAGAAGGAATTGTATTAAGATTGTTCTGTAAATGTATATGTGATTTCTCTCTCAAAATATTTGCATTAAATTCTGGAGATTGACCTAAGTAGAACCTCCCACAAAACACATCAGAACTCAGTCACTAATGCTGAAACCTGGCATTGATAGTGGACTTGAGTTTTATTATCTGAAAATATATCTGATCATTCATGATTCTTCTGAATTTGAGGAACTTAAATAGAAATTAACCCCTGCACTAAAGTGATAAGGTACAGATATAAAGTCTAATAAATTCTTTTATTTTCCCTTTATTTTTGGCATGAACTGTGTCAGAACACTTTAGCCTTGGATGAACTGTATCCTGACAACTGAAATTGTAAAGTCAGGAAGTTAAGAGACTCTTAAGAAAAATGAGACCAAGGGGGGAAAAAAAACATACAGATAGGTTTGATGACAAGGAACAAATTTCATTAAGAAGAAACCCACATGAGGAAAACCAGTTTTTATTTTGCTGTTTTAATGGACAAAGTCAGCAATATAAAACAACCAGGTCATCCATCTATTCCTGCAGGAAAACCACTGGAGCCTTCAATATCATAGTGTCAGCTGCTTTTCTATAGCCTGACCTCATGAGCTAAGAAGCATGAACTCTGCTAAAAGAGATTCCTTTGGGTTCAGTAAGGCTGCCTCTTGTTTTTAAGTTTGCTCTGTGTGTGTGTATGTGGGTATTGTGACACCTGCAGTCTGATAGAGCTGTTATTGCTCTAACTAGCCAAACTAATTTAGGCACCCGGAGTTTTTTTTTTTAGTCATGCTTAAGTGGCTGGTTTTAGCCTTTGAAAACAGGAAACAAGTGCTGTAATTGTAAAGAAGTAATCTGGTAATCACCCCATTAAGGACAAGAAATCAAGGGTGGGTTTTGAGGGTGGTTTGCTTTTTTCTGGGTTGTTTTTTCTGGGTTTTTTTTGTTGTTGTTTGTTTGGGGTTTTTTGAGTCAGAAGTTTACAATTGGACCCAACTCAGACACAACTTTCCTTAACTAACCCCTGATTCTGCTTAGAGCGGTAAGGAAGTGGAGGAGGAGAATTACTTAAATGGACTGAACCAAAAAATAATAAAAGAAAAACAATACTATTCTCTGGAGAAATTAGTGTCATCATGAAAAATCAGTTTATTCTCAGTTAGAATAAATTTTGAAATAAAGAAAACACAAGAAGATAATTTTCAAAGGAACTGCTCTCATAAAAAATTGATGTGTGTATCATGGGGTTAGCTTTAAAAAGGAAGCAATAATTTAAAGACCATTCTCTTTCCCAGAACCCTTGCTTCAAATTTTTAACAAAATAGTCAAGTGCAGAGCTGCTTAGAAAAGCAGTTAGGTTCACCTGAAAGTGATTTGGGCAGGTTTTGTTTTCCTTCCTTTTGTTAACATATTGTGATTAACAGCTAAGATATATAAGCAGAGCCCAGTTGTTAAATCAAACTTAGTAAATCAGAGTGGCCAGCCAGGGAGAATGCTGAATTGAAGGAAGAATCATTTTTCTTTCCCACTGCCCAAGACATAATCAAAAGCCCTCCATCTACAGTTCATGAGGCAAATCTTGACCTCAGCTACACCCATAAGTTAAAGACACATACTGTAGGTGCATATCTAATTAATAACTTTGTTCCTAGCTGTTAGAAGAGCAAGCAAAGTTCCAGCAAATTTCACTCCTGAAAAACTGAGCCCAGCATTTTTGAGAAATGACAGGATGACAGATAAATGCAGCCAACTATGTAAATCTACAACTTAGCTTGTCAGTGATGACATTAGGCAGAGTTCCTGGGCAGTGTAGGGATACAACCACCTTCTGTTCTATGCTGCTGGCCCCATAACTGAAAGTTTTGAGTTTGGGTCTGCCTTCCTGAAGATGATGGCCAGAAGCTGCGTCTAACCTCCTGCCTATATTCCGGCGCTACTCACCTGAGCCATGGTTCTTTCACACAGTGTGTCCTCACAGTTATTCAACAGGCATTTCCTCACACGCCACTGATAGAAGAACAAACCACATGAAAATGGAACAAGTCCTAAGACACTGAATATTTCCCCTCCCTGTCCTGGATGTTTACAAGCATTCTTTGCTGTCAAAACAATATTCGTACAAACCAGTGATTGTGCTGGGGTATTTCAGTCTAAGCATGTGGCTAGATATATAGAGAAACACTTAGAAAACAACTTTCTTAAGCAAATAAACAGCTGAGCTCTTGAACTTTATGCTCACAGTAATCTCTGTCATCATTAATCACACTCTGTTTGACATAGCAGCCTAAATGAGGGGGGCATGGAGAGCAGGGCAGTAGGGTAGAAAAAAGTCATTACCCTCTGAGAATCATTTTCTTAAACCTAGAATATAGGATGGGTCTAATCCATTTGCTCAGGAGGGCTGATATTGTGAGGGGACAGACCTGTTACCTCCAGCATGAGTGCTACCACAAGTACATGGATGGCATTCATAGTTAATTGCTAAAAGCCCAAAAGTYCCTTACAAGAAGGCTCCATAGACCAGTACAGCATCTGTATCATAGCTGTTCAGAGTCTGTTTCTCTTTTAAAAATGCCAAAAACACAATTCAAATTCTAAGACAGTGCCTGCATTAAGAAGATGCTTAGGGAATAGGATCACTTCAGAAGTCTTCAAGAGTCAGATAAGGAGTCACAAAATACTGTTTTAAGCAGTACCCTTGATTCTCCTAARAAAAGTTTCTCACCTATAGTTACAAATCCAGGTGGAGAAGCTGAGGTAGTCCCTGTTGTCAACATATATTATTTTCCTATGACACCAGAACATTATTGATGTTTATACAAGTTACTGGAGTCATTCACATTATTTTCTTTGGGAAGGGTGAAGAAGAGAAGATGGCTGCTGGAGAGGTTGAGGGAGGAAAGAGATGTGGGTAAGGAAAACTGATTATTATTGCTGCTAGCAAAACTTGCTTTTTTTTCCCTCATTGTCAAATAGTGCTGTTCACATGATGAAAACCAGATGGGCCCTCAGACACTTGATGAAGCAATAAGGTCCACATGCTGAATGCTAACATGAAGCAAAGGTGCTAATTACTGGCTTGTAGGTTAAAAAAAAATGCTCCACCTGCACACCATAACTTCCGAACCTTCATTTGCCAGGAACAAGAAAACCATAATGTAAACAACCTGCCCCACTCATTGTTCTTTTATGAGGGAAAATTTGAATTTTAAGGCATGATTATGACCCTGAGAGACAGAAAAAAACATGCAACCAGATTTACCCAATGAACTGATTGAAGAATCAAACCATTTCTAGGTAGAGAGAGCAGCTGATGCATGGTGTGGGACCAACCGTGTCCCTTAGTATTGCCTCAGCCTGGACCCAAATAGATTCTGAAAACCTTTAGCCTCTTGTAAAAAAATTAATGGAGTCCTACAGCCTCACCAGATAGGCCCGATTCCCAGTTGCTGCAAGTGAGCCATGGTCCCCAGAATGAGACTATGGACTTTTGTACCTGCTAACTTACTGCTGGTGAYGGGGCTTGTTTTGCTTCTGATATGCAACAACTGACTGGTTTGCTTCCACAAACAAAACATGCATACTGAGGAAGCTACAGAAGCTGGGAAAGTGACAGCCCTTCCCTCTCCATCCTTAGTGTTACGTCGCATGATGCACTGTAGCATAATTAAACCTTGCGTTGGATGGTGTGCTGTTGGYTGCCTTCCTGACCCTGGCCTCTTTCCACACTGTCAAATTTCCTCTTTTCAATTACCTTTTCTTGCCTTTCTTAAATTTTGTTTCAGGACAGATTTCCACCTTCCCTCATCATTTACTTTTTTTCTTCTCAGAAGTTCCTACACCACAGGGACTGCAGGAGGGACATAGGAGAAGGCATAGGAACAGCTGAATGTGGATATATCCCTCCCTCCAGGGCAGTGTTTGGAAGAAAGGTATGATTGCCTCTGGCCAGTTAGCATTCAGCACCACTGCAGTGTTGTGCTCCTGCTTCTGACACACTTTCATCCAGCAGCTCCACGTGGAGGGGAAGGTGGCAGAGAAAACAAGTTCATAGTGTGACCCTGTCTAAAATCAGCAGAGCAACCCTCTCCTTGTCAGCTTCCTGTTTTGATGCACCATTCCCTGACTACTATTTAATCCCAGTTTGGCTCTAAAATATTACAAAATACATTTTTGGCAGTGGCTTTCTGAGATTCCTAGCAAACAAAACTCATTTTTGGAAAGATGCCAAATTCTAATAAAGCTCTTCAGGAGAAATGTTTACTAAGGATAGCTACTGTGACCAATTCTTGCATTTAAGTACTGATGTTGGGGAATAACATGTTATGAGAGAAATTGATACACACTTTTCTGGAAATTATTTAAAAGTACTGTTGTAATCAAAAAGACTACCACCCCGTGGAACAGTGTGGCCCTGGACAAGATTAGACATGAGACACAAGTTGAAGCAGCTCTTGAATTTGATTCAGAGAATGGTGATCTTTCACAAATGAAACAATAATAGGAGACTTGGAAGTAGCAAATGCCACCAAATAATTTCCCAGATACCACTAACTTGGAGATAAGCCTAAAGAATATTACGGAGTAGATCTCTTCAGAGTCTGCAATACATGGGTCTGCATGCTGTGAAACTAGAGTAAGATCTTAAGGAAGGTAAAATTAAACAATTGCAGCAATATTTGTGATACAACCCTAATAATTTGGGGATTAGGAAAATATACGGTGTTAGAACACTATTCCACTGTTTCTGGTTGCACTAGAAATTTCATCTGCTTGGTATTATTTTCAGCTTGAAAGTGGTGCTGGAGGGTGTCTTCCTTTTATTTGATAAATATTTGGTTTTGAAAGAGGTATTACTTTAAGAAGAATTTCCTCTGATGTTCCTGAAKGTAGGGAAAAGACAATTCTGCGGAATGAATGTCAGAAGTCACAATGGACATGCCCTGGGTGCAGCTCCCTTGGTGTATATACACAGAAAAATCCCCCAATGCATAAGTGGACTCAAGATCAGCAATTTCTTCATTTAAGAGGTTTGCAAAGTCCACTGCATATTCTGACTTTTGCTGAAATGCAAGTGTTACTTTATAACCAATTGGCAAGATCTCAGAGGATTTCTCAGAAGCACAGAAGTGATAAATGGACCCCAGATTAGGAGGTATTCTGTTAGAAACATTGGAAAGCAAATGTTTCATGTCCTATCTTCCTCATGTTCTGAACCATGTATAGGCCATACAGTAAATGAAATCGAAATACAGCCAATACACGATTCTTACTTTAGTTCTATTAGAAAACACTAAAGACCAATTTGGATTAATTTTCACTTTACACCCAGACTTGTTTCCTTGTAGTACACTCTCTCTTCTATGTCAGCTCTAAAAGAAATATGTTTGCACGGTAATACCTATTTTCATATAAATCCAAAAATATTCTACCAAGATAAGCATAGTTTAATTTTTTTTTCTACACAAAAATCAGACTACTGATTCCTACAAAGAAATGAGACGTGAGCTTCAAATAAAATGAGGTTAACAAGGGTTTGGATAATTTCCATGTAAAAATGGTTGGGACTAATACACTCACATTGTAGACTACGTAAGATTGTAGGATGCACACAACTTTTTAAATACATCATAAATCGGCTAATTAAATCTTGGAACCACTGACAGATACTACAGGAAAGATTCCTCTGAGAGGAGGCAGAAGGAGACTGGAAATGACGGTGTCCATCTTTAAAAAAGAAGCAAAAGGCAAAAGGGGCAATTTTTACACTACAACTCCAGGGTGCCAGAGAAATGCTTAAACAAATAATCAACAAGCCATCTGTAAATACCTAGAAAATAAACAATGTGATAAGCATGAGCCAGTTTACATTTGCCAGAACAAACTGTGCAAAACCAAAGTAATTCCTACAACCACATAACAGAACTTGTGGATAAAGAAGTCATAGTTGTAATATAGCTCATCTTAAGAAATGTGCCAGATTGTATGATATGATGTGCTCTGCAGAAATTTATGGAAGCATGGACTAGGTGAAAGAGAAATACAATTCTCTTTTCAGGAGGGACCAGTCAACGGGTTCAAGGGTCTTTCCTACATCAAGTATTTCTCAGTATTTTCACTAGTGCTCCATAAAACATAAAAAAAGTATTTATCAATTATAGAAAACTAACTCATTTATCAAATTTGAAAATGACACCAAGTAAGACAAACTCTTAATGCACTAGAGGATATAAAAGACACCATAATCCCCCTATGTTTGTTTTAGCAGTCAGAAAGGCATAGTGTCCGCAGGGCAGAGGACTATTTATTGCTTCTGTACAGGAATAAACCACTGCATGAACAACAGCTAGAGAACGGGTGCCTAAGTACTTAGATAGGAAAGAACTAAGGGTTATGTAGTGGATCACAGGGTGAATGATGCAGTGTTTCAAATGGCACACTGGAGCAGCCTGCAAAAGAAGAGAAACAGTCTGGAAGAGACTGCATTCTCCTTCTTCCTCTTTCAGAGCTTGAGAGGCCTCAGCTACTGTATCTGATTAAAAGTATTGAGCATTGACAACAGAACTGCGTATTAAAAGCCTACAAAATATGCCTTAGAGGAAAAATTGGAATATTTGAGGTTGTTTGGTTACTAAAAAGAGGAAGGAGGGGACACGGTAATTGCCTTAAATATACAAAAGCAAGGTGCAAAGAGGAAGTACGTTTCCTATGCCTTTGGTGTTTAAGACTAGATTAACAGAAAGATTTAGATTTTGTGTTAACAAAGGCTTCCCAAGAGTATGAACAGTGAAGATCTGGAGTAAACACATGAGGAGACTGTGGACTCAACATGAAACATTTTTTTAAAGTGATCAGACGTGTAAGACATGATACAAATATGGTTCATACCATCTTTCATTGTTCATCACTTTGAAGTCTTCTTTATTCTTATGATCCTGTGAAATCACAGTCCACAGAAAGATGATTGCCTCTGAGGTCACAGTCCTCAGACCCCTTCCAAAGTGCATCTCTATAGTACAGTTCTCAAATAAAAGTTTAATGGCAAGGGCAGACAGCAGTCCACACAAGAATTTGAGGTTTGGCCATGGCCAGACTGAAAAAGCTTAGAGATACTGGCACAGGCCCTACCTCAAATTCTGAACTCATTTTACATCCCACCTTTATTCAGCCAGAAACTCACTGAAATACGGGGGGTGGGTGAAGGGAAGAAAAAAAAAAAWAAAGGAAAAAAAACTTACCAGCTTCCCTTCCCCCTTTTTCTTTATTTAAACTCATGGAAACCAGGAAATTCTCTCATATTTGCCAGCAGTACAGCACTGCAAATTTTTTTTTGTTTTTTTCACACAACTAAGGTGGAGTAACTTTAACCACACAAGATGTATAATTATCACCCCTGAAATGCACTGCCTGGAACATATTATTGCTGTCATGAAACGGAATTTATACACAGTAAGGAAAGAGTTAGCCTTCAGATTTACTGGACATTATCGACAGGGCTGTGACATCAAGGGCAGCCAATCCAGCAGCTCCAAGAGAGCTCAGCACTCACAAACCATTTCATGCTTCTGAGTACTTATTACCAGTAAAACAAATGTTACGACTGTATATTTTTAGGTAGCCCAGTTGATTTTTCAGCCGTTCTTTCATATGCTAAAGAGGTCTATGGTGAGGCTCACTTGGACAACATGTTTTACAACAGCTTGAAGACAACACGTTTTACTGCACAGTTTTGGTTCTGCACTTCAGGAGCTGCTCTGCAGCAGTGCTGGTGGAGCAAAAGGTCACACACAGAACAAACCCACTGCAAACAATCATTCCTGCTGATGGAGAATGAATCCTAACACTGCTTTGGCAGTTGGGGCTATCAGACAGCAGCTGTACTCAAAAGAGAGGAAAGAAAATCTGAGTGTTTCTGCTGCAGCCCCAACCACAGCAAGCCCCAGCAGGCAGGCAGTGGTTGTGGATGTCTCTGTAACACCCACCCTCCAACAGAGACACTCCGAGCAATATCTCAGCTAGGCTCCAGCTCACCCGCACCAAACAGACCTCACCATGCATTAGAATCTGGCTAAGTTTTAGAGCCATGACACATTTTGGCAGGTTGGCATCTGGCGGTTCAAATGCACCTGCTTACAATTAGTTACAATAAATTCCACATAAAATATCTCATTCCTTGGATTAGGGTACCTTGTTCACATACTCACATTTTAACTCTTTCAGTATTCTAGTTTTATTAAAGGTTAGCCACAGACGTTTCCTTTAACTTCTATTGACCTTTTCTTCATCAGAGCTTCCCTTTTAAGAATTCAATTTAAGGACTCTATATTGAGGACAAAGGAAAAAAGCCCATTAACAGCAGTGCAAGAGACTGAATTGTGCTGTATGAGGACAACTAAAGTAAACATAACCCACTGAACACTCTCTGTAATGCTGAGCAGAAATAGATTAACTCCTAATATGGAGTTAATACTCTTCCAAAACACACAATAGCATTTCCTTGTACTTGTAATTATGACAATAAAACAACTGTGTTTGGAGAGGAAATGAAGAAACACCAGAAATCACCTGGTCACCCAATACACATGCATTATTGAGCTATAAACTTCCATTTTTGGATAGCACTACCACATTCTGCTGCTACACTGATATTTTTTATGTCTCACAATATGAACTTTAAGAGGGACAGATTGCCTGGTTTATGTACTATTGTGGGACATTGAGATTTTTACTGGAACGAAATAATGAACTATCAAACAAGCATGCTCTAATTGTGCTAATAAATAGTCACAAAATCCTGTTAACTCCAAAAGCCTGGGGCAAAATGTATTTATTTCAGGAAAATAAGAAGTAAATTAATTTAGGATAGGATGCACCTGGAGGAAGTTTAGACCTAACTGTTGGCCCAAACCAAATGTGAATGATGTCTGGATGCAGTTCCATATTCATATTCTATCTTGCTTCTGCCTCTATAACATGATGGAATGGGAAAAGCCAAACTCCAGATCCAAGAGTACGCAACATTTCAAGGACTAATATAAACCCTTTTTCTTCTTCAATGAAACATAGAACATTCTTGTAGTCAATATGGTGCAAAGTGGATGCAAACATAAGCATATGAAATTTAACTCTCTCCATCCACGTTCTATTTTTTTTAGGTAACACTAATTTCACATCCCTAACTGCATTATTCTCCCAAAAGAAAGAAGAGTAGTGCTCGATAATATCACAGCCCTACAGCAGAAAGAGGCCAGAATAAAGAGAAGGAGACAGAATAAAGATTGACTACTAGCCTTTCAAAAAACTCTTCCACCCTGGTTAAAAGTGGAAAGGAAGTTTTTAATCACAAAAGCAATTATGCTCCTGGTCTCCCATTCTTTTTATTTTTTATTTGGGACTTCATTTAAACTGAAAATATAGCTGATATCTAGATTAAATGGGCATTTGGAATTCAGTATGTTGACAATGAAATCAACTCCTTGAAAACCATGGGATTAAACCCAAACTGTATTGCAACAATTATTTCTTTTCTTATTTTCTTTTTTTGTTTTTTTTTTTGTTTGTTTGTTTAGTTTGGTTCTTTTGTTTTGGTTTGGGTTTTCTTGGTTTTTGATCATTGAGGTCAAAATATTGTGGCATGTTTATCCTCCCCTACTCTAGCTGGCAACCCTTCTACTTCCTTTCTCCAACTGAAGGGGAAGGTGAGAGGCTGCTTTGCATTGTCTGGCAGGGGACGTTTGTCTCATGGGAGAGAAAATGCCTTCCTACAGACTACCAAAAAAAAGTCTCTGTAGACAGGATATACAGCATTCTCCATGTAAACTTCATTCTGATGTAATTAAGYGAGATTCGTGAGGCAACATCACTTCATGTGTTACTAAGTTGGCTCTGGCATGCTCCAGGGGCTAAACCCATCTGGGGCCAGAAAGCAAGGAAAAGGCTGAAGATTGCAGACTTCCGAGTGTAAAACCACCCAGTCAGGTATCAGATGCTTAATCCAAATTGTCACATATAAATGCACAGACTGTGCATTTTCAGCCATGTGGAGGTCACAAGCATCGCTGTTAGAGAAGCTACCTGATACACTTAAAGAGGTATTGACAGCTCTATAAAGGGATAAAGGCACCCCAGAGGAGGGCCATGAAGTTGATTAGAGGCCTGGAGCACCTCCCCTACAAAGGCAGGCTGAGGAAGTTGGGGCTGTTCAGCCTGGAGAAGAGAAGCTTGCATGGAGACCTCATTACAAACTTCCAGTATCTGAAGGGGGCCTACAGGAAGCCAGAGAGAGACTCTTCATCAGGAACTATAGTGACAGGACAAGGAGTAACGGGTTCAAACTGAAAGAGGGGAAAGTAGGTTAGATATTAGGAGGAAAGTCTTTACTGTGAGGGTGGTGAGACCCTGGAACAGTTTGCCCAGAGAGGTGGTGGATGCTCCACCCTGGCAGTGTCCAAGGCCAGGTCGGATAAGGCCTTGAGCAACCTGGCCCAGGGGAATGTGTCCCTGCCCAACCCCTGTCCCCCGTGGGCATGGACAGCGGGGGTTGTTATGAGTAGATGAACTTTAAGATCCCTTCCAACACTTAATATTCTGTGATTCTACAAGTAGGACTGAAAATGACATAGGGGTCCCTTCAATCTTATGCAGCTAGTAATAGGGTTAATCCAGAACACATCTCTGACACTTCAGAAAAATCTCAATCTAGCAAAAATACCCAAAGAATCACTATTACAATATACCAGAGGAAGGAAACGGGAAAATCACTGTCCACAGTTTTAATCAATTCAAATGTCTATATCAAACCAATACAGCAGAAGTAATTTTTCATATCTAGTCCACAGAAGCCAGATGCACTTAGAGTGTGTGTGCATATATACATAAAATTCTCATCCAAATTGGTGGGACTTGTGCAACCTCACAAAAGTGGCACAGTCTTCCAACTTGAAGCACTTTAGCCATGAGAATTCCAGAGAACTTATCTTGTCACTGGTCTCTTGGGGTGCACCTGTCTCACATTCAGTAGTTYAGGTAAAGCAATTAAAAAAAAAACCAAAACATAAAAGCTCTGTTGGGTTTTATCAGAGACTTTTATGTAGAGCAGGGTTCAACAAGATGTTTGCTACTCTAGCAAAGATTTATGCCACCAAAAGCCAACTTGGGCCTTTAATATAAACCAAATCCCCCCATATTTAGTTGAGCATGGAGAATGCAGTAACACATTAAAGTGAACCTAATAGCTGAAAGGATGGAATRTATAACTTATATTTCTGTCTATAATTCTCATTGACTTGATATAGCACCACTCCCTCCTAACATATTCTTATTTCCCCAAAGCTTGAAATTCTAGGGAGAGCTGTAACAACATCTCAGTCCAACAACTTTGTGATTGCTCCCTTTTCATAAAACATTTTCCCTGAGTTCTATGCTTCCTTGACAGCTCTTTCTCATTACAGAGCTTTCCCTACCTCATTATTCAATATCCTATCCTATATTGTCCTTGAACACAGAGATCTCTTTCTCCCCCATTTCAAGTCTCAGTAGGAGACCATGACTCATTTATATACTCCCTCCCCAGGAACCAGGAGTTTCCCAGGTGCATTTCATAAGGGAGAAAGCAAATGGTTGCTTAGGCAAAAATATGTTTCAGGTGAATGCACATCGAGGCAACACACAAGCAACATGAAGGAACCAGATTTACCTTTCCCATTGTTTACTTATTCCCAAGTCCAATTCCCTTCGTAGACCGTATCACCAATTCCTCCAATTGCTCTTGTTTTTCACAGTTGGCCTCTGCCTTCCTATATCCTCTTCCCCCTTAATTTTAACATGCTTAGGAAAAGCAAATCACCCCGAAGAAATTCCTAGGGGAAGCAGCTATGCAGTACATAAAGAGGAGCTTGTTTGCTCAGCTTATTGATGAGTAGAAACTTTGCCAAGCTGTAAAGAGCAGGACTGTTACTACTTGATTATGGACAGCTGCTTCACACTGTTACAAAAGGCAGTTTTGCTGCATGTTTGGATTTTGGCTTTTTTTTTTCATAGCTATTCTGCAAGTGCTTGTGAAAACCTCCAAAGCAACAGCTTAACAAATAGTATTTACCATCCTTCTTTTCCTATGGGAGTGATTGTTATGTTATCCTTACAGGTGTTTTCCTTATAGCAGCCTTAGTATGCAAAGTGGGGATTGGTGGCTCAACTGCATCATTTTCATTCTCCTTTTACTTGCACTGTGATGTCAAGATTGTTCTGCTTTTCCTGCCTGGTGCCTTCTCTGATCTAACTTTCACTGCTAATAAGAGTCTTTCCACTCAATTCCTAGTGCATCATAGAGGGATTTATTTTCAAAGGTGCCCAATTTCCTGTCGCCTGTTGTAGTGGATCTTCCTAGAAATCACTGTGATCAGAAAAGCACACTGTGACTTTGTTCCCCTATCAAATTTCCTTGGCATTAGAAAAGAGTGATGGAGTGCCAACATAAGCAAAAGTATGTGGGCAATTTCTTAGCTGGTGTCATCAAACAAGTTCATTCCTCCACACTCAATTCTTGCAGAAGCTGAATTTCYGTAAGACACAGGGATTTCTGCTACAAACTGAACAAACCTTGATCTCCATCATTCCATCTGAAAATAGCAGAAATATTAATTTTTCTATGCCCCATATATGAAAGACACAAGACTCAGTGGAAGTGTAAAAGAAGAGAACCATGAAAAGGAAAGGAGAGGAGGCCCTCTGCAAAAACAGCTGGAGAAAGAAAATCCCTTCAACTGCTGTGCTGGCTGCCTCCATTCCTCTCCTCGAAGTCCACACAGGTGCTGGGTCTGCTGGTGGGTTGTGACCTGCTGGGTGATGGCACAAGTGATGAATTACATGCTGCAGCTGACGCTGGCCAGTGACTCCCYCAGGTGGGAACCCTGTCCAACTGAGGGGTCCTTCAGTGGCCTCATAATGTAGTGCAGATGCACGTGGCAAGAGGAGATGGATGAAATATATCCCACCAGAGGTGTGAGGTATGCTGTGTTCCCACRCACAGACAGTGCCGCTCTGTTCAAATCTAGGTTGGATACGACACTTTTCTTCAGCAGGTTTATGAAGCACATTAGAAGGAGGTCAGTATGTTTTGCAGACTGACAAAATGGGGTACAGGTGAACTAAATCACTAAGAACACCCAGGAAATGTCTCGCAAGGCCAGGAACGGAAGCCAGTTCTACTCTAGTGCCTACATATGGCTTTGGTACAAGATTATCCATTCTGGCCTGTCATATACAAGAGACATTTTACAAGCAAGCTTTCCTAACATGATTTTTTTTCTATTATTATTCCTCTTAAAATAATCCTGCCATTAAAACACAAGTGAATTCACAGGCATAAAACTCCATTTAAATAACATTATATTGACAGAACCTGACACAAAGCCTGGAAATTTAGAGTTATGGTTGGCATTCCCCGCTGAATTTGAGTCACTGTGTCTTTTATTTTCCACATGAGCATTAGTGTCAGCCTTAAGTGTGGATTTCCTGACTTTTTCAGCCTGTGTCATAACCTTCACTTTATTTAAACACAGAATTTTTCCTGCAAGTATCTACKGAATAGGTCACCAGAATTACAGTGTCATTTTACTGCTTCTAAAGTAGGACCTGGCAAATAAACTAAGAAACAATATAAATCTTGATCCAAAGGCCTAACCAAACCCAGTCCTAATTTTTCTGACTTTATAAAGAAGAAAAAAGATGGGCTGTGGGTTTCTTTAAAAAGCAAAAAGTAGAAGGCTTTGTCTTTTTCTGTCCAGAACTGGAAGGAGAAACTAAAACACTAACAAGAGGTCTTTTTGCATTGCCTTGCTCTGCTGTTGCAAAGGCAGGGAAGGCAGACAGCTCAGCCATGGTCCTGTTTCTGAGCAAGTGCTGTTTACCAGAAGAACTGCCAGGGCTTCCATCAGTGCACTGAATTTTTGGCTATGACAAACCAGACGGGCAACTACAGTTCCTAGTGCATGCAAAAGGGAGATGCAGGGTCAATATGAGCAGTGGTGTAATTTGTATGGGGCAGGAACATGTGTGTTTTACTGTCAACATGCCCTGCTCTCCCTGCTGCTCGGCAGGCACACATCCAGATATCTGGCACGTTCCCAGGTGATGTGCTGGGTAGATGAGCAGTTCTGTGCAAGCAGACCTGTCTTATGAGAACARGGCCAAAGGTGCATGGTCATGCTCACTGTCAGGTGTGTCTGATGGAGAAGGGCTGAAGGACGGTGAGGACGACACCAGCAAAGGGTATCTGTCTCAGGAGTCCTCCAGCTCCATCTCTAACCGACCTGGGAAAGAAGGAGATGGGCAGCCAGGCCACAGGTTCGCTATGTGATCCTGCAAAGCCAAATCTGGATCATTACTACGGTGAAGAGAAATGATACACTCACCAGCCCTATGACAGACCGCCAATATTATCGATACTGCTTTCTCTTTAAAGGTCCCTCATACCAAATCCCCTAATTCGGACATTTGGTATATATTCTACCAATTTAAAGTACACACGTGCTGGCTCCACTCAGCTGCACCTGTACAGGACTGAAGACATCAACAGGACTTTGCAGTTTAGAACTCCACCGGCCCAAACTTGCATCAACCCAGCATACAAGCTTCCCTCTCTGTGCTAGCTAATAATCTGGTCCACAGAGATGGCAGGAAGAGCTCAGGGCAGCACCCGTGTCCCCGCCTCTGCTGATAGTCTTCCTGAGGTGGGCAGCATCATTCTTCCCCTGCACTCCAACCCTCTCCCACCACAGTGCAGTCTTCTATGGCACTTGTGGGATTTATGAGTGTTGCAAGGGATGGAGATGCAAAAGAGAAGTCCTAAAGGTTCAATCCATTCTTCCAGGGCTGGATCACCAGCTCTAAGTGATCTTCCTCTAATACTGCTAGGCTGAGTTTCACATTAGGCCTTTAACCTACAAGTACCTAAGAACATGAGAATACCCAATGAATCACATATGACTATCCTACCCAAATATCAGTATGGGCAGAGTTTGGGTTCTTGTACAGCCCGCAGCAAGCACATGTACAGGTCGCACTCGCATAGGTTGCATTTGTATAAATTGACACAAGCAATGAACAATTAATTCCTCATGGCAATTCTTCACCACGTTTGCTCACGTTCTGTTGTTACTGGCAGACACCAGGGCTGATTTCCCCCTATATAAAGGCCATGCCTAAATTAAAGTTCTCATTACTCTGAGATTGGAAATTGAAAATTATAGGTTCTATTTCAGTTTATCAGAATTTTTCTTGTTGCCTACCTCCCAGCTTCTCAGAAACATGGCTCTAAAAAGTAACTGAGTGGAAGAAAACTGGGAAGACTGTATTTGTCTCAGACATAGCCTGGTATTTTAAAATAAAATACTAGATAAAGACTATTTGTACCACTTACGCAATTTCTAAAGTCTGTCTGAGAAACTACAGGAGAGGGTCCAGTTCATTCTCTTTAAGATAGAAAATAAGACAAGTCCTTATCACATATTTTACATAGAAGCTCACTATATATTGTGGCTCACTTAAGGCTTGATAGTGAAGTTGCAAAATTGAGATCAAAGAAGTTTTCGAAAACATAATCTTCTTTTAAGTAGGATCTGTAGATTATGCAGTGTTTCCTGGGTACATATAAACAACCGGCTTCATGAAACCTCATCATTTAGTAGTCTTGAGACAATGCTACATTCTTACAAAGCTTGTCTGTGACAACTCGTTAGTACAGCAGAAAACTAAACTAACACGTCTTTAGGCCTGTTCACTGAAAGGTCTATTCTCAGTTTAGGATCACATTCTGCCTAACACATAGAGAAAAAAAGTTTCTGTAAAGCCAAAAGAGAAAAACACATCCCAGACTAAGGACAGTATAGACTTGGACTTCCACATATCTTCAACACATCCCAGTAGGGCAATCTGTAAGTCTGTTAACATGATCCAAAACTCAAAGATGCCAAACACTTTGTGTCAGTTGTTCTGGCACAAAACTCGTGCAGGGCTCCTGGGACTAGAGCTGTCCCTAGTGGTTTGTAGCCACACTTGTCTCCCCAGTGCCAGAAATGTGCAGCACAGAGCCGGCCCAGCACCTCTGACAACTGTGAGAAGTTTGAGGGACTGAGAAGCCGTAGTCAGAACCATGCAGGAAGCACACTTTTGCAAGATCTCAAGACTTTCTTCAACTCTGGATCAAGCCAGGGATCTCAGTGTCTACCTCCCATCTATTTAGGGAGAAGAAACGCATCTGCTTTCCCAGTGGACATGGCCTCTTCTCCAGGACAGTTAATATAGGATTTAACTTAATCAACTTCACATCTATGTCAATACTTAAGCACAACTGTGAAAAGTCTTTTCTTCTGCTGTGTACTTCTTTTCTTTTTAATAAGAATAAGCAATTAAAAAGGGATAAGATTGTCAGTTTGAGGATTGCTTTTGCAGTATCAATACATAACTATATACAGAATCAAGCAGTACACTGAACTCCTTATGCTGAGGTCGCAAAGACAGGGCAAGGAGAGGAACAAACAAAATAAAGCTCATCTCATTTTCCCAGTAGGACAATGCACAGTGCCATGTGAGCACCTTCCCGCGTTGCACAGCTATGGCTCCCACTCGAAAACAGCACAAACAAGCAAGGGGATTGTAGCAGGAGCTGGCCTGGCCCCCTCACCTTGAAACACTGCCTTAAAACATCATATTCCGGGTCAGCCAGGTGTACAGGATGTGCAGCCCCCATCTGGGAAACAGATAACACCTGCCAGTTGAATAAAATCACCTGCAGGACTGGATGGGAACAAAGTCCAGCAGTGCAGCCCTAGACCCAGCAGCAGCAGCCCCTAGCACCCACACAGTCCCCAACTCTCCTCCCACATCAAGAGACCCACTGGTACCCAGTCATGGAGACTCAAAACCATAGGTTATCATCTGGGAAAAGAAAAAGTGGCAAAAGGTTTTTAATCTGAAGGATCGTCTTTTCCTCAATACGTAACATTGCGAAATCCAGTTTCATGCTTTTGTGATTAGTAACTCGCTTGCAGTGCTTGTTCCTAAAATTACATCGGAAAGACTTCAGGACACTATGCATAAACATGCATATTAGAACATAGAGGCTGTTCCCAAAAAGGTAAAAAAAAAAAATCCACTTTTTCTCAAATCCAGAAACTTTGACATCACATGTATGCATAAGAGATTAAGTGAAATGCCAAAAGTAACAGTTTCAATTGGATTTCATTACTCTGTGATGAGGTTGTCCTGTGTTATTTTTGGTATAGTTCTTAATGAGCTGAGCAACCATGCCAGTCTAATAAGGATTTGCTTAAGGTCTTTCTTCAATTTATAAAATATAGTTTTAAATAAATCACAACTCATTCTGAGTAACGAGTAACATAAAAGACTCAGTCACTGAGCAGAAGTTTACTTTTGTGTTCATATTCATGTGGATAAGAGGGTTATGTTGGTGACCTCCCTAACATTGCCTTTTTTTCCCTTTTCTTTTTTTCCTCTGGATTTCTATGAAGCATGAACTCTTCTTTTAATGGTCTGGAACCAGAAGTTTCATGGGGTGGAGTTGAAGAAAATGGGAGAGAGGAAAAATAATTTCACACTTAATACCTGATAGGGTGGGTCATTTTTGCAGAATGGAATATATTTTTTTTTTAATTTCTTCACTGAATAAAATACATTTGTCCCGTGTTCCTTACACCTCATTCAGACATGAATGTCTCCTTTATTCATGTACTCTGAAGAAAGATGTCTTCACTTTGGAAAAGACTATGTTAGTCAAATAAGAAGGAGATTCTCTGAGTATGAAATTGCTTAACAAAAATGGCATATTTCCTAATAGAAAAGAAAAATCAAAAAGACCTCTCCATGTCTCTGCATGAATTCTTTGTCTAAATGAGTGCCACATGTCATGGCTTCTCATGGAGAAAGGGGAAATTTTCTTTCTGAATTTCACATATGGTATACAGTCTAAATCAGATGGAGATAAAAATGCAAGCAAACTATGCACAGTTTTTTTCATGTGGGCTCTTAGGGTACTAATGCTGCCTGTTTATCAGAAAAAGTAATTAAAAGCAAAAAATCAGAAAAAACCCAGTTTAAGGCAACTAGGCCCACTCTTTCCAGTGAGATTATCAGTGGTAGAAACTAATCTCATTAAAGTATCATTTAAATTCTCCTTCAAATGCTTTTCCACATGCTGCAAGGGATAGGCATTGTGAGGCTTGAAAATCTCTAAAGAGTTTGTTTTCATCACTTCAGAAATCTCATCATTCTCAAGGTTCTGGTAGGCCTTTTGATGCAATGATGCTACTCTGTGACTGGAGCCTCGGATGCAGGACCTCAAGTGTAAAATATAGCAGGATTATGTCCCAAGTGTCCCTGCTTACCTTCTTAAACAGATTCTTCACAGAGTCCTGAGTTCTCAATGGGCCTAAATTCCTTGTTTAAAAGTACAAAATGTTAGGAAAGGGGAAAAATGTTTGGGTTTTTTTTAATCAGTGTCAGCAAGACTGTATAACTAAGAGCATATTACCTTATTACCTTAATATCCTTGTAAACAATGACATTAACATATATCTTTGTAAAATAAAATTAGTTTTGATAATCCTTCAGAGCTAACCATACAAAAAACCCCAAACAACAACAACAAAACCCCTAGAACAATTACCTCTTGTTTAATAAATTACTTTTTCTACTTACCCTGCCTTTCAGTCTTCCAGGAATAGCCTGGCATATACTCGGGTGTCTGTTATAAATGGAGATTAATAAAGCTTATGTTTTAAAGGAGTTTAATAAAGTCCAGAACAAATTAAACCAGAAGTAGCACAACAAAAAGCCTATTAATAGTGGTACACCAGGGATCTCTTAAAGGCACATAGCTCTGGTGTATTCCAAGTATCATCTTGCACAGTACCTTGAACAGGATGTGGATTGAGAAGGTTTCACAATGCGTCTGGTTTTCAGTAAACCAGTCATTAACTTTTGGGTTAGTTTTCACTGAAATTGTCAAATGATCATTGTTCCAAATTTGATTTCTAGAGCACTTTATTCCCTTATTAGATGTGTATTTCAAGGCACACAATAATACACACTGGGTTTTGTTTGATCTACCTTTACAGAGTCAGTTAGTAGGTTTAATTATTCTAATAATAACCCTAACAGTTAAGAAATGTTTCTGCCCCAGTGCTACCTATACCCTCTTGGACCACCCAAAATAATCCCTCTAACCATGATAATGAAATATTATTTTCAAATTAATAATTTTTTTTTTTGGGGGGGAGTCAAAGAATAGAGTAGGATGTAGAATTCCTGTCATGTTTATTTTAATTATCTATTAATATTTAGAGCACTTCACAGAATTTGAGATGAGGAACAATAACATGTATCAGAATGCTGAGGTAGTTAGCTCCTTTGTTTGCATTTTTAAGAAGCTGAATACATTTATTACAATTCAATTAAAGTTCAAAACAACAAAAGATATAAAATAACTTTTGAATATGAGTATTATTCACAAATAGGAACAACTGTGTGAAGGAAGCAAGGACAAATACGTCTATATCATATAGCTCATTCACTAACTCAGCAAAAAAGTACCCCATGCATAACCAGAGCAGTGTTAAGTTAGTTGGCTATTTACAGTTAGGTATCTGGGGCTAAATCCACAATGGGGGGTAGGTCCTTCATCCTTACATCCCTCCATCCATCAGCAGGAAAATGGGCAGTGTGGAGTGAGGTTCACAGGTCAGCAACAAGGACACACATGGACACCACACGGCTTAGGAAAGAAGGGAGCATGTCTGTCATCCTGCCACTGTCCCCCGTCTAAAAGCACTGAATTAGACACCTATGGGAAACTGGTCTTGGATCTCTCGCACTAGGCACTTATTGTTTCTGTCTGTGTGTTCATCTCCTGGTTTCAGCTGGGATAGAGTCAATTTTATTCTTAGTAGCTGGTACAGTGCTGCACTTTTTGGATTCAGGGTGAGAATAATGTTAATAACACACTTATGTTTTGCTTGTTGCTAAGCAGTGCTTGCTCTAAGTCAAAGACTTTCCAGTTTCCCATGCTCTGCCAGTGAGCAGGTGCACAAGAAGCCAGGAGGGAGCACAGCCAGGACAGCAGACATGAACTGGCCAAAGGGATATTCCATATCATAGAGTATCATGCTCAGTGTACCAGAGTATCATGCTCAGTGTACCATAGAGTATCAGCCAACTCGGGGGAGTTGGCTGGGGCAGGGGGGTGATCTGTGGTCAGGAACAGGCTGGACATCAGTGAGCAGGTGGTGAGCAATTGTTTTTATTTCCACACATGAGTTTTACCTATTTTTTTTTTTCCAATTCTCCTCCCCATCTACAGGAAAGTGGCAGGGAGTGAGCAAGTGGCTCTGTGGTACTTAGTTGCTGGCTGGGTTTAAACCACAACAGCGCACAACAGTCTTATGATTTCTCTTGATTCTCTTGAATTACAGCTGGAAGAAACATCAGCACAATCCATTTTATATATAAGAACCTAGGCAGCAGGCTCTCTCCTTCCATGATAAGATACATCCTAACTTGAAGCATGGTGTTCTTCACACCTCTTGAAGCTGGGACACTGAACAGTCCAGCATACAAAATACGTAAGCGTTAGAGAGAAAGAAAAAGCAAGTCAATGCATTACTTATGACTTGAGAGTGAGGGCAGTCTTGCTGGGAGAGGAAAGATGTGGATGAAGGCCAGAGAAACTTATGTAACACAAATTTCTATCCCATTAGGTTTGCACATACAGAAGAATACACACCTACCTCTTCTTAACCTTCACGTTTCCCCTTGGAGACCCTTCTCAACTCTCTTTTGAATTCGAGGGATTTTTCCACTCTCCGATTTCTCATGCTCTCAGTACCCTTCCGTYAGCCTCTTTGGACTTTGCTCCCTCTCCCTCTCATCATTGTTGCTGTTTGAATGAGACTGACAAATCACTCACTCCAGGTCGTTCCCTTCTTTCTTCCTCTCCCACAGTCCCCTTGCCTGAAGCAGGGCACCCAGCTCAGTCACTCCCCAGCCCAGCTCTTCACAACACTACAGCACACAACTATGGACCAACTGGGAGCTATTAGAAAGTGTATACTAATTTCTTTTGCTTTTTAGGGTCAAACTTTTATCCAAATACCACATTCAGAAAGGGTACTATTCCTGGAAATCATTCGTGATGGAAAATGAAAGACCAGGTTTTGCCATGATTTCTTCTTTCAACAAATAAAATTATAGCATGATAGGAAGACATGAAAAAAGATTATTTGAAGAGATATCAAAAAACTCTTCCCAACACAAGCTAGAATCAATTTCAGTTCAGCTAATCCTGATAGGATGCATGTGCAACCTATTCTTCAATCTACATTCTATATTTTACATCTTCAATATAGCAATACTGCAGCCTTCCTCAATAATATCTTTAAGATTTCAGTTATCTTTACAGCTGGGAAGTTATTTGGAATGTATGATTTAAATCACTCCTAATTAATAAGTGATTTAATCACTTTAAGTCCCTTAGATGCACGGTTTATTCTTTTCCCCTTTTTTCTACCTTTTCGGTGTTTAAATACCGTCATTGTACTACCAAGTCTCATTTCCCAGATAAACAAACTCAGTTTTTCCAGTCTTTGCCATATCTCAGACTTCCTAGTCTAGTCTGGATCCTTTTTAACTTTTTTATATCTTTCTTGGCATACAGCACCCAAAATGGTCACAACTCTCCAGCTGAGGCTTTGAGAGAAGAAAGATGGAGTGGAAGAATTACTTCAAATAGGCCCACCAAAACAAATGTGACTCATTTCAAATGAAGTGTGGGTCTTGGTGACTGAGGCCGGCACAATCACAGCAAGATTTCCAAAAGCTCAATTCTATTTTTTTCCAACAATGGTAGAAGATTCAGCACTTTTGGAAAAGCAGAATCTTCAAATGCATGTGAGCAGCATTATGTAGAATCAAACTGTCATTTGCAACGAATATCCCTGAGTGAGGAAGGGCCAAGAGCTGATGTCAGCTCTTATATCTGATACTTCTAATCATTGAATGCACTCCTATAATTTTCAGTTGGAGGATGAATTGAAGTCTTGATTCTGCAAAAGACTGTATACACCACCTAAGCCACATTTCTGCACAGTATTACGGGATCCTCTGCAATTGGGTTATTTGCTGTTGTGTACAAAACTAGGTGCCTTTATAAAGGTAGATGGGAAGACAGCAGAAATTTGGGGGTTCCCAGAGGCTATAAAAACTTTTTAATTTGGATATAATTTTAGCCAAAAATAGTTCTCATAGGAAAAAAAATTTTCTCTTTGTCTAACATTTTCCAAAATGGAATAAAACCTTTAAATGAGCTAAAAGTTTTTATACCATGATATTCTACAAGGTTTTAAATTATAGGTTCCTGATTCTTCCATCCCTAAACAGTAGCCAAATATAATAATGTAGGGAATATAATGCCAGTTTAGCAGGTTTGGAAATAACATTGTTGTGTTTCTTAATACAGAGCACTTTCACATGCTCCCTGCTGTGTAACTTTCAGGAATGGTGATGTGGCAATGTATAGTTGGCAAGGTACAGTCCATGACAACGGTTAATTAGTAAATAAATGATCCCAGGTCCATTTCCACTGAGTTCCAGTTGTAACAGCACAGTATGCAGGTTTAAGCTCCAAGCTGACTAATTTTAATAGTTATAAATGAAATGTTGCTTTGCTTTGATATACGCTTTAATTTCCTCCATTGACAAGCAACGGATCCAGGATCCAGATATAGCTCTGGTCTCCAGCACAGTGACTCTAAACCGTAGCAACAGTTAGTGAGCATGTTGAGATGGTAAAACCATGTACAAGTTTACAAACTATTTTAGAGAACAAACTAAAGATGTTTAATCACAGATCTTCATAAGGAGCCAAGACTCTCCCCCTGTACCAGACTGTATTAAATCTACACAGGGAAGGCTCCTGTACATCCTGATCCTAAAATCAAGCACCAGAAAAGAGACAATAGTAGCTAAGAGACCACATCATATGGTCATTTCTAGCAGGAATTAAGGCTTTCCTCTTCAACTTTGCCTTAAAGCAGAGTAGGAGCACTCAAACAGCCAGTTAAAAGTGCGAGGCAATTCAGGAAGTTGCTGCTTTTCAGAAACAGTCAAGGAAGATCCCTTAACACAACAGCATGGGAGAATTCATCAGGCAAATTCACTGGATACTGACACCATTTTTTCATGCCTGCAATGATGGTGAAGGTATGCTCTCATCTCACCAAGAGGGCATAAACTCMGAAAGAAAGGTTCACCTGACATTCTGGGATCAGAAGGCTCCGTTAGAGTCACTGCTCCACTAAAAGCTCTCTGCTTGACCTGGGCAAGCCATCAACACTCACCTCACCCAGCAGAACCTGTCTGTCCTCTCCCCAACTCCATCCATTCTCTATGGGGGAAGTACCTTTGGTACCACGCTGGTACAAATCTATTTTGGGTACAATGCTGAAAACAAGCCTTCTCATTTATTAACTTAAAGAGCAAAATCTCCTGCAATTTATAAATGAAGGAAGTAGATATTGGCCTTTTTTAAAATTGCTAAGCACACTATGTAGGTCAATTGAGCTTCATCACAGAATCTAGGTCAAGATTTTCACATGCTGAGGGAATTCATAAGTCTCTTTCCTGTCTTGTTTCTCTGGTCTCTAATAAGGGGGAAATTTATACTTCAGCCTTAGGATACTTCTGTTGAAGTCAACAGCAGCAAGGTACGAACTTCTTAAAAAAACAGACTCATGTGTACACTGAACCATTTGTTTGGTCAGATCCATATGCTGGACTTTGCTACCACATTCTAAATAAGTAGAACTTAATAATGGGGAGACCAAATTTTTTGCTGCTCTACATCAGCAAACACCAAGAAACTCAATAATTYGCGGTGGGTGTGAATCTGACAGAAAACACTAAATCTTTGACGTGTACAAGTCTGGAGGTTGCCTGAAGAATAAGATCCCCCTACACTCATATATAGAACCTCTGTTGGTGTCAGTGGGAAAGCCTGGGATAGTATAAATATTTTACACACATGCTGGTATATCCTGCGTCTGCAGAAGAAAATGTTTGTTTAACTTAAACTAAATGCATGTAGTGGGTCAYATCCTCAGCATGACTAACTTCTCTGCCAGAACCATGTCACCTTCTGAAGCTGAAATACTGCATAAGTCTTTGGATCCTAAAATCCACAGAGAAGCTTGAGCATATTTTAAGTTTCATAGTATAAAAATCATTGCCATGGAATATTAGAAAATATATAGGAAAGACAATAACTTAGAAATTCCATAGTCTGCTTAACATGAAATAGAATCTTATGATCATACAGTCACATTCCTATACTTCTCCAAAAAGGCCATTTTTAGGATGGGGGAAATTTAATACTCAGTAAATGTTTTCCATAAAAGAAGATATAAATGTAGAGTAAATCTTATTGTTAGAAAGTCACTTAGATACACTCCTGACTCTCACCAGCTACTACTCTTCTGAAAAATGTGAAAAATCTACCTGTTCCTATGTGTTCTGCTATTTATTGCTGTTGAACTTTCTAATAACATATATAGTGACAGTATGTTTCCCCCTCTTATAGTAAGGTCAGATGAGTAAATGTGGGGCTTTTTTTTGGTACATTTTGTGACATTTAGGGGGCGATTTAATTGAAAAGGTTTGTTTCATAAGCCACAGTTTGTCAAAAAACACTTGAAAAAATAAGCCTTAGCCAAACTTCAGAGAAGTTCATTGTACCAAAATGAATGTACCAAAAAATCACACCCACTACTTCACGAGATCTGGTTTAAATCACAAGTGGTCAAAATCTCTTTCCCTTGAGTTGATTTCAAATACAGAGTGAAAGAAATAATGGGAAATATATAGTGCTACTTTGCTGCATCCCTGTTTCATCTGTGAGAAAACCAGGTACAACAAAGACTGTAAAATCTGAAAGACTGTCAGTAACTATTTCCAGCACAATTCCAAGCATTGGGTCACTTAGGTTTGAATTTTCACCCATTCTTAATCTCCAAGTGCTGCGATGGCTCAAGCCTCGTCAGGAAGAGGGCCGGCCCGACCACAGTGGTGGGCGGTTTCCAGAGTCTGAACCACCCACATCTCCTCCCACTGAGGGACTGATTGATGGCTATCCGTGTATGGCTAAGGTTCCAGATTTTTCGTYTGAATTGTACTCCCCATTGGATCCCCTCCCTAAGTCCCTCCTTCCCTCTCTTCCCATTTGATATCCTCCTATCTTCCGCCTACCTACCCTCAGACCATTGGTCTGTATGCTCTTYCCGCCCCCTTTGCTATCCTTATAAGCTCCGGTACCCGGAGCTACCTTTGTTCTTTGGTCTCTGACCCCTTGACAATAAACTACTCTGTCGAGACCATGCCAAAGACCCGTCGCCTTCTTTGCTGCTTCCCGCCGCCTCAGAGAACGGTGCTAGAGTGTTCATGGCGCCTGCTATCCCGGACGGTGAGAGCTGCCAAAGCCGTCGGTAGGAGTGCTTCCCGCCCGGGGCGCTTCTGGAAGGCTGCGGCATCCTAACACCGAGAACACCGCCGCGGCATCCAAGTATAGAAAACATGCACAGGATGCAAATGTACTGTTTCAAGATTAGAAAAGGTGTCTTTGAGTYTGATCTCTTCCCTAACCACAGCCATGGGCTTTGCAATGGAAGTTCCTGCTTCAAGACTAGCAGCTTTTTGACTAGAGTGTATCTTTAGAAAAACAGTCATAATCTGAGTCATGTCAATCAAGCTGTATGTCCTGATAGAAAATGCAAACATTTCATTAATCCCTAATACCAGATATTCACAATTAAAACACAGATCTTAGTTCTGCTTAATACGTGTTTTGCTTTAAGTCATTAGGTATTGATATACCTCTCTCTGAAGAGTCCACCATTGATGATTCCCATTGCTTATGTAGGTATTTCAGACTATCATCATCCTTTTGAAAATAAATTAATCCCTGCACCTCCTTTGTTACAAAACTGTTTCTGTGCTCTTGTTGAAACCATCCAGGTTATCTTTGGCCTTCCTGAGTCATGAATAGTAGAACTGGACACAGCATTGCTACAGAAGTGCTCCTCCACCCCACACGGAGGTAACACAACCTCTCAGTTCCCAGTCATACACCACCATTCACATCCTGTATTTTATCTCTTGTAGACAAACAACAAAATGAGAACCCATGAACACTAAAAAACCAATTTCTGTTACAATTTTCTTTCTTCCCAAGATAGACCACTCAACCCCTGCCTCTCTGCAAGAATGACATATCTTTCTTGATATATGACCTTAAATACAGCTGAAATAAAATAATATGACCTATGTTTATAATTCATCATTCCCATCTTTTTTTTTTTTTGGTCATCCACAGTTAATATTAGCACCAAATTCATAGGGCTCCTTGCAAACCATTGATGAAATTGTTAATACTAATGAACTTCCATGGGAACTTGTCATGCCGTGATGATTTCCCATTTCCAGTTATGTCTAATATAGGTTGCCTATTTATCATTTGGGCAATAAGAATCACCCAATCCAGTCTGGAAAACCATACCAGTGAACTGACCCACCTTTCTGTGTATCAGATCATCAGTGATCCAAATTGTGTAAGGAGTTCTGCTGAAGTCAGGGAGGAAACCCATTCCCTGGCAGCTTCTGCATTGCATCTTTGCAGCATAGTTTTTTTCCCAGCAGATGTTGCTACACTGTTTCAGGAAGATCCAGAATTGATCCCGCCGTGGCCTAATTCTGAAATTACCCCAAGCAGAATAAAAAGCTAACTTCCAACGTCCTGATGTAATGGCTGAATTATGGCTAAAACACCAAACTCCTCCTCTGCAGGTACAAATTATTGGCCTCAAAGTGCACTTCTAAAAGTTTAGAATCCATGAATTTCACACACACAGTTAAGAGCACTGAAACATGCTGGCCTCTCTACATCTCTGGAAAAATGGTTACTGAACCTTACTTTGAGTCCTAAGGCATGAAGGAAGGAAGAGAAATGTGGATAAAACTAGGTGAGGCTTTAGTTTAGCAGTCAGAAATCAATTCTCTTTTTCAGTGTTTAGGGAGCCTTGACAAGTACCCTGTGAGCACATACCCATTTAAGAGCAAAGCATCCTTCAGAATGGAAAAAATAGATGAATTAACAAGTCCTCATCACATCTGCCCTTGAGATCTCCCCAGGCTTTCTCAAAATTGCCTGTGTCCAGTGACCATCTCCTCATGGTTGATCCTGGCAGTGGCCAGTAAGGAGGGAGGACCCAGGAAGAGCCATTACTCTCAGTTTCGGGTTTTTTGGGGGTAGGGGAGGTTTTTTTACTCCTCGTTACAGCCACAGTCCCAGCACACTGCAACTGCAGAGACAGGGCTGCTGCAGAGACAGGAGGGACAAGGCACCCCTGGAGATGTGCCTGGCACCAGCTAGGCAAGCCCAGCAGATGGACCAGTTGCAGGCAGCCCAGAACGTTCATGTGGGACGGTGGCACCRTTGCGAAGTTTCCCTGGGCAGCACAGAGGGTGATGGCACTGAGCAGGAGGCTACCAGGGCAGAAATAAGGAGGTTTAGGCTCCTTTCATTGCCAGACCATGGGAATTGCCCTGGGCTCCTGCCTCCTTCCTCCCCCACCACCATCTTGGCAGCCCCCTCTGTGCTGTCAGGCACAAGCAAACTTTCCATTAGTCAGAGCAAAAACATCCAGAAGTACTTGCTATGGATTTATTCAGTATAGCTTTAACCATACTTTGAAATGCAAGATCAATGGCACTGTATATATACCATTATTTTTTATACGGAACAAATTCATTTTCACATTTGGCATGCAATTATACACCAGAGTCATGAAGAAGCACAGTTTCTAAAGGCCAGCACATTTCGTGCTGGGAAAGCATTGCACAGCTACCCCCTAATAAGAGGCAATATAGACCACCGCAAGGCACATGATAGTTTGATTAAAGCAAACACCGTGGCCAATAAACAAAATGCCTAAAACTGTAAATATTACCTAAGCTAAGCACACAGGAAAAAAAAAAGAAATGCAGAAAACAGATATGACAAGTCCTTGAACAATGTTTCAGCTTCTCATGGCTTGAAATAATTTTCTCATGTTGGGACTGTTATTTGCTCTAAAGTGATTCTTATGTGAGGGCAAATTCACTGTAACCTTTCCCACACGCCTGCTCTGCAGCATGTACGTGRTTTAAAGAGAAATGTCCACACTCTGGAAAGCTCACCAGCACACGAGCATTAACTACAAATTTCTTTCACCTTCTTCCTGCTTCTTTCCATTAGTCTCCTCAGAGGTGCTAATTAACTGCTCTAATTGTGTCCAAAAGCACGCTGCCTTCTCTTGCAAGCCTATTTTCTCTCCACAGCTGAACTTTCACAGGGGCTGCATTTTACCCATAGGGATGCATTTACATAGTGAGACAGATCCTCACCTCTCTGCTCTGATTCCACTGAGCTAGGCATGAGCCAGCTGCATCCCAAAAGTCATATGGCTCTGTAAACCCAGGACTGAGCCAGGATAAATCTGCCATGTGGCCACTGCCATACCTGACCAGCCTGGGGTACAGCAAAGCAGGTTCACATGTTTTATGCCTAAAACGGCCTGAGCATAAGCAGAAGGGATTTCTCAAAGTCCTGACCTACAAGGGGCACTGGAGCTGCATGGTCTGTTGACCTCTTGTAGTCCATTCCCCTAGGAGTGCTCAGCCTGTCTCCTGCACTGGSGGTCATGAGGGATCAGTTGTGCCATATTCATTCATCCACCATGGGATGAATCCCCATGTCTCCATCCATCTGGGACAACTTCCCACCACAGAGGTAAACAGAAGTTGTATTACCCCTGCACCACACAATGCTGTTTAATTTCACTTTTGCACCTTGTGCAAGGTGATAAGGAAATGTTCTGTTTGTCCTCACCCTAAGGACTCACACTTCAGGCTGACACAATCTGGCACTGTGGTCTGGATGCTCCAGGGCTTTTGGAAATCTTCTGAAATAGCTTTCTTCTATTCTGATTTTTTCTTCCCAACATAATCAGACTCTTTCATTCTCGTCCTCATTCTCCCACCCACGGTACCTAAAGCAGCTCCTTCACTCTGGCTTCCACAAGCTCCCCTCTCCAAGCTATATTTTATCAGAGCAGTCTCAGTTTTGGCACGTTTTCTTTCAGGCTCAGCTGGCTGATGTCTTCCCATCCCATGCATTCCTCAGGTCAAAGGTATACCCCAAAATGTACTCACTCCCTCTAACCCAAGGGAAGCAATGGAAATTGTCAGATTTGAGGACAGCAGCTGGATCAGCGGAGACGGCCAAGACTGTAGAGTCCACATGATTAATTTCAGGGAGGTACTTATTGAAATCATGTTAGCTTAAAAAAAAAAAAAAAAGGCAGGAGGGGAGTTCAATATTTGGGCTGAGGTTCATTGCAGTTGCTATTTTTATTGAAGTAGTTTGCCCATCCCTGGTGGATTTGCGTTATCACAATCATTTCTATGCTGGCAACAGCCTGCAATGTCAGAAGCACAGAAGTATGATTTCACTGCAGCACTACGCCAGGGGAGAATCTGAATCATGAAGGAGCAAGCTCTGATGGGAACACAAATAGTTTAAGAACTCACAAATACAGTTTTGGTGAAGTAATTTATTTTTCCTGAAATGCTCCTTCTCCCCACTTCCAGTCCACTTCTAGTATCACATCCCAAGGGCACCTCTTTTGGGCCTTTAGTCTTGGAAGAGGGGGCTGAGGGTGAATTGCTCTGGGGACAACAAACCAGGTAGAAGAAAGGAATTAAATTTTAYTCTCAGTCTTCAGACAATGGCACTGTAATCTTTTCATTTTAATAAGTGAAAGAATGTAATAAAATCCAACGCTCTAGACATCCAAGATTCCTGCTGCAGAACCTCACCTATGGTGAAGTCTTTTATCACCTGAGAAATAAATAGCAAACCTTCCATAAATGAATTTATACTTAAGAAGCATGGAAGAAAGCAGTACAAGGCAGCAGAAAACTTATGGAAAATGTGTGTCTCCCGCAATCAGTTTTCCTCGAAGGAGTATCTCCTGAGGCAGCAAAAGCAAAATTGAAAGTCTCTGGTATTGCTGGAAATAGGGATTTTATTTCACCGTTCAATAAATTGGTTTTCACTAAAGGAAACATAACTCCTATGTAACCTGATGATGATGATGTATAAATTATCTGTGCCCTACAGACCATTTRAAAAACAAAACCTGACTTCTTTTGGTTGATTTCACTTTTTCTAGTGCTGCAAACACAAGTGTCAACTTACATGAAGCGGAAAAGGTGTTTCGTGGTCAGGAAACATGTCCTTTTTAGTGCACAGGGAATGCAACCCTCAGACAGAAATAGCCCACCAAAAGAAAAAAACAACTTCATGATTTATTATTCTGATTTACAAGCATGACAACTGCTACCTTTTGTAAAAAAATCACCATTACATCTTTGCAGAAACCCATAAACACCAAAGAAAAAAAAGCAAGGTTTTGCCATCTTGCAACGGCAAAGTAAATTAAAGAGAAGACTGACATAAAAAGTCCCATATACCCATTTTTCTTTCTGAAAAGCTGGAGGTAGGTGCTGTGCTCACATTGCATCTGAGTAACCTTCTCACCACAACCAACCTCAGCACAGCTTCTCTCCAACCGACACTGTTATGCATCGTGACACAAACTATCAGGTCCTGCCACAGAAGTTTTAACCAGGACAGTACTTAAAGCAGCAATGGCAGATGGCAGCTCATGGCAGCCACAGCACAGCTGAGCCCCAGCTCACAACAGTGAGAACTCTTGAGAACAAGCCCTTGCACCAGGGCCTTCACAAACAGAGCACAGCTTAACCTAAAGACAGGGATCCCTGGCGACAGGGATGTCTCTAACCTAATGCAAACTGCAAAATATCAGGAACTCCTATGGTACAGCACCAAACAGCTTAAGGACTTCCACAGGCAGCTGTCAGGGATACTCAGCATGAGAAGCCTTGAGTCAGRGGGCTGAAGCAGGTGAATTCCCTCCTAGTTCTGTTTTTCTTCAATAGGATACAGGGAAATTCTTTACCACCACTAAATACAGTCATGTATGTAGTGCAGAATGGCTATTTTTTTTTGTTAACATCTTCAGGATTACGATATAGTAATATAAAAGACAAATATATACCTTAAATATGCCTATATACCAAAAATATACCTTATATACCTATAAATACCTTATATATGCTGTCAATACCTTGGGGTAATGAAGATTTTTGTCCTGAAATAATGAAAAGGGAATATAAATGACAATAAAAAATCCAGTTTTGATTTCTTGACAGTTGCCATCCACTGTGTAAAGGTACATAACACAATCGTGAACAAACCAGTAAAACAGACACCATGCGCCACAAGTTTTCATTCACAACATTCACGGATTTCTTCTAAAATAACAGCAAATGTAACTTGACAGAGTCATATGTCTCCAATACTGTGCAAAAGGCAAAGTATTTTTGTAAATGAAATAGAAATAGAGTGGCTGAGGTGTCCTGCCAAAAATTTGGGGGACACGATGTAAAACTTCAGGCCCAGAACGGACAGTCACTTCACTTCATTGAGATCTACTCCATTTCATGACTAAGCGTTAAATGCTATTAAAGCAGCTGCTGAATACAAAAGTAAGCTGATGTACCAAACAAGCTTTAGTGTCCAAGAGGCTTGGAAGGGCTGGAGGGCTATTTTTTTTCTAATATAGGTCACATTTTTTAATATAGGTCACATTCGCATTACATCAACAGTAGTCACCCATCAAATCCCATAAAATATTATTTGGGAACACATCAGATCTACTATAATAATACAAACATTTAGGCTGCATTGGGAATTCACTAAACTCACAATGAACCATTCTGAGTACAGAAACAATGTGGGCAGTTTTCTGGCTGTATCCAAACTAACACGAAAATAAGGAATTGAACAACAACAACAAAAAAAAAAMCAGCAACAAATCTGGTTTAACAACTGCACAGCAAATATGTTAATAATCTAAAATCATTGAGTATATTAACCCATCCACTCGTCTCTTAATGTTTCATGTTAGGTAATGGTGAATTCTCACAAAACTACAAGATTCATCTACAGAACACAGTTACAAAGCCATTTGCACTGAAGTGCACAAATACAGCCTGACTTGCAAACAGCAAGGCAAGCTAATAACAGGGTAATAGAGAAGGTGCAAAAAGTTCTCGCCTCTTATGAGCTGCTGTGTCTTATTCAAATTATATTCCTTATATATGTGGCAGGAAGAATGTAGGTGGCTTCATTGACCAAGGCTGATCCAAGGACCCAGGTGTTTCTGATAACAGCAGAATCCTTTTGTCCTCATAACATTTCATATCTCTTGCTTCAATGTCGGGTTTCTCACTAAACATTTGCCTTGCAATCTGTCCCAAGGGTGCAGAGCAGATCCCTCACGACAGCAGATGTAAATGTGTAGAGGATTAGCTCTATCACCACTGGGTACAACTTCCCCAAACTCTGCTATCCTCTGTCCTCTTAAAGAAAAGTCAAAGCCTACTGGCATCTTGAGAGGATCTGCATGAGCCTTCCTTGATGCACTCAGCCATGGGGAGGTAAAAACAAGTTTCTCACTGCCGTGACAAGAGGGATCAGAACAGTGGGGCTCTCTTTGAGAAGACAGCTTGTTTTGAACACAAAATTAGCTCAAGGAATTTAAAAAGGCTAAGACAGAGAACAAATATTGGACTGCATTACTACGCTGGTTCTCAAGATGAAGCTACTAGTAGTTGTACTATTAGAATAGAAAGGGAAGAAGAAAAAGGCTGGTTATATTTTTAAAAAAGGAAATGTGATAAAAGGCACACCCACAAGAGGCAGAAAAAACAAAAAGCCTGCAAATCCTTGTTTCTTTCAGTGAACATATAGTCAAAGATAATCATGGTTCTTTGACTGACTCTTCACTGCACACTGCTTTGTTATCTACTCCTGCTCCTGCAGAGGTTTTTCTCTTCCCTTTCTCAGCAGCTGTTGCCACAGGCATAATCAGGATCTTCTTCACCATTTGCAGGAAATTACAGTGCTAGACATCACTCCATTCACAAATTGTGGCTCCACAATGACTACAACGATGTGAAGCCTGAGCGGCCCAACTGGTTCTAATTTACATCAGGTAACTGGATTTGCACTTGTGCCAATGGGAACAGTACCCGGCCCAGAGAGCCAAGCCATAAACAGGTGGGAAGAAGTTTGGAGAGGGTTCATCACCAGGGATATGAGAAAAGTGCGCGTGAAAAGAGTTTAGTCAGCAGTCAGCTCTCAATTTTTTTTCTTTTTTTTTTTTTTTACCGCAATGGGTTTATCCAAGAGCCCTGTAGACTTTAATCTGGGTACATTGCGCAACCCCGTCTACTACAGCATTAAAAGGCAGGTGTATTCAGAGACACACACACAGAGATCATTTGCAATCTCTGAATCACGAAGATATTTCTGCTGGCTCTTTGCTCTGCCACCTGTACACTCATCGTTAAGTCAGAGAGCAGACCAGTCAGTCGATTGTACAAGTTCAGAAAATCAAAGCCAGGCAGACGATGGCGTGGGAGGCTGAGCATGAATTGTTGCAGGGCTCTGACTAACGCTTCGGCAGGGAAGCGCGCAGGAAGCTGTGCAGAGCCAGGAAGGACACTGCCCCGGTGCTTCCTTTCTGCCACTTCAAAAATATCGACTAACAGACTAAAAAAGTGCTTTGGACACAACCTGACGTTAGCTCTTGGCCTTTGCCTCATATTATCTTACTGAAAAATAGAAGGAAAGTACTGCAAGTAGTTAATAGCTTCTCTTAAACAGGATGCTGAGGATAATGATTACAAGGCACTCTGTAGAAAAGACTTTGAAACATTCAAGCTCTGAACATGAATGTAGTTTGTACAAGTCCTTGCTACTGCTTTGTGAACACAGAACACAGTGTTTTCTTTCACTTACTCCCTTCCTGGCCACTCTTCATGTACTCTCCCTCCACATAGTGTTTTAAAAGAGAATGTCATACAATAACGACAACAACAAAGTCTTACTGGTTACGCCATACACAGTTATTTATATTGCCTTTAGTTTTGGAGTTTGCAGGGGTTGTGTTATCACAAACTCAGAGTCATGCTGAAATCTAGGCTTGAGACAGAGCTACCAAAATGATCTGTGATCTTGAGTGAGGCACTTGATCTCCCAGTGCTTCGATTAGTCATGTCATAAAACTGGGTAGAAAACAGCCCCCCAATGAAATACAGATGGCTCCTCAGAGATGAAGCTATCTTCCATAAATTACAAATGTAGGGGCACACACACAAAAGGATCTCAGGTTTTCTAGCCTCATTTTTAGGTAGGTGCCTTGCTAAAATCCTCCACAGCTTCACATCTATCGTAGTAGTATCAGAATATTGAGCTTACACGCAAAGGTGTATCTGAKTCACAGCTGCAAAATTGCCCTGATAAAATTCAGCCTTATGCAAMGTGCCTTCATAAGCCTTACTGGCCACTCAGCATAAGCCACTGCAAGCAGGACTTATAGTAGCAGGAAGCTTGAACTTAAGAAATGGCAGCTCTGTAATTGCTCCGTGTTTTAAAATTGATAGGTTTGACCTTTTACATTTATCTTCCGTGGTGGTCATTAATCAGTTCTGAGGTGAAAGCCAAAGTTGCAACATTATGTCCTTTCACTATTCATTTTTAGCTAAAATCCTAATCTTATACATTATTTAATATTCCACACAGAGTGGAGTGAAATGGTCCCCAGGAGCTCAACAATCCACGCATAGCAAACCAAGTGCCAGGCATTCATTGTTAAATTAACAAAAGTGCACACCGAATTATATCATCTTTTAAGGCTGTAAAGGGATTTCACTCCTACCTACCAACTACCTCCAGTAAAAGCTTTAGGATTTTTAAACACTACTCCAGCCACTGTATTCCCTGCAAAATTTCAGACTGAAAACCTCAAAATCCTTCTTCATAAATTCTTGAATCATGGACTCTTTGATCAACATCAACAATACCTTTCAAGGATTTTTGTAAATCCTGAGTGCCTTGGGAAATGCAATATACATGTAGCAAAAGGGTTACCTAATGGCCATATGGAATGCAGTTTATTCTTGCCCATTTGCAAATAACATAGAAATGCCTGTATGAAATGTCTCTGGGGGCMTTGGTGCAAGACAGATGAAAATTCAGGGAATTGCTAGAGTGGAGAACAGAGAAGCAGCTTTGAATGTCAAACTGCCATTCACATCAGTGGGACTTTGATTCAAAAATGAGGACAGAAATCGATTATCAACTTTTATAAAGAGCAAAGTCCCTGACACGATTTAAAGGTTGCATCATAGGTACAATCAGACTTCAGCTGATGCACATTGCACTATCTGCAGGGCTGCACACAGGAAAAATCTCAGCAGTTTTGGAACCTAARTAATATACAAAGTCTCAGTGCATGACCTTCACATGTATTTTTCAATCAAAAGCCACCTAAAAGAATGAGCGTTAAAAAAGTTTGATGTTGATTAACCAGGTCTGACTGTAATTAAGTATATGAATAGAGAGAAAAATGCAAAATTTTATTAACTGTGGAAGGAATGCTAGATCCTTAACTGCCCAGCAAGTTCATGAAGACAAAGGAGATCAGTTTACAAGGGTTAAGTAAACATAATATTTTATATTACAGTTCAAATGAATCCAATTTCAACAAGACTGTGTAAGGGTCTAAAAATTGGTTTACCAGATTGAACATTTTTATGAACATTAAAACCCATTACGTTGCTCCAAAGTACAGCTACCGAACAGCCAGAGCCACATAAAGAAACCATTTGTTTCTTAGCCCTATGGCTGAATTGCTTCTAGCCTCCTCGCTATTCATGTCTGGTGGGTTCCCTGTATTTATTTTTACATGCCTACATGTTGTGCATTTTGTACTCCTTTAAGTTTCCAAGGCCATGTCAAAACAAAATGCATTCCTGAGTGGGTCAGCATAGGAATAGCCACCCCAGACATTAACATAATAACTTGATGCTTACTGCAAATCTGAGAAAAGTAACCAGTGGTTGTGAAACATGAATTTCTGGTAAGGGAAGGAGGCAGTACATGAACACAGTGCTCTGAAAAGTGCTGGTTTAGCAGTAATTGACCTTAGGGTCTTTTATTTATCTGTAGTATAGAAACTCACACCCTCCTCACTCTGTTTGGCTAATCACTAACTCTGATGAGGCTGCAAACAAAGCTGCCAATTAGCTCTGATTATGATAGCAACATTTCATTCAAATTAAGGAGTCTGAACCACTGAGCTCCCTTGGAGAGGAAAAGTCCTTTTAAGCACTTTTCAATTCCAGCACCCCATAGAATTAGACCACAGATACTATGTATGTATTCAAAGCTGACCGCTGACAATTTCCGGGAAAATCAGCATTAGATAATGGAGAAACTGCTATACAGCATGACACAAGCAGAGTGGACCCTGTGTGCTTCCTGTAGCATTCAGAACAGTTCCGCCATCAAGCCACRACCACCACTGCATAAGTTACCACTCCTCAGGAGCTGTGAAATCCAAACAACCCTCACCTTGCAGCTGATCATTTCTGTTCTGCTGGTATTACAAGCATTAAAGCATTATCAGTTGTCTTGGTCTTGCTTGGGCCACGCTTGTATTGTGGCCAGCACAAAATAGCTGAGGCAAGCCACTAGCTCGAGTGAGACCGACAGGCAAAAGGCTGCCCTCAGGGATGGACCAGAAGYGAGCCCATTGAAGGCTGCGTCACGGAAAAAATTATCCCGAGAATTTTGAGCTGTAGTTTTCTCATGGCCGAACTACAGGGCAGATAAACCTTTAATGCACCTCACGAGCAAGGCACACTAAGGCTGGTGCATGAAGAAAATCAAGGACAAGGAAAGATGTGGGTTATACTGCACGCTCAGCCACACTGGCTCGGGTCCTGCTGCCCCAGCAGCAGCTGAGGCCGTGGCTGCCAGGGCCACACCCAGTCCAGTCCACGGATCTGTTGGGATTCACTCAGAGAAAACCAATGTCACCACTAGCAGTTCCTCAAACCAGGAAGGAGCCATGTTTTATTGCACCTGAAACACAGTGCTTGACTTCTTGGGATGTGGAAGCAGCAGATTTGTCAGGTGAGCCAAAAGGGATCCTCCCTTAGGCAGGCCAGCAGGAATGAATGTCAGGTTTGTCTTGACCAGGCAGGACTCGCTCTTGCAGCTGTTAAACTGAAAGGACACATTATGAGAGGTGAATTAACACACTGGCATCTGTATTAGCTACGTTAAAACCACCCAGAGCATGGACAGGATTGCCCACACAATGTATGCAGAAAGTGAAATGCATGGTTTTGTTTCGTGGCTCTTCCTTCATCTCTTCAAGACTCTACTGGAACAGGTTGCTGATGGGCAGGCTGTCTACCTGCACTGCAAGAGCAGGGCTGGGAAAGGATCCAAAATCCAAAGAGGAGCTAGGGAGTAACCCAGTGACTGAAGGTCTGGTTTGACCAGGAAAAGCACAGCCTTCCCAGTAAAGACAATGATGAGTTGCAATAGGAGTGGGTGGGTAGGGTGGGGCAAGAGAAGGCTTGAGAGAATTGAGCCCAAATGACTCCCACACTCTAGAGAGCTGGAGACTGGCAGCCATCCTTTCTGGGGAGAGGCATGCTGGGGTGTGTGAGTAGCAGAGAAAGACATTACTCCTAATAGAGATGGGTAGGAGCTGCAATATTTGGACTCCAGTTTTCAATACAACCAAGAACAGAACATGTATGGGTCTGAGCTTGTGGACCTAACAGACCCATCTCAATTTCCTAAGAGTCGTAAAAGCAGTGTAGAACGTACAATATAACTTGGAAAACCTGTGTTGGTGGGGGAGGAAAAGAGGCATGAGTGAGCCTTCAAGAAAAAAAAGCTRTTTTGGCAAGGGCAATAATTAATGAGCTAGCGGTCATTTAAGGTGGGCATAAATATTTGCATCTCAGAAACATTTGCCACCTTCTCCACGCTCCCCTTCACTCTGTCTGTTTTTCTCCTTCTCTGCAGCCTCCTCTCTCACGCGCTCTTTCCCTCCCCTCCTCTCCCTGCCTCCTGCCTATCATCTTGCTCTAATTGTTTCCAGATTTGTGTGGGAGGTCAGGGCCCGGGAGTGCTGCTTCATGCCAAGTTTATAAACAGAGCAGTGTTTCCAGATGGCCACTGGCTCCAGCCTGGCTAGCAGGTTGATTGGGACCAGAATAACAACAGGTGGAGAACAGACAATGAATTCCTTGACACTTATTTTACTCCCTCTGCTTTTTCCCCCCTTCCCTCCTCYCTGTAGCCACCACCGCTACCACCAGCAGACCTTCAAGCTCTTGAATCTGGGCAGGGAGTCAGGACACGGGGGAGGGAGAGAGGAGGAGGAATGATGAAAGAAAGTGCAAGTGACTTCCTTGACCAAATAAAAGGCAGGGCAGGAAAGGGGACACATGCTGCTACTTCCCTGCCAGCCATTACTGCTGCTGTTAATTAAGGTGTCCTTCAAGCCCCTATGGAAAAGACCCTCTGAGGTGAAATAACAGAGAATAAACAAGATACCTTGTACAAATAGGGAAAATTATAAGATTGATTTAACATTGTTCTTTAGGCAACAGCATGCATTCAGCTTTTGTCAAGGCAGCCTAGGCCACTAAGCCCGTTGGCAGTGACAACACATCTGCAGCCACTGTGAGCTCTGTACTCTATTTTTCCAGACAGAGCTAGTTTCCCCAAGGCTCCGGTTTGCTAACCCCACTCCCAAGCTCCTGCCCTTCCCAGTTTCCCTCTCCTCTCCAAGCTGAAGTCTTTTTCCCACTCTCCATACTAAATTCCCACTTTCCTCATTAGAAGTTGTTTGTAGAAATGATGGGAGGCAGGGAAAAGAAGTTCTGCAAGGCAGTCACAGAGGTGCTTTTCTTTCTATTACTTTGCTCTTCCCAGCACATTTGGGAGAGTTATTTGGCACAACTGCATTGCTCCAATGATTGGGCTTAGAGCAGCTCAAAATGAGGCCACTGATGACACAAAACTGCAGCAGGTTCAGCTTCAGGAGAGGCGTAAATTAAAGCAGACAACCACCTTGATTTTGGGCCTGAGGTACCATGAAGACACACTTTATGTGCATACACAGAGTATAGACAACCCTACCACCATATTCCTCCTGGAAATTCCCAAAAGGARGGCAGAGCAAATGGGAGAGGGTTAGAGGAGTAATGCTAAACTTTAAATGCCCAGGCTGCTTCAAACTGTGGTAAAACTTTTAGGAAGGCATGAACAAAAACACATTAGGAGGAATTTGCAACAGCATGGTTTGGTTCTGATGCCTGTGATTGCTACCTACTCTGTCCCCAAAGAGATCACCAGGATGCAAGAGCTGAATGCAGTTTCAGCTGTACCCCAGGGATGCCAGGACTGCTCATCCTCCTCACTGAACCTCCCAGGGATCCATACAACTGGGAGCTCAGCTACAGAAGGAGAAGATGAGGAAAAGGATGTGAAAGGGATACTAATGTGGAGAAATAGAGAGTAACAGTCAGTCATCTAGATGAATTCATTTTATRCTACTGAACTGCAAATGTTCCTATTTCCCTGCCTGGCCCAGTTCTGCACTCCTTAGGGTAAGACAGCAGAACCATAAAGAAGCAAAACTGTAAATTATAAAAAACATTCTAATCTCCAGTGAATTAATGAATAATTAGACTAAATTATTAAAATTACTGTACATCACTCACTGATAGGCTCAACAAAGTTGGCATACACAAGAGAGAGCAAAAAAAGGTAAAATTTTCTCTCCATTTCCCACTAGTGCTTACACTCCAGATGGTTAAATTTAAACTAGGATTAATATCCTAGAAATAAACCCATATAGAAGTATTAGGATTACAAAAGTAAAAGCTGCTGTCTTTAAAAAAATTATTCTTTAAAAATTAAATGGCTGTCTTAAACAGAATGTTATCCAAAGCTGGTAATTAACCCAAGTCTCCAAAATGAATTTTTTATTTTCTTTCTATTTGCTGCACTCCTCACACATAATTAGAGAAATTCAAAAAGCAGTGAAAAGGCATATACAGTCTCCTCTGTTCAAATACAGTGTTTAGTAAACTGACTGAACTGCTCACATGTGTAAAACAGACACAACTTTCCCCATTCATTATTAATAGCATATTTTCTTATTTGTAACCTTATATTCAGATCCTTAATGGTTGACATGTACGCTTGGATTGTCTATAAAATATCCAAAAAAACATTTTTACTCAAGTACCAGCGTGAAGGTGAACTGAAATTTAATAGGACTACAATTTGCTGCTACTCAGAAAGCTCTTATATAAACGGTGTGTGAAAAGCAAGCATGATTTAAAAAGCATTTGCTAATATTTGCAATGCAAAAGATCTCAGATTCTTGCATATGAATACCTGGAAGCAGATTTGGAAGCATTTAGGGGTTTTCATGAATGTCAGCAAATTGTTAACAGGTTTTTATTTTCCTGAAGACATTTCATGACTAGTCTTAGCTGTCAAATTTTATACTGGGTAAGTTCTACATCTACAAATAAACACAAAAACATATTAAGCCAGTTAAAAGATCTTTGCACTTCCAAAGCTTCTTATATCTCTGGATCTCAAAAAAGTTTAGACAAACGGTGTGCCTAATCCTAAGGATTGGTTTAAATAAGGTCACTCAGCACCTTTTAAGTAGATGCTTAGGATATTTTGCCAGAGTGAAAGATAGATCATTTCATGTCAATAGGGTAAGCTCCAACCATTTGGAGGTTCTCCCACTTTCAGACTGTAAATTCTTTGGGGCAGAGAATGACTTTGACCATATGCTTAAGTAGTAGAATCTTGATTTTACTGGGAATTCTGGACATGAGATGGAAATAGACTAACAAAGAAAGAGAATAGGAARTGCCAAAGACACGATGTTCACCAAGGCAGGATTTGGGTCTGATCAAAAATGGTAGTTCTTATGTTCGTATGACTTCCAAAATTCTACTCATGCACAAACTTTCCATTAATTTATGGAGCATTATTGGGACTGTAGCCTCATCGATGTAGCCTCATCCATTTTCATGTACCATTAACACTACTGCTTTTGGCACAGCACTATGTTTTGTATAACTCAGAAACACTTGGCCATGCCTTTCCCATCGCTGTTCCTGTGTTCTACAGAAATCTGTGTACCAGGTTTTTCAGTAAGGAATTCAATTCATTCCTTGGTTCATAGATGTTTTGCAATATCTGTGTTTCTAAAGAACAGAATTTTCCAACTCTGATATATCAAATCCAGGGTAAGTAAAATTGAGAGTTGACTGTGCACCAAATTCTAAGTTTCTGTAGTGAAGGTATTGATCTGATGCAGAACCATGGATATTTACATGAATGTTGATTTCCTTCTCAGCGGCTTAGCATGGACTGTGATGACTAGAGTCACCTGTGGATCTCTCTTTGGAGAGAAGGTAAAAGGACATTTGTATTTTAAACCAAAGAACAGCTTTCAATTGGTGTAAAGTCAAAGGCCTAAGTAATCCTTTTGAGTTTGTTTGCATAGTGCTGATTTGCAGTGTTGATGTCCACATGAACACAGCACAGTAAGTAGATGTTCTTGTTCTGGATATGACTCCTTAAGCCTTTTCACACCCAGACAGCACAGTGGGAAATGCCAGGGAGTCTGGCTTCAGCCACTGGCTCAGATATCRGGTTAAGCTTGAAAGGTCAAGTTCTGGGAATCCACACTGCAGAAGCTTTATATGTAAATGTAAGCAAAAGCATTCATCTCACCTAACTTCCTAAGTCATAAAGTTAAACATCTACTGGAAGATGCTTAGATTACAGGTGCTGCTTCTATAATCAGCAGAGACAGACATCTCTACAGGCATCGTCACTGGAAGGATTTCTCACTTGCACACTGTTCACTGTAGAAGGACTTCAGAAAACTAAGACAGCTAGACAGACCTTTTTTAAGATGCTAAAATAGATTCTGCTCCAAGCAGCTTTTTGGACTTTGCCAAATATTAAGCTCTTCAAACAGACGTAGCTATTGAGATGTACTGGTGCAACAGCATTTTCAAATGTGAACATTTTTGAACATTCCTGCTGTAGAGAAATTACATAAATGCTTCCTGAATTATAGTTTATTTAGAAGTGATGTGCATACCTCAGCTAATATTCCTCCCCCCCCCAAAAAAAAGGCGACATTTCTCCTCACATAGCTTTTGAAACACCTCAAACCAGTATGAAGTTATTTTTCTCTTCAAGAAGTTGGCAGGGTAGTGAAAAGACTTGTGTGGAGTAGGCGACAAGTACCATTTCTAAATGCTGAGAAAACCAAGTAAACTATCCACAGTGACAACCCATATTCACTGACTCTGGAATATTTGTTATGCCAGTCTGAATTGCTATTTTGAACCAACGATACAGGCAGAGCTGTGACTGAAGATGGGACAATACACAAATACTGTTCATATAAGCTCCACTGAATTCTTAGTTAAACTGGAACTCATATTTGTGCAGTTAGAGTCCAGTCACAAATATTCAAATAGTTGGATGCACTCTCCTAGGAGTTCAGAGACAAAAAGTATGACTTTGTCAGAGGACCCCTGCAAGGACTCTGAACATATACAGACCCCTCACAAAAGCTTTTTTTTTCAGGAAACACCTTACAAATTCAAATAAACACACAAAGGATGAGGTAACTGATCTGAGTGAGCTTTACTCGATGGTGCCCAGTGGCTGTTCCTCTGAAGAGCAGACCACAGCTTTGGGCATTAAACTGTCGGAATTCTGGTCTTCTGCTAGCCAGAGTTGGAATTCCCTGGGCCATTACAATACCACGTGATCTGAGACCTACTCAGTAGTGCAGCAGGTCCCAGAGATAAGTCAGGCACCTACCCCAATTCACAGATTTTGAAAAGTGCATAAACACTGTAAGCAATTTCATTGAGAGGAATCCTGCTAACAAATACAGGACTAATTAATAACATTCTTCTGCTATGTTTTCCATGTAGATGCTCAAAGAAGTCGCCTCAGGCTGCTTTTTTTTTTTCTGTTCTTTGCCACCCTAAAGACTGGAGAACAAACACGCCAAATACACTTGACTGAAACATGGAATATCTTAAATGAAACACATGTAATGTCAAGAGCTGCTCCATCACAGGAAAAGGCAAATTAGAGACAAATTAGGGAGAGAGATTTTAGTTATGATCTCTGAACATCAGATGTAGCAAGTACAGTTAGTAGAAGAGGTGATAGAGAACTGTGAATTGCAGGGAACCAATGAAATTTAAATTAAGTATTTGCTCCACAGGAATTTATTGATTATGAGGTCAGASCCAGAGGAATTCCCTGGAAGATTTTCCCTTCATGTTTAATGAGATAGTAACTGCAAGATTTTTTAAAAACTACAAGAAGAGAAAAAAAAAAGTGGTGCTTTGCTCATATTAAATTGGAATACCTACATAAATATTACAATGATAGAATAATCTGCTTCAACAATTCCATCTGTATTAGTGTAATTGTTGCACTGGACTGCTCTTTTTCTGAAGAATACTATTGGTATATCTACAATTCTTTATGTATCTCCTACCACCAGACCTTGTAATGATACAAGACTCAGTTCAAGGAGCAAGTTTGTGGCAACAGTCTGCAGTATATAGTGGCATAAAGGCATATATGGTATGAATGCAATACAAAAAAAAAATTAACCTCAGTTGTTAATTGTAATCCCCTATTTATTTTCTGATTTAACTGCACATATAGCTGCCTGGGAGCTACTGACAAATACCAACTATAATAATTAGCACTATGCTGTTCTTGTGCCTTTTGTATAGAACAAATTGCAGCAATGGAGCTCTGCCTTAGAGCTGCTGTGATATCATGGACTGCACAGTGAAGCCCTAAGATAAGGCACTAAAATATGTAAACCATTATAATAGTACTACTTTGTCTAAATCATAGAGCCTAAAAGATCTAATAGATCAACACGTTCATCTGTCTGCCAGAGGACTGCCCATGTTCTGAAACTTCACAACAATTCAAAGAAGAGCAAATAATAGAGATTAATGAGAAAAGAACAATGTAGTTATTGCAGTGCAGTTGATTTCTGAAACAAAACAGAGTTTAGCAGCTAAATAAAGTGGAAGCTATTAACTGCATCTTTATTACTATGCAAAGGCAAGTAGCAACTGTGTAATTTAACTAGGTCCATTATGCAACCTTTTTTCTAATTCATTCCTGATCTGCTAAACTAATCTCTGTTTTTTAGGGGGTTTGAAAATGAATTAAATGGATTAAAAATGCAACTGAAAGCCAGGATTATTTAAGGAATGGAGAACAATAGGAAAGCATGACAAGGAAAGATCAGCCATTTGACAATGAAGCAACATCCTGAGCCCAAAGCACAATACTATTGAGTAAGCATCTGAGAAAATGTTTTATTTCTTCACCCAGGATGCATTCTCTTTCCTCTTTCTCCTCCACTCCTAGCAGTGGACTTTGGCTTGGTGTTAACTTAGAGAAGTTTAACTTGGGTTTTCCTAGATAGGACCAAGAACTCCATTTGTTATGTGGCTCTGTAATTATATGTCCTACACTTACGGTATGTACTGGATGTCCCAGTTTCATCCCACTTAAATACRGGCAGCTACCCGTGGGTTGCAGGATCCCTAAATGCCTTTTACAGTCGATGGAGAGAGACACTCCAGAAGCTGACAATTCAAAGAGCCAAAATACAGCTCACCTTCTGTAGATCTCTCATCCTCCACTGATTGTAAAGGAAACCTAAAATGGGTACAGTTAAAACAGGTGGCTAAAGATAGGTGGGAGGATTCCAATTTAGCTTGTTGTCCTGCATTTACAGTTCCTCCTTCCTACCAGAAGAGATGGTTTAAAAGGTTTTTCTCCCCACAATGTTTGTTATATGTGTTTCAAAAACTGTTCCTACCACAGTTTTCCAGGCAACATGAGCAAACGTATTTACCTGGCTACAATGCTAGCTTCCTCCAAAAAAATATCTTGTTATGTAATTATCAGAAAAGAAATCTTTGTCTATCCAATAATCATGCTGCAATAATGCAAGCCCTAAGATTCTTACTTTTCAAAGAGACCATGGTGCCTATCAGGATATAAGGAATTTTCACCTTACTTTTTGTTTACATGCACTAAATCGTTGCAAAACATAGGAGCAATGCAGCACTATCAGTCAATTTAGTGCAGTATTTTAACAACAAAAGTCAGGCACTTTTGAAGATTTGGAAAATATATTGAAAGGCCATATATTTGAAACTAACACCTTTTCATTTAGGCATGTAAAACCAGTGTTACCCTTTTATCTAATTTCCTGCTCCTTTTACTAGTGATCCAGTTACAGCTCCTTTCTATTAGGAACTGGCAGTTCAGTAGTTCAGTGGACCAAAAAAGTAATGTAATATTCTGCAAGTTTTGTTGGAAAGGCAATATAGTGGTGCTATTACTAATGAGGAACATACTCATACTACAACTGGACTTTAAGAAATTGATGAAAAATAACAAGTCCTACTCTGCCCACTGTTGCACTTGTACAATGCTTACTGATTAACAAGAGCATCACATGCTTACCTAAAGATAGAACTGAGCCCTGTGGTGGGGCTAAATCTACTAAAAAGCACCAAGCTTGTTCAAATTCATTTACAGGAATAATTTAGACTCACAGATTTCAGTCATGCTCTGCATAAAAGGTCCGTTGTACTTTCTTAATTGGTGGACAACAGAATTAGAGATGGGTCCGGCGTAGAGCCCCAGTCAAAATGCATCTTCATTTTAGAGAGGTTCAAAACACAGACCTGATCCTGAATGAATTGGTTTCTCCCTCACAAAAACAGAGCTTCCAAGTCTCATTTTTTCCTTCAGAAAAATCTGAGAAGGGAATAATTCTTTAGAACATTGCAATTCTTACTTGTATAACTCAATTTAAATTTGATAGTGAAAAAAGTCTGGCCTGACACAGTTATTAAATCATCATTTAATGATCACTGAAATTCATTGGAATCTTTCTTTAAACTTGGGTATTTAAAAGCCCTTGGGTTTTATTTGTTGTGTTTCAGGACACCTGACTTGACTGCAATGACTGTGATGACAATTTTACCCGTCAGGTAATAATAGTGCTCTTGCAACAATTTTGTGGATGGTTTCTTTCCTCTCTCTCTTAACTTTGTCTTTAAGCTTTTTTTTTCCATATCCAGTATATTACTTAATGCCTGCATTTTTTTATTGTTGTGGTTTTCTTTCTACTTTTTTTCCCCTTTTTTCCTCTACTTCGTTCTTTCACCGTTCTTCATTTTTGCTTAGTCTAACATTTATTGTGGTTTATTTTTAGGATACGTATATATTTGGGGTGGAATTATAATCTGAATATTTATATACTGAATTTATGTTTTTGTTGGAAAAATATATAATTCATGACTGTTCTTACTCTTCTGAGAAATGCCAATAACAAATGGCAGGCTCCAGTTCAATGAATCCTCTACTGCTTTAACAAAACAAAACACTGAAAGCAGGCAAAGAAAGTACAAAAGGATAATTTTTTGCAGTTTATCCTGAGGTCAAAAATATTGCAAATATTGGTGTTTGACATTCACATCTGTCATAATATGCTGAAATACCATTCAGATGTCAATAACATTTTGCAAAAAACATGGAAGAAATATACTGTAAATAATCACATTGAGATGAAAAAACACACTTGAAACTGGAAATTCCTTTTTTACTTCTAGGCAGATTTTTCAGTTTATTTAGATGTTAGAGAGATCTATTGCCTTTTAAAGTACACTACTAATGGCTGGGTTAGTTTACCTGCCCTTTTCCCACACACATGTGTTTTTGCAGACTAACACCTACTGATAGATTTTTCAAACCCTTAAATCCCCTCCGATTCTCAAAGCTCTCTTCTGTCTTCATTTCTGGATGAATGTCACAAAGTATGAAGCCTACTGGAATAACTATAGTTTCTGAATTCTGGTCCACAGGTTTCACTGCTGTTTGAGCACGTGTGTAGATCCAAAAGTCATGCTTATCTAAAAAAAACCCCAGAGAGTTAGCGTTTCTCTAAAAATTGATTATTATTTGCCAAGGCCAATTGTCTTTTAAGCCTAATGTATCTGGGTAGGATTAGAAAGAAGTGTTACAGAGTGAATGACTGAGTCAGGAACAGGCATGGGCACATATTTAAAGTGAGGTACCCATGTGAGCCAAAAGGGCATAGCAATACACACGCACGCTGTGGTTGACAGTATTGGCACCACTAGTAACGTTTTTACTTTTGCTACATTAATCCACACTGTTTATTTTTTCACAACTGGTATATTTTGTTAGATGTAGAACATCTATCATGAAGCAGTAGTTTCAAAAAGGCAGGACTGGGGAAGGGGGATTTTGTTGAGTTTTGGAAAGGGGTTGTTTGTGTATTTGTTTTCTTTCAACTGGCAAAACTCCAACAGCTATTCTCCAGAAATTTCAGAAGAAACATTCATATGGGCAGGAAATCTACTGGCAAGAAACGGCAGATGAAAGAGTTATGTACTGCTGAATGAGAGTTTTGCACCTGCACATTGCTTAAGTTGGAGAACATGCTATTAATATAATAACAATAGCATAATCAGTAGGATGCGTAGTCATCTACCAAGATTATTTCATTTCGAGACCTCATGAACACTTTTGGCACTAGTGCAAAACAAGGAGTTGAATCAATTTCAAATATGCTCTAAATGGAAAGGGGAAGAAAAACTAAAACACACTTAAGCAATTCCTATCAGGATATCATGTTTAAAATTAAGACTAGAACTGTGTAACTGAGTCCAGACCAGTCTACTGGATGTCCAAGGACAGCAGTGGGATTACAGGCAGGGTTGCCCAGTAAGTAGGCGTCAGAGAAGTCCTGCTTCAGACTCGTTCACTGGATTCTGTTTCATTTCTACTTTAAGGAGAAACTTTTTTTTCCCCTCAGAGTCATTAAACTTAGACTAGAAGAGAGCTGTTCAAAAAAACTCCTAAGGAACACTTTTTGGGGTCAGGATTTGGTAATTCATAAAAATATTTCCAACGAATACCAAAACACRTCAACAAAATTTCAAAACAAGTGTTTGTCCCAGTTTTGAAACCTGGAAGCCCCGAGGTCCTTAGTTCAAAGGTAGACTACTTGGTGGGCCATCCTGCAATGATAGGCCATCAATCCTCTACCCTGGCAGTTGAAARGTTGAGCAATGGTCTGCCAGCCAGAGCCCTGCAGGCTTCCAGAAGAACTTAGCCAAAGTCCAACTGTCCCTGAAAAAAGTTTAGATTTCAGTCAATTGCCAAGGTCTCTGAAGTTTGCCAAACAGTTTTGCTTTTGTGACTGGTTCCATCAGCCTTTCTGTGTAGACATGTGGGGGTTTTTCCAAATAAATCACTTCACTGCAAAGAAACCATTTTATCAACCTCAGTAATCACCTAGATCATGCAAAATGGTGTACCATCCCTCTCTTAGTCCCCAGGCCCATGATCCTGCTTCTGATTTCAGGCACAGAAAGGTTATTACAGACCTTGGAGATGTGCAATTCAGTCTTTCCATTCTGACCAACACCTCACCCACGCAGAGTCCCCTCCTTACTGAATTTCACCTCAAGTGGTTTCTAAGCTGCTATAAGGAGGTAATGCTCACTACTCCTTGGCAAGATGGTTCACAAGGAATTTTGGCCCTTTCTACTGGGATCTGAAGCACCATGGAAGTATGAGAAAACACAGTTGTGAAGAAATTACTAAAATCATCTAAAACAGTAATACAGAAATATGAAACCCATATTGCTATCTCTGGTATAAGTGTTATGATATATCAACACAGAACATACAACAGCAATCATAAGAGCCCTATAGGGAGTGGGGAATGCACTGCTGAAACTTTGCACTACCATGGTACAAGAACTGCTTTCCAGCCACACTAGCTGCCCAGCCCAAGTTCTCCTATGTGATAGGTTTGCCTTCACTGAGAGTCATGGCAGCTACTTATCTGGAATTTAATTCACCAGAAGGCCAAAATACCGAGTATGGCCCGTGAACTGAGAGGTGACAATGAACCAACATCCCTGGAAAACCATGGGGTGATCAAAGATTTTCTACTCCTATAGACACACATGGTTTATGGTCTGACCCACGGTGATTTTTTTCACACATTTACTGAGGAAGATTTTTCACTAATCTCCATACCGGGTAAACCACTACTTTCATCTGAATTAGACTTTTACTATAAAGACAGCTAAATCAACATAGCGCGCATCAGTATGTTATCAGCAATGTTTCCTGAGGTAGGTTTTCTCTCCTTTATTCACTGCAAAATCCATTGAGTTGCAAGGAATACTGAGTGGGAAAAGCCATTTTAAATTGTATATTTGCATTGTCATAGGTTGGATTCCATGATCTCAAAGGTCTTTTCCAACCTAGTTGATTCTGTGATTCTGTTTATGATTTAATGTTGTTTGAATAACTAACCTATAAACTTTATCATTTAGCTATTAGAAAGAAGAAATAAAAATTATATAAAACTTGTAAAGAATCACAGAGTTCTCTTCCAGATTGCTGACAGTCAGTAAATGCCTCAAAAGTCTCTCCCACTTCTTTAAATGTAGATACTAAAATCCAGCAGTCCAGTGAACTGGACTATAAAATCAGCATATCTGCCCCAAAATGAGCACAGCTTTTCTTTGCAGTAACATAGCTAAAATGCATTTGTGGGACAGCAGGTTGGCACTGGGCCGTGAAAGGTATTCACCATTTTGTAAAACAAAGCAGCCATCACTAATCTTTTTTGTTTCAAGATAATAAAAGGAAAGTCTCATTTTGCGACTATAAAAAAAAAAGTTGAAGTAGTACAGCTGTAAGCAGAAATGCAGTCCACTCGTGGTTTAAAGAGCTCCACGCCTACTGTACATAAACTAATACACTGGTATCATTAGCATAGACAACAGCTTGTTTTCAATTTGGCTGCAGATAATGAAATTATCCCCCAAATTACCATAAAGTGGAACAAATAAACACAAAAGCAAACTCTTTCTTTTTCTTTTTCCTTTTTTTTTTTTTTTCCCCCCTTCATCAGAGCTGGCTTTCAGCTATTTAGAATGAAAGCAAAGCTTCTGTTTTTCCAGAGCTCCAGTTTGACCTCAAGCAGATAAAGAACATGAAATGACAAACACGCAGCAAAGAGTTACTGTGTCCTTCCCCCCTGGCCTCTGTTTACATTAGGAAATGTACCCGGGGAGGAGGGAAGGGGAGGCAGGAGGGCTGCCTTTCAGCGCCGCGCTCGGCTCCGCTGGCTCCGGCTGGAGCTGGCCGCTGTTTCTGAGTAAGCTTACTCCACTCCAGATGTGCCGCGGCTCCAGCGTGGCTGCCATGTACAGTAAATCGGCATCTGAGGGCTCGTCAATCTGTGGGGTAGAGCAATTGCGGTCTCGCCAGGCCGCCCCACTGGCACAAACAGAAATTTGCGCCGCTGAACTGGAAAAGGAGGAGGAGGAGGAGGGAGAGGAGGGAAAGGGGCGACAGGGAGGGAAGGAGGCAAATAACGGGAGAGCAGTGTGTGAAAGTTGAGGGGCTGGAAGGTGTCCGCTCCCGGGAGGAGAAGGGGAAGAAATAAACACTACCAGTCAACGGAGGAAATGTTCTTAATGCATTTGTAAATTTACTTGTAAATGTTTTACACTTAGAGAGAAAGGGGAATGTTGCGTATCATTTGGCAGTGCTGGCTGTCTATAGGTCCCTGTGGATATACTGCTTTAGTATGACTTGTAACCAGGGCAAGAGAAACATAAAATAGCAGGGAAAACACAGCCAATTAGTCATTACACATAGATTGTAAAAACAAGAGAGAGAGAGAGAGAGGAAGAGACAGAGAAATAAATGCCCCTAGCAAATTGAGTCCCTCTTGTTTATGTCCCTGCAACATGAGCACGAAAACCAGAGGCAACGCCGCCTTCTAATCAAAGTGCAACTTGCAAACCAGTCACTGCTCCCATTCAAAATCCTCCAGGATTTCCTGACGCTCACAAGATTTACCTATTTGCTGTCATTGTAAAAAACAAATTGTTTCACTAATCAGGCAGTTTGCTTTGGACCCGACCCCAGTTGTACGAACTCCAAGTTGGACGTTCACTTCTGATCTCCTGCCGCCTACGCAGCCGTTGCTAACTCAGTTTTAATAGGATGAGAAAACGATCTTTTCTTTTATAGTGGGTTCAAATGAGCTACCCAGCTTCAGGCTGACTATAGCTGTGTTTTCCTAATCACAATTTTTTTATAGCAATTCTGAGGATGAAAATGCCTGTTCCCCCTCCTTTCTCTTCCGACAGCGCCAAGTCTAAGAATGTAAATAAGTGTTAAATTGAAGCACAGAACAAAAATGGGTCAGATTTAGTGTAATTGAGTCATAGTTAAATTTAGGCTGCTTTTATTTGCAAATGTGCACTTTAACAGCCATTCTATACAGCATCTCTGGATAGAATGAGATGCCTCATTTATTTATTATTTTTACTGTGGTTGTGCCTGAAATTCTCAGCACAGGCCCACAGTCCCATTGTGCCAAGCACTCTAAAAGATGAGCTATGCGTTTTAAAGACTCTCCTTTGACAGAGAAGCTATCCTCAGAGTACCATCTGGCTTAAATGGCAGCACCCTAAAAGGACAGAAGTATGGTTGGCTGTTACAAATTTTAAAAAATTGTGAATCAAAGCTGAAAAATCCCAAGGCTACAGCAGAAAAAGTCTTAAGATTTTCAAAGAGTAAATGCAGCATCCTTTCTTGTCTCCTAATTTGTGAGTTTTCAAACCCTCCCAACACACTGTAAGATTATTAAAGTTTCTTTTTTTAAAAGGAATGTTCAGATTCTTGCAGTATCCCTTGATTTAAGGAATGAAGGCTTAAAAATATCAAATATCACTACATTTGAAATAAAACTGCAAGACTTGGCAATACAACATACAGATCTCCATGGGACTTGATTTTCCTTAGCATTCCATCGACAGGATGGGGTAGTAAGCTCTCTTCCCTCTCTTCCTTTACCTCCTGTAAGATATGAGGTGCTCTGATTCTGACCATGAAGAACGTATGTAATCATGTACAAATAAATAATTAAATATGATTGTTCTTATGCATAAAGTTCATACTGGGTTTTCAAACACTGGAGGCACTGAGATCATTATCTTAGATGCAGGGCAACAGAGAAGCTCAACAAGGCCCAGCAGCAGGAATGCATCTGCCACTGAGGGCAAGTCCTTGTACAAAGTATATGTGTCACATTACCAGCTCTTCTGTGAAGACCAGAAGGAGATACGCTTCCCTCACACTTTTTCTCATCCCAGTGTCCAGCCTGTGCTACAGCCAACCCCCAAAGACAGTTCTTGTCATTGCTTTATGCCTTGTCATTTCTGGCAGGACAAAATGGACATTAAAAAAAGTGTATCAAATCAGGATGGCAAGAACTAGGATCAAAATTACCTCAAAAACTGACTCCTTATAGGCTGGCCAAAGCACTGGTAAATGTACAACAGGGACTTCCCTCACAGTGACAGAAATACGAGCTGGGTGATCGAACAGGTGTTTTCAACGGGCAGAATTTCCACGCAGAAAGGCAACACAGACGGCTCTCATTAGGCAGTAGTCGAATTTAGCAAGGAATGTGACTTTTACCACCCCATGTTGAATGAGTGGCCCAGGGGAAATGTGATACTCAGAGGACACGAAGAGCAGCACAGTTCTTAGCTCATCCACCACAATAATGGCACTAATTTGTGAATAAGTGAGCGTAAAGCTGATAATAGTTGTCTGTAAAGAATCGTGTATGATGGTAAGATGATATCAGACAATGCTAAGTGACCATGGAGGAATGTATCTAGAAGCCAGGACACAAAATGAGTGAAGCATGAAGAGAGTGTTGAAATTGAATGGGTGAGAGAGATAGGAACAGCAGAACAAATAATGCGTTCCCTCTTCAGAGACGTCCCTCTCAGTATTATGCTCCTAACTCACTACAGCAGTGTTCTTCCACTGTAGTTGAGCCATGTTTTTACCATGTAAAAAACCAAAAAAAAAAAGCCCTTGTTTACATGTGCATCATAAGTGGAGACACTTAATCTCAGGTTTAGTGATCAGAAAGGCAAATTTCCCTGACAAAAGTTAAAAAACAGACAAAATTAACTGATAATCTTACTAAAATATGATGACACCTTCTTTCTTTAATGGCTTGATTAATGCAAGGTGCCCTCTTACAAGACAGCAGGTACTAACGATTCAAGAAAAGTTGCTTGAAAAATGAATCAGAGTTCATATTTCCAACAATAACTGCCTTTTACTCATGCATTAGAATCTTGGATCTACTGTTTTCTTTGGGTTCTCTTCTATACACGTTCCAATGCACCTGACAACTGAAGGAAGGACAGTACTGTCCAGCCATTGTGTGGGCAGATGTTGTGTAAATTTCCACAAGAGATTCTGCCAAGCCTTCCCCTTACACAGACCTCTGACACCTGCATTATTTGGAAGGATTACTTTCTGTATCACTGAATTTCCCCAAGGGACCGAGCAACCGAGAACCTGGCTACAGAGCAATCCTGCAGAGTAGATACAAATACAATTATCCTTTCCTATTTAAGCAAAACACAGCWGTCTCGGGTTGCCAGGAAGAAAGAAGTGGTTCACCTCGTACATCTCCTAAAAAAATGGAGATTAACAAATCTGATAAGTATTCTGCCTACAGTCATTTAAAAATACAATAAAATCTAAATAGACTGCAAGAATAGGCTGTGTTGTAATTGAAATTGAGTATAACACAAACTGCAAACTTGGCATTTCTGTTGATAAAAGAAGTATCAGTAAGCCCACTGGGCTTATATACGTTAAATGTTTAACATCCCAGGAGTGTGCTCTTTATGATGCCTTTGACACCTGCAGAGAAATTACATCAAATCTGTAGCAGCAGTATTAGGTAATGCACCAGGGTTCAACGTTCAAAACATCCTGTTCTTTACATAGCCTCCTGTCTTACACAAAAGCAGTTAAAAATAATAGAGCTTGTTCAAGAGCCAGATTTACAAGCTTGTGTTCATAGATTTTGTAAGGCTCATCTTGCAAGGCTGTTTTGTTGTACCTGTGGGCTGGGAAAGGGGAGGCAGGAGAAGGCACAAGCAGGAGGAAAGATTTGTGAATGGATTATTTCAAGCTTCCAGGAAAAAAAACAGATAACTTCAATCACACTGCATTTATGACAATTAGTTTACTTCTCTGAAAAGTAGTATTAATAAGAAGTGAAACTTGTAAGAAATGAGTAACAGAATAAGTATCCTGTAGCTGGGACTGGAGATTGATTAAAGTCATGGGATATTTATATTTGTAGTTTGAAATCTGGAGGTTTGGATCAGCTAATTAGAAAGACAGATACCATTTGCAAAACTTGGATGTTGATCCTGATGCAGATTTTGAGTTCATCAATCGTTTGGAATGTTTAGAGGAGAGAAAGCTTGGCTCTCCTCTCGAATTTCACACTAGAAGGCTCTAGCTGCCTTCAGTGATGAAAGAAAAAATGAATAGGAGGAAAAAAAAAAAAAGGAAAGAATGGCTCTGTGTAGGCTTCTACAGCCTTGCTATGTAACATGTACATTGTAAAAACCTCAGTGCTGCTGTTACAAAACTATGCGAGTAATAGGCCACTCCTCACTGGGATCTTGGGTTCCTGTTGTTGTTGAGGGAAATCTGAGGAGAACAATACAATCTACCAGTGCTTTTATGTGCTTGTCACATTCATGAGTCCTATGACCAATCTTTTGCAATCAAGACACAAAACTATAATTGATTGCTTTATTCTTGTTTTCACAAGCTGTTGAGAGCTGTGCTGTTCTTCAGTCTGTTTATGAAACACTCATTTACACTGGAAAGCAGTGTATTGATAGTATATTGAACTGGGAATAAAGGGACCTGGCTCAGCAAATCAGTGAAGTCTCCTACCAAATCCTGGCCTTTGAAGCACTTCTTAGGCACAGATTGTATTTACAGTTACCAAGTCTAAAAACTGTAAAGACCTTCATTCTTGCTTAATAAGGTGCTTTGAGATCACAGATGAAAAGCACCAGGAAAAAAAATAACAGTAATTTGTACAAAAAATAAGCAGTGCTGCAGAATGAAGCACCAGGTCACAAACAAGCTGAATTTCATGCTTCCATAGAAGAGTCTTCTGTTCACACCAGATCAGATTTGAGCCCAGCTATTTTGTCCAAACACCTACATATAGTCTATTTGTAATGTATCCCTCATACAGCTCTTCCTCTTACTTCCTGTGAATAGGAATATTGCAAAACTGCACAGAGGAAGTGGAAGTTTAAAAGCTTTGCAGACACCAGATGGAAAATGTGATACGAAACTGAAAAACAAACATTTTGTGTTTTCATATATTATTACACTTAAGAAAAGTTAACTTCCACTCATATCTTTCTTTCAATTTTTTTACCCAGAACTTTTCATTCTTGTACTAACAGTTATACACTGCAAGGGCTTCTACTAATAAAAATAATAAGAGTCTGGTATATATTTTATTATCAAAGGCAGCAAAAAGTCTTCTTTTATGTAGAGGAAATAAGCCAGAAACAATAAAGATATAACCTGTTGCCTTTATTAAATCTCTGGAACAAGACTTCTCATTTGATTTGTACCAAAGTGCAGTTCCCTTTGCTGAGATTCTCTGGGCAATTTTTACCAAGGTTTTCTCTGCAGGAAATACCAGACAAACTCCAGATCTCTGAAAGAATGACAAAATAGTATGAAATACAGGGTCTCCCACAAGAATGCCAGGGACTTCATCTCTCATGGACCTGGGAAAGACCAAACAAAATTTACACACGGCCCAAACCCAGACTGGGGTCTGGCATTTGAATCATCCTGGAGTATTTTCAATCCATCTCATTCTGTCCTAGGATCTGCTCCCTTTTTTTAAAGCAGTTTAAGCTTAAAAGATCTTATTTATACTGTTATATCAGCTGATTTTGAAATTCTTGGCATTCTCCAGGACATCTGAAAACCAGAATACTTATTTTGTGTTGTAATTGTGAAATAAAAGTTTGAACATTTTAAGTCTGAAAAATCAAATTATTCTGAATCATTTGTCTTTTGTAGTTACTGGCCATTAAAGATTGATGTCTCCCCGTAACTCCTTGTTTATGAACACCTTCCTCTGAATGCCTAATTTGTGAGAGATTTACACTGTGCAAACATTATCTACAGAGAGCACTTGATTCTCCCTAAATCAATTAGATATGCCTTTTCAGGCACATGTCTGTTGGAGGCTGACAGAACAGGGTTTTCTTTTTTACCTGAAATGGAGATTCCAAAACCACATCACCTCTGAGAATCCACAGGGTGGCTTGGAAATAAAATGGTCCTGCAAGGGCAGCCTCCTGTATAATTGAAATGCAATTTAAGGGGTTTTCAGAGGAATTTCTCCAACTCTGGAGGAGGCCAATCAGCAATCTGACCTCCAATAAAGACAACAGAAGGAAGCTCCCTTTGAAAGATAGAAGACACTTTTTTTCTTTGAAAAGCATTCTTAGGTGCTGTCTGCTGATACAGTACAGACTTATCTCCTGAGGTCCAGACAAGTCTGTGTTACTGGTTATACCAATATACCTCATGTGGTACTCACTGCCTTTATCTAAGAATGGGAAAAGTCAAGAGAGCAAGTGAAAAACAAAACAGAACCTTACCTAATGGAGTGGTTTATCATTAGAAGTGTTCTAAGAGAAATCTCCCTGCACATATATGAAGTTTAGGAATTTTACTGGTTTATTGCTCTCTGGAAACAATGAGGCTGACAACAAAAAAAAATGGCAAAGTGTGTCTATAAACCCAATGGATACATGTACAAGGAGATAATTGTATTTGCAATAAGTCATTGTGTATGCAAAATAAGCATCTGTACCTAAAGGTATATATGAGTTCATGATGCTCAAGAAAGGCAAATACTAAGTCCTGCATTTGGGATAGTCTAGAGGCCAACTAACTGGAAAGCAGATTTGCAAAAAGGACCTGGGGCTCCTGGAGGAAAAAACTGAACATGAATCAGCAGTGCATCTTTGCAGCATTAAAAGCCAGCCTCATACTGGGCTGTTTTATTAAGAAAATAGCCAGCAAGTCAAGGAAGTGATTATTCCCCTCTATTCAGCACTTGTGAGACCACATCTGGAGTACTGCATCCAATTTTGGGACACTGACAAACTGGAGTAAGTAAAGCTGAGGGCCACCAAGGCGGACCAAGGGCTGGAGTACGTGACTTGAGAGGACAGCTGAGCAAATTGGGTTCATTTGGCCTGGAAAAGGGAGAGCTGAAGGAGGCAGTCTCACCAACATTGTCACAACCTAAATTATTCAACAAGTTTATATTAGTACACAAAACTTCCTGTTACCATGGCTAGCCTGCCTTCCATCTCACATCAGAAACAGAGTAAGTGCATTCTCTGTGAGTATACAATTTGTGGGACAAAGTGACCCACTGCTGGGGCAGAGTCAGACTAAAGAAGACCTGGAGTCAGGCCAACCACCATGCCTCAAGCAAGCTAGAGCAATGCAATAAAATAACCAAATCCATCCAAACTACAGTAAAAATTCCCATGACTCAACCGCCTCCGTAGCCTGTCAGCTCTACCTCCCACCTCCACTGCCCTAACACTACAGCCCAAGCTGACGGACAATTCAAACATTGTGGTTATACTGGCCCCCTCCAAGCCCAAGGCCCAGATCCATGAATCCTGCTTTAATCTGCTCCTGAGAATGTGTGTATTTTTTGGTCAGAATTTTGGTTGTCTATATTTGGAAAGTCTCACCCACAGTCTTTAGCTGACTAAAGGAAGCCAAAGAAAATGGAAGATGTAGTGCTTACCAAAGCCAAAATTCTCCCTTGATGTGACTGTTCCATATGTATTTGTGCACTATGTGCTTACCAAACCTCTAGGAACTCAGTCTTCTCCTTAGTTCATTTATAGGAAAGAGATGAGAAAGAGTCCATTTCTACAGAATTCCCCAGATAGAAAATACTGCAGAGTACATCATTAATAAAGGATTTTTCTATTTATTTGTTTCACCCAGAGCAGCTGGTCAGTCATGTCTCTCTGGGGCATATCAGCTAATACTTATTATTTCATAAGTTGAACATTTTTGAATACTGTCTTGTCCCTTCCATTTGTATTCCATTACATGGGAGTAAGGAATTATGTTTGCATTATACTGTAGAAATTTAAGGGAAAAATATTTATTAAACATTAGGAAAGGGTTGAGCAAAAYTGATGGTTATAAAAATCCTGATAGACCTTTGTATAAGAGGTTATGTTTCATACTGGTAAAGGGGCAGGCTAAGAATAAATCTGAATCATGCTCATGTGAGGTAAAACTAGTGAAAGACAACCAAGGAAAATGTATTAAAAGCAACAATTAGTTTCCCCCCTCCTCCCACAAATCTCAGAGCACCGGAGTGCCACTGAACTCAGTAAGTATCTTGTTGGTTTCAGTGAGAAGTGCTGGCCCACCAGCCTCATTGTCACAGTTGGAGAAACTGAGACATAAAAATGTTAAGTGAGTTGCAGGATATTACCCGGCAAATGGCAGAGCTGGGAATACTACCCAGGTCCCCTGGAGGCAAGTCCGTGCGTCATCCACTGCACCACTTCCTCTTATTAGAAGGCAGCAACACAGCACAAATTTCAGGGATTTTGTTTAATGAGAATGGGAGATGGAGAGATCTGGAGGCTCACCTATAAAGTACAGGAATGCTGGGCTTGTTTGACTTTATATCCATGTGTCACTGCTGACACTAACATCTGAACGTGTCTTTGCTCGAATGCAGACTATAATGGGAAGAGTCAGGTAATAAGGAAAGATCACACAAAGAAAATATATAGTCCCATTTAATTTAAAAATAAACATATAGTAATGCAGATTCTGTGCATTGAGTCAGGAGTCAAGTTTGAAAATCATAATCAAATGTGATTTAAATGCTGCTTCTTCTTAAGTGGTTGAATCAACTAGTAGGTTGATGTAAAAGGTGTACAAGGAGGGGGTCTTACTTTAACATCAGATGTCTACCAATCCGTTTTTTCACAGATTCCTTCTTCCCAGTTTGAAACAGGTGATATCAGGCTCTTTAATAGAAGACATGACTTGTAGCATGATTATTTATGTCTCACCACTGCATGGGTGGCATATCACTTTACTCCTGAGACAGATGCACCAACTTTACAGCTCATTACAACAAGGATATTTTAGCCATTTAAAATGATGAATATGAATCTGTTTTCATGGCAAATACTGTTTGATAATTTCCTGTCACAGGGGTCACTGCTGCTTATTCGCCTCCTGTCCTAGGAGGTGCTGCATCCTCAGAAGAACACATACAATGGGACAGGACTAAAAGACGCCAGCTTTTCGCTGTCTTGCTGAATGGTTTTGTCTCATATACCCAAAATGTCAGTACACAGGCTGACAAAATGCTCATAGTTGAAAAATTGCCCAAACACATGCCAGTCCCAGGTAGGGGTCCCCTCCCTTTGGCCAGCTGGCCATGCCCCTGGTAGGAGTCCCCATGTACTGGGAGAAGAGCAGTGGCTGCTGGCACTGCTGACACTGCTTCGGAACAGAGCCCTGGCCTCAGTGCTCAGCATGGCTGATGGCTGTGCTCACTTATTTGTCACTGCCTGTGCAGCACATTTTTTCCAGAAGGTTTCAAATCACTTCACCAAGCTGACTGCTACTCATTATTATTATGATGATTTTGTGAGAAGGAAGAGAGCAGTTACGGCCAAGACTATCCGAGATGGTTGCTAATTTCAAGTGATTTAAATTGAAGCACATGGTAAATCTTCAACGTTACCTCAAGTGAAGGCAGTGTGCAAATTGTAGAGCAGCAAAAACATTATAGGATTCATATCTTATAGTTCAGCAATCTTTCAGATGTTCCACACCATGATCCAGGGGCAGAAAATTCCTTCTCTTCCATTCGCTTTGAGCATTCTGACTTTGTTGCTTTAATACAAACCAACTACATAATGTGGCTTCACGAGTGCTAGTGGGAAATGAGTTTTACTGACACTTCAGATTTTGAACATTTCAGTCTTTTCCTCTGATTTTAATATTTGAAATCTTGTAAATAAACTTGTAACTTTGACATTGCAATCCTTCAGCAAACACTTTCTTCTTAATGACATTTTACTCACTACACTGTTCACACCTACCAGGAGCTTCACTTCTGGATTGGGTTTGGCTTCATTGTTCTGTTTTTTTAAAAAAATCTTGCCATTCTGCAGCTGTGCAATATATGACAATAGAGGGTGATAAACACTGCACAGCTGAAGCTGAAAACAAGTTGAGTTAATGGAATGAAGTGAAGGTGATGACACTTTTTTTTAACACAGAAAGTCATGAGATATTTTAAACAATATGTTTTACACAAACACAAAAAAAGAAATCCTTCATTTTTCGGTAAAGAATCTCTGCTGCAAAATTCATTCCCCCTGGAGAACATACACACACAAAAAAAATTCTAACCTTTATTTAATGACTTCATGAATTCACATAAAGTGGGATTACATTTATGCATCTAAAATCCCTATGAAGTCGCAGTCCTCCATTCTGCTGCTAAAATCCTCTGTACTGCTGGTGGCTGCTGGAAAACAAAGAGTTAAAATGGAGACCACTGGAAAAGAGTAAGGCATATGTTATACACAGCACGTTACTTTCTCACTGGGCTTCCCATGGGCCAGTGAAGGTTGGGAACCACTTCTGTAAAGGAAATGTATATGGTGTCAAATTATTGACAGTCCTGTGTGTCAGCTCCGTCTCTGCAACTGATTAGCCCCAGAATGACTTTGGCCTTGCACAGATTCTTACAAACACCATTTAGTCAGGCTTCAAAATTTAAGTAGGGAACATGGTTATTCCCAGTTTACAGATGAGTCCTAAGTGCAACAGGGTTAAAAGCTACTGCAAGGAGACACATTAAAGGAGTATCAGGAGCTGGAATAAAATTCAGTTTCCCAACCCTTGCCCACTTAACCATAATGTCCACAGTCTAAACCACTTAGATTAAAAAATCAAAATAAAAATTAAGCTCCTTCTCTGAAACCATGTACCCTGAAGCCATTTCTGATGCCTAAGTAAGCATTGTAATTTTTAGAGCTACTGTGCACCTGCAGCTTCCAAATAGTTTCCAAAGGTCACCTACTTATCCTAATTTTTCCAAGCCTCAGTTTCTTAAATCCTTCAAAACATGGAAAGAATAGCAATCTGTCTCCCAGTCTTCCTGCCCACTTAGGTCAATCAGAGACTTTTCTTCGACTTCAGTGGCTGTAAGGCTTCCCTCCCATATTCTTTTCCTTTAGTTTTGGAGAGCAGTTGTCTCAGGGTAGACAAATGTTTGCTTCGAGAGAAACTGTGGTGCTGAGAATCACTATCTAATCATTACCACCCATGCACCACACGATGCAAACAGTAAAAATGACAAGCAAATAAAACAGCATAAAAATAAAGAATAAGAAAAAACAGTACAATCATCCTAACAGCAATGGCTGGAAATTCATTTTGGAAGCCCTAACTGCTTCTGTGGCACAGAAGCTAGGAGGGATTGTTCTGTGCCACGATGGCATTGCCCAATAACCCATTCTGTTACAACTAACAGAGCTGGCTAAACTACCCTGCCTTGTGTTCTCTTTTAATTGATTGTTTAGTTTAAAGAGAGGATAAAAAAGGCTGGCTGGGATCCAAGCTCAATTCCCTGCTGCTATGACAGAAAGAAAAGTACTGATCAGAACATTTCTCTGCAGAAAGAAATGTGCATCTCCTGGGCTTTTGCAATAGCAAAACAAGTTTACATTTCTGTCTCTAATATGATTCTGTCCTCTGAGTCATTAACAGCTCCTTGATCTCTTCTCTTATTCCTGTCCCCTTTATCTTATTTATTGAAACTTGTAATATAAACAGCATTTCTTCACCTACTGTCTTTTTGAATTGTTGGTTGTCTGGAAAATGGCACCATCGCAAGGTTTCAGGGCATTTCCTCTGCACAGCAGTGGTGTTTCATTCACATGTGGGTACTCTCAGACACCAGCTATCATTTAGCGCTATCAGGGGCAACTTGGGGAGCCAGACACTGGGTCAGTGTAAATGAACACAGCACAGTGTGACCTCAGGAGCATCGGGCGGATTCGCACAAGGCTGAGGATCGGGCCATGTGACTGTTTCCAGCTAAAATTACATTCTTCCCCCACCACACACTGGAAAATTAGAGACTGCAGATCTTTCTAAACATGCTTATGGATGTAGAAAACCCTTTCACAAGGTAGGGAGGGCAGAGGAGGAGAGGTTTCTTCTGAAAGGCAGCATAGGATGGGATTGGAAGTGCCAGCACTTCTGCCCCCTCATTGTCACATTCCTTTCCCAGACCGGGATGATGAGGCAGTCTGTGAGCCACAGTGGCTGGGAAGGATTGCATTGCTGAATAGGGACGGGAAAGGGAATGTGGTTTCCTGAAAGGTTTCCAGCAAGTACATGGGAATGGAGCGCTTGAAAGAGACATGGAGCTGGAAGCACTTCCCTTCTGAGAAACACTTCCAATCTGTTCCCGGGGCCAAATGTAATAACAGCTCTGACATTATTATTACAAAGGGGGTAAAAGTCATTCTTTTAGCTTGCTGCTGTGATTTCTCCATTTTGAAACCACACTTTCTCTGAGACCTGGAAGTCATGTGGTTTAACATGCAAGCCTGCGCACAAGGGATGCTTCTTGGGCACATCTCTTCCAGCACTTATCACCAAGTCTTTCTGAAGGTGCCAGGAATGCTTCTGGCAACAAAGAAAATTAACTTATAGATATGTTTTTCTACTTAGGTGCCTCTCGTGATTTATGTGGAATACATTGACACAAATTGTCTGCAATACATGCTTTTTCCTACTGTCACTCATGAGCCAATAACTAGACATGAGGGAAAATTCTTCATCAAAAACAGCTATTTTGCCATTTGATGTAGCAAATTTTGGTAGAAACCTTCTACAGCTGCAAACTTTCTCTCTTTCTCCACTTAATACACTACATTGCACAAAACATTAAAAGAAACTATTTGAACCATCTCCCTAAACAAGGTGATAGGAGAATACACTGAAAAGTGATTATACTAACAGACTGGTGTTAAATGTTCAGACTATCACTAACAGGGTTAGGAAATAACTTATGAAGGAAGAAATGAAAAACCAAAAGCTGTAAATTTTTGGTTTACCATCCAGGAATATGCTGGAATATGCACAGAAAAGTTACAAAACAAGTGCTGTTGATAGTATAAAGGGGGAAATATAGCCATTAGAAACAGTATAAATTGTACTGGCATGAATAATGCTTCTCCCCAGACTTCGTTCTAGAAAAAAAAAAAAGGGGTGGCATTAATTCAGCAGCCTCTGTGTCTGAATAGGTTCAGTTAAATTGGTACCATTTTTGTTTAGATAAGGCCTCAGACTCACTGACTCTCTGGAACCCCCTCTTAGTCTTACCTCTAACCACTTTTTCCAGCCCATGGCAGGGAAAAATGTACCACAGAAGGCAGAGCCAGACACCRGCAGTATCATAGGAGCCTCAACCAACAGTGTCTCAGCAAACACTGGGCCAGAATCCACCCTCACACACAGTGAGCAATTCATTTGTTTGAGACTACTTAAAGAGGCAACTTTTGAGCTGCCAGCTTACTGACACCTGACAGCCATCAGCCTGCAGTGCCTAAGCTGCTATAAAACATGAGTCAGTCAATGAATTACATGATTTTTGGAAAATAATAGTAATTTAGAACATTCTTTTCACATTTCTGTGCATGCATCATTTAATCTAGTGGGTGTTTTGGTTTTGGGKTTTTTTTTATTATTATCATTTTAACTAATCATATGAAAGGAATAAGAACACAAAAGTTCTTATCAGTATAAGGAAAAAGTTAAAGATTTTTTTTTTTTTACTGGGTTATATCCATATTCTAAGTAAGGACAGGAATCTCTTTTGACTTTTTTTTAAGAAAAGTCTCTCTTTTTTTTTTGAGAAAATATAGACTTCACTATACAGCCCAAAACTGAGAGCATACCTCCCTTAAAATTCAAAATATGGGATTATAAACAATTGATGGCTAATTTTAGCTGATGTTAGAATTTCGGGTAACAACTGAGAGAGCTATTTCTGTAGTATTTCTGGGATTGTAGCTAACTCAAATATCCACAGACTTCACAGCCTCATTTCCATAGAATTTATTTTTTTAGGAGATAAATACACTACACTTTGGATGAGAGTTTCTTCTTTCACTTTTATTCTTTCTGTCAAATAGAAACAGTGAAGAACTCAAAGATTTGTAATGAGGTATAGAAAATACTCTCCTAAGTCAAAGAACTCCTAAACTGCAATCAATTTAGGCAAAAGGCTGCGTGCCTTAGGACACAGAATCTTGCAGTCAGAGGCAGGTGGATATGAGACACCTAAATACAAAAATTTGACCAAAAAAAAAAGCCTAAACTTAAGGATGGCTGAAGTCACTGGAACTCTTACTTGATGTGAAGTACACCAGGTTGCAGGAGATTTCTTCTACAAAAGCACAAGATTGCCAGAATCTGGATAAACAATTTACTCCTGAACACAGACATGATTTAGAAACATGGTTTCTAGTTTGCATCCATCAAGGAAAGAAATTCAACAAGTGCTTTCAGAACAAGCTCAGCACACACTGAAAAACTGAAGTCTCCACAAAAAGTCAGTTGTGGACACTGTGTTTAAATGAAGCAGGAAGAGGAATTTGTGTCATTGATATCCTTGTGCTTCTCATTCAACACCAGGTTAATAATACACAGACTTGGGCCTGGAAGCAGGATTCCTCCCTCCCAACAGAGCACCCTAAGCACTAAGCAACAGAGTCACACTGCATTTTGCTCAGTTTGGTTTGATGAATCTCATGGTCCTTGCAAGCAGCAAACAAGTGCACCAAAGGGTGGCACAAAGAACCTACTCCAGGTCATCCCATCTTGCACATGGTAGAAGGACACTTTTTTAGGGGGAGAGCCTAAGAGGAGGATTTGATTTTTCTCTCCTCTACAGAGACTACGGAGAAGACAGAACCCATGTCTACCCCATTCAAGCAAGCACTTTAATCTGCAAGCTTTCCCCCTGGTTACACTGTGGAAGAGAAGTTGCCCGCTTGCTTTTGCACACTTCAAAGAGGACACTGGGCTCTGGATCATGGCTAGATAGAGGACTCTTCCCACAAACCCTGCTGTGAGGCTTGGCAATGGCTATGACTTCAGGCACATCCTAGCTAAAGTTCAGTGCTTCCTCCTGGCTCACTCTAGACAGCTGGCTATTCACTGTGAGGGTTTTCCGACTCATCCTTATGAATCACCACTTTTTGGTGTACAGTCTAGTGCACTTAGACTGATGGTTTCCCATCTGGTGAAAAGATTGTTGAGCTCATCAGACATAGCATTAGTTAACAATGCAACAGTTACAAACAAACTGTTCTGGATCAGTAAGCAGCCCTTCACATTTGCCTTGCTTTCTGACTGACTCCTTTTCTGATGAAAAGGCACTGGAATGGCATGCTATTGGCATCCTCTGTTTTATTAGTATGACAGTCCTCATGTACGTCAACAAGAGATTTACATGGCAGGCCAGCACGACACTGACATTCTGAATCACCAGCAACCCCATCTGGTTTTTGCAGGGTCTCATAAAAGCAGCATGTAAGCCCATAAACTCAAAAATGCCATCAGCACAATGGAGGAAGCTCCCACTCAGGCAGAGTTACCTTCATATGATCTTCAGGGCTGCACTGCTGAATGTAATTTTCATCAGAGTAGGCTCAAAAATTCTGACAGTGCAGCCTGTGCACAAACCAGAGGAAGGGAAACTAGAGGACAAGCCATCAATAACCATAAAAGATTAGGTGACCAAGCAGCAACTAATTTAACCAAGTTTAGGAATTTAATATCATCCACTTTGATGTTGTATGTGAATATTTCCCAAAGTCCTGTACAGTTCAGCTCCCATCACAGTTTTTAGCAAATACTCCATAAAGACCTCACTGTTCTCCATCCCTGAGCTTTGACACCATGTTCCATGGTGAAATTAATGTGGCATCCGTGTTGGGCATGCTGGGCCTGCCACTCCAATTAAGAAAAGAGAGGTTAAGAGAACGCAGCTACCAAACCTAGCAGAAACATGGGTGACGTTATTCTGAAATGTTCCTATTGCCTACACTGCTCTCAAGTCTCCCCATCCTCTGCTGTCATTTTTTTCTCTCTTTTATAAGAGGAAATGGATGCTAAATCAGCAAGCTAGGTTTGCTCTTTAACATAACAATTACTAACAATATACCTTTTCCCCTTTGTTATAAATTACTTTAGTGTGTTATTCAGCCAAATGAGAACACAGCCACCACTTATACACACTGACTCCATCCTTTTGTGTAAGGCCAGGACTAGCTGCATTCACCAACCTAGAGATCTGCAAAACAACAGCTATTTCCTTCCACTCTAGTGGCATTAATTCTCCTTCTGCTACTACCTCCCTTCATCCCCAGGAAATGAACTGTTGCACATAGAAGAACGAAGATACTTTAGTCATTCAAGATGCTGAAGACTAGAGACTAACCTCTAGTTATTCCACAGATGTTTTTTTCTCCTGTGAGGTTGGCCCAAAAAACATACGTAGCACTATGTCCTACTTATACACCAAACACTATTTGAGTTAAAAGTATAAATACCTTTGGAGACTGTCCTTAGCTTCTTCAGCTGTATAAAACATCCCCTGATAGGTCACTCCAGCAATGGTGGAGCACACCATTTCACAATCACCTACAGCACCCTTAGGCATGGCATCAGTCCCACAAAATCTGATGGGGATGCCACCAATAGCCCCCTTCTAGTGCCTTGCACTATACCTTTCCCATCTTCACCATGCCCACCTCACAACCATAACATACAGAGCTATATGACTCACACCAGTATTTCCCATCCCTTCAGAATCCAGGGAGCATGAAGGGAAATGGTGAGCCAAAGGGCAGTGTGGGTCAAACACCTTCCAGACTCCCACTCCAGCTCACATAAGAGAGAGGAGGCAATACCTGCCTCAATAGGCTTCATGTGCCTTAATGTCTTCATGGAAAAGGGTTGTCCTCTCCCAAAGACTCTGTACTGTGTTACACAAGCAGGGCCTATAGGTATTTACCTTGTTTCCTTAATGTATTCCCAAAGGCTTGGATGTTCTCTCCCTGTAGGAAGGCTGCAGAGCTGGATGGGATAAAGACGACTCACCACGACCCATGCACATGGCAAAGTCCAGATAAAGAGGGAGAGCAAGGGAGAACTTCCTCAGACCAACATGTGTGCATGTGCACAGGGGACTGAGACTGAAGACCTTGCCTAAGGAATTCACACAAAGCCCTGGACAAGGAAAACAGCCTTCCAGTCCACCCTGACCTGCTTTGCAGCCAGGCAGCTCACAACTGCTAACACTATCAAATCCCTGGTATGTCAGCTTTGTAAGACAGGAAACATCAAGAGAAGTCTCTTTGGTCATGTGTCTGCACAGATGTCTTGTCAAATTTCTGTGTCAACAGCATTTCTCTCTCAGTCTTGCACAATTCACTGTTAGTCCTGAGAAACCTCCAAACTAAAAGCAAAGAGTGACTATCCAGGGCCAGGGGCAGATGACCTGGAGGAAAAAGCACAGAGGTCCCCTGAAGCCCACCCCCTGACAGAAGAGAAAGGAAAAAGGGATGCCCTACCCTGTCCTGCCTTGTGGGGACTCTTCTGCTCCAACGCCTTGTGCGGAGGAGCCACGGCAGTGGCTGTGGTGCTGCCTGCAGGACACAGAAGAAGCCTCAGAAGGGCTGTCAGGAATTTGCCACAAKGCTCGACACTGATCTCCAGCTCCTGCCAGCCCTCCCAGCTCTATCACTTCAAATCTGATTGTTTGAAACTGTCGGCAGGCTGAAGAGGTGAATTTCACACAGCCTAGGGATACCAAGTTTGGGCCCTAACTGACACCATGATAATGATCTATAAGAGCTAAATAATTATCTTTTCAAATTAGGAACATTTGGGGCATAATTACCCACTTGGAATGGATCACGAGAGCATGTTTTTCTGAGGACCCAGGTCTTGGGTGAATCACACATGCTGCAGACACTGCCATGTCCCTGGTTTGTTTGGATTTCAGGTTCTATGCTTCCAAATCATTTCAGAATTTAGTCAGGTGTAAAGGCCATTGTTATTCCCAGTTCTTCTGAGAGAGCAGCAAGTCTGAGGTTCACAACTGACCACATTTTCTTCACTTGCATACTGTGTAATTTTAATTCCCTCTTGACTTGGTCTGTTGGAGATCTATTATTAAAAAATGAATGTTCATTATTAAGTGATTTCTTACAATATTAAACATTAAAGGCTAGTTCCACAATTGATTTGATCAGTGTAGCTGTGCTGAAGTCCTTGAATGATCACTAACTTGCACCAGTGGGTAGGTAGTCTTGTACTTACAGTTTAAAGGTATTTCAAAGGCTTTATTTTTATTTCKCTCCAGATGAACTGGTGTGAGGAGGGAGTAGTGTCGTTGCTCTTGGCAAGACTCTCAGGTTCTTATTTGTTCTCATGAAGCTTCCAGTCAAGTTTCTGCAAACTCAGACATTTAGTTAGTGTGGTTTCAATACACACCTCAGCCTATAGATGATTAGCTGTAGAAACCACCAATTTCAATTCTCTGGTAGCTCACCTATCATCACTAGCTTAAACCAACCAGCCTTTCCTCCACCAGCAGCCTAAATTCCCCAAAGCACTATTTCCAGATGGGGAAATTGCCTTCATAGACACCTGTTACATCTCATAATATCAGACAGCACAACGTCTGTAATTCTACCTCAGACTCATCCTACAACTTTGTGAGTCACACTACATGTTTCATGTACCCAGTGAACTAAAGCAAACAAACAGGAACTATTTGTATTCTTCTTACTTATGCCAGGGCTTATAATAAACCCCTTTGAAAACGCTTCCGAACAGGTAGCAGCCGGCACACAAGTTTTGCCAAGGATTTAAACTAGTCTTTACCTGTTGCAGCTGTTGGGAAATTTCTATCTGTTGCTAGAAGTGTGCTTGTACCTGCATGCTGGGATTGGGAGTGTGAGCAGGTGTTTGTAAACCGCAGTTACATTGCCAACCATGTCTCAGACTCAAAACCAATCATACCAGCAATGTCTGGCACATTATCTTGCTGCAAAGATTCTCATTCAATTCGTCTTACAACAGAGATCAGAACTGCTTTAAGCTATAAAAGCCTCTTCAGTTAATTTCTGTGTACAGCATGATGCTCCTTACCCTGAAGGCCCTTTAAGATTTGACCTCTTTCACTGTTTTTCCTGCTGTCAGCCAGGACAGCAAAAGAAGAGGTGGTATGCAGGCTGAAAAGCCTAGCAGTCCTCAATCAGCCCTTTGTCTTTCATGCCCAGCTTTTTATCCAGGGGCAACAGTCTTTTTCCATTACCAGTAAAAATGAACCCCCCAGTAGGGGTGATGAAGAAACAATAAAACTAATCATTAAGCAGGCCTGCTGAGAAGTGAATTCCAGTCCCAGGTCAGATCTAATTGCATTCTGACACTGAAGCAATGGCCTGGTCATTTATATTAGCAATGTCATGTTTCTTTTTATTTATTTGTCTCCATCCTGCTCTCCATCCTCATAAAGAAAGAAATATAAACGTGTAGATTGATGAGAAGATGTACATAGAGATCAAAATACACATATTGTCCTGTGGTGTACTTCAGAAGTTTTTAAAATACTCTCTCTTTAGCCAAGATCAATTTTGGAAAAACTAAAAAAAATATAGCATTTTGGAAAATGATGACCAACTCTAAAAGGAAGATTTAGGTAAAATTATGGTAGTGTCATGGCCTATGACCAAGGAAAACTGTGTACACAGGGAAGGAAAGATAAATTTAATCACGCATGTAAGGACACAAGATATATATGTATAGCTGTGATTTTTGAAACTAAGATTTAGATACCTACCTTTGAGTAATTACAAGGGAAATATGCTACGTTTGACTTCCAGTGCACCCATGCATGCACATGGTGTACACACACATCCACAAATATATTCCTGAAAATATAACTATCTTTAGGTCTCTTTCCTCTCTTGCCACCTTCCTTTTACTGCTTTTACCATTAATGATGTTTTGCCCTGGTCTGCATCCTCAGCCTCCTCCCCCACTGTTTTTTTGCCCAGACTCCCAGTCATCCTTTCAGCGTAAGACTTCTTCCTTCGAGAATCTAAACAAGATGCCTTTGCATCTGAGTGAACACAATGGGGCTCTCTTCAAAGCCAAGCAACATTTTTCCTATCATTGTTTGCAGGGGAAGAGTCACTCTGCACTCTACTCAGATATTACGGTCACACAAGCCTTATTAGCTTATGGGTAGATTTGCTGTCATAAGAGGGTTCGTACAACTAACAAAATCACTTAATCCCTTTCTAGGTCCCTCAGCATTTGCAACAAGTTTTGTAATTGCTTTTTAAATAAAATGTTCTGACCTTGGAAACTCACTTGCAAGCCAGCTCAATCCTCTGGCTTTTTTCCCTCCGTATAGCTTTTATGACCTCTCCTATCTGGATAGCAAGCCCTTTCTCAAAGTATCTTAGTCCAATCCTCTTGACGCTATCCAGAGCTAAAAGCCCTCAGCACGTGCTCTGGATCTGATCCCTACCTGGCTGCTGTGCTCAGAGAGGCGTTGATCAAATCTGGTAACAACAAATCAGGGCGCAGAAAAAGTAATTGTAGAACCTGGAGTTGTTCCATCTAATTGCAAGCAGGCTTTCACAATTCATTTACTGAAGAAAACTTCCTTATCAGGTGAGGATGTGACTAACCTCCACACAGATTTCATGCTGTGGTTTTCATCAAAAACACATGAAAATATTCTGTCTTTATCCATAGAATCAACTTTCCAAACTTGCTTTATTAAAAGCCACAGAATGGCACAGTGACAATTTTGCCTAGTACTTGCCATGCACTTCATGTTGTAGGGTTAGCTGAGCTAGTGAAKGAGGCCTACACAGGTATGCCACAATTAGTTTTTTGTATTAAGCTCCATGCCATGATGAATACACTGCCACCAGTATCCAAGGTAGCTCATTTAACAACTCATTTATTCCAAATAATTCCAACCTTGATTTAGTGATGAACACTCCTCATTATTAGGACAGGCATGCATTCCCTGTTGCATTTATCTACCCACACTGGCTCTTTTTAGTTACCTGTGGTGAATCTCTTAAAAGTCACCCATGGATGTCAGGCTGAAAAGCTGAAGGTCTGGCACAGTCCAGCCCTCTCCGTGCACACGTGCCATAAGAGCCAGGCTGTAATGCCTGGGTTCTGCTTCCACCTCTGCTGCTGAATGGCTGGACAAAATTGAACAAATCACATTACTTGTGCCTACATTTCAGCTTCTAATCAAATATAAAGGAGTTCTCCAATTCTCTAGGGTATTCTTTGGCTTAACAAACACTTGCATGTGGGATGGATCAATGTGCGACAAGGTGGAAAAGACTGGGATTTGCATCTAGAACTAGTAACCTACCAAGGATCTAAATCACATTAAAAACTAGAGAGATTTCATTCCCAAGATGAGCAACCAAAACATTATAGACAGTAGTGAAATGTAATTAAATAGTAAATTTTACTATAGTAATAACTTAGCACTTTGCTTTCCAAGACTGAAAAAAACATTTCGGTAAAGTCTAATTAAGACTCAACTCATGAAACACAGCCTCTTTGCAGTGGATAGCAATACACGTGTAATGGTGTGCAGCAACATGACCCAACAGATTAGAACAGGAAAGCGAGGAAAATTSCACATCCAACCTGCAACTTCACAGGGAATTAAGTAAACAAGAAGAATCCCAGGTGGAACCAGGATTAGGGCAACTTGAAGTTGCTACTGCCAGAGGAATGATTAAGAACACTTAAGACCAGTAATTGTGAAGAAGCTTTTTAATACCTTTTCTGAAAAATACTCCTCGCATCAGCAGTGTTCCCTACGTCCTATTGAGACATAAGCACTGACTCAGGCAAGGATGTGCCACCTCCAGAGGAACTACTGCTGACTGCAGCACTTGGGAGCTGCAGCAGCCACCCCAGCCCCACCGGGACATCGGAACGGCACCAGGCAGCCACAGCCTCTTGCACAAGGCACTTCCCAGCATCCTTTCTCTTCTCAGTAACAAACTGCCTGGAACCTTCTTCTTCCATAATCCCACATACCTCAAAACACGAGCAGAGGAATCTAACTGCAAACAGGCTCCATTCCTCTTATAGCCATAAGCTGCTATTTTATTTTATACTTTGCATAAGTAATTTCATTTTCACCAATTATTTTCCCTTAATCTCCATGCCCTTCCCTAATCTTGATAAAAATATTTGAAACTTTAAATCCATATAGTTTTTCAGTATTTGACTGTCCTTTTCCTAAAATTGCAAACTATATCTTAAACCCCTATTCCTTTATGCTTTTTATTTTTATTCTTCTAAAATATAGTTTTGCACCAGAAATTACTTGGTTTTATACAAAACACACGAATTAAAACTTCTACATGTTCTTGATCAGAAATAAATGAAAAATTGCCATTTTGTAATATTTATTACGCATATAACACATCACATGAATATACCTACGCAAACGTGCCCTGGTACAAAAATTTCAAACATCCCCAAACTCAAGGCTACTTAGATACTTCAAGTTAAGTCTGTCAGGTCTTGATCCCAAGCTGTTTGAACCCAGGGAGAATCCATTCACTGACTTTTATTGCTCTTGTTCCATACTTTTAAAGGTAGCACTACACTGTTTGGAGATAGAGCTGAATTTTTACACACAGCTAACCTTCAGTCTGAGAAAGCCTGAGCTTGGGAATGACAGCCCAAATACTATCCACAGAAATGGCCCCATGGAGCCAGAAAATGTTGACAGTTCCTTATATTCTTTTTCTCTTACCCCAAAGAAAAGACTATTGGGAAGAGTTTTGATGTGCCATGTAAAACCTGTTTCATGCTGTATCTTCTGTATATGCAGGACAGAGTCACATCACTGAGTTTCAGATGGACACCAGGCACAGTGCAACAAACTCGGTACAATGCCAAAGCATCCAACATATCAACATTAATAAGGAAAAAAATAAACACGTGAGAGTTGTCCAACACCTATCAGCCCTGAATTTAGGGCAACTGCAATTAAATGTACCAGCAATCAGGAGCTTTCTAAGAGTTCTGAGAACAAACCTTCACTTATAAAAGCTTGGTTAACACCTTCACAGTACTCCAAAAATCTGGTTTGTAGGACAGTTATTCTGAGGTTCTCTTGTCATTTATGGTTTTTATTAACATCCATATCAGCTTCAGCTCCTTGTCATGAACTGAATTTCCAGAAGTTCCACTTCATAAGGCTTGTTGGAGCCTATTGTACATGAGAAATTACTTGGACAAAAAATGCTGGAGTCAAGACAGAAGAAAAAAAAAAACTCCTCTTCCATCCTCCAAATGATTTATAGAGACTTAGTGTAAGAGCACATTTTACCAGTAGTTTTCTTACTCAGGAGGATAACTTATTTAATAATCCCATTGAACAAATGACAAGTCTGATTGTCTCTGGGAGAGAAGTGAAGGAACAAAGAAACCTTGTCACACCATGTTTTTTAGGATGATGTTATACAACCCACACACCCTTGCCAGCAACTTCTCGTGACTCATTCTCCTCTGAAAATGCTGTTATCGATCTCATATTGAGACAATGAAATTTGACTTATTTGGTGTCTGTTTCTGTTCTGCTGGCCTTTCACAGAAGCCAGAAAACATTTATAAAAACTGGAATGTAGTAAGAAGATTTGGGGAGAACTTATTATGGATAAATATGATGAATAAACAGAGGGCAAAAGTTACTGAGAAACTGAGGTTTCTTCCAACTCTTCCTCTTCTGAGGAAGCAGCAGAGACTTTTCATCCTCAGTCAGAGGAAACTCTGGTTTCAGTCTCAGTTATGTATTAGGAACCAGCAGCCCAAGGCCATTATAATAGCAAATGCTCCATCACCAGCAGATATGTATTACTCCACTGGGGATACCAACACAGAAAAGACATAGCCTTGTTTACTCTCCTTACACCAGCTAAGTAGTCACGACCACTTCAACCAGCTATTGCAGATCTACAGTTATACCTGAACAGCAATTTTAAAACATGATCTTACTTGTACTGAAGGCAACAGTAACCTGATTTTGTTGTGAAGGTACTTTGGGGATCACCCTTGCTCAAAGAAAAGTCAGAGGGTAAATATGACCAGAGGCATACTCCAAAACATACTTTGATAGGAATGAGGAATAATGAAAAAATAGGTCTTTAAGCCTAGGTGCTCTACCAAGATTTACCAGGAAGCAGGCAATCTGCCAAGCATCCCTGTACTCCTTGCCCAGCTCTAAGCCTTCAGYCTTGCTCCAAAAGAGCCAGGTTCCCTTCAGGCCCTTTCCACTGCCAGAGAGAGCTCTTGAAACCTCGCTGGAGCTTGCTCCTTCTCCTGTAGCACCAGGTTATTAAAGAGCCTGTATTCCTCTGCCTGCCCCCACAAACATAAATCCKTATTTTACATTGCCTTTCCTCTAACACTGAACATAAAAGAACATACTTTTTATTGAAGTTTTATCTTTGCCTGGGCTTCTAACAACCCACACTGAACACTGTTATTATGGCCCCTTCTGGATTTAGAGGTATATAAGCTGTTTGTGCTTGGCTGCATGCATTGGTATTTTTATGTTCTTATGTATCTTTATCTGTACAGTATCTCTGAATATGCTCAAACCTGTTTCGAAAAAACTAAGACTTCATTCAAATAAAACTGTGGAAAAGTGATCTGCTACACACATATTTCCTCATCACTTGAACTTTCACATTCAGCGAGGGCTGGAGTGTTTAATTTTGGCCATTTGTTTTAATTTGGCCATTACAGTTTAAAGGCCATGCCCCAGATTTGGCCCTGTGAGGAGGTATTTTGCTCCAGTTTAAATAGGTATGAGGCACAGCATTTTCACATCATAGAAATGCGTCTCTCTCCTTTTTTTTTCCTAATGTAAATTTTGCAACGCTAATTCCTTTCATAAGAGACGTAGGGATAAGTGGTGGTTTACAGTTCAACCTTCCCCTGGTGCCCATAAATATTTATTGTTCCTTGCCCTGTTTCAAGGCCCAGATGAAATTCATCTTCCTGGGGGGAGGGAGGCGTGCTGGTGGTGGAAAGGGAAGGGATGTGGAGGGGCGAACATCATCTTTAAAGTATAAATGTGAAGAAAACGAAAACAGATGCGTGGAGAGGAAAAGAGAAGCTGGTGGGAACACGGCAGGACTGGAGCACATTTTCCCCGGGAGACGGCCGTGCCGCGCACTTCTTCGGGACACCCCGCGGGCGGACGGCTCCCCTGCGGACACATTCCCGAGMGGAGCGGGGAGCCGCCGAGGAGAGGGGCGGGATGGGAACGGGCCAGCTCCCCGGCCAGGTCCCAGGCGACGCCAAGTGCACCGTGCGCTCTCTAGTCGAACCTCCATCCCTCCCAGCCAGAGGGGAAAATGCGTCCCACTGGGAAAGCTGAGAGTCTGCCTGTAGCGGTGCCCTCGCCCAGGCGCTGGGCGGGCTGTGCAGCGGGGCACCAGCGGGGCAGCCCAGCTCCAGCCGTGCGAGGACAGCCCTTCGCAGGCGGGCGGCAGCGGGGAGGAAGAGGGGGAGGAGGTGCCGGGAGGGAGACCGGGAAACTGTAACTCATTGTGGATGGGCTGGACTGGCCGGGGTGGCGAGCGCTCGCAGGCCAGCACATCCATCAACCTGCCGAGCGGCCGACAGGCTGGAGCCGCGGCTGCTCCCTCTCTCCCCGTGTCAGGAATGATCCAGCCCAACTGCGCCGCAGCGGCGCTGCCCGGCCACCCCGCTCCGGCCAGCGCAGCCATCCCGCTCCGGCCAGCACGGCCACCCCGCTCCGGCCAGCGCGGCCATCCCGCCCGCACCCCGCGCTGCCCGCCGGGCTCCCGGATGCCTGCAGGGATGGGTCCCCGGCCCAAATCCCCTTGCAAGCCCTGCGGCTGCACCCGAGGTTCATTTAATCCCGTCCTGTCCAGTCGCATTGAAGGCCCCGTTTGGTCTCACGTCGCCTCTAAATCAGCCGTAACACCGCCGGCTCCAGCAGTCCCTGCGTGTGCGAGGAAAGAGCCAGGCCCTCGGGCTTCCTCCAGCGCTTCAAACGGGGCACACCAAGCGCTCTCCTTTTTTTTTTTTCCCGTTTTATTGTTAAGGAAAATTCCCAGTCTGACCACTCACGAGACTCTCTGGTAGGGAGACCCTCCTCTGAGGCACCAGCTCGAGCAGCTTCTGTGCTGCTGCGCCATGAATAAATGGCTTTATGGAACGAGACATCTGAGGCTTTGGCATGGGAAACCTGGGGTCGAACTGGTGAGGAGCTCCTTTTCTGTTCAGTGCTAAGGCCACGGCCTTAGGAGCTGCAGAAAGCCAGAATGCCGGGCACGGAACGAATCTCCATTTGCAGCTTGCCCCCCACCCGGCTGAGCCGCTGGCAGAGGACATGAAGGCGCTGGCTTTGCTGCGGTGCCTGATACGCATCAGCTGCAACACCTCCTCATGTCACCGGGCCTTCGCTCACAGCTCCCGCTCTAAACTTCCTGCACTTTGTCTGCTTAAAGCAGAGCCAGAGCACTCCTCTAGTGATGGGGGTGGTGAGAATGATTTGTTCGATTTCAAAGCGTTTGCTTGAAGGATTTCAGTGTTTTTTTACTTTTTTTAGAGGTTGATTTAAATAGGCATTTTGAAAATATAGGTAATAGCACTTGATAAATACATGCAATTTTCTCAACATGGCAGACCATTTACATATGATACAAACTCATCTCTGACATGTTTTCCACATCATTTCCAAACTTTCATCAATCTTTTTGTTTGGTTGGAGCTCGTTCGTCCTAACATGTCCACATAAATTAAGAGATTTCTGTATTATTATTACTTACCATTCAGTAGCGTGGCTGTTGTCCTAAAGGAGAAAACACAATGAAAGGTGAACAGTTCTTTCAGCTCTAAGAATACCAGTGTAATTTATAACCTTAGGTCCTGCGTTAGGAACACATCAATACTCAGGACAACAGTTAACACATTCTAGCTTTAGATATGTTCTCACATCCTTTTGAAATCAAAGGTATTTAAGTACAGAATCAAAATAGAAAAGGGAACTTTTATAAGAATAAACCTCCAAATGTAATCTTAGAAGCATCAAGGGTGGAAAAGGAGTTCAAGATCGAGTCCAACCATTAACCCAGCACTACTGTGTTTACCACTAAACCATGTCCCCAAGTGTCACATCCACATGTTTTGAACTCTTCCAGGGATGGTGATCCTATCACTTCCCTGGGCAGCCTGGGAAGCAGGCTTGCAGTGCTTAACTACCCTTTCAGTGAGAATACCCAAACTGTTTTCCTGCAGCTGCAACTTAAAGGGTATTTCTGTCTTAGAATTAATTATTCCACCATCACCAAAATGGTTTGGKGTTTTTTGATTGGATAAAATAAACATGTACTGTATCAGGGGGAAAGTTAAATGAGATTATGTTTTCAAATGAAATGATAGCGTGGATTTTAGATGGGCAAATACAATTATTCAAAGAGGAGTTCTGCCAAGAAAAAAGGGATTACTATCCGTATACTCAAAGTAATACACATTCAAGAGTTCAGTACAATATTTTTCCACAGTTCTGAAGGTCTAATGGTACCATTTTAAGCTCTTATCACTCCTGCAATACTAGCTCAGGAGGGCTAGTACAAAGATGATTTTATTGGGATGTCTATATCTCGATATAGCATGACAGTAATATATATTACTAGGATAGGAGAAAAGGAGGAAGTACACAAAATCTGATAAATTCACATCTCAAATTTCAGACATTATTACTGAAAGCATTTCTTGCAGTATTTAAGTGTTTTCCAGGAACCCTCAGCTTCTGATACCAAGCCAGTCCTGTTCCTGTTCAATCGTGTGCTAGATCTGACAGGATAACATACCAGACTGATTCCCACTGCCTCCAATATGAAATAGGACATGCACAGTGAGAAAGGTGGCTCTCATGTTTATGAATGAGCACACCTTGGCAGAATCAGGCTCACCTCCAGCACTCTGATCTTTCTGCACATGTAATTAGCACTATCAGCCTGGCATTTTCCTAAATGATATCTCTGCATTTTGAGGACTGCATTTTCTATTCTCAGCATTCCTGYAAGTGGAGAAACTACAGCTATGGGTAGCCAATTTTTAAAGTATCTTCATTGCAGCCAGCAAGGGCAACTGTTTCTGCCACAAGGCAGGTGGGAAACCAGTGGAGGAATTAGCTTTAGAGTGGTGTCATTCCAGTTTGTAGTGTAGCTGCTGCATTCTTAAGAAATAACATCAGACTTTCACTGATGTCTGGAAAACATCATTTGCTGTGCAGGTACTGTCAGCTGTTGCAGGACAAAGGACACTAGTGAAAGATTACATACGATGTGTCATGCTGAAAGACTACTGTTCCATCACACTTTTCCAATTCCAGGACTACATAGTGTCAGAAAGYACAGTGGGGGGAAAAAAACCCTGCAAAAAATACCTTGAAAATATGAAAACAAAAGGTATTACTTTCACCAATGCAGCATTCTCACCAATGCAGCAAGCCTGCTAAAATTTACAGAAAGACTGAAGAATTATCCACCAGAGAAATTAATCCTGCATTACTACTCAGAGGTGACCATGCATGCGACAASTTTGTTAAACCATTCATTGTTGACTAAAAGAAAGTAAAATACTTATTAAAAGAGAAATATGTTTTCCTCAGAAAACCTCTTCAAAAAGTTTGTTGAAATTGCTGGTTTAAAGTGAACCTATTAGAAGAAGAGTGTAGGCAAGTCTTAAAAAATATTTAGGGATTAAAAACATTTTACTGAAATGCCAGCAGTCATACAGCAATATTTATGCTAGGTGGCTGCCCTGTATTAAATGATACAGATTAAAAAGGCTTCAGCTAGTCAGATAACATTCAAATTATAATTGAATCCAAGCCAGAATTCTAGATCCAGATACTCACAAGCTTAGATATTTATGGAAACCAAATCCAAATGTAACATGGTTTCATAGCTAACAAAAGAATAACAAGTAGCTGTTGCTAGTTACTGGACCTGTCATACATTATTAATTGTGGATCATCCTTGCCAACTCTCATGGTTGTTCCATGCTCAGCTCTTACAATAATCAGTATTTTTCTTGAAGTACTAGTTCCTGGAGTCAGATGAATATATACAAATGTCATCTTTCTGTCTGTATTCTTTTAGCATGTCCTAACGAATTCTCACAATAAAGTACTACATGTTGTCTACACAGAGAGGGAAATTCAGGACCTTGTCTTACTTCCTTTAAAGTCCACACAGAAAATCCAGGTTTATTTTCATTAAACTTTTAGCATAATACCTGGGTCTGCAATGCAGTAGGTCTTAGATGAGGAGATACAACCCAAACTGATTAAGATACTGCATCTTAATAAGCTGTTGTCTATCAAGTAAGTAATAGTTAACTGGCTGGGGGAGTGCTCTTACCGCGTCCAAACTGTGAGCTACTTTCGAATTAAAGTGCCTATTCTGCACTGACTGTTCTGACATCAAAAGTGCCCTTGACCCAGGAGCTAAAGGAGATAATAATCATGGCAGAATTAACAGTGGAATATGAATCCATTCTGAATTTTTAATCTTTAATTTAGTAGATAAATGCTCCATCATCTAAATGAAGTACACAATAAAGTACACCTGGCTTCTGGCCATGTAGAAAAAGCCCTGCAAATATAGGTCCGCTGATTCCACATCCATTTAGTAAAGCAGAAATAAGCCCATTGTAACAGGAGACTGCCATAGGATCCGTATCTCCAGCTTTGCAAATGAACGTGCCTTGATGTTTAATTTTCCGTGAGTTCCTCCGCATTTAGGTACCAGCGGGAGACCATTACGCTGTGACAGCACTCAGTTCTGATGACATTATCTTAAACTTTTCCCAGTTGTCCGTCCTCACCCCTGTTGTGCTGCCGTCATCTATTAACATTCCACTGACAACAATGAAAGATGTTAGAGCACAGCGCATTAACGCCGTAGCCAGGCTGGGGTGCTTTCACCTGGACGTACACCAATGTTTGGCAGTAGCTATAGAGTTAATTAGCTGGATGACATTCCTCACAAGACTCATCTGAGATGCTTTGCATTTATAATTCGTGGATTCGTAGATTTTTATGGCCAGAAGAAATCATTAGGTCATCAGGCTCCCCTTCTCTGTTATAAAGGCCATACAATTGCATTCACTTACTCCTGTTGTTAACCCAATTACTTGTGTTTCACTGTCTTCCAAAAAAGACATCCAAAGACTTCAAAAGATGACAAACCCACTTCTCCCTTGGAAGTTTATCCCTACAGCTAATCACCCTAAGTATTACACAACTAATACAGGCTTGGAACTAATAAAGCTTAGTCCCCTATGGATTCGCGTTTCATGGTTGATTGACTTCGATGTCTAACAAGCTGTGAGCTCTGATTAAAGTTTCTTCCCATATACAGAACATTTTTAAGGTCTCTTCCCCAACTCCATGTCTTACTAATGTGACAACTCACATTATGGCCCTGACAGTACTTCAGATCTGTACTTCAGATCAGTACAGTAGATCTCTCTGTCAGGATTGTTCGAAGAGAGGTTTCACCTATTCGTGACCAAAAACTTTCATGAAAGCTGTAGAAACATAATTGCTTTTCAGACCACCCCCCACCAAGAATGCAGAAAAACATGTTCCAAAATTTCTGGAGGCACCTGTACATATACATGTACAAATGTACACCTGTACATGTACCTGCACAAATACACATGGCATCATCACTTGCATTTTTTTCCTAAATAATTGTGCTTTATTTTTTTAATATCGTTTGTTGCTCTCCTTCCTCATTATGTTTTTAATTTTCTCCTCAGTATGACTTTCATCTTCAAATCAGAGTGCCCCTCAGCACCCAGAATTTGCTCTGAATTGAAAACATTAATGCACTCAGTATTTTTTTTTTATATTATGAACGTCTTGATTTACTTCTTTTTCTTATCCTATTGGGGTTTTTTTAAAGGTTGGAACAATTTTTATTTCTCTTTTCTGAACTCTTGCAAATTTTTCCTAATGCAAATGTCATGATATGAAGATGAGCCCGTATACCCAACTGTTTTTCTGTGTTTTTCCAAGTATCTTAGCTGGTCCAATAAACAAAAATGCATCCCTTCCTAGAAATCTTTCTCGTATCCTTAGACCACTGTAGTTACAACAACATTGCTAAGAGACAGGAACAGTATGTACTGTTTTCAGTGTTAATCTCCCCCGTGTCAGATAGAGGTAAAAACACCTCCTTATGCTACTCACAACTCCCCTTCTTATATATCAAAGGACCACATCAGTCTTTTCCCAGAACATCTCACTGGGAACTCATGTTGAGTGACTTGTCTTCTTTGACCTCTAAATCCTTTCCAGAGCTTTCTAAGACACAGTCTTCCCATTGTTCAGAGAGAAACTGCTAATGTTCCCCAAAAATACTATACACATTACAGTAGAAGAAAGGTTTGTTGCAAACAATTGTTTTGGACAGAAAAAAAAAAAGAGTCCATAGCCAAGTTTCCCAAAATCCATGTAAGATATATCCACTACAAAAATTTTGAAACTGGGGAGACTGAAACATACTATACTAATCTTAATATGTCAAAATACCTGCTTGGATATTGTGGGAGAGATAGAAAGACTAGAAATGGGAATTCACATGCCAATTTTCATGATTTATGTCTTGGAGTGAGGGACAAAAAAAAATATTTTGCAAAGTTCTGTATTTTCTCTTCTTTCCCCTATTTTAGGCAGGCTTTATTTAGTAGTACTGGTAATCAAGCCTTATGTSTCTGAAACTAGTGAAGTGAAATTGTGTGAACCAAAATTAAAGGCCATTTTGAAAACAGAGGGTTTGGCTTTTCTTTCAGTAATCATGATAGTAAAAGTGAATTCATATCTGATAGAGATGTTCAGACACTACGATTGACATCCTTGACAGTCTTTGAGAAAAACAGATCTATAACCACTGAAACTGTGTTTTAATATTTTTTGTTGGTTTACATATTATTCTTAACTAACTTATCTTTTTCAGAATTCTTTTTATTAATCAGTTCCATCCCACCTAACCACTGTCAATTTTTCTAATTAAAAAAAAGTCAGCTGTTTGACACTATGTTCTTTTGCTTCTACAATGAAATCTAGTAAAGCCTGAGGAGAAAACTAGTAATTTTCTTGTGGGAAAACTATGGCTAACTTTCACTGGGTCATCTGACAAGAAAATAACACTAAGTGATGYTCATTTTGGTGATTACATACCAGTTCCTCAGACAACCATTCTACTTGTGGACCAGCTCCTTGAAGAGCTGTCTGTCTTCAGGAAAGGACTAAGAATGCTCAGCTCCTGTCAGATAAGAAGGAACTTGCTATGCCAAATCCTAACTTTGAGAAAGTGTTTCAGGGGAAAACCTCTGAACAGGAAATACAGTTAGATGGTTTTTAGAGACAGTCCTGTCTCTTGTACCATATTTATCAAAGATGTCGTGAGATCAAAAAAAAATAATTATAAGGTAATAGTTAAGAAAAGTTCTTGTAGAAAAGGAGTGTTGATCAAGTTGCTTTTGATTGAAGCTTGCAGACAAGAATAAATTTTATATTTAATCTTTATTATGGTAGTAGTAATGAAGTAGTAAAGCACTAAATGCACTAAAGATTTTATTTTTCTTTATACCTTGTTGAAGAATATGTAAATGTCCTTCAAGGAAAATGAGAATCAAGCCTTTTAATTGAGAGAAATTAATAGCTATTCTCAGTTCTTATGGTTCTATCTGAGTTTAATGGTTGCAGAGATCTGATGCTGCAAACACTAACACGTAGAAGTTCCACATCTGCATCGTTATTTTCGTTATCAGAACCCAATATTAGCTCGTTTATACAGCTTTTAATATTAAACAACAATCCTAAGGGAAAAATCCTAAGGAAAAAAAAAAAAAGAAGTTAGAAATAATCTAAACCTGAGGCAATATATAAATCTGCTGATACTGCAAAGTCAGCACTCAGTGCATCCATGAAAGAAGAAAGCCAAGGGAGGCAAACTAGCCTTCTAACTATGGAAGTTAATTAGCCCTGGTTTTAGCWAGAAGGGAGTTTCCGTTTAAAATTCACCCAACTTTTAGGTTACAATGACTTAAGATTACAGAGCCCCCCAAAATAAAATATGTACATGGAAAAATTGTTTTAAGACCTTCCACTGGGGGGAAAAAAAAAAAAAGAAACAACCTAGATAAAATACTGAGGCAACCTTAAGGATTCATCCATATGTTCCTTCCAGCCATACAGGAAAAAATATTTCCCATGAGATTACAAAGAGGGATTAATTAGTAAGAGATAATTCTCAGGCATTGCACAATGCATTCATGTCCCTCAAGTCAGCACATTTTACTGAATGATAATGTCAACAGGATAGGTTCTTACTGGTCAAAATTACACATGCATGCTGCCCCTCAATTTCAGGACTATAATCTTAAGGGGTTTGAATCCATATCAAGGCATAGGAGACATCAGTGATACAATACAATTTATAATGTGGGTTCATTCCTGAGTTGAGCACTTTTTAGTTCAAACTRTTGATAATGAATATGGGGAGACTTGCTTTTGATTTTCTCAGCTTTGGGAACAAAGAAGGGAAAGGTCATCAGTGAAAGCTGCAGGTGCACATGCCCTCTGAAGATGTTAATGTAGAAGAAAAGCTATGACCTCTCTGAGGTCAATATAATGTGATAATTATAGAAAAGCTTCTAAATAGTAAAGGAGGAAAGTTCTGGTACAATCTTTTGATAGGAAAGCAAAAATTTTAACATAAATTTTAGATTAAGCTAAATTGGTTCATGAAAATATCCTGTGGCGTGGTTGTTTGTGACAACAGAGGACTGTTGCCCTAGAGTTCTCCTCCACTCTTATATTCCTGTATTCATTGGAAAACACCTGTACAAAACATCATTGTACCTGAGAGTTGATTTTGTCCTGAATTTGACTGGAAATCTCTCTCTTCAGATACTGAGGACAGATTTGAAAATACAGCTTTAAACTCTTCGGCTTCTTTAGTCATGATAGAGGTACACCAATTGTGTACTACACTAAGTGAAACCTTTATATGTACTTTAGCTAAAAGAGAGTGATAGGGACAGAAGAATGCCATGTCACTTTACTGTGCCTAGACAGTGCCATTTGAACACAAAACAAGATACATAGCAGAGGGTGTTTGTGAAAGAGGAGCCAGTCCTAGCAGTCATTGACTGAAGAGAAATCTCTGGCAATCTTTAGTTCGGATTCTCAGACAGCTCTAAGGAAATCAGGGGTAGATATCTTTATCATTAAGCAATAAAGCTCGAAGGCAAAAGAAAATACTTGTGAATACCATCTCCGTAACCATCTCTGATGAATTAACTGTCTTAATACCTTTTCCCACTCCTTTTTTCCACTGATCCTTTTCTTTAAGTGACTACGCCCTTTCACCTGTTTCACCCTCACCTTGCCAGCTTCAGTACTTAGAGCAATTCAGAGAGCCCTGCCAGCAAGCCTCCAGCTCCACTTACTGCTGTGTTGCCCCACCTCCCATCTGCTGCTCCACAGCCTTTCTGGAGAGACTGGGATTGGCAAGGAGGCAGGTGAAGCACTCTGAGAAGGCAGACAGAGGGAAGCAGCAGGTTCCCAGCTGGTAGCAGACKGAATAGGACTTTTCTCCCACGAGACCTGAGCAACCCATAGCTAGATGGAGTTGCCCTGCAGTCACTATTCATTTTCCAGAGACATCAAAGGTCTAGCATGCTACATTTTGCACTGCTTCTTCAAAAAAAGTAAGATACTAGTCAAAAATCTAGTAAATGCACTGCATTTTCATGATAAAAAATTTTAATTGCTTCTGAAGTAGTGTTTAATAATTTTAAACAAAGTTCTGAGGCATTCTAAGAAAAGAAATATAGGACAAAGGATTCTTTTGTAATACAATGCAAACCCCTCACTCAATAATATGTTAATGAAATTTATGTAATTAATTAGTGGAACTTAATGAACATTTAAACACACCGTGCCTTTGGCTATCACCGGAAAATATTCTGGTCAATGAATGTAATCAAATTAGTTAAGGAACAGCAAGGGATTTTTTTTCCTTTAAACAAGCATGAAAAGTTATCTGTTAAAGAATTATTCCTCAAAAATGAAGTACCTGGTATGTAGTGTTTGTGTCTGAGGTCATTCTCATTTAGAAGCTCACTAGTTCATTGCAATTACAAATGAAAAGCTTTTCATTAATACTCATATTTGTGGATGTAAATAATTGCATTGCTGGCTCCAAACCAAACCAGGCTACAGACAAGTGGTTCCTGAGATCACAGCAGCAAAGTACAAAATATACACAATGTGTATGTTGATAGCAACAACCATACACAACATTTCACAGAAAGTCACATTTGCCTAAATTTTCTAGTGCACTAAAACACAGCAGGAGTTTTCCCTGTGATCTTGGTTATAAATGTATAGATATTTTACCAAGTTTTATTTTCCAGTCAAATTACTAGAAAACAACAACAAAAGGTTACAATAAATAAAGGAAAACATGATGTCTATGAGTCCCCTTATCAACAGCATCGGTCTGGGTAGAAATTTCAGCTAGGACAAACCTCCTAGCCTTTTGCTTGCAGCCAGTAACCATCTCAGCTAAAGTCATAAAACTTTCTGGAATGCCAAGTTAGAGGAAGAAAATTTAGATATGAATCATGTTTATTTAACTTTTATTTAAAGATAGCAATAACTCCTTTGCACTCTTTGGCAGCCTAGGGCTGCTTACAAGTTACACCTGTAACTCCCATTAGGTTAATAAGACTATACCTACTCATCAACCTCTAGTGTATTAATGGCTAATTATGTGTCTTATTATTTAAAAGTGGATGCCCCATGCAGGTTGTGTGGGCATAGGGGAGGGATGGGATGGCTGGATTAGAGTGAAGGTTTAGGTGTGTGAAATGTAAAGGTAAGGTTGTATCTACAAAGGGTTCTTAGCAGTTAAGTATTTCACATTAGGAGAGTATTCATTACATTATATTTAGATTAAACGAATGTGCAGGTGGAATAAAGACAAAGCACTGATACTGTAACTTGCAGTGGCCATTTGCTTCAAGGATGCTCTTGGTGTCATGGTGAATTTCTCTAGTGCCAGTTTCATCTCCTTAGAGCACTCACATGCGCCATACAGCATGTAAAAGCACAAGATGTACCAAAAAAAAAATCTATTCCTGGCTTGTCTTCTGAGGCAGTATTAAATTCAGGTCATTCTAAATGGAGCTATACAAAATTGGCAGCTACAGTCCTTTTTCAGAATAGAGGTAGTGTGTAATGTGCAGCTATTTTACCCAATCATTTTGTGTAGGGGGAAAATAAGAATATATTTTAAAACATTTCAGTTATCAATACTATTTAACCATTTAAATGTTTAACAGCATTCCAATCTGAAGCATTTTGATCCCAGGATTAAAGAAAAATTTATTTTTAAATTCTCTTGAAGTTATTTCTCAAGTAGTAAAAAATCTTTCTTAAAATCATATCCAAGCTCTTGTTATTCATTTTTTTTAAACTGCTAGCAAGCCAAATAACCCGTTCTTCCCAAAGTCCTTTCTCTTAAACACACAACTTCTCAGACAGGGCTTAGCCTGCTGAACAGCATTTAATCACTACCACCAAAGCACAGTTATGGTGTCATGCAAAAGATAATGTCACTGAGTCTCTAGGTATGAGAAAGATGATTTGTTTGACTTGATTTTTTTTTTTCCTAATAGCACTGAGAAATCCCTTTAGGCAAGACCTTTTTCTTTTTTTTTTTCCCTTTGTTTTAATTTTTCCTTAAGCAAAAAGGAGTGGGACTCATTTGTTAGGTGTGTGAGACTTTGCAGGTCTGGTTTTACAATACACCATTTAGTCTTTGGTGAGGCTTGTTAAACCCTGAAAGAAAAGTCATGCATTGACTGAGTGACGCCACCCTGAGGTTGATTCCCAAGGGAAAGTAAAGATTTGGTCCTGCCTTAGAATCATTAGGGTCACCGAGAACACCTTCTAGCAAGTGATAGCGTAGCAAACCTTGGCAAGCTGCGTAATAACATTAAACCCAGTGATCTAATTATTCACTTCTAATATAAAGGGCAGCGTTCCATGGGAAATCAGGAGCACGGCTGAGAAATACATTTCACAATACAAACGGAGGCAGTTTGTCAAGACTCTAACCTGGGAAAATTAACTTATGAAGCTGTCCTATGCATCTAGTGTGCCCAGTTCAGAATAATTTCACATTTATTCAGGGTGGATCTTTAAAGCACTAAATTATCAGGCTTGAACGCCTTGTTTGAAATATCACTTTAATTTGTTGTGGCTCAGAGATCTTTAACTTCTTATTAATTATGGAGATACRTAATATAAATATATACATAAATATAGCATAGGAATTTAAACTAAGCCCTACTGACCTGTGAACACAAGAGAAAGTTACGGTAGAAAAGCAATATCTTTCATATAAGCCAGTGAGAAAGTCAGCAGCACCGAAGATGGCATATAAGACTTTTCTTCAATGTTATACTTCTTTTTCATGATCATTTCTTCATTTTTTATTTCTTCTGTGTAACCTAGTGTGTTGCCAGGTAACAAATTTTTGCTGTGTAAAAGTACACATTTCCGAATATATCCTTAAAAACAAACTGAAAATATTTGCATATTCATTCATATGTACACCTACAACTTTGGATTTGTTTGCAGAGGAATAGCTACACATGCCAAAGAAGTGACTGTTCTATACCTCTGTACACAGAAAAATAGATTTTTCTGCAAGTGTATTTCAAACTGTGGAATATTTGAACTACAGCCCAAGTAATTACCTGAGCAGTCTACTGGGAATGTACATATTAGAACAAGTTGTAAAATAATCTCTTCCAAATAGCTATTAAAAACAAAATTACAGMTCCTGGGCCAGATCCTCAGCTGTTACAAATTGGTGGCTGTTACAAGTCTCTGACTTCATGTGTGCAAAGTTTGAGCTCCAAGAGAAATTTTACAGTAAAACTACAAATTACTGAAAAATGAGGTTCAGAGTAGAAGCACAGGTGGTATTCACACCATCTCCTTTGAATTCCTTTAGGCATTTAGCCTGAGTTCTCTGAATCATGCCTGCCTCCTCTAYACTGGCAGTATGAGGAATCTGGGTTCCTCCAAACTGCACCTTAACAGATGACTAAAGTAGAATCAGTCAGACAATATAAATGCCCTGAATACCACGAAAAGGTCACGTCTTCTGTCAATATAACTGAGTTGCTAGAGAGACTCTGCTTTCAAGCAAAAAAAAAAGTATCAAACCATTTCATTGTAAAGGTTGTGGTTATTTGAAAAGCAAATCAGTTGTTCTTTCAATTTCTGTTTCACTTTCTAATTTCTCTGGGATTCTCTTAATTAAAAAGTATCCTGAATATTGCCTCGCTGTCTATAATAAGAAAGATTTTTATTTTCTTCTCTAATGACGGTCTAAATCTAGTGTAGTAACCAACTGACTAACGCAGGGAAATCCCAATCTTTCAGCTCCATTGTATAATTTATACAATATGTTCAACACTTTCCCACATAATAAACGTGGGAATCCCTTACAACCAGTCCAAGGTCTGAGGTTTTTTGTATGAATCATGTTCGCTGCATCCTGGCTTAACCACACCCCCAACTACTTCTGCTGGGAGCCAAAGAGTTACTGCAGTCACCACTGGTAGGAGATACCATGTGCAAAGGCATTATTTACAACAGGATGCAGTGAAGATGAGAGACAGAGACTGATAACTTTATCTCAGGGGTTACCTGGGAAAGACTGCTCTAGGTCTATTTAAAAGAGTAACTTTAAATAATGAATAAATTAAGAGATATTATCATTTAAATATTACTTCTTGCTATGACAAATCTTTCATGTAACCCTTAGCCAGGTTCTGTTTATTTAAGGTGATGCTCATTTGAATAGTTTGGGAAAGAAGTGCTTTCACTGTACCTGTTATTCAATTTGACAGTTCTTTGCAACATGGGAGAGTCATGTTTGAACTTGTACAGAGAAATGTCATTGTCTTGTCTTTAGAAAAGATATTCAAGATACCTCAGATAATGTTCACATGCATTTAGCCTCCCTGACTGGAAAATTAATGTCAGGCAGAAGTTCTTATGTAAGGGAGASGGCAAATGACAACAGGTTGTCCCATTATTAATGCAAAACTGGTAATTTTAATCAGCCTTCAAAAACTAATGTATAGTTTCTGCTCAGTACTGGGAATCCACCTAGACAGTTGCCTGTAACATAGATGTCTCCACCATACATTCATTCCTACTGTTTGGAGCCCTCGTAGATGCACAAACATATCATAAACATAATCACCACTTGGTCTTTTCTCTGTCAGACGTATTTCACTTCTTTTATTTTGTATTATCAGATGAATCCCAGCTCCACCTATTGCAATCAGGAACAAGAGTTTGTTAAGGCTTTAGGCACTCACCCAGCTCAAATCTGATCACCTGACTTGGACTTTGGTTCTGAATCACTTTCTGGAAGAACCTCCTAGATACACACCTGTCTGTTGACTCCAGGCGGAACCAAATCTAGTCAGCTAACCCAGCCACCTAAGCGAGAAACTGGATCGTAAATGTTAAAGCCGCTCACTGTTGGAGGGGGGGAGGGAATTAAGAGCAGAAAAAGTTCTGTGGTACATTTATAAGATTGAGTTTTTTAGAACATTTTCCTCTCACTAAAGCTAGTTTTTGAAGTGAGAGGAGGAATTYATGATTTGCACTATCATGCAAAGGTGCACTAGTCACAATCCAGCCACTTGTTCTGTGGAATATTGCAAGTTTGCCATGTCTGCATTCACTGTATGAAGCAAGAAGGTCAGAAATAGGGATCCCGAGTTTGGTTCTTATCTACATCACTGATTCAGTTTGTAATATTAAGCAAGTCAAGTAAGTGGTGTCAGGTAGGCATCACAGGTTTTCCCACATCACAGAAATGCTGTTTGGCTGAATTAATTTATGCTTGTGAAGCACTTAAACTTTTATTGAGACGTCAGTGTAGTAGTATGGAAAGGAGTTTCTTCCAGGTTCCAGAGGCGCTGGAATCCAGAGGAACTGTGGCAATTAATCAGCAGTCTTACAGAGTGAGAGCACTGTGCCTCTCTGAAAGACAAGCATACACAAAGTTAAGAAATTGTTTATTCCAGCCGTAATAGGAAACTTTTGTATATAATTTCCCTGCTTACTCAGAGGCACTTTAACATCTGTCAGGCCAGGCCTAGCACTTAGCACACAGATCTGAGAACAGAAACACATGCCCCATTTCCTGATAGCAGCTCGCCCGCCACTGCTGCCAGACTCAGGGACCACGCATAAAGACACCATGCTCAGTTCTACCAGCGTGTAGTTGGGCTTCATGGACCAAATCCAAATCCGTGCAGGTGTAAATGAGAGCCACACAATCTGTTCCATGCCTTTAATGAAATTTCAGCTCTGATTACACGGCACTCTCTTCCTTTTAACCATTCAAGAAGGGATAAGGACTGAAGCCAAAAGCTGATCACCTTCCATTCCTTGCTTCTTTGAGGCACACAGTATTTCAATCAGCATCCTTAACAGCTCCAAATGTCATTCCCACCCCCTTCCCATTCAGATAGTGCCAGTCAGGTCAAACAGCAGTCACCACAACATTTAGAGTTGTTCAGGGGAAAATGTTTAAGGGGATCCACACTTTTAGATCCCTGATTTCAGTCAAAATCTCTTCAAGCTCTGCAATAGAAAAACTGCATCTTTCACCCAAACACCACCGACCCACTCTTCTTTCTTGTATTTAATCATAATTTCTGTTCATTGAGTTATTCTCTTCTCCTGGGTTTATACACCTGTGCTTCTCTCCACTTTTACTCATAATCTTTGAGCATCTGCTAACATCCAATGCTGCCAAGTTTTCCTATGAGAGCAAGCACGCTCAGAGTCCAACAGTGACAGTAATCACTGTAACAGACAATTTCAAATGTTGTGTGTTCCTCTTACACAACAGGGATTGCTTTCCCAGCCCAAAGGGGGGAAAAAAAAAAACCTGAAAAAGCTTAGAACTATCCAAAAATATTTATTTTAAGCTAGTCAGGAAAGCTAATGCAGTGGTTCTAATTTTTATTTTTTACACCTACAGACACCTAAATGTGTCCACACATCTATACTGCAGAGCTCTTTATCACCTCAGTCACTGTTTAGAATTTTTAAAAGGCATGCAATGCAAGGTATTGCAACTGGTTGCAGTCTGTTTCTATCACCCAAAGACTTCGGAAACATAAGCAATGCTGTGTTCCTTATCTGCTGTATTTCCTTGTCTCCTTTTGCACCCTGACAGAGGATTAATCACCTGATGGGAATACCACAGACTGCAGAGATCTGGTGGGAAATATATTTCTGAATGACTTCACACTAGTCAGAAGTTCATGATGTCTATGATTTATTGTCTCTAGTGAATTTCTCATTGCTTTTGAGAATTTAAACTAGTTCAGCTGCTCCTAGTGATGAGGCACAGAATGCAAATACAAGGCCACAGTAACTCTGTGAAGCTCATATTTGGAAAGCAGCTTTTCCAAAATACGCAGAGAAATGATGACTTTAGACCTAAGGAGGAGAAGAGCAACTTACTTTTCAGCTGTTTCCACATTCTTTTCTGGCTGTGCTGTAAAGACTTATGCATAGCAAAAAAAAAAAGAGGAAGAACTGTGGCCAAAACCTGAAGTCCTCCTTCAATTTTCATCACATTTTTACATGGCAAACTACCTCTCAGCATACTTCCATGTAATAAGATACACACATGGAAAAGCAGAAAGAAAAACAAGGCCAAGATGTCAGGACTGCTCTTTGGCATGTTCAGGATGTACCAACTGGAAGCTGAAAATGAGAGCAGCTCAGGTAACAGACACTGTTGGACAGATGGGGTTTATATACCCCAGGAGGGTAGAAATGCTCAGTTGGATCATTCAAAAGCAAAGGCAGATGGCTACATCATACAAATTCTACCCTGAATAAGGATTTCAGGTACAGAGCCCTGATCAGAAGGAGTAAATGTAGCTTGGCTGACATAACATTTCAACTCATTTTTAAAGCATTTTTATTTCTTAATATATTCCTCATTTTTCAGTTTTGATATTCAGTGCTATGCCTCCTCTTCAGCCTAGTATATGGTTGGTAGTTTCTTTGGGATCAAAAAACTGTAAAAGCAATGTTTATTCATACAAAATAAATACTTAACATTTGCAATCTCTAAATATGTGAAAACATACAATATCTTCTTCGGCCCAAAAAGACTTTAAAAACTGTCTTCACTGATCAATGTGATAAAAAGGACTAAAAATATTCAAGATACTTGCAGTGTTTTAAATGTTAAAAAATAAAATGCATCTGAGCATGCATGTGAGCAAGGATCTGACTCCTGACTGGTTTGCCCCTGTGCAGAGGGGCATAAACTCCTGCTGTTCTGATATGAAGAACTGCAAGTGACAATGCTAAGCAAAAGTACTGGAAAACTAAGGTTATCAACCAGTTAACCAAGCTAGTGAGTCAAGCAGCTATTTATCCATAGTCATATTTGTATAAATGTGAGCAACTTCCGAATTTGAGGGCACAACAAAAACAGAGAATTGTCCTAATGCTTGACTTAGGAGAAAAGAGACACTGTGAGATGAAAAATTGGTTAGGCTTTCTTCCCTCTGTCATTCCCTTAACAGTCTGGATGTGCCTGTCCTCCATTTTGAGAATGTATGTGTTCTCTGCAATGAAGAGAGGTTTCATCTCCTTTCAGCGATCACGTTCACCTCTTTCAGAAGGTTTGCTTTGCCCAAATTCTTTGACAAGGAGTGAGTGAAATCTCGACCCCACTGAAGTCAGTGGGAAATTTGCCATTCACTATAACAGAGCCAGGACTTCAACAGAAAGTTTATATCTGCAGAAGACCAGACTGAATCTAGTCCAGTGTTTGTGAAGTGCTTTGAAGTAGAGAGTGTTGCAGCACTGAAAGTATTGGTATTATTATTATTGCTATTGAGTGCATGACAGAGAAGAAAGGTAGAAACCTCAGAGTGAACTGGAAGGAAACACTGATTCTGCAGATCTTTCTCAGAGGTCAGTACGTGGCATTTTTCTAAACAGTTTCCTTTAAAAGTGTCTAGTAAAATTCTCTTTCAACCAAAGTACTTTCTTGGCATGTTAATCAGAAGCAGATCTTCCTACCAAGTACAGCCATCTTGATGGAAAGCATCCTATCTTTTCCTTTGCATACTTTTTCTAGAGTTTTATTGCTGGTCTCTAAAGATTAACTGAAATACTCTACAGAGAGCTTATTTTTTTTTTCAAAAACACTGTGAAAGCCCAAGCTGGAAGGGAGAAACAATGCTTCCCTTTCAGCCTGTGTATTCTTCATCTGAACTACAGTGTGGCCTGTGCACTTCAYTGGCCCATGGAAAAGAAAGCCTGGGATCCAGTGTTGTTGGCAATGATAAGCTCTTCATTACTTGTGGTTGTCGTGTATTTATTACCACCAGACAAGACAGCGGTTGGTCATCAAGGAAAAAAAGCCCTCTCCCATGATCTCATTAACTAGTTTATTCTGCCACAGACTCATTCAGAATTCTTTTCAAGTTACATGGACAACACTGAAGTCAGGAAATGTGTTAGCTGCTACCAAAGGAACTAACATTTGTGTCTTGCCTGTTGCTTCACCCCAGTATTCTCAGATCACAGTCCCTGCAGTTCCCTCAAACATCTTGCTCATTAGAAAAGAACACTCCCTGTAGGGTTCAGACACCCAGGGACTGATCTTCAACTGGTGCAAACTGTCAGGGCTCCGTTAACCTCAGGCAACCCAAGGTTTTAGGCTTCAGAGGATTTATCAGCAACTCGGCAGCTGTGAGAAGAGCACATAGTTAGGTCAGAGAAGGAACAGGCCAGCAGTTGTGAATCAGCCATTGGCACACTCAGCTCAGCTGAGAATTCCCAACCACAGCCTACAGAAGGGAGTTGTTACATCTTGATTAATTTCAAATCACACTGTCTTCTTTCAGTCTCTACCTTTTTTGGTTATCTCAGTGCACAGCAATGGTCCCAGTGGCTGAGATCTGCACAGTTGTGTTCTTGACTCTGATCTTAATCATGTGGCCTGCGATGGAAACAGTGACAAATTACTTCTATCAGTCAACTACAAAGAAAGGACAAGCTTTTATAGTCTTCTAAATTTAATCAACTACACTACAATTCAAATAAAGGCAGTGATATAAAATATGCTATTAAATACTTAAAAATATGCTACTGAATACTTCACTAACTATTTAGTAGGTGTAATTGTGGGTAAAAAGAGATTTGAAATACTATAACCCAAGAATTTTCCAAAAAGAGTTTCTTCTTCTGTTCTTAACCCAGCTGTCACTAACAAGCTATTGCTTCTGAGACACAGCACATTAGCACTGAATTAATGCACCTATACAACTTCAGGAATGGACTCTGGAATGGATCCGGTTTCTGTATGAACAACTGTGATCCCATCTATCTACATGCAGTCATGTCAACACCTCACTTGATGCTCATACAATTATTTTTCAAGAAGTCTCTTAGTCTCTCAGTACTTTGGAAAATGAGACCACTTCTTTTTAAACTTAGATATGGATCTAAATGCCCAGCTTTATACAGATAGATTTTAAAACATTGGCAACAGTTAATAAGTGTGTTAACAAGAGCAAAACCAAATATAATGCTACAAATATATATGTATTCCCCATTTAAACTTACCAGCAAAAAATTGTATGTTCAGATGTAACATTTCAACCAATAAACACATTCCTAAGGGAAGATATGACATGCTTTTCCACCACTTATCACAGTCAAACACAACAGCTGCATCTGTTCAGGGCAGTTCATATCTCACTTAGCGCTACTTTTCATGGCCTGTGACATAAAAWAGAAGGATACCTGGGCCCACTCTCCTTTCTTAGGAAGTTCATGCAGCACTGCTCTTAGGCATCCATGGGTGATTTCAACAACACAGATTGGTTTTTGACTCCAACAGAACAGGCAAGGGGAGAATTTAGAAAAGGAGAAAGATGGACAGAGAAGTGTTGATCCCATTCTGTGCCCTCAAAAACCACACATGCAGCTTGGGCTAGAGAGACTTAGCAAAAAAGATGGGTTAGTATTTTACCACTCTCTGAAATCAGCTATAATATCTTTATGGATTTTAGCAGGTCAGGATTTCACTCACTCTGTTTTTTGCTGACAGAGAAAATTCAATGTTTTGTTAAATTGACTTTTAGTGGGGCTACTTCTTCCTTTTCTGACATTTGGGGCAGCAGAAGCCCTGGTGCTACTAAAGCCCTTTGACATGCCAGCCCTCTACAGCTTCCAGGTCCACTCTGCCTCTGGGGGTCACACCTGTTCACAGCCCCATGGCTGAACAGTACCTCACAAAACGCCTTCTGTGCCTTCCCTGCTGGTGGAAACACACAAGCACCCTCTAGCAATGCATCTCACCTTCTCAGCAGCTCTGGAGGCCTGTGGTGGGTCGGCTCCACTGATCAGCTGGAGATTTTGTTTAGAAGGCTTCTTTATGCTGTTTATGTTGCTGTCAACACCACAAACCTAACACTGCCACCACTCTGTTTACATACCTTCACTCCAGGACACCCTCTGCTAACACTGCCCAGTGTGTGAGGGTGCAGCTTCTCTTTTTTATTTTTCTAAGGTTTGTTAACCACATTGCTATAAGATATTCATTCAGATTTCACCCAAACAGACCTCTTGCTGTCAGCATTTAATTATGCTTGCATTCCTATGTAAATAGAGCGTTAGCCAAAATACAGCTTTTTATAGAAGATAAGGTCAGGCACATCTTTACAAGAAAAGGAAGCTTTGGAAGCTTCTGTACTTCTGACAAGAATAAATTTCTAAATGCAAGGAAAAAATGTAGAGAATTGAGCATGTTCTGCTGGTGATAAATCACACCACTGAAACTAGTACACTTTTTATATATCTTTCTTAGGTAGTTTAAGAGTACATATTTMATGTGTGTATATAAAGTATGTCCTTGTAAGACTACAAAGTCTTTTCAGACTTCAATTGAAAAATACTGTGCACTTAAGGTCACTCTTTTTAAAGATTCACAGTTCAGAAAAGATTTCAATCAAGTTTTTCTCCCAAGCTGGGTATCAAATTATTTGACAATCATCTTCTCAGTTTGGCTCATGTATGTAAACATCTGGAGAAACATCATGTTCTAAGTTTAACCACAGATTTTATATCATAAGATAAGCATACATTTTAAGTACTAATTTAAAGCTTAAAATACTGAAATCTCATAAATTCAAATAGGTCCCTAGTCTTCCAAGCATAAATGTCCATTACCCTTTCAAATAGACTTAGAAAAATAACACAATTCTTCAAACAAAAATACCAGACCCCATGTATTTAGATTGATGGGAACTGCAGCAAGCCTCATATGATTTTTCCTCACCACCATGAGTCTTAACTCAATTGTCAGGTTTGCTGTCGCCTCCAATCTAGATTCCTGTGAAAGGTCATGCAGATCTAATGCATTGGCTCAACTTTTATTGTACCGGGACATTGTGGTTAACTTCAGATTCCCAGCTAGCATTCTCAGTAACCACTCTGAGAGGTAGAGCTGAAATCACATTAAACAGAACTATTTGCATGATAACAGTTTCTGGGTGATAAGAAACTGCATCAGCAGTTTTGGCACTTGATTTGGTCACATTCCATGCAGCTGAACAGAAATTAAGTATCAGTTAACCTGCTGCTGATCCAGAAACCTATATAGAACACTATTTAGTGTCCTCAAAATGAGACTTGACATGTTATTTTCTTGTGGCACATTTGTCTTGACAATACACTTTTGATTTGTCCAAAGGTTCCTATGTTTCTGGTAGTGTCAGAAGTAAGTATCAGAATAATTTGGGATGTGATAGTTGATATGGATGATCATTCTTCTTTCTGAGACACCATCAGGAAAACAGAGCAGAATTTGGCTCACCATATTTTCAGTCATAGACCTTTRGGTACCCTAAAAATGCTTCATGAGTAAGATGATAATGAAGCATTTGCAATTAACTTCTTTTATTGCTGAGTACCGCCCCAGTACTGTGATGTAATTCACCTGTGCTGTTTGACCTAAAGGGGAATTTGGCAGTTGCAGCTGAGATTTGTTCTCACGGATCTGCCCTATTACCTAACCTTACCTACTGCTGCATTAGAGAAGTGTAAAATGATTTGCATATAAATATAAAATCAATTTTATACAAAGCACTCTGAACAAACATCTTCCACTATATGCATTTAAAAAAAAAAAAAAAGACGTTTTATTTGGCTGGAAATGCTTTGATAAACAACAGGTCTCATTGACTGCACCATTGAAATGCTCTAATGAATTTTTAATATCTTCAGTTGTTTAACTGGATCTTATTACAAAGAAGCTGAAGACACAGGAGCATGATGTTTCCTCCACTGGCACATTTAAGAAATCAGTAGAAGCATGCCAAGAAAATGTTCTGTTTTCAAAACAAGGCTCCAAAACTGAAATCAGGGATAAAAATAAAAAGCATTTTGTCATGGTTTCTAGAATTAAACTACTGGTGTTGATTTGAAATGTATATTGCCATTTCCTCAAACTGACTACACTTTGTTCCATCCTTTACCTCAGTACTGCTATGATATTGCATCTGTGGCTGGCTGACAGGTGGCAGAAACTGATCACATTTGAAAACACATTAAAGATCAGAGATCTCTGCACAGACAGTAGAAGGGAAATTCTGCTATTATAATATATATGCCATTTCCCAGTGAAGTTAAAACATGATTTCCAAGGCTATGATGTGCTTCAGTTATAGCTACCATCGCACAGGCCTGCCAGCTGCAGAGATCCTCCTGCTCTGCTTAGTAACCCCATACTGATTAACAAGATTGAACTGAGAAAGTTCACTTTACAAATTTTTTTCAGGTCCTTCATTTATTACCAATGTCCCCATGTCTGCTGCAGGTTTTAAATCTCAGATGCAGTCCCAAGCCATGGGAAGCCAGGCACATGAAGACGATAAATCATTATAGACTCCTCAAGCATTCTGCTGTATGTCTGGCGACCGACCCACTGTGCTTTGAGAAGCCCCCCAGCTTGCATGGAGGCTTTCTTTGCTGGAAAAACCTATGTATTATCACCACCAGCAGAATAATGGAGTTGGCTGCACATGCAGTGGTAACCCAGTGCACCAGTGGAGAGACGAGCCCCTTGCAGAGCTTGCAGAGCAGCAGCCGTCAGGAGTGTAACACAGTGAGGCCTGTGGAGCGCTAATGCACGCAGGGGTTGCTGTGCCAGGGCTTCACTCAACAAGCTGCATCTCCTGGCAAAGTGACAGGGTAGGATTAGTGCTGATCAGAAAGACAAGCTTACTTGCTAAGTTTCCTCATGTAACAAGGAGAGGAGTAATACAGCAGGGATAGGAAGAGCTTCAAAGCCTGCAAGGACAAGAGAACAGTTTCCACACTAAAAAAAAAAAAAATAGAGGTGCATCTTCCAGCGATTTTCCTGAGCACAGTGAAGAAGGTCCCAAAGTTCACTCATCCATGGATTTCCCTGAATGAGAAATAACATGTAGAAAGTGGGTGTCTTCTTCCCAGAACACACTCCAGAGCGTTTGAGTGTATACCTCATCCTCCCCCACATTTGTTTGTTTTATCCATCTGTTATTGCCCCATATTTGATTATGAATTGAAAGCATTCTCCTGGAGCTGCACTCTGAGCTTTTTAAACTGAAGTGTTTGAATAAGGCTTGTCACTACAGGAAGGATATAGAGGGCATCACATTCCCCAGCTGCCTCCCATCACCCTTTCCCCCTCCCTGCACCTCAGGGCCAGCAAGCAGCTTGGATGCAAAAGGGGAGAGCTCTAAGCAGCTGCTACCTCTTCCCTGTTTCTCCTGCTGAGCAGCTTCCATAGAGGAAAGTGGCCCTGTTGCTTCAAGTTGAAGGAGCCTGAGGGCAAACAGAATGGTTCATTGGGCTGTCTAAGCCTGCATTGGCACATTAGTAGAGGATGGATTCCCCCCCATCCTACACAGCCACAAAGGACAGGCAAATATAYGAGAGAGGGGTCATGTGGCTCTCCGATTCTCCCTGCGCCAGCCACAATGCCTGATTAAAGAAATTATCCTAATTTTTCCCAGATGAGTGTCCCAAGGAAATGCACACAGTCCTACGAAGTATTTCTTCTGAAAGAGTTTGCAGAAGTAGATGTTTTGGCAGTACTCTGAAGTTGGGAAGTCCCCCCCTCTTTCAGAGAACTTTCCAAGAAGGGGCATTTGAGGGTGATTTTCACTCCYTCTGCACTCGCTGAACTGACATATGAAATAACCTGTTGACATCTTGGGCTAYGAAGGCACTTCCTTGCTTCAGCCAAGTGTCCTGCAGAACAAGCTAAAACTCTTCTGCTCAGCCTTTAGGAGATCTCTCTGCTACTGCCAGAGTGTGACAAAAACCATGGCAGCCAGCAGAGCTGGGAACATCCACATTGCTTGTGCACTGTTCTTGAGTGAGAAGAATATAAATCTTTTAAATGTATAGCCTGTTTCTTAAGAAGTCATTCGGGTTTTTTTTCCTGAGTTACTCTAATAAGCCGTTTGCATTTGATAATTTAACTGATATGGGGGCTGTTTCAGGTAGCAAATTTGCTGCTTTGTTCTTCACAACATGAGGAAATTTATTTTAAAAACAGTTTTCAACTTCAAAGCTTTATGACCTGACACAAAACACAGCATGCACACACCACCCATGCTTCACATTTTTGCAGAGCCCAAAAGCAGTGTGGAGACCGCTGACAGTAAGGGGATTGAAAGGGCTTTTTTGTGTGGGCTCCTGGTGCAGCCAGATTTGATGAGGGAATTAGAGACAGGGTGTGGTTCCCACCTCGAATGCCTCTCCTGCAGTTCACAGACCTTCACACTGCCTCATTAACACGCACTTCCCTCTCTCCTTCCAAACATGCAAACTGCACCCTCTCCCAGGTCCCTCCTTAGCTTAAGGGTGCTGGCATGTTCTCTGCTGACTTTCTGGAACCCAGGGATTTCCAATTATTTCCACATCCTCCTCCTGTTTCTCTTCTGGCTGTGGTGCCTTTGGGCTGCCTGCTTGACTTCCCACTTCACAGGTCTGCAAGGCAAGGGCAGAAACGCCAAAATTAAGAGAGCAGAGTAATATTTGCACAAAGCAGAAGGGAAGAGGAACAAATATAAATTGCCTGGGGCTAAATCTGCTTATTCTCTCTATCTTGCCCCTTTCTAAAAAGGCAGCCTTTGTGTCTCCACAGGTTCTTGTTAAGTTTCCCAGAGCATCCAGCTGTCTCTCTCAGTTCTTAGGAAGCAATGAGGAGTGTCTTCTTTGCCTTCGGGCACAAAAGGCTGCATCAAGGTGAGGTACAGGAAGCATGTTTTATTAGAGCGTGTGGCACCACACTGCAGCACATCTGAGAAGTCTTGAACATACTATTGCAACGTTTGAAATTCTTGCATTATGTGACATCTTCCCAGAGCAAAAGTTGATCCCAATCCGATAAGCAATTGTTGCAGAGCTGCACCTAAGGCCTGTCCATCAGTCAGTCTAGCAATCCCCACACCAAGATACCAGCTTGGCCTATCACAAAGCCCTAACACACTCCCTTGGCTTTCCGATGCTTGTTTGACTGCCCCTCTATTTTGCTGTGTATCAGAGACATTCCTCACTCCATACCTTCGAAACTAGAAAGCTGAGGSCTGTAAGCACCCTCCTCCAAGCCCTTCCCTGGCCAAGGCTACAAAGGACCTCCACCCTCTCGCTTGCTGTGGGTACTACTACAAATAACCCCTTTCACCCTGTTCCCAGGCCAAGTATTGCAGGGAGGAAAGGGGAAGGAAGGAAAAAGAGAKAGCAAATGGACTTATTGTTCACAAGAAGGGTGGGGAAAACACAGAGAAAAGCTGACCTGAGATGGAGGGCTTTTTTAGTTTCCTCCTTCTCCTGTAAGGATGATTTCTGCTGTTCCCACTCTTCCATGCTCCACTCCTCCACTCTAATCCAACTCTTACCCCTAAAGGGAAGGGAAGAACTGTGCCTGCCTTTTGCAGAAGTCCTGGCTTGATGCTTTCCTCTAGGAAGTCAGTCAATGAAAGCAGCACTCCATACTGGCAAATCTGGGCATGTGGTGAAGGCCTAGGGTCAAGTTATCGATAGCACTGCAGATCTTCATACCTGTTAGATTGCCACAGCAAAGCAGAAAGCAAGCATTTGTCTGGTTAATTATTCCTTTCATTTTCTACATTATTCCCATTTCAAAATCTGTATGCATACACTTGCAGGCCCTAACAATAGCATGTTTGTGTGATTCCAGCTGACCAAACAACAGAAGTTATWWATAACTACAGATGACCGGACTCTGCTGTATTTTCATTTATGTAATTTTCCTTAGATCATCTATTGGAAAGGGGTTATACTTTTATGTTTCTCACACACAGAGGCCCTGTAGGTTAGCACACAGGAGATGAACTTTGGCAGCCTGCACTGCTGGACTGCCTGAAGAAAAATGCTCACTGCAGCTGCCTGAACCAAGAATCCACAGGGGCYGAGGATGAGGTATCTGTTCTCAGTGCCACACCAGGCAGCAGGTGGCTGAAATGGCAGGACCAATGATTCTCAGATATAAAACTTTGTAAAACTGGTACTTGTTTGTGGTTTTTTTCTTTTGTCAAGGCTCACTGGCATTTCAGAGGAACAGTCAATGCCTGAGGAATTCCAAAATGAGTGAATGGAATATTGAGAAGTGGCATTAAGTAAACAGGATATATGATCATAAGGTGAAACCTCTTACTCTTAGACAGGAAACAGAGCCATAGCATGTCCATCCATGCTAACAGAGCATGATTTCCCATCCACATCAATGTACTGAATTAAAAAACACTTCTAATATTTTYAGATATTAGATATTCTCTATGTACAAGCTTAAATGGGGAGAGGAATGAATTTACTTTGTCAGTTGGGCCATCAAAGGCTGCCTCTTTGAGGCCCTTCTACCTACAACCTTTTCACATTATATGGAAGGCTTACAGTAGGAAGAGCACTTTGTAGTCCCTTCACCATCCAATACTATCCAAGACAAATTAATTCAAACAAACATACTATAACCAAAAAACCACAATTTGCAAAMTCCCTTGTTTCCATCTAGTAAGCAGGGCAGTTCTGCTCAAGGCTTCTACAGGCTGACTGAAGTTCAGAAGAGACAAGAGACACAAAGGGAAATGCTATGTCCAAAGTCGCCTTTCAGGGTTGCACATCAAGATTCAGAGCAGCCAGATGGAGACAGCAGCATATTTTACAATATACTGCTGTATGAAATAGGCCTCACAACTAATCCTAGCAGACAAACACCCAGCCAGAGCATATCTACAAAATAAAGCCACAAGATCTTTTCCTTAAAATAGAGAGTATTAAGGAACTTGGTGATTAAAAATACGCAGTAAAACTCATAGATGGCAGTAAACAGAACAGAAATGAAGTCATCGAGGTTTCATTCCGTTATGTTAAAGCACCATAGGCCTTTTTAATTGGTCCAGCCCAAATACCAGAGAAAAATGTATCCAAAGGAAGAGCAGGGGTCCTCTTTGGGGTCCTTAAATATTAACCTGCACTGATGAGGCTATGTCCATACAACTTAGTAGTGGTGCTGTTCTCTAATACGAAAACTTTTCCTACTTACAGGGGATTATTTTTCCCATTTGATTTTCTTCTTTATCTATGGGAAATTTAGGCATTTGCTGAAGACCTCGGAAAAGGGAAGCCGCCCAGTATTGGGAATTCTGATATCACAGCCATGGAATGCCACACACTTATTAGCCAAGTGTTTCCATCCCTCTGTATACATGACTCCTTCCTCAAGCCAATAATTTTCATAACCTTTTGCCCTTTCCATGGCATCATAGCTATTTAGTAATATTTACTTTTTTTCCCATCTTGTAAAAGATGGGACGCCGTTGCCTTTCTGGTTCGTGACTGATCCCCACATAGATCAACTCAAACTCCACAAGTAGTTCACAGAGTTTGTGTTCCCAAGTATGTTAGTCAATACCCCCTAATTTATCTAAGGAAAAAGACATCCAAATGATTAAGGAGGAGGTACCACAGCTTTTTTAAGCTGCTGTCTGGTGCCATTAGTCTCAGGCACCAGTCTCACAACTGAATTTACTGAAAGAGCTTTTATCTTTTGGAAACAAGTGCCTTCTGGGCTAATACTGAGAATATGTACTTGGCACCATATCCAACATAGGGTTGTAATTAGCAGTGAGTATATCACTTCTGTTCAGCAAATAACCTGTTTATTACTAAGGATCTATTTTTAATATTACTATCTACCAAAACTAGACATTGTTGTAACTGCTATATGGTCTAGGCCAGATAAAGTTCAATTCTTTTCCTTATGTCCACTTGCAAGAACCACGAACCATAGGCTAAAGTGCCAATTTGTCAATAAGTTACAGACTTTTTTTAAAGAAGAGCATGAAAGATCCAACTGCAGTATTCACATCAGAAAGAAGACTGAAGGTGCTTTTATCCTAATCCCCAATGTAGAATGGATTGTGAATGATTTTTTTCAACATATGTATTAAAATGGATGAGTGTCCTGAAGAACTGAATCAATTAACCAACTTAGGTGGCTACACTTTTAGTAAGAGAAAACTCTCTTGCCTACTGACTGTTGAGAAATCTTGTATAGAATAGTGAAAATTTAAGAATATAGTTGTATGTCTTTGCATCCTGGAAAGTCTGTACTGAAAGAAAAACTGATTTGAAATATGCACACCTAATTTTTACTGAGTCCAGAACATGTCTGTAATAATATGYGCTTTAAAATGTTTATTTTGCCAGGAAACTCCAGGAATATAGACCTTTTATACTGCAAATCAAAACAGAAGTGTCACGAACTTGCCAAAGTTCCACGTGGTGTCTCGTGGGTACCTCAGAAGCGTTGTGCTTTGCATCCTGTCTCCTCAGCATGAGGTCATCTGCAATCTCTGCCTCTGAGAAAGGCCTTTTTCTCTTACTGCCTCTAGCAAACTCATATAAGGGATCTGAAATACAAAAGGATAGTGTGTGAATAGAGTAAACCAGAGTACAACTATTATCTCTTTAGTGTTTTGGATTTTCAAAAGTGTGAAAACTTTCTTAGAAATCTTACAGACTAAAAAAAAATTTACAGAATGAAGTGTAATACTGACCCTTAGTCCTTCTTTTAACCTTGAGCAGAAACAGTAAAGAAACAGTCAGCTGTGGGGAGGAAGCTGTGCAGAGCAGGACCTGCATTTTCCTCCGGGATGCTCACACTGGATGACACACTGCCCTACGGTATTGCTGCTAGAGACATTCCTGAGAAGCTTGAAAGAACACAGCAAGTGTCTGGTAAAATATGCAGGGATCTCTGCAAGATTCAGGCCAAGCACTGAACATTTTCCTCCTGCAACAYTGCTGCCCTTTTTTCAGTTTGCTTGATAAAAACTGTAGTCGTTCTCTGGATGGTCAAAGAATAGAATCATAAAATCATAGAACCATTTATATTTGAAATGACCTTTCAGATCATTGAGTTCAACCATTACCCCAGCACTGCCAAGTSCACCACTAAACCAACAAAGACCATTTAGGCTGCCCATTACATATGGGAAGCCTTGGCTAGGAAATCTGTCATACAGGTTTGTGTAGCACCTCTCCCCCAGCTCCAGATGTTGGAGGGGAAGCCATACAAGACAGAGTTACAAACCTCAGAAGTATGCTTGGTCTTGTCTATCCCTCATCCGCCACCAGTACTAACACTGCAGATCTGTCCAGTGTAGAAACACAAGTTCAAAAGCCTTTCCACTCTCTCTGCTGACTTCTATACAGCTGCTAAGCTTATGCATGATATGTTTATGTTAAGGGTTTGGTGTAAACGGGGCTTATTTTGCATAGCTGTCTGAAAATGTCCCATCCCCTCCTTTTCAAAAATGGGCAAAAGACCAAATATTTCTGTAAAGCTTTTAAAATCCTATAGTCTACAGAAGACRTTAAATCTTCTAAAGCAAAATTGAACATTTGCAGAGAGAGCAGGCATTTTTTTCTGGGAGAATGTTACGTTGTTAAAAATGCCAAGTTTAAAAGCTTTCAGATAATCCTAATCACAAAGCTACACTAAAAAGTAGGGAGGATAATTCTGCATGAATTCTGCACCTTCCAAATGGTTATAGATTCCTTTAAAGATTTGCCTAACGCAGGCAGCATAGTATAAATTCTTAGTAAAAATGAGGATTAGTAACAGCATTGCACATAGTGATGGGTTTGTAATGTACCTCATATTTATTATGGTCTCAGACTCATCAAGAGAAGAGAAAGAGCTTGTAATTTCTTGATGAAGTAATTTAGTGAATGGGGGGCAAAGAAAGTAATTACTGGCTTCAATAATTTATGTGACAGCCACGCAGTTCTTTTATCTTCTCTTAGGCAATGTGTTAATTTTTTTATGTCTAAAGCTTTAACACAGTGTGTCACAGTGCTAAACCCAGAACGTGTGGAAAGCCCAGGATCTCTGTGACAGAGAAGCAGACTGCAAATTAATTCATTCCTCTTTGCTGCTTGGAATAGGGACTCATGGGCACAGCTTTTCCCCAGTTTGTTTCACCCTGAACTATGTAAGGGCACTTAAGACGTTTTCCAGTGGGCAATATAGTATCAGAGCAACCCTTGGACTGAACAGTACTGAGGGACTCCAGAGACAAGGTGGGGACTGGTGTGAGCTGGGCTCAGCACAACGCTCACGTGCCTTTCTCTGGGCCAGTAAAAAGTCCAGGGAACAGGGCCATGTGGACAGCTCGATGAGACCTCGTAAAAGGACGCTAGATCACCTTAAGAAAATGACACAGGGTAATCCAAGGTCACAGGTAGCTGGAATCTCCGTTGGAATCTACCCATTAATGTCGTTAGGAATATTCGTCTCCAGCATCAGTGAATCTGGTTTTCTTTAGCTCCAAGACCTGTAGACCCCTCTGCAGAAACAATTCATACCCATTTAGATATTTCTGACCCATGGTTACTCTTGCTCTGAAGTACAGATTGCATTCAGGAGCTCTTGTTTCTCAGGTATTGAAAACCACAGAAGCTGAAAATCAAGGACAAGAAGTAATCCAGTGTTATAACCTCTGTATTTATCTTCTAAGCAGGAAAATATGAAGCATGAGACATCAGTGAACCAAGCCCCATTACCTCTCAGAAAAGATTACATGGGAATTCAAATGTCCTGGTATAATTCACAGATTCCTGAGTTCACATGAACAGCAGCAAAAGAGGAAAATTGCTCCATATCCTGTAGAGAGGAAATGAAAGGTATCTGGAAGAGAAGAATGTGCTGTGTGGTGCGAAAATGCTGTTTTGATTCCTGATGCTAAACATCTGCCATGTTTTTGTGTGGAATCACTTGACTTAGTGAGAGAATAGCATCTTCAGGATTGTGCAAAGTCTATTCCAGACTCGAGCTGTCTGAATTGGCAGCTGTGGGAACACCCACAGGAAGCATGGGACCCTGGAAGAAAAAGTGTAGGAGTACATCCTGTGGGGATAGATAAAAGTCAGAGCTGGGCTATGGGAACCTCTTCAGAACAAACATGCAAATACAGTTTCGCAAGTCAAAGTCCCAACTGTTTGTTTAGGGATTTTTCAGTTATTTGTTGCTTTTATTTGGCTTTCACAGAACAGAAACAAAGAAAGGATCTCAGGAAAAAAAAAAAGAAAGAAAGAAAAAAGAAGGAAATCAAAACCTTAGATATTTTCTTTATTGTTTGGTGTGAGTTCATGTGTTTCATGTGCAGCCCCCCAGCTTGCTTCTTTTGCCTTGTGATAGGAGATTGCCATAATATACCTATTTCTGGTCCACTGAGTTTGATAGTCTGTCTGCACAAACAGCAGATAAGAGCAGTGCTAGAGCAGAGCTGCCCTGTGATTCCTCACTGTCGCTGTTTCATGGACAAATGCCTCCTCTAACCCACATGAAATCTTACAGCTCGTGAGGAAGAGTAACAATGGGAAAGTATTCAATTTGTTTCTTAATTATTAAATGCTCCCAGTCCCCAAAATCAAATGGCAATCAGTGTCATGGATACAGACATCTTCCCATGAATACTGACAAGTGACTGAGAGACCCCCTGCCATAAGAACACTCGCTCCCTTATACTCCCATCATTGTGGTAATATGCTCATCTTGTTTTCTTAAAAAATAAAGCTAGATGGATTTGGTTTTATCTTATATAGATGATATATAATTTATATTATATATATATGATGATATATAATAAAATTTATAATATCTTATAAATTTTCATTTAATATTTGTTCACAGTCTTTCAGCCAAATATTTGCTGTTTGTAGAAACGATATCCTGCAAAATCGATGCCCACAGATTGATTGCACATTGTGTCAATTAATATTTTCTTTTGTTTCTGAGCATTCCTAATTCCTGTATCACTGAGAATGTTGAAAAGGAGGTATAAATTGGCTTTCTGCATGCTATCTATTATTCCTTGTGTGACACATGCCATATATTCTCTTGTTCTTTACTTTCCTGCATAAATAATCTTAATCTTTTCAATTTCTTCCTACAAGGAATATGTTCTCTGTAGTTCTCTTCTATTTTCACTACCTGCCTGGAGTTTGTTTCTAGTTCTGTGTCTGTCTCTTTTTTTGGCATGGGGTTACTAAAACCAAATGAAATAATCAAAACAAGGACATGGCATCTTAGATGAAACATGTAGTACTCTCCATTTGATTGTCTACTCACTTCTAAAGTGCAGTCTAATAAGTTGTTTTTTCTCTCACATGCCCAGAACAGACATTGACTGTGTTGCCCATGATGACTCCTTAAGCCTTCTTGTTTCCCAGGAGGTTACTACTACATTCAGAACCCATTCATATGAAAAAATAATTTAAAGTGTATTTTCATGTCCTTCTGTTGTTAGTTTCTTAAAAAAAAAAAAGTAAAGAAAGAAAGAAACAACCAGCAGCTCAGTAKAAGTTTAAAGAAGTAAACATCTTACAAGTTATCATGCAGTGTAGAGAATTGGTGACCATCTCTCAAAGTGCCTTTTGATTCCCCAAATGCTGATGGGAAATATTCTGGAGGCACAAATAGACTGCAGATGTTGGAGAATACATCTTAGAATTCTGCTGAACATATTACCCTACTGGGAGGCTTTTTCGAGTCTCCGGGGACATTCCTCTGAGAGCCCAGCTGATTGTCTCATATTGAAACAACATGTCCAAGATACATTCCAAGTAAAAGAAAATAGAACAGGGGTACTCTGACCAAATATAAATCAWGGGGCTAAAGGGCAGTTTATCTTCCGTCCTTCTACCATTTCTTTTCTCCCCCAATGAATATTCCCCCCAGGGAAACAGACCACTGGGTAAAGGACTGCCAAACATGATGACTCAGACATTAGGCACTGTCCCCAAGTGCTTCACAGATGGTGTCTGGATGGGAAACCCAGAGCTTTCGGCACCATGAGCCTTGCTACTTTTTTTTTTCTCCTTTTTTTTCTTAATTCACTGCAGCATTACTTCTGATCTCATGTCAAGACCTTAGAGCACTGTTGCCCCCCACAATGAATCCTGATCCTGACCTTGTAACAACCAATGTCATTGGCACATAAAAAAGATAGGAGAGAAATCCTAGCAGACCTTGGGGAGTGGGAAAAACAAAGCTAAAATAAACACATTACTTAAAAGATTATCTTGTGTCCAATTGAAAAAAAAAAATTAGCAAAGAGTCTGCTGCAAAACACAGGCATATTTTGAAGTACAGTGCATTAGCACAATTGCATAATTGTAGGTACTATGAAAGAAAATGTTCTCTGCACAGCTTTTATTGGTCTGTTTCTTTTTGTGGAATCCTGTTTGTTTCAGTAAAATCCTGTTCCTTTCAGTTTGCTTTATGTTCCCCAAAGCTAGCACATCTTGGGATGCACATCTGGACATGGGCAAGCCTGAAAGCAATGGCATATTTCTGTGCTTCTCCAGTACTGCATGTTCACACTAGACACTGGAAAAGTCCTCTGTGGAAAAAAAAAGGAAAAAAAAAAAAAAAGAAACACAACAGCAATTTTTCCTCCCACGAAGACAAGCTCAAGAAATGCTCTGTAAAGCCTTGTATATTATGCCCAGTGAATCCAGCTATCACAACCCCAAACAAAACATATCATGGGAAATGTGAAATACCCCTTCCTCTCTGTCTCCCCTTCTCTTGCACACACTCATACACACACACAAACCCAGCTGCAAAGGATAAAAGAGGAGGAATTGCACACTGAGAAGAACCAGGTCGAGCAAGTATTTTTTTCTTCCTCTTCTTCCTCTCCTTTTGCTTTTAAGTTTTACCACCAGTATTCCATAAGAAGCTAAAGAAGAATTGTTCACTCCAACTGGAGAGGATAAATAACTAGGTATTTCTGTGGGCTTCATTATGTTCCAAAGGTTATGTAGCAATTCATTGGACTTCTCCAATTTACACAAATTCAGCTGAGTAGTAATTCCATTTAAATCAATGGAGTTACTCGCATGTATAAAAAAGAAATGAAATGCAGACATTCTTGTTCTAGATTCAAATTAAAAGGACCCAGAATTGAAAGCAGCAACTCTTAAGTCAGTTGATTTCTCTGGTTTTTAAGAAGGAGCATCTGATAAAAGTTGATAGCACTCTGCAGAGCCAATGTCCCTGAGCTTTTACAAGCAGCAATAACAGGGTCACAGACACTGACCACCATGGGATTCCTTGCTTGGAGACAGTCACTTCAGAGTCATTACACCTGGAAAGATACACTTCTTAACAGCCAGTTGGTGAAATGCTGAGGAACCGACAGCATAAATCAGCATAAAACTAGCCAGGTTTCCAAAATGTGCCTAGCAGGCAGTTTTCAAGCCCTGCCTGGTTTTGGAAGCAACTTTGTCAAAATTGGATCCTCTCCACAAAGTGCTTTGATGTTGATGAATCGGTAAATTCCAAAGAAAACTTGTTTAGTCAGAATTTTTCTGACCAGCTCTACTTCCTCCTTCTGCCAAGCCTATTTACTAATTCCCAAACTTTCTGTGTGGCTTCAGGCGAAGGTTTTCTGCCACGGCCATCACGGCTGCAGAGCTCAGGCACAGCTGAACACAGGCACTTGCCCACCAGGGTCCTCCCCTTCCATGTCCCTGTGGGAGAGAAGGTCCATGCAGCAGCATGGCTCCCAGCCTCCCTCTCCATCCATAGCACAGCTCCATCCTGACCAGTGTAGCTCAGGAGGCTTTGTTGTGGGGACTAAAGTACCATCACCCCCATTTTACCCCATCATCACCCCAGAGAAAGTGAAGCACAGAGAAATAACAAGTTAGGGAGTATCACAGCAGCATTAAAAGCATGGGCTGGCCAATATGTCTTCATATTGAGCCCAGTGGTCCACATCATCTATTTGCACATTTAGAGTCACACAGAGCCTGTTGTGAACTCAAGTCCAGCATGGATGTGGATGAACCTGTGCATAAAATGGGGAGAGAGGCTGGGAGAGAATAGGCCAAGACTATATTAAAACATTTCTATCCTGGGCTTGCATAAACAATGCAGTGCACTGAGACGAGGTGTTATTGTCCGCTTTTAAGTGTACCGTCCCTTTCAAGTTTTTCTTTCTTAATAAAGTATGTGAGGTCATGCTATTGTCATTAGAGCTTGGCGAGTGCTCAGCAGCTGTCACCGTGGCAGCAGGAGTGTGCCTGGTGCCAGTCCCCTTTGTCACGACAGCCACAGCAATGTAAGGAGAAGGGCTTTGCAGGATGCAGGACAATACTGGGAAGGAAAAGGAGGGAATCCTCGACCTTGGGCCAGGGCCTGGTGGCAGACTATTGAACCCCACGCATCTCAGCAAACCACAAGGAGTAAAAATTCTTGGAAGCTGCAAAGGTTGCAAGTGAAAACAAAAGATTCTATCGTGTAGGAAATAGAACAAAACACAGAGAAACTTATTTTGTTTTCAGAGATAAAATAAGCAAATAGCACTCTGCAAGGGTCAGGAGTACTGCACCCCACATGCAGCACTCACGGAGGGGAGGAGGACAGAAAAGCTGGAGAAATCTGGAAGCAGGTAGGAAAGTGCTCACTCTAGAGCTTTCCAAATCTTGTGCTGTGAGCAAGGGAGTCCCTCATGAAAAAAAGGATGATGATGCTCTCCACTAGAATCTAAAATATAAAATCATCTATCCGAACAAAACCCTGATTATGTAATACAATCAAATAATTGTCTTTTGAKCCCATAGCCGAAGCAAGTGATAGAAGCAAATAAATCATGGTTACTGAGTTTTGCCAGTTGGGTGATTGGAGAAGACCAGAGCTGGATAACAGGCACCAACTTCCTCATGCTTCTGTTAAAGCAAGACTAAAGCCTGTGCCCATAAGTGGCTGCAGAAACAGACAGTGAGGATGGTGTTATTGGTCCTTGCAGACTTGTTAACTTAATAAATGTTTCATAGCTGAAATGCTGGAGCATTTTGTCCCCTTTTTTATTTGTGTTTGTGTATCAGCAACACCCTTGACTAGGAGCTGCTTAGCTTTTTCTTTCCTGCTCACTTCTGATCTGAAGAACCACTCCAGAAATGCCGGCAATTACTAAGCTAACCCTCACCTAGCAATCAGTGCAGCCTCCTTTGCACTACATATTCTGTGCACAACTTCCACAACTTTGTGGGTGTTCCTTTAGGACAGGAAGTGAAGAAATAAATCACATCCCCATGGAATCACCGGTGTAGCTCTGGACTGGTGGGATGCTACCCAAGCTGCAATTTGGCTGGGATGCCTAGGCCAGCACCCCTGTATTTTGAAAAATACCTTGGCATTTTGAATGACCGCAAGTGGTCAGAACCTCAACTTTATTCCTTGTCCAAAAGAAAAATATCTTTTGAAGCAGAAAAGCCCCACAGTGGGTGAGCAGGACACACAGTGCCACCTGCTGAAGCACCCGGGCTGCTCAGAGCCACAGCCAGTGTGGCTCCAAGAGGCTGAGGAAGGCCTGGATCCATGGCCACTGCAGTCAGCCTGGTATTAGCACCAGCTCATCCTGCCCAATTTCCTACATGTAAAAATATCCCCTTGGAAAAAAAAATGCACAACAGATGAAAGAGGCCAGGGGTCTGGCACATGCAGGATGCTGTGGCACTGTGGGAAGGCAGCAAAGGTTTGGGGGTTGTGACATAAGAAAGATGCTTGCTTTGGGTCACAGCAGTCTCTGTGCCAGCAGCCAGGCTCGTTATTACCCTGAGACAATACAAGTTGTTCTTTTTCTTTCTCAGTAATTTCACAGCTTCCAGACCCTGCTGGAGTCCTTTGCTCCTGTACTCCCTGCACTCTGGTCTGTGGATCCACTCAAAAAAGATGATGGTAAAGCTCCCTCAGACTTGAAAAGGGGCAGTTAATTGAAACAGAATAAGGTCATATCTTTTAACCAGCTCCTTTTTCCTTTTTCCTATCTTCTCTCTTGTCAGCATGGGACTGCAAGTAGCTAAGACCTGAAAAAAAGAGCACCTCATAGAGTGCTCCCCCTCTCCCTGACAGTGTTGTGTAGTCAGTCACCAGCTCCTAGGAGCTCACATCTAGGAGCAGCAGTAGGACCAACCCGTATACTCCCCAACAGCAGGTGCATTATTCCCCTGAGCTGTTTACTCGTAACAGCCCTCATGTAGACTGTCCTCTCTAGTGTGATACCACCACTATCTGAAATGATATAGAGCATCTGAAGAAGGGGAGAATGTCCTTGGTGCAGTCAATAACAGAGAGGAATGACACCAGGACATGAATAAACAGGGCTGGTTTTGTCTAGACTCAGGTATTGTCAGCCTCTCAAGAGAGCATGATAAAACCTCAAAAATGAAGCAGGACGGTAAACATACAGTATCTTCCCTTTAAGGGTAAACAAATTGTATGGATGATCTACAGAATGAACTGGTGTGGGGAAAGGGGGGTCCAGTTGGTGGGTGATAGGGGCAATGTGCTGTCTGAAATGACTTGGGGAACATGAGTGTGGCACATATTTTTCCAGGCATGCTTACAGCAAAGTTCACATGGTACTCACAAATCAGCCATCCTTCCCCTTGCACCCTGCTTAACCTTGTTTATGCTGACCATCTTTTCCACCTTTTTTTTAACATTACTAGTAAAAACAAAAAGAAAAAAATTCAGTTTCTTGGCTGCTCATAAACTGTTCTACAACCTTTCTGTAGAGAAGGAACAGAAGGGGGAAGGGACGAGCAAATGTGGCATTGGCTCTGTTACTGTGGTTTTTGTTTCCATAAACCTTAGAGCACAAGAATGCATGAGATATTTACACAAATCTTTCCACAATTCCTGTGGCCTTTGGGAGCATTGCATTTGCATGACTTCACCACTGTGGCTGGTTTGTGCTTTCTCAGCAGCATTGCCTGCAACAGAGAGAAATCCTGTCTATTCCCAGTAGTTCTCTGTGTCCCACTCTCAGATACAGTCACACCAGTGCATGTTTAATACAAGCTACGTTAATGCAGGAGTTCCTGTCCTGCTTGTCCAGTTTCCCAGGGATGGTACAGGAAGTTTCCCAATTCATCTCATAAATGCAAAAAGAGAAAAATGTTATACTAGAAGAAAATATTGGTCATTTAGATCTTGAGGGAATATCAAGGGATATGAGAAGGAGGAGGATGCTTCTGAAAGGTTACGGAGGTGAGATAGAAGTTGAGCAAACAAATAAGGAAAAATGCAAACTAATGATTTTGCATCAAGAACTCACCTTACAATTCCCTGACCTCCTGCCATCACGGGATGGTGGGAATCAGAGTGCATGGAGAGAGTGTCTCCAAGTGAAGAGGCTACTGAATAAGAACTTGGCTACTGGGGCTCCGTCCTCTGCTGCCCTCATGGGGGACTTGCAGCAATCACTCAGGTCTGTCTGTGCCTCATTTTCTCAATCTAATAAAGCGATGTTGCTCAACCTTTGCTTTGAGTAAGTGCACAAAAAGTTYTGTGTTAGGAACAAGGAATTTTTTCACTGAATGGGAGTATCAGGTCACTCAACGCACAGGCTGCCAGTTGAGGAAACAAAGCCACAATGTCTTACAAGGCAAGGTGGTCTTGTCCATTCTCACTATTGCAGCTATGGTAGCCCTGGCTTCTCCAGGGTTAGGAGATGTCTTTAAAAGGGAGGTTGCATCCTGGATGCTTGTTATGGATGATTTGAGGAGGGAGGCTAGTGCAGGAGAGCACACGCCACAACACGTAAGTCTCAGGTCTGTTGCTGTGGACTTTGCAGGGCAGGTAGAAATTGGTTAAAATTGCATTCAAAGTTGTGCCACATCTCTCTTCCCCACTCCGGCTAAGCCTGAGGGAGATACAGCCCACAGGCAGAAGTAACAGCAGATTCATTTGCAGGAGTTTAACACTTGATACCAGAACCAGTGTGCAATGATATAAGGCAGAAGCACAACCACAGACAGCTTGTAAAAATTCAGCTTTGTCCCTCGCAAGTGAATCCATAATTAAAACTGCAACTCTAGTCCGTTGTACTTATCCAGCAGGACTCACCCCCGCTACCACTTGAGTCAGCAGGTTTCTCTATTTGCAGTAATCCTTTACTTTGACTTTCCTTCATTATTAATAAAACAATTTTAAACTCTTTAATGTCAGCCAAATGGTGTTTCAAATTATATTTTCCAGGGGGAAGGAAAAAAAAAGATAGTTGAGTGTTCAGAGGGGAACACTTAGTTATGTTATAGTTCAGCCTGAGAGACTCTGGTGACTCTTAGAAAGTGTTGAAATTACAGGTTCATGACGTACACAGTGTTGAAACACCATGTTTCTGCAACACTTGGTCCAACACGAACTTGCAATTTCAACACTTCCTAGGTCTTTTGTAAAACCTCATAACTGACCAGAACAAATGTAAATTCCCAAACAGTCTAAAGCAGTGTGCTGTACAACAGACAGACTGGAAAACCTATTTAATTTCCAGTGCTGCCACCCTTACACAGGATAATCATTCTCAAAGTATGTTTAATTTGTAAAAAACCTGTCATCCAAGATTAGCTACTCTCACAGCTAAACAGAGGTCTCAAGGCACAACTGGTCTGATCTGAAATGGTAATATCTGTATTCTTCCAAATTGTTAACTTTTCCCTTGGTGCCACAAAAAAAAACCCATCAGGAAAGTACCTGCCTCAGCCTAAGCAAAGGATATTCACCAGTGACCTCCAAAATGTGCTGTCCTGGAGCTTAGCAGAGACCATAAGAACAAAATGTTAAACACAGGGATAAACCTTCTTGACCAAAGGGAATCTGCAATTTCAAAACACAGCAAAATTTGATCTTTAAAAATACACTATGGCAGTATTTCAAAATACCATTTGTTAAACAAGCAGGAGGCAGGAGAGCAGGCAGAATCAGGGCCCACACAGTGCTTGTTTTGAAGATGAGAAGAGTACAGGATTTGTGTTCGGCAGGTTACACTTAGCTCATTCAATTTCATTTTAAAAAGGGAAAAAATTGTCACTTGGGAGACACTGAGAAACAGCTTTATGCCCCAGCTCCTATAAGCAGCTCGGATCAGGAGACTCCTACACCTGAAGTCATCAGACATGCAGCCACCTGGAGCACTTGGCAGGATGGGGATGCCCTGGTTCCTCTTCCTGTAAGCAGACAGGAGACCATCCATATGTGTCAGCACTCAGGGATGGGAAAGAGGTCAAGTAAAATGAATCCTCAGGCTGAAAGTCCACACAAAAGCAAGGTCTCACATGGAGGCTAAGTGGGACTGGATGTGATTTGTGCCTGCTGGAGGAGTCCAGGAGGAGTCCCAATGCCAGCACATGCCCTCTTGAGAGCACTTACGCAAAGCACCCTCCAATGATGAAGATGAAATAGAAGTTTAACAACACATTTCCTTTTGTTTATCTGGCTATATTTTGAATATTTAATGCTAATTTTAGTGCTTGGGCATTTGGAAAAGGGTAACACAGCATAAACATATTGTGTGTATTGGGCTTTATATATATAGTCCCTTACATACCAAGCTGGGTCCTTCTGCATCAATCAAAGCTGGAATGACAGCAGAAACAGCAGTTTTGGTGTTATATACAACTAAAGTTCTCATTTATTTTTAGAGAACATAATTTCTTAAGATAGCAGAGAGCTTACTTGGAAAATCATGATAAATGATTATAACAGTCTCTCTTCTCCACAACTTCTTACAGAAGCTGCTTTTTTTTTTTGGACCATTGCAGTGTGCTGCATACTAGGAAGAAGGTACTTATGATAGGATTTATTTGTAGCTGTGAGCCAAAATACATATTGCCTCAGACGAGAGTCAGTATTATCAGAAAGAACCATGCCGACTGGGGTTTAATGAAATTGGACCTGGGTGTCAGATTTTAGTTTGGTAAAGTTAGCAGCTGGGATGAATTGGACCAGAAATGTGCTGTGTAACAGGATTTCGCTGGAATTCTTGTGAAAAAAAAAAAAGGTATGTGGAATATGTCATGCAAACAGTTGACAGTGTAGCTGCAACACCAAACATTAAATAAATAAATTCCATACGTAACACAGGCACAGCAAAACTTTTCAGGAAAGCGCCTCAGAGCTGCATAGCCTTGCGTSTATAAATCTCCATTAAATCAGTTTGAGTGGGGCGAGTGTTAGAGACAGAACTGCCAGAAATAGCTCTTTTCCTGCAAGATGTAGAAAAGATTACAGCTGAGATTGAGACGGCGGGGTGGGGAGGGAAAGCAGGGGAGGGGTGGGGGAGAAGAGAGGCAAATAAGTTGAGCTGGAGGAGGCGGGGGAGCTGTGAAAGGCATCTCATAAAAGTCCCATTTGTTGGAAGGCTGCAGGAAGTGGAGGCAGCTTTGGCACACGTGTCCATGGTGCTAAATTAACTGTTAACACAAATAATCAAAGTGCAAGGCCCATCAAGCCGCTGGCGCCAGCGAAATGAGGGAGCGGCCAGGTCAGCACTGCCTCTGGAGTGAGCCGGCTAGCAGGTGGAGACCAACCAGGGACCCGACAGGATGGAAGTGCTTACAGAACACACTGACCCACTGACAGAGGAAAACGTCGCTGCACTCCTGCTTTCCAGCTATTGTGTGCACAGTGTCTTCTGTGTGTATTTTTATTTTGTATCTATTTATTATATTTTATGTACATTTTTTTCTCTTTTTTTTTAATTTTATTTTGTTTTTTTTTWAAAAAAACCTTTTCTTTCACAGCGGTTGAGAGCTTGGACACCCCAGGCTGAGCTGTAGTACAGTTCAGCCTTTATTTGACAGCATTGATGGAGGAACAGCTGAATGGGACAAAGGAAGAGTTATCAGGAACAAAAGCACTGATTGCCCTCCAGCTCTACCCTTAGGAAGGAAAAACCGCTCTTCAGAAATAGATGCTGAAAAACAGTGTGGGCAGGRGTATTTCTACCTGCTTTGTTCTCTCTCACTGTTAGAGAGTCCCCAGCCTTTTTCTGTAGTGTAAGTATGGATGCAGATACTTTGGGAGGTGTCATGCCAAAGCAGCCACCCCAGCAGGGAAGCATGCAAACCCACTGCAGCCTACTCTGCTCTGTGCAGAGCAGAGAGAGACAGTGTGGCAGTACTCTCTCCCTCTGAGTAGGATTAGACTTGTCAGCAAGCAGAACTGGTCCTACAATCAAATTTGGACATGCTGAGGTTCACTGAAGGACCCAAAGGATCTCACTGTTTTGTGCTGTGGAAACACAGATTGTTCCAACTATCACCCTGCTCCATCCTCATTGAGATGCTCACTAGAAAGGCTGGCTGGGGAGCAGCTTCCACCACACCAACACAGCAGGAGTTCTGTGCTCAATTCATTGGCTGCTTCACTCACTTCCTGACACAAGACAACTGTAAACCCACTTTAACTGCCCAGTAAAGCCAGATTTACAATTGCTTTGCCTGACCAAAGCAATCACAGTGCAATGGTGAATCAGGCCCTGGAATTACCAGGATCTTTTGCCTCCTTGCCCAGGTACAATACACAGAGCTACATACTATAATGAATCACACATACATACATGTGCTATGGACATACATATATACACCACACACTTCAGTTTGGTGTGGCTTTTGTTGGATATACATGCATTCTCTACAGACACAGCTGTGGGCACTTAGATTTACCAATAAAAAATCCACTTGCAGTTATAAGGGGTTAAAAAACAAAACCCAGAAATGAGCACTCATGCTGAATCAAATTACTTGTAATTATAATTACTTATGACATATAATGAATTATATGATACAAAAAAGGTATCATTTCATAGAATCATGGAATGGTCTGGGTTGGGAGGAACCTCAAAGATCATCTTGTTCCAACCCCACCACCATGGGCGGGGGCACCTTCCACTAGACCATGTTGCTGAAAGCCTCATCCGGACTGGCCTTGAACACTCCCAGGGATGAGGCATCTGTAGCTTCTCTGGCCAACCTGTTCCAGAGTCTCATCACACTCACAGTGAAGAATTTTTTCTTCATATCCAATCTAAACCATTCCTCTTTCCATTTAAAGCCATTCTCCCGAGTCCTATCACTTGTAAAAAGTCCCTCTCCAGCTCTCTTGCAAGCCCCCTTTGGTACTGAAAAGCCACAATAAGGTCTCCCAAGAGCCTTGGCTGCTTCAGGCTAATCAACCCCCAATTCTTTCAGCCTTTCGTCATAGGAAAGGTGCTCCGGTGCTCTCATCATCTTCACAGCCCTTCTCTGGACTCACTCCAAGAGGTCCATCTCATTTCAGTGAGGATACACATCTTCAGAGCATCTAAAGCTTAATTGTGTCTTTATTTCATACCTGAAAGCATAAAATTACCATATATCTTTTAAAAAATCTCATTATTTTTATCTAAGCCAACAGAGAGCAAAATGCCCAATAAAAATACAGAGAAGGTGGGTGTATAATAATCTTATCATAGGGCATAGTCATTGCTTTTAGTGAAGAAGTTGCTAATAACTAAAATTAAAAACAAGAATCATCATTAAGTGTGGCAGTAATATTCACACATCTCACGGAAACAATGTTTTAATGAGGTTTAAATCTATAGAAATTATATGTAATCTCACCAATATTCCATAGAGTCACTTTGACATCTATCAGATATGAACCCTCTGGTAAATCCAAAGATGTAACAGTATTTTAGACCAGCACCTTTAATATAGGAGGTCATCCTTAGCTAATTTTGTAAACATTAACTGATCCATGGCCAGCTGCATATTCTGTATGAAGAACATTCAGGAACCTTAGTAGCAGACATCTGATGTGATCCAAGGAGTAGGTATAAAGATAATTTGCTCATAAGTCGGATTTGTGTAGACTTTTACAGGACAGGAAAATGTAAGATCTCCCAGGAAAAGAATTGGTTGGAGACACAGAGACAGAAAAACAGCCCCAGAGAAAGAAGCAAAATAAGAAGAAATAATACTGTCATAGGCCAAAATTACTTATTATTACTCTCTGCCCCCTTCTTGATAAGGGTTAAACCAACTTGACTGAAACCTTCCATGTATAAAAGTCAGCTTTACACAGACAGAAGTTTTCTACAAGGGGAATGGACAAAGTTACAAAAAAACTGAGATCTGTGACTTACACCAGAGGTTAGGTGGCCTCTGTTTTAAGTCATTTATCAGATTTACCTCTATGGACACTCTATAGCCCCCTTTAAAGATCCCATTGTATCGAGTGGGTGGGTTGATGGGTGGGTAAGTTGAGTGCATGCGTGTATCATGGCAGATGGCAAGTGCAATCACCGCTACCAAATTAATGGAAAAGTTACAATTACTCTGAAAAATAGAAGCCAAGCACTTACTGAGTAGGCAGGAAAAGGGAARTTGAAAAGTTTAAAGACTAGAGAACCTCTGTTAATTGAATTAGAAATTAAAAGAAAAGCCCATTAAACAAAATGTGTATGTTTAAGAGCCCCTTTTCTGACCCTAAGCCAAGTTAGAGAAAGAATGTCATTGTTATAGTTTGATAAAAACTATTAAAGATACGAAGAAACCAAGTCAGAAAAACAAAGTTCCAGACATATAAAGATGAGATCGCTCCAAACTCATCAAGACTAAGTAAGAGCTAACTTGGCTCCTATCCTACAACTCATGAATCCAGTCAAAATTTGGTTTTGGAATTTTCAGGGTATACTACAGATAGTCCTAGCTGTATAATGTTAGGCATTGCCGGTTGAATGGTTATCCCTTTTCTAACACATCTGTTTGTAACAACACCACAGCCTTGGATCTGGTGTTCCCTGTGGTCAAACCTTGGAGTAGGCCTCTCCACAGCATTTGTCTCCTGCTGCTTGTGACACCTGCTGAAGAATGGCACTGCTTCACTTTAGCCTGGGTTTTCTTCCAAAGAATACTCTGGCATGACAAGACCAGTCCAACAAATATTTGGGACATAACTGGGGAAAAATCCTGGGAGAAAAGATGAGTATGGGGGCCAGTAGATTTCCTGTTAAGTGATGCAACATATATTCCTTTGACCCTGCTGCTGATTTACACCAGTGTGGTATAAGAATGAGACCCCCCACCCTCCTTTAATGTTTGTATTTCTAAACTGTTTGTCCTTTCAACTGTCAGGAAGGAATTCCTCCTCCCCACTGCTCAAAGCAAAGACAACAAGAACTAGGCCCTTACTTCTGTGTCAGAGAAGGGGAACAAAAATGCCTGCATCTCTTTACAAGGACCTTAGACAAAATAATTCAGGACATTGCTGTAGATCCAGACTGGGAAGAAAACAAATCACTCCTTAGCACATAGGAAAGAATGTCTTCTAGTCGGAAAGAATAAAGTTTAGATGAAAGGGGAAAATGAGCCTGGGCCCATTTGAAAGCCTTAGCCTGGGATTCAGAGGGTTTTTTAATAACTATTATCTAAACATCAGGACCCCTCCACCAACATCTGTACAGGAAAATAAGAGAAATTATTGTTCAATCATTTTTTCTGTTCTTAATAAGACTCATCCAGAATAAGAAATATCAATGCAGCAAGACATCCAAAACTGTAACAAACAAGGAAAAAAGAAGCAGTAGGGTTTCCCAGACACAAAGAAGTGGGTGAGAGGGCACAAAGTATTCTGTGAAGTATGTTCTTCCCAGTTCCTGCTGTTGGTTTAAATAATTTCTGTGTACCTTTTACAAGACAAGTTCTAAATTCTCAAGAACCCAGAAATGTAACTGGAGAACATGCAGTGTAATGTGGCCAGTTTATTTGGGAGCAATCTGTGATTTGGCCCTTATCTTCTACACCAGCACTGAATACCTAACTGTCCAAGAAGAGAGTCACAAGTCACAAGACACCAACATTGTGTAATGTCCATCCTCAATGAAAGCTCTTAGATATGGTCACTGGCAACCAGGTTCCTGAAGTAAAGGGGTGCATGGACTACAGAATTGGCACAATTTGGGATGAAGGCCGTCTACCAACACACTTGCTCAAGGGCAAGCAAAAAGTAGTAGCTTTCTGCTGATTATTTCTGTTTAATTTCCTTTAATCATTCTCCATATAGTATCAGTGAAGCTTCGTCCTCTACAGGGTACTACAAGACCAGTGGTCTCCCAAAATCCACGTATGTTGAAATTGGAAGTTCTCGTACTTATATTAAATCCTTTCACTCAACTCCTCCAAGCAAATGTCAGTTCATACAATCCACCATCTAAGGCAAGGCAATTTTCAGATCCACTTCCAAGCAAATTTCTGCCAGCGTCATGCTGACACAGCATCACACATCATTGCTAGCTCAGGCCCTACAAGCAGTAGTCATGTTAGTACTGTATGGCACCAAAGCCAACTAGCCCTGAGTCCTTCCGCCACTCTCCACCCYGGAGAACTATACTATATGTTTCAGATCCCATGCTAGCTCACCTGATGGTGTTTCAGGGATGTCTACACTGCTTTACACTGGAGATAGACACTTTCATGCCCCTGCTCTTTCTTATAGCCATGACTGCCTATGGAYGTAAACCTACTTGGGCACTATCAAATTGTCAGATAATAAATCTAAGAACATGGAGACGTGTGACAGCAAATCTCTCCCTACACAACTCACATCTATGTGGTAACAGAAGAAGCACGTATTTCATTTCAGCAAATTAACATAAAGCTCATTTCTCCAATTTAGTTTTCGCACAGCAAACATGAAGGGACACCAGCACACCTGTAGTGCTCCAGAACTGGAGAAGCAGAGAAGTCGGAAACTTTAGCTGACGCAGAGAGAAGCAAAAGCCAAAGTGAGATACTCAAAAGGCAGTTTCTGTCCCAGCACAGACAGATTGATACACCCCAGAGTACACTCACTTAAGTTCTTATTTCACCCAGGTCCTGCCAGGCTGTGAATTGCATTTCCCACCAAAGGCTTGAAAACAGCTTGTATTTGACCCACAGGAAAACACAGCAGAATAGATTTGATGAAGAAAGCTTTCCCCTTGTTCTGAAATGGGTTGACAATGAGATGCTACAATTTTTGAAAAATTAGCATTTCCAGCTCAGCCCCATATCAGTACACACATGAACAGCGAACTTGATTTAACTTTGACTTCTTATACCTTCAGCAGAAGTCCAAATAAAATATGATCACTGAGAACGGTCACGAAGACACTGTTTTCTAGAGTTGAGTAACATGACTATTCCTCTGGGAATTTCAGAAAGGCTGACTGCAAACCACCATTTTTTTAAATTTCTTTCTTCAGAACAGGCAATTCTCTAACTACTGACAAGCAAATCCAAGAACTGCCTGTTTCATAACCTAGGTGTCCACCTACACTAACCTAATGTGGTTTGCTGTCTTTGGTTTGCAGGCTACATGTGATCCTAGGCTCACACAATAGGCAGTACTTAATATTGCCCAAGTGGCCTTAAATAATCCTTTCATTTTCAGTTGCCATTAATCCATGAAAGAAAAGAAGAGGCTGCCTGAACTAGCACTTTCTCAGTTTGTTCTATCATGAACTGGTTTTTCTCAATGGAATTGTACACAAGCGGTAAAGATAACTATGCCAGGAGACAAGGAGGGGAAAAGAAACAGACTTTTTTCTCTGGAGGGCTTTTCCTCTTTCCTCATAGTTTTCTGCATGATATAGCTCCTCTTTTCATTGCCCAGCAGGGAATCCCAGAGGCCAGAGGCAAACTTTCCCTTTGGTCTTGGAGCATTCATGATGGATTCTTATTTTAAGAAGAGGTTATTAGTTGTTTGCTCTTGAGTATTATATCATCACCATTACAGCAAAGCTGGTCTCATTCTAAATTTCGTTTATTCTTTGGCACACACAAGGTATCTTGGGTTACACAGCTAACATCCCTTTACGTGCCAAAGTCAATGAAACCCTTTCCATTGGCTCTAATGGTGGCAGATGAAAAGTTGCAAAGGTGCTGAAAAAATGATCTCTTTAGGGCTTAATTCTGTTTCCACTGGTAAAATTCCCTCTGACTTTGACAGGAGTTGCTTTAAGCCCACTTATTTAAACAGCTTTTTAGAAATCATGTAACTATTCAGCTATCATATAAATTCTGCTTGATAAGGAATGCTCATATACCTTGAAGTCTGTTTATGTCGTACTTTGTTAATAGAAACTATCACTTAAAAATGCCTTGCCTACTGTTTACATTTTCACTACTTATACCACAGTTCATATAAATTTCTGTAGAAATAGCAAAAGATGCAATATTTAGAAGGGGTCTCCAGTTAGGAACAGTATCTAGTTCAATTTTGTAAATATCATTGCGTTTCCACATTCTTCATAAATAATGAAACATTGCTAATCCTGATCAGAAATTTCATCAATGAGGCCTTGTACCTATACATCATCTTATACAGCCACTTTCAGCCCCATTTTTATCTGTTTCACAGTTTGGGAAGGTATAACCTAGACTCCTCTCAGTACTTAACTTCCCAAGGCTCATACAGCAAGCAGAATATTCCTTTGATGCTTTTCCAGTTTTGTAATAACATTGACGTGCAGAAAAAGATCCATTATTCAAAAAGACACTGTAGTAGCCGTATGCATGGATTAAATGTTATTTTTATCATTTTCCTTTTTTTCAGTAAGTCTTTGCTTAATAAATTAAGACATTTTATCACACACACAGAAAATCAATCTTCCATACACTTAGGGTCTGGATAGGAGGAGCTTTCCTCTTTGTTTTCTTTTTTTTGTTGTTATGCCTAAAGGATTATTCTCCCCATCCCAAAATAGTTTGTGTTATCTTGTATTAACTTCAACAAGTTCAAGAAACTACAACCAGAAAACTCTCCATGTTCAAAGAAGAAAAAAGGCACCTTTTATCTTATCTGTTCCACACATACTTTTAATTCTGAGTCTGACATCATTGCTGGCTAAACCTTCATAGCTGCCAGAGAGCTAACAAGTTCACTACAGTAATGAGCTTCAAAAAGTAAGTTACCAAATCTCTTCTCACAGATGTCAGTATCGAAGAGTTTGAAAATTTGGAGTGTTACCTGATATTTCTCAGAATACCAACTTTAGTGGACTTTCCACTCTCCATTGCTTTGTCATCACTATTAGCCCTTGAGACGGACTGTAAGAACTCCTATTCAAATGATCAGGTTTAATTTGTGAAGAGTTTCAGACCCAAACACAGTTAAAACCAACCTAGCTGATTTCAAATTGTTTCAAAATTGCTCCATATACTTGATAAAATTAACTAAACCTCCCTTCAGTTCTGGTCCCACCACCACCCTCTGGGACTGGAGATTCTCACATTCCAATACTTTAATTCAGAGTTCACAAAAGAAGAGAAATGAAAAATGTAAATTTATACAAATATTCCAACAGGTATTTTAAGGTGTTCTACACATCTCTAGGTTGGCCATTTGCACCATGGATGATCTAGCTATGCCAGTTAATTAAATAGATTGTCTAAATTTATCAACCATCTAAGTTTTGCAGGGAATGTTGGGTATTGATGCCTGATACGTGGGAATAAGTGTTTCCACAGAGAAAGGGTTTGCAGTACCTTTGAATTTTCTTTTCAAGGTTAGAAAGATGAGATCATTAAGGGAAATCTGTATCCTGTTATGCACAACAGAGCACTCCCATCTGCTTTCTCTGCCTTTGCACAGTATTCCTGTTCTTACACAGGTAATGCATCCTGCAGGAGCCACCAGCCAAATATGCCTTGTGTGTTCACATCCCAGAGGCTATTTAGCCAAAATTTTAAAATGTGAGCACCTGCCATTACACACACAAAAAAAAAGTAATCAGTTTTTGAACACCTACTGAAGTGTTGAGCTCATCAGAGGTGCCAGCAAGCAATCAAAAGGTTGCATCTTACACTCCTCCTCGGGGTGTGAGACAACCCCATGCTCTTGTGCTGTCTTCTACCAAGGGCTAAGGCAAAGCAGAAACACTGGCACAAAGGCCTGCAAAGACAGAACTAACAGCAGCCTCCAGGGCAATTGGGATGGCACCACAGCAGAACAGCAGGTGTTCAGCTTTTCTTCTCCCACCCCACCACAAAAGCTCAGTTTCTGTCTTTATTATTTTTTTTTTTCCTGAGTTAGTCATGCTTCGTCTTGACTTTGTGTTTGTTTGTTTTGAGGAAGAACAAGACAATAGCCTAGTCAGGGCTTCAAATACTGCCGTTATATGCCACAAGTGGGAAGGATCTGGTTAGTCCGTCAGAGAGGGAGCCGCCTGGGAGGAGGGGAGGCAAGAGGGAATACAGACAGGAGGGAGAAGCAGGATRGTTGCCTCTGGGCCCCTCGAGGCTATTTCACAAGCTCCTCTGCTCTCTCCAAGCACCATGACCTTCTCTGGGTATTAAATAGTGTTGTTTTGTTTTCTTCGAGCTAGGATGATTCTGCCACGTATTTGATATTAGGATTTCTCTCTAGTGGTTTGCAAGTATTTGATCCCCTAGGGCTTGTGATGCTGGATCCACTAATGATTCACACAATGGCATTAATGTCATTCATGGATGAAACCACATTTCCTTACCCTACAGGGTGAGAGCAAGATGGGAAGACTGTGGCTAACATTAGGAAGGGACTGGGTGGGAAAGAAAAATTGAAGTATTCAGGTCAAAAGACAGTGGGTGGCTAAGTAAAAATCCATGATTTCTGATCATTCTGGAGGTGGGCTGAACAATGGAGATTTCACCCTCGAATGCCTGAGGACCCAGCACTAAAAAAAATAGTCAATAAATGACCCCCCAAGTGAGCAATTTAAAACCATTCTCTTTGAAAACAGTTCTTGAAAACGAGTTGGCAGAACAGTTAGATCTCCCCACAGCAATGCACCATGAGATCACGTACAAGGAAACAGCAGAAGTATCAAAGCATGCTTTACTGGAGCATGCCCTTAGTTGCTCTGCTCTCTTAAACGGGGCAGCCCAGACTAGTGCCTAACAGCAGAGGCTGCTTGAGGAGCTGGGTAAACACTGCCAGCTCAACGGTGGCCTAAATCCTTCTTGCCTTTGATTGGGAAATGGGGCTCTTAATTTTTAATTATTTAAAATAATCACAGCAGACTGAAAGAAGGAACTTACATTTAATTGCTAATGTGCGTGCATGATTTGGAAGGAACATTTCACACACTTGTTTCCAGGGGAGCTTCCACCAATAAATGGTATGAAGAAGGTGAGAAATAACACAGGAATGTAGGAAACAACTTCCAGGAGGACAGAGGGACTGAGCCAGCCGATTGAGGCTGGTATGCCAAATCACCTTTACCCAAAACACAAAAATAAAGTTGAAACAAAAGTAGAAGCAAAAAAAAAAAAAAAAGGAAAAAAGGGAGTCCTTGAGTAAGAAGTACATCAGAATCATCTGCTTGTGGAGGGATGCTAAGAGTATCAGAGGGATCAAAAAACATGGCAGAGAAATTTCCAGCAGAAAAGTCTGTTCCAAGGCTGGGACAGAACTAGGTGACTCAGAGAGCCTTCCCAGCTCCAGGGTGGAAGAAAGAGGAAAGATTTCCAGTTCCTCACAAGAGCAGAAACAACACTTGGATCAGATACCAACCTAATAACCAAGGTGCACTTTTTGTAATCTCAAAACATCCAGACTAAGAAAATATACATTGTTCACTGGTTAACAAAACACAATAACTGTCAGAAAAGGGGTTTGCATCTTGATTTGTGGATATAATTTATACACAGGAGAGTCTCAGCTCCAGCTTCAGTTTTGTTGGTGCCAATCCTACCATTTAAGGATTTGATCACGGAGACAGCTACTCCTCCAAGCCACGCCACTGACGTCATTTCCCAGTGAAGTCCCCTTACACCCACAAATCAGGTGCTGAAATCCCTTTGTGGGATAGTAAAAATGCTGGCACTACGAGCTGCCAATGTAAAATAATTTCTGAAAATGAGAGGGACAGGTCAGAGCCCCTTTATAAAAACAAGTCTTGGTGGCTATGCAGAAAAGGATTATATTATGCTTAGCTAGTGCGTGGGTGTGGAGAACAAGGGACAGAGACAGTCTTCCTCAGTACACTCTCCCCACAGCCCCTTGCGAGGCAAAATATATAGGCAACATTTCAACCTCAAATCCACAAACAGATCAGGATACACTGGAGGAGAGAGAGGGAGATTTCTTGGTTTTTAATAAAAGGTAGGATTAGGAAAAGACGTAGGTGGGGAAGGTGTAAAACAAGCAGGCAGGCAGTCCTTACTCAGCTTCCCTCTTACATTCATTGCTCTGAAAAGTGGACAAGCTTTAGGAAGAAATAAGACACATGGCTGTGGGTAAAGGGGGGGAGGAATTAGAAACTGTAATTCAATCTAATATTTGAGGCTTGGCAAATGCACCTATGGGATTTCATGAAAACCCCCGAATCTTTTTCATTTTGGAGCAATTAACCAGATCCCAGCATCGCTGGCTCCAGTGAGCCGCTTAGCTCTCTGTTTTATTACCCATTTCCTTTCCCCCTCGCCAGCACTAGCTCCCATCCTCACACTTGGGAAAAAAAAAAGGGGGAGGGGGGTAAAAACCCCACACACTGTTACAATGCCACAAAGGGGCCACCACAAACAAGTGCCAGCCAGTGCATTTCAGAGCAAACACAGAACACACATAAATGAGGCTCACATTTGGATTAAAACRCTGTTGTGCTCAGGCATTTATGTGTGGCATAATTAAAAACATCCAGCTGTAATTTAATAGTTCCCACCAAGCACAGACATAAAGTCTAGCAATTTTTTCCCTCTGCATATTTAACCCTTAGAGACAGAAGGAAGAGGAGGCAGGGRGCAGGGGGAGGGAGCAGGAAGCTGGGGAGAGACAGAGGTCTTTTGAACACATTTTTTTTCCCCTTCCTTTGTGTTACTCTAGTTTGCTTTTTACCTCCTCCAATCTTTTGTTTCTACAAAGAGAAAGCAACTATCTTCTGGATGTCGTAGAAACAGGAATCATGTTTAGATAGCATTTCTGCAGTTCGACAGCAGTACGGCTGGGTACAGGATCCTCAGTTTCCAGAGAACAACATCTGTAGCTGGATGCACTGATTCACAGTTTGTGAATATGCCAGATTTTTCCGGCTTAAAAATCAACTACTAAAAAGACAAATTTCACCACCATTACTCACCCTGAGTACAGTGTTTCTATTCAGAGCGGCCCTTCTAAATCAAAGGCAGCAGTGACAGGACTAAGTACAGTGTTAGGACAGGAAGGATAAGCCAGCATTTGCAGCACTRGCTAAGCATCTGGGACACCAGGGCGGGTTCAATCCCTTCTTTGCCACGTTGCTCATTTTCAGAAAGACATCTCTAGGGGCATTTTTAAAAATGTTCAGCTACCTGAGTAAGGGCCCACCTGTACCACTGGAAACCTGAATGTTTTAAAGTTTTTCACTTCTCCCCATGTCAATTCCCTGTAGGCAGACTTGGGAAGATAACATGTTCCTCCACCCAAAAGTATGTTACAAAGAGAAATGTATTAAAGATTGGGATGTGCTGAAATCCAACAGCGAGGAAGAAAGCTAATAAAGAGTAGAAAATCTGCTTAGCTCTCTATTTCTAAATGCTGCAGTCTTCATTCAGGCAACTGTCCATTACATTGACTCAGCTGAACAGCAGGACTTTACTACAGCAAGGAACACAAAATTCCACCCTTTTTCTGGAAGAGTGAAAACTGAAGTAAATGCTCTGCATAAGTTCATAGCCGTGGTCAACTGTGTCCCAATTTCCCAACAGGTGTGTATATAACAATTAGCCTAGGACCTTAAATCAATTCATCTCTATAGACAGAACACTACCTTTGCATATAAAAAACCTATAGGATTTCTTTTGCTAGCTGTTCAGGTTTGCCCTTTAAACATGTTCCTGCCCAACAGAAGACATGTGCAAAAATAGAGAGGAAATGGAAAGGACTTCCAGAGAAGTACTGTAAACCAGAGAACACTGGGAAAGAAGCCTCTTCTATCCGTGTAATTTTGAATTTTAAGATCATCCATACCTTTCTGCAGCCTTTGTCTGTCACATCCAGGTCAGTATCTATTGGCATGAAAACCTGCAGAAAGCATATGTCATTCTTGCCATACCAAGGAATACGAGAATCCAACCTGCCCACATAGGATTATGAAAGCCAGCCATGCTGGGAACTGGTCCCAGCTCAATCTGAAACATAATCTTGACAGGCCTCATACCTAGCTGCAAGTAAGTAATCAAGCAGCCTTGGTGGTGCTTACAGAATGGTTCATAATCAACATATAGAGCATAGATCTGTGAAAGACAGCTTTTTAAAATATGTAAAACAATGAATGTGAAAATAACATGATCAGCTCATACATATCTTGCTTTTATTATGTGCCTGCCAATAAAAATAATACATCAACTTTGCTCTGAACTGTTTGCTCAAATGTACAACCAGGTGAGCAGCACCACAGTCAGTGTCAGCACTGTCCTACTGTGGGTGTAGCCAGATAACCTCGGCTGTGGGGGGGACGAAAGGGATTACCTAGGGGCTGCAGCAACAGCTCTGGAGTTGTGAAATGTGGGTTGCAAGGATCGCACAGTAATTCAGGCTGGAAGGGGCCACACTGTGAGGTAGCACTCAGGCATACCTGCTTTGTACACCGCAGCACCCAAAGGCTGAGAGCTCTGACCACCCTGGACACCACTTGGCTGCAGCGCAGCACAGTGTGATGCAGAGACAAGGAAAAGTTCTCACTCAGATCTGTGGCAGTACAGCTGCCAGCCCCAGCACATCCCTCAGAAATCCAGGATTCTTCTTAGGAGGGTCAGTTAACCCAGTACAATGTGGCAGTGATGGAAATGCATTGCTCCTGGATCCAGAGTCATTACTGCTGTCTCTGTACTCCATACCTGCCGTATCCATATACCCTTACCTCTCTGCATTTCCCCTTCCCAACAGTAAAGTCTTCCAGACTGCTCTAAGAACTAAATTTAACCTTTTGACAGCCTCGAGCCCTCCAAAGAGATGACTCCTGTAGGTGCCTAAGACAGATAGATGTGTGGGAGTGGGTTAGGTAAATAAGTTCCAAATGAAATCCCACAAACTGTGGCTCAGGACTACTGAAGCATTGTTTTTGATTGCCACTTTATTACCTCCTTTATTGCTTCTCAAATAGATTGCAGAGAGCATGGCATGCCAAGAGAGAAGAATGAGCCTCCCTGTCCTAGTAAAATCATGGGTTTCTTCCAACTAGAAATCCTAACCCTGATCTCTTTTTATATAAATAAAAGTCAGAACAGGTCTTGCACTGTAGCAATTTCTTACAATGTCATTTTAAAAGTGCTCTGTTGTAAACTTCCCTGCAAATGAAAACAATCCGTCTTCCCAAGGCATCCTGCAGAGTCTGTGAGTTTTCAGGCAAGGTGGGAGTGGGTGATGTTGAAATGAAGATGGAACACGGTGACACAGTACACCAGGACTTCATGAGATCTGTTTTCTGCATACTGACCCCTGCTAATGAGAAAAAAGCTCCTCTGTGTCTTAAACATCATGAAATCACAGACAAAAACAAGTAGCTGGCAATGGCTGCCAACAGCACTTCTTTTCTGTCTCTGTACCTCGACACTTAGCAGTGAGTGCTGGGCTTCAGTAACACAGGTAACAGGGGCTAATGACATGGAGCACGCAACCACCTCACCAGCCAATCTGCCAAGCTGCTGCTTTTGGTGTTCTGTTGTAATGATAAGTCTCGAGCATACGGTGCAGGACAATAATGTTTTACGTAGCAAGATATTGCTGTCACAAACTTTCCCAGGTGAAAAATACTTGAAGGGCACTAAAAGTGGAGAGAGTCACAGGATGAACAGTTTTCATGCTTGCCTGAGTCAGAGCTGATGCCGAGGTTCTAGTCAGTCCTAGTGAAAAAAAATATTTTATCCTGGTTTTAATAACATGGACAAACAGGAAAGCTGCTACATTTGCACCATAGCTATTTTGCTTTAACTTTCACCCACCTTCACTGTCCACCATTATCTTAATGCAATATATTGAACCTTTATATAGTACTATAAAGGTGCCAAGAATGTTACATATGAAAGAAAAAAAAAATCAAACCCAGCAATCATATTTGTGATATACATCTTGTCACCCCAGCATCCCTGTGATGAGAAGCATTTCTATCACACCAGCTGAACCAGTGAGCCCAGCTGTCCTAATGATGTCAGTGTTGGGGCTTCACTATACAACTCACCCAGTGCCCCAGAAATCTCCATCACCACCAAAATGCAACCACTGCTGCACTGAAAGTCAAGGACTGACTCAAGTCTTGCTGTACCACAGTCATTGTGGGACGTAATTACAGCCAAGAATTCTGCAACAAACCACTAGTCTTAGGAAAGAGCATAGTGGTGTCTTTAGTGTAAAACAGAGCAGATGGGGACTGTGAGTTGGGCCCTGCAAGGTTGGCTGAGCACATGGGTAAGCCATGACATGAAGCTTCCTGGCACGGTGGGGGCAGAAGGGATGACAGTGAGTTGTGAGGAGCTGAATTCACACTTAGAGTATGGCCCCCTGGCATTGTGAGCCTGTAGGTACCACCATAACTCACACTCACTTGGAAGGCCCTTTTCCTTTGCCAAACTAGTAACAGTATAAATAGGACTCAGGATACAAGGCTTGAAAAATGAACCATTGTTTTTCTTAAGGCCATGTTAAAAAAAATAATAATAATAATCCCCCTAAGTTTTTCTTCTGCACTTTGCATGCTAGTCAGAATGCACTTTTCCTGGGAAATGCATTATAATAACAGGCAATGTTTAGCATCACATTTGAAGTGAGCACATCCCAGTGATTAAAATCCAGGCAACGGAAATAAACACATCAGCAGGACATGCTGCACAGAACTGAATTGGGACGTCTTTGTTTTATGACTTTCTTGAGCGTTAAATACTGTGTGAGAAAAACATTGTTCAAACTTAACCATCTGTATTTGGTTTCTTTTGAGTGCATTACAATCATCGGTAAACGTTTTAAGCCTAAAATCAGAAAACCTGCTTGTACTTGTGGGAGAATAATTGTGACAGTAAAAGGTGTCTTTGTAGCAATAGAATTGTTTTATTTCTTTTTAAAGTGAACTTATTAGAAAATTGTTGTTTTTAAATGGGGCTACTTCATGTTAAAGTGACACAGTCCATTATGTTAAGCTGAGAGAGAAACAATTTCCTTGCAAACAGTTTCCTACATATCAATATCCCACTTCAAAGTCGGAGAAAAGTTTTGAATTATTGCAATTTTCAAAGCTAAAGACCTGGAGTGAAGCAAAAAAACCCTGGAGCTCAAGGTCAGCATTTTGCTTTGACAATTTCAAAACATATCTTTTCAATGCAACTTCTTAAATATGTTATTAGGTTTAATTTTCAAAACAAAAAGCATTTTTAAATGAGAAAGCCATTCTTAGTTAGAAACTACCAAAACATTCTGACAGTTCCAAACTTTTATTTCCACAAGAGTTTTCAAGTCAAGATATTTGTGAAAGCCAAACCTTTCCCACAAACAGTCTCAATTTCTGTGAATCAGCATGTTCTGTCTCTGAAGACTTTATTACCAGCATGACACAAAGCCTCCCCACCTCACAAGACCTCTTCTCCAAGAGCCTGTTACTCTCCACCCTCTTGGGAGCTGCCACTGAAGCAAGAACGCTGGGTTTGGCTTCTGCCCCTTGCTGAGAGACAACATCCTGCTGCCAGCTGTGGTTCTCAGAAGAAGTCTCATGTCTCTGCTGAAGTCTGCTATGTCTCCAGCCAAAAGCCAGAAGGTAACAGGAAGAACACAGGGTAAGAGAAACACTGCACCTGCAAGCATCTCCTCGTACGTACGTCTTGGGTAAAGCTTCAGATCCTTAAAAGGTCACTTGGAAAAGATGAGCATGAAGAGGAAGAAGCTGGCCATCCCACCCACAGCTCCTTGAAATCTCACAGCCCCCTGTACAGAAGTACAACAGTAGCCATCAGGACTAGTGGTGGTATCAGAATTATATTTTAACCATCCATATTGCAAAGCACTGAAATGGTCTCATCATTTGTTCCACCTCACTGGAAAATGCAACTCTGGCTTCCAGCTCATCCTCTGGGCCTCTCTGGCCAAGGCCATGGTCACAGAATGTCTGTTACTCCACATAAATCACCTCAAGGCTCCTCAGCACAGATCCCTCAGCAGTCCAGCTTACAGCACCTCAGGGATCCTCTCATTCTCCCAGTTCCTTGTTCTCCGTATCAGAGTTAGCAGCTGCTGTCATTGCTGTTGAGCTCTACTCATGGAAATCCCATCCCAGGCACAGGGGCTGGAAAAAACTGCCTTGATCCAGGGTAAGGCTTTCTGCTCCACTCATTAGATGTACTTGGGTGCTGCACTAGCTGGTTGGATGTGCCAGCATCATTCTGCAGTCTTAGTAGGTTAACCAACTGAGGCCAGAAAAGGCATGCAGGAGACACAGACAGTTCCATACCCAAACAGGATAAAATCAAAGCTTGGTTTCTAGACTGTTTGCAGAAAGACTGCCCACACCATCCTACTCTTCCTTTCTCTAGCACTGTCAGCATCAGGGGCTTTCTGTGCCTCTTGGATGATTAAAGCCATCCAACCTTTGGCCTCATGCCTTGTAACTCCACCCAAGGCATGCTGTAATTCCCTAGAAATGCACTGTTTGTCATGTTTTATTATTTAATTACACCCTGGTTTTATTTTATTTGATACATGTCTGTTTCTTGACTAGCTACATGTGAATTTTAAGCCGTTGAAGGCAAGACTGCAAGCACAGATGTCCTGCAAACCTTGCTGATACCAAAACTGCTGTGCTCAGCACCTGTCCTCTTCTATTTGCTGGCCCTGCTCGTGCTCCCACTAGGAGAAGCACGGCCTTCCCAACTAGCACAGTGCCAGCAGCAGTCTACATTGTTCATATCTCAGAGTGGAAAATGCCACATGTCATGTCATGTCGTACATCCCCAGACCCCCAGTTATGAGTTATCCTTTACGACACCTTGGTAATTCCTTAAATAAACAGAAGTGAGCAAAGGAAGCAAATGAGCACTTATCAGAAAAATTACCAAGTAGGAAGGTATTTTTCTTCATAGATTTTTAGCCCAAGAAGTGACATCAGCAAACACCAGAAAGAACTAATGAACACACCTAGGATGTTAATCAGCAAAAGAAGAGGGGGGAAAAAAGAAAAGGAAAGGTGAGTGGTTTGGTCATCTACAAGTCTGGGCATGAATTTTGTGCTTTCTAGAAGTATACAGTCTTTAGGATGGAGGAAAAACAAAGCAGCTTGATGCAGCTTCATTTCTCAAGACTTGGCCTAGCTCAGCACATGCAGAAATCTGTGCCAGTTCTAGACAGGCTGACAAGCTATCCAGTACAAGAATAATTATTTCCATATATTGAATATCAAGGTCATTATCCACGTGAATTCCCATGGAAGTTAGTTGACCAAAAGTCTGAAGAATTTCCCCCAAAATACGAAAGTACCATAAGGGTATTTACAGTACATTGCAAAATATAATTAAAGTTGGATGGTATGCTCTAGAATCACTTTCATTCTCACTAGCCACACTGATTTTATTCTTCTCTTTTTTTTCCGCTATTTTGAACACTTGCTAGAAATATAAGTCTTACCTAGCTAAGAAATAGGAAACTGCACATTTAGAAGTGCATAAGGAAGAAGAAGAAATAACAAGCACTGTCTGTAAACATCCCTTACCTCCTTTCATTTCGCCTCTTCAGAAAAGAGAATTTGCCATATGGAGCCAGCAAAGCCTTTTTGTTGCCTATTTCTGGGTCCCAGTTGATCAGTATTTCCCAAAACACAGCACTGCTGTTTGAGAGTCGCATGTTAGGCATCTAGAGTTCAACAATAACAGAACTCTTTCTGTTTTGGCAGAGCTTTTCTCAGTTTGGAAACTTTCTGCCTGAGTTTGATGTCACTTACAGCAGTCAATATGGCCATCCAAAAAAGTAATGTTAAGTAAACAGAGTTACTGCAACTTCTGCTAAGGCTACAGACACCATTATGTGTTTCCAAATTTTTTTGGAATCCAGGGTTAACAAGCAAGAGATACAGATTTCATTATATCTATATGCATATGTAGATATATATATTTATTTACTTTAACTGATGGATACTCCTAAGGATTAAATGCCTGTAACAGTCAGATCTGAAGCACAGGGCAGTCCTTATCACTTCTGCCAGAGCCAATGGAATCTATGCTGACATTAAGGAAGTAGTAATAATAATCTAATTCTTCTGGCTAACTCAAATCCTTCCAAGTCTGAAACTGCCAGATATCAATCAAGATACTTTCGTGAGTCTGCAAAAAGAGATGCTGAAACCATAACTGACAGGGTGTCTCTCCTATGTTAATTGTTAACTCAAAGGACTGCCCCAGGACACTGAAAATGCCCATGTTCTTAACCATTTATTGCACAGGAGGGAAGGGGAGACATGACCCTCCCTCTTCAAATCCCCAAAAGCATGGGAATGAGAAAAGAAAGCTAGTCTAACTGTTGATAAAATTCTGGCTAATATGCATGACTATATGCCTCTGCTGCCTCACAAGAAAACCTTACTGCCATTTTTCACCTTGCATATCCTTTATCTTTCATCCTTAATAAAAACTAGCATTGAAATTCTCTGTCTTTAAACTAATGATTTGCACATGAAGTGTCATTTGCCACAAATGGATTTTTAGAGTTAGCTTGTAACCTGTAACATGAACCACTATTAAACATCACTCCATACACCATTACATGTCAAAAAACGCAGGGATGTTTGCCTGTTCAGTGGATCACAGACAATTTTACATGCTAAGTGATATTGAAATGGCTCCATAAGGACTGTGGGCTCCTACCTAGGCTATTTCCCCAACAGCCTGATGTTTCTTGGTAGTTATGGTATGACACATCGATAACAATTCTTTTTAAGTAGGACACTGTGAATCCCACAGCTGCAAGGGGCTGGAGAAGAAACTTGCAATGAGACTTCGAAAAACTTAATTTTTGAGGGGGGGAAGTTTCATTTAGACATTTTGATGCTTTTGTCGCTCTTTGAGTCTGCTATTTTTAAATTGGATTGGCTTCCTGTGAAATCAGTCAATATCTAACTATATAGTAATACTTACTACACATCTATTCACTTGCCTTGTTACAAAGAAGAAGAAATCTATCCTGTATTTAAGCAAAGTCAGGGATGTTTTCTGTTTAGTTGTCTGTCCCCTCTCTATTCATTCCTAAAATTTACTTAGCTTTTTGTCTAGCTGTGAGCTGAAGTTTGCATAGACCTCCCTGCAACTATTTTAAGGTGCCTTCCCTGAAGAGCAACACTTAATATGGAGTCTAGCATTGAATAACATAGAGTCGCAGCTGGTTTTCTTCCCTAAGTGAATTATTTTGCATTTATTAACCTAGAATTTCATCTGCCACTTTATCATTCAGTCTCTAAGTGTTATGAGCTTTTCTCTACTGACCTGTAAAGGATCTTCATTCTTGAATATGCCCACCTTGTCCTTCATCCTTTCATAAATACACCAATGAGCCCATGTATGCAGACTAACTTAGACTTTAGTGGAAAAATCCCTTTACTCTGCAAAGTTTAATTTTTACTTCTCACATCCTTCTGAGAAGGGAACTTTTCCACTTACTGAACACCACCATAATGTTATAGGAGGAATGGTGATGACTTTGGACCAGGTTTCTTGGAGCAGCACACGGCATCCAACTGCCCTACATTGACTCCTTCAGAAAAACTGGTAGAATAGCGAGGCAGGTCTACAAAACCACAATGTCAATATTTCACAATACGTATGCCTGTGCCTTCTCACCTAATCTTTATTACTTAGCTTCTAGAAGTCTGCCTACAACAAAGCCAGACACTACAGACTGGCAGCACAACAGCCATTTGCCATGCCCAAACAGCCAGGACACACATTCCAGTTAACAGTTTGGCAATTTCATATTAATGGCATTTAAACTACTCAGTAAACAGTGCTTGTCCTTAGAATTTCATAAAAATTATGCTATACTTAGCCTAAAACTATTCTGTCTCAATTTGAATATATTTTCTTCCCTCACCACCTCAAAAAAAATGTTGCAGCAGCTGTAAGCTCCTCCATACTGAATATCAGTACACTATCATATTTCTATCCTATTCTATAGATTACCAGTAGAGTTTCAACTTCTAATGTCTTTGACATAGAAAAGTGAATTTATTTACTTTTCTGTCTTTCACAATTTTCTTCAAAATCTTTTTGCTGTACCTTACTATGTTTTGGCCTKTATCTTGTGAAAGGTACATCTCCTTTGTATGTTCCTGTTGCGGCGTACTCAGCTAGGTGGTAAATGCCGCAACCTTCCTGAAAGCGTCCTGTCCGGCTGTGGCGGCCGTTCAGGCCAYGCCTGGGAGTGGGCCGGCCCGCAGGCCTTGGTGGGTTGTTACCCGGGTTTGAACCACCCCTATTTCCTCCCCCAGTGGGACGTTCCCAGTTCGTTACCACCCACGGTCCCACCCCTTTGGTTCTATATATGGTTGTGTTTCTAGAATCTTCGTTGTAAATTGTACCCTGATTGGATGTTCTCCCCTAATCCCTCCCTCTACCCTTTCCTATTGGTTGTGTATCTGCCCATTACCCTCTGGCCCTCACCCCATTGGTCCTGATGTTCTCCCCGCCCTATCCGGTGCCCTTTAAAAACCAATGTACTCAGCACCATTTTGGTTCTCCGTCCCTGAACCCTGTCATTAAACAACTCCATACGGAGACCCCATCCCRGCTTCTTTGTTTCTTCCCGTCGCTTCCTACCACCGGTTGTTCTGCTTGGGTCATCATCCCGCCTCCCCGGGATCGTGACAGTCGCCGGCCTCCAGTAAAGGCCTCTCCTGGCGTGTCAGGGGGCTTTTGGGAAGGTCGCGGCGGCGCCCGACCAGCAACCACCGCGACATCCGGCAGTGCCTCAGCGCAGTGTGCAGTGCTCAGTGGAATACGAATGCCAGCTTCCCCTCAAGAATCGCTGGGATTGCAGCTGGCATCCTATCCCASCAGCGCAGGTGGATGCGCAGACACACTCACACACGCACCTTAAGCCAGGAGCAAAGAGCTGGGGGGACTCTCCTTATGGTGTTCCACAACATGGTTTATTCAGTGAAAGGTCCAGAAAAGGAGAGCCAAAGAACAAATGAGCACCAGAAGTTTTATACTACACAGACTCGGGGCGGAGAGAACACCACGGACCCATAACATGAGGGCCGGGGGTGGGGGGGAGGGGAAAGGCAGGGTTACAATACAGAAACCAATGAGGGCAGACGAGGGGAGGAGCAGGGGAACAAGGCCAATGAGGCATCGAGTGAGGGAGAACTTTCTGGAACTTAACCATAAAGGGAAACATAGATTGACAGGTCAACCAAATAGGGGAACATAACACAGCGTAGCAGGGCCTGGATGGGAGAGACCCTCCTTATTACCAAACCCTAGGGGGAGATCTTGGACCTCGGAGCCTTTATTCAACACCACCACCTGGGCTCTCTGGCCCACAACACCTGGGCTCTTTGGCCCCACTGGCTCCTCGGTCCCTTCTGTGACTGGGCCATCCACCGCAGCCTCTCCTGCTGCCGGCCTAGCCACCACCACATGTTCCTTATTTGCAATGACTTCCACATATTTAATTATATTTTTTTATTTCTTTTATTCTTTTTTAGTCTGTTTAAAAGCTAATTTTCAGAGAGAAAAAGCACACTACCTATGAAAAAGACCCTAAACCYAGCCCTTATACTTCATGACATTTCAAGGATTTTAACATTTTGGCTGTTTTAATTTCCTTTCAAAGATATTCCCTCAGTTTTATCTAACATCTCTATGGCTCTTTTACTCCCACAAGAATGTTGAGCTTCAGTACATGACAATCACTACTGTGCTGACTGTTTGATAGTTACCTTTTGAGCCATGTCTGGCACAGGAACTCAGGCATAAATTGCAAATTTTTCTCCTCTTGTTTGTTCTGTGGCCATTTACTCTAAAATTTCATTCATGGTGTAACAAAAAATAAAGATCTGTCTCATACACTCGTGATGCTTATACTCCCTATATAGAAACAAAGTTTATTATTGTAATTTATTATTGTGATTTTTTTACTCTCTCTTATCATGTCACATTCATTATTAGTTGTCCAAGCAAGTAACCACAACACCATAATATTTCTTTTAATTGGAATTCACACCACAGGCACATTGGGGTACAGTTAATTTATTTTGTTTGTTTGAACATGAATTTTAATGTGTCAAGCCACTTATCCACCAGCAAACTATTTTGTCAATCCTGTACATTTTCTATTCTAATATTATAGCTATTTTTGTTCCTTCTACGTATTGACATACATATATTAAAAAATTTCTGAGCTTCTAAGTGTGCGCAACACTAACAGGATGCTTCCAGAGGACTGAATAAATTTAGGGCACTTCATTGTAGCTGATGAAGGCAGAAAAAGAAGCAACTGCCCTTCTTCCTTAGTGCTTTCCTGTGGTATAACCTAGAAATTCAACAGAAATCACCATCTCCATTTGGACCAGCCTGCTGTTCACACAGACTGTAACTTCTGGTTGGTTTGAAGCTCATATTGTTTAGATATCTTGTTTTAAAAGCTTCCTTGTGGACACTCTATGATACACCTTAGCAAGTTTCCACTGACTACTTACCCTTGCATAAATTATTTTCCAATTTATTCCCAGGTTAAACCTGATTAGCTTTAAATATCCAGTATTGGGATTTTGTGAAACCACTTTGCCAAAGAGCCCTGAAGTATCACCTACTTTTGCTCAGATCTATACTTAAAAAACAGAGATCAAGCCATTTTTAGTCTTTTTTTTTTTTTCCTCCACAGACTGAATTACGATGGTTTCCTGCTGCTGCATTGAGGAAAAGAAGTGAGAAGCTAAAAGAAACCAGAGCTGAATCGAAGTGGGAGTGAAGATGAAGACTGATGATTCCAGTGTTGATTTTCTCTTGCTTCCCTGAAGCAACTACTGTCCCAGTGTCCCATGACACTGTGAGATGTGGAACACAACCAAACCCTCCAGCTACTTCACTAAGTCCTTTAGGTATCAAAGCCAAAAACAACATCATGGGTGTGTCAGCTTCATTAGCGATGATTAAAATGATCACACAATTGAAGCGTTTTGCCTGGCTCAGCAAAGGACTCTTCGACGACTTAAATCCAAATCAAAAACATCTTGTTTTACTGTTAACTGTTTGGCTATTAATAATTGCTTACATGATTCCACCACTGAATGTAGCATTTTAAAAAGTACAAAGGATAAAAGAAAGATAAAGAAAGGATAAAATCCATTCTTTACCATCAAACATAATTTTTGCAAAGCACCTGCAAAACAGAAATGCGTCTGCATTCAAGGAAACTAGTAATGCACCTAGCAACTTAACAGAGCAGATTCTGGAAATAAAAGCAAACAGAGGATCTCATTTCCCCCAATCCTACAGAACACATATTATGTGTACATGTGAACAGCACATCTTCACATTCTATCATTTGAATAAAGAAAGCACCTTTCACCTGCTGAAGCCACACAAAAGAAAAAAAAACAATTAGTAGACATTGTTGACTCTGTCCCAAATAGCCTCCTATGCCTCATTCTTTGGGCTGTGAAAGGAGGGCATGGACTTTGCAGTCTCCTTTTACTGCTCTTATCATCATGCAAGTAGTTCAATGAGACTTCAGGAACAGAGCAAACTCAAAGAGCAGTTCTGGAGGGCCTGATTGATTGGTGAGAAAGATTTTGGCATACAATTTCAGACTGTAACTGGATAAAGAAGCACAGTGATTCCAGCTTCACTTCTCTAAGAGACATCATGCACTCAATACAGCAAAACCAAGAGCTGATTCCAGGAGACCACCTGTTGAAATCACTAAGGCTTTTCTCCAAAGTAAGGACTAAACATGAACTGCAAGATTGACCCAAGGTTAAAAAAAAAGACAAACTAAGAAGAAACTGATGACTATAAAATCTGCAGATCTGGGGGGGAGTGGGGGGAAGTCAAGTGGCAGAAAGTGTTTGGAAGTATAAGCAAAATGACAGAAATGTACCACAATAAACAAAATAAGCTTAAGGATATTCCCAGTAGCAAAAGTGTGTTTCCTTCTCTATCAGTCCTGCTAGAGCAACCAACAAAACAAAGAAGATAAAATGTCATAAAAAATCTGCACTGATTTATTTCTTTCATTTGTTATTTTTTAGAAAATAGGCATTCACAAATAAACCCAAATCAAGTCTGTTATTGCTCTTCAGCAGCAGGAGGGCAGACTGTAGGATTGGGAACTTTTCAGATGTTATTTCCCTGCAATGCCGGTGGTCTTAGGTTCCTGGCCTTTTTAAACTCTGAGCAAGCCAGACCAGCATAACAGAGACTGGGAAGAATTAACACCATTACAATAGTAAGAGTCCAGAGCATTATTAGCTACACTTCAAGAAATGGATCATATTTCCAAGTTACATTAAGACATATAAGACATATAAGAATATTTCAAGGCAATGTGTAGAATCGGCTTAAACAAAAATCATCAGTCACCATAAAGCATAGTGGTGTTTTCAAAAACTGTAAACTCAGTTAAAAAATCAACACATAAAAACATGAAATTCAGCTAAGGAAAAAAAAAAAAAAAAAAAAAAAAAACCAAAAAAACATAACTCAGGCTCCTGAAGCTCCTCTTTAAGAACTACAGCTAACTTAAAGAGCACAGAGATACTACATTTATCTGTTACTTATCTTCTCATGAAAGCTTAATTCTGCTTGACTTCTACGTATACAACTCCCAACAACAACAATGGAGAGCTGTGAGAATATATTGAGAGGACAGTATTTTAAATAAAATGTTGATACAAATGTTCAGCTTTCTAATAATTTCTGCCATTGAGAAACTAACTTTTATTAAATTCTTTAATTGACTATATTCATTCTTTGATATAGGGCAGATTTTAAGGACTGCAAAAATATAAAACTAAGGAAATTAAATTCTTGAGCATAAACCATGTGTGTTAAGGTTGTAAGAATGATATAAAAGATAACCACTATATACCGGTGCCTTACAATATCACCATAACTTCAGGGCTGCCATTTGCTTTCTAAGTACATACCTCTTTCTAACAATACATGCAAGTTGTGCTGAAGCAGCACTGCTTATCTTGTTATGTGCGCTCTGCAACTCTAAAACTGCCATTTTATCCTGATTAAAATGCAACATAACAAAAATTTATTTTCACACTCTGCACTCCTAGACCTAAAATGATGTGCACTGAAATAAGGATGTGCCTTATTATTTCTACATGCACCAATGTCTTAGAAAAAAGATGAATGAATATTGAAATTGTATCACAAATTCCTGGTATCTTAAACTGTAGTTTCCTTCTCTGCACTGAACAGGTTTATGTTTTAGGCAGATGGGATTCTGGCTTTTCTATGTCACTTCATGAAAACTGCATATTTCACCAGATTTTCATGTCTTAGGCAGAGATTTGGTACAATGTCAGTGATTTAATTGTATTAATTATTCACAAGTATTTTAATGAAATTTCATGTAGGTGATTACTGCTATAAACTAATACTCTGACATTTCTCTCATTTAAACCGTAGATCAAAATTAAACACCAGCTCATTAATAACAACAACCATAATTTACCTCATGTTTTCAAAGGCTATTTAGGGGACATTTCATATGGCCCAAAGAGATATGATTTGGTTTTCCCACCTCGTTCAGAGAATATCAGTAACTGCTCCACATTTGGGGTTAGACCACTCGGAAATGTACCAGCAAGCCTTCTCAGGATATTTCTGCTAGCCTTATCCTACATAAACATCCTAATCATGATATATTACTACTAAAAGCTAGACAATACTGAATTATTTTCTGCCCAACATGCAAAAAATAGATGACAGACTAATAGTTAAGGCACTCTTAAGTCCTCTCTAAATCAATGCCTGTTTTAAACACAGATTTCCATAGTCAAACTGGGGGTCATTTTTCTTGTCTGTGGAAAGCTTCTGTCCATCCACTGTACGGAGAGTCCAGACAACTGAGATAAAATAGAAAATAGTTAACTCCCCTGTGGAAGTTGGGAGAATAAAAACCGCATAATGCCATCTTGAATTGCTATCAGCCAGAAAACATTGCTGAATCTGGACCTGTGTACACTACTTTCTCCAAATAAGGTAGTTTTCTCAAAAGGGAGGTTAAGCAGCAAATGCAGAAAGTTGATACAGGAATCCTCTGGTCTTCTCTTACATCATCAGTGCCAGAAAAAGGGCTTCACAACTGTCCTGTCAGAATTCTGAATGAACAATATCTATACAGTCACTAAAAGTGAGACTAGACTCAGAAGTGTCAGTATAATAAGAGATTCAGTGGAAAGCTTTATTTTCATTATTTTCCTCAGAACATTTGGTCTTTTTGGACGTTTCTTGGGGTTTGCTTCTTTTAAACACAAGGAGAAACATGCACCTCTTAGAACTGTCTGTTTCTCTGATAATAAGAAACCACTGAATTCAGACAACTTCAACTATGCTATTTTAGTGATCACATACATCTAAGCAGGTATTATCATAGAATCATAGCCTATCCTGAGTTGGAAGAGATGCACAAGGATCATGAAAGTCCAACTCCTGCCCTTGCACAGAGCAAGCCCAAGAATCACACTATGTGCCTGAGAGCATTGTCCAAATGCTTCTTGAACTCTGTCAGGCTTGGTGCTGTGACCACTTTCCTGGGGAACCTGTTCTAGTGCCTAATCACCCTATGGGTGAAAAACCTTCTCCTGATATCTAGCCTAAACCTTCCCTGACTCAGCTTTATGCATTTCCTCAAGTCCTGTCACTGGTCACAAGAGTGAAGAGATCAGTACCTGCCCCTCCACTTCCCCTCGTTGATGTTGCAGATTGCAATGAGGTCTCCCCTCAGTCTCTTCTTCTCCAGGCTGAAAAAACCCAGTGACCTCAGCTGCTCCTTGTATGGCTTCCCCTATAGACCCTTCACCATCTCCATAGCCTCTCTTTTATATGGTCTCCAACAGTTTTATATCTTTTTTTATATTGTGGTGCCCAACACTGCACACAGGGCTCGAGGTGAGGCTGCCCCAGCGCAGAGCAGAGCGGGACAATCCCCTCCCTTGCCCGGCTGCCGATGCTGTGCCTGATGCACCCCAGGACACAGTTGGCCCTCCTGGCTGCCAGGGCACAATGACTCCGTGTTCAACTTGTCGTCAACCAGGACCCCCAGTCTGTGTGTACGTCCCGGGTTGCCCTGTCCCAGGTGCAAGATCTGGCACTTGTCTTTGTACCCTTGGTGACTACACAGCCCTCTTGGATAAATCTACTAATTTAGATACATATAAATAATGTTACTCTTATCTTGTCCTCATTTCGTGGTCAGATGACTAATACTAGATTCCAGTCCTACAAGGGATGGGACTGCCTTTGAGTTTTTCCTTCAGTCAGTGTTTACAGCACAGAAAATGCACTAGAAATAACAATTAAAATGTCATTAAAATCTTCTTCCATACTCATAAAACACCTCAAGGGCAAAAATACTAAAAATATTGAGATTCAGCATCAGACAAAKGACACACTTTTTTGTTCACATGTAAAGGTTCACTAGGTCTCTAAAAAAATGCATCTGTTAGAGGTCCTAAGCACCAGCAGAACCACCACAAAACACACCAGTCTGCCAAAGTCCTTGAAGAAGACTTGAAAGCAAGAAGCTCCCTGTTCTGCTTTTCATAGTCAAACTTTCTCCTCCTCATTCTTCCGGATACCTGGAGCTTGTTTTTTTCTGCATCACAACTGGTGAGACAGAGCAGATCTCCCTGAGCTGCCCTGCTCACTGCAGCTGGGGAGCAGCCCGTGACTCCGTGGTGGGCTGGTGGAGGGCTCACCCAGGGACTGAGGTCTCCCGGGCTGCTGGCCCCTGCCAGTTCTCCAGAAGGCCAGCAGGGTAGACCACACAGGCTGCTGCAAGCACTGCCACAGAAAGCGTCGCCACTCTTGCAACACACGAGATTCCCATGCCTGGGAGTTGCTGGTGTAAATAGGCAGTCGCTTTTCATCTTTAGACCCTACCTCAGCAAAACAATTATTATACATAAAGAAGTGCACACTTAAATACACTGCTATGCTGCAAAGCAACACAATAAAGACTTGCTCAAACAAAGATTTACTTAGAAGTAGGTTAAAATTTCAAGATTTTTGATTTTTATTTTTTTCTGGAAAGATTAAAACTCAGAAAACAGTGAAAACACCACAGGGAAAAAAATCCATAAAAATACACGCAACCAGAATCTTGCAGTAATTATTTAATGCTGATTGCAATACTTCACTGGATACTGGGAATTGGTGTGAATATGCTGTTGGTCCCTTAAGCTTGTCCACCTAAACTAAGCTTTAATTTGTGAAAAATTTGGCCTKCAGGATGAATATCCTAAAAAGCTCCGGTTATTTTGAAGCTTCACAATAAATTAGCTCTTCATCTGCCCCAAGTACTCCTTGAACACCCTGGGTGAGCTGAAGGCATGCCCCTTATTTGTTTTTTACTCTGGGCAATTATAAAAGGAGACAAAAATCAAAATACTGATGTTACTTAACACTTTATGGGTTTATTTATCAGAGACTTAAAAGTATCTTATATTTGCTATGTGAACTCTTTCATTCTTATATATTTGTCTTATCGTACACCACACRTCATTTCATGCCTACAACTGCACATGGAATCCACAAATATAAACCATTGCTCTTTGTCTGCAAACTGATGTGTGCCAACTACAGCGTATAAGATAATGAAACACTTCACATATTATTGGCAAAGTATATGAGCTGTTAAATATGGGACCTCACAGCCTTACAGCCAAACACCTGGCAAAGTTGAAATGAATTCCACAGGTTTGGTAAAAGCTCACTTTTCGTCACTTATTCCGTGTCTACTCAGAGGAATTTTGGTTCTATAAAAGTCAAATATTTATGGTTCAGTGCCTGGGGAGGAGCATCTTTCCCATCAGCCTCCCCAAATAAAAAGCAATCCAAAAAGCATTGCTTAACATTCTGCCAAAATAAGCCTTCCTTGGAGGCTGAAAAGGTTTGGCAAGAATGGCATTCCACAACCAGCATTTTCTCTCCTGTTTTTGCCCAGTCACTGAACTCAACTTGGATCATGAAAAAGGTCTTTCTGAACTCCTTCTGTTCGAGGCAAGACAGGAAGCTCTGTCATATTTTAACCTGCTCATTGCTTCCTCTCTTCAGTCTGAGAAGTTCAGACAGCCTGGATGAGTCACAGAGAAGTTAAAGATGACTTCTGTGGTATTCAGCCAAATAATTCCCAAATTTCAAGTCATGAAGCCTAAACATCTGTATGAGCATCTCTTCAATGAAGCTGCTTCTCTAACTTCAGAATGAACGTTCCAAGGTTCTTTCATATACATAGACAGCCTGATTTGCAGGATTAAGTGTTTTGAAATTCTCATTTAACTTGAGAAGGCCTGGTGAGTGCTAAATGTATACTAACGTTTGCATATTAATATTTTTTCCAAGTTTCCATTTTCAAACCAAACATTTCCAAGTCTATGGTATATTTTGTTGCACAGGTATTCTCCCTCAGAGCCTACTGTCACATTGAAAGCAACACACATATCCATGCTGACAGGAAATAATTCTCAGAGATCTCAGTTCATCTGCCACTACAGTTGCTTGTACTTCCATCCTGGAAATCCACTTTTCATAGTTTTATGGTTTTCAGACGTAACCTTGAACAGCATAATGCATCCTGTCAAAACTAGTATCACAAAGTTAGAGATAGGACACTCATGGTTAGGAGATGCATAGAACAACTGAATGGATCCATAGTGATCCAATGAACTCAATGCTCCTCTCTAATCTACTTGAGCTCTGTAGGAGGATAACATCCAGCACACTCTTGGGGCTTATTTAAAGGCCTACTAAGGGACTGAAAACATATAGCTGAGAAGGATCCAGTCCAAAACCAGGTAAGTCAGGCAAGGATGAAGGCATTCAGAACCTCTTGCATCTAGAACATTGGTTAAGACATGGGATAACCCAAGTTATTCCCATCTGACAGCTGTTCAGTAGCCTACACAAAACGAAACAGTGGCTTCAGTCAGTTGGCAGACAGATGTTTACAGTACTGCTGGAACTACGTGGCATGCTCAGCAAAGAAGGCAAGCAGTTTTGCTAGGTTAACACACCAGCAATAACCGAAGAAAGCATCCAAGTCCAATACTGCTCACCCCAGCTTGCCGTTCATGGGGTCAGTCCAGGTCGCAGCCAAGAAGCTGTGCAGGAAGTGCTTGTGCTTCTGCTATCTGCTCTGATTGCAAATACAGCAGTCCAGACAATACAGCATTCCATGCAGATGCTAAATTAGCAATTGTAAGCAATTTTTAAGTAATACAAACCTCTCTCATAAAAAATCCCCAACAACTACACGTGATGATTATTTACATTCCTTTAGCCCCTAAACAATTTTGTATTGCAAACTGGCTTTGAAATATGTATAATCCCAAAATCTCAGTGGCCTTGGCCTCCTTGAGAGCCAGTCTTGAAATGTGGATTAACTGCTCTCGACTTTTTCCCCAATGAATGCACACAGTCATCCGGCTGTTACAGCACAGGGCTGTGTTCTTCAGACTGTTTTGCTCCCAAAAACCATGCAGTCAATGCTCTCGTTCTTTTAAGGAGAATGCTCAATGAGGGAAAACCGAAACACACAAGGTTCAAAAGGGTAACACAGTCAATTGCTACTGAAATTCAACATCCAAATTACTCGCTGCTTGGTTTTTGTTCGTCTTTAAGAAAGATCATTTGAGAACACCTGTAATGAACAGAGCGCTTGGTTTCAGTCTCTAGCACCTATCCCTCTGTCACCACAGGATAGCCATGCCAGTACTGGTGGCTCTGCACTCCCTGAAGAAGCCTGATGAATCCTGACCGGTGCCAGGGCCCTGAGTGCTTGAATTTAGTGGCCTCGCCCAGCCTCACTAGCGGCCACTCGCGACCCTGCCTGTGGCTGAGGAAGGCCATTTCACCCAAACCCACTCCCCCATCATCACAAAGATGATGAGGAATCTGGAGCATCTCTCTTATGAGGAGAGACTGCAGGAGCTGGGCCTGTTTATTGTAAAGAAGGGAAGACTGAGAGGGGACATGCACATAAATATCTCAAAGGCAGGTGTCAAGAGGATGGTGCCAGGCTCTTTCAGTGGTGCCCAGCAACAGGACGAGGGGCAATGTCCATAAATTAAAACAGGGTAGTTGAGCACTGGAACAGGCTCCCCAGGAAAGTGGTCACAGCACCAAGCCTGACAGAAGCGTTTGGACAATACTCTTGAGCACATGGTGTGACTCTTGGGGATGGTGCCGTGCAGGGCCAGTTGGACTCGATGATCCTTGTGGGTCCCTTCCAACTCAGCTTATTCTGTGATTCCGTGAACTTTTTTACATTGAGGGTGGCAGAAGCATTGGAACAGGCTGACCAGGGAGGTCATAGAGTCTCCCTCTCTTGGAGACATTCAAAACCCACCTGGACACGTTCTTGTGTCGCCTGCTCTGGGGTGACACTGCCTTGGCAGGGGGGTTTGGACTGGCTGATCTCCAGAGCGCCCTTCCAAGGCTAACAATTCTGAGATTCTGTGAGAGGAGCTGGACACGCTGCCTGCTCCGGAAGACAGCGGGAGGCAGGGCAGCCCGCTGCGCTGCGCCCCGGCAAGGCGGCACGGCGGCGGCCGGGCCCGGCACAGGCGGCGGGGAGGGCGCYCCGCGGGCGGCCGCGCAGGGCTCGGGGCGGCAGCCGCGGCCGCCAAGGCGTTGGGCAGGGCGGCATCTTGCGGCCGCTGCCGGCGCTGCCGCTGCCGCCCCCGCCGGAGGGGCCCGCCCGGCGCCGCCGCGGGCGGCCGGCGGCAGCTCCGGGCCCGGCGGGAGCCGCGGCCGAGGCGCCGGGAGGCGGCGGGCGGGCGTCTGCCGGAACGGGGGGGGGCGGGAGCAGGTGGCGCCTTTCCGCCCCGGCGGCGCGTTTCGCTCGGGGGTCTCTCGCCAGCCCCRGCTGCCGTCAGGCTCCTCTGGGCCGTAATTCGGCACACAGCGTAACCCCGTCCTGTCAATTAACAGCGGCGCGTTAAGAGGTGGGAGCACGGCGCGCGTTCCAGCTGAGGTGCCTGTGCCCAGCTGTGATCTGGCCGGCGGCCTCGGGCTTCCTGCTGCCCGCCTGCCCAGCCACAGAATCACAGGATGGGTCAGGCTGGAAGGGACCACAGTGGGCCATCTGATCCAAACGCCCCGCTCAAGCAGGGGCATCCTAGAACACATGGCACAGGATTACATCCAGATGTTTCTGGAATATYTCCAGTGAGGGGAGGTGCCACAACTTCTCTGGGCAATCTGTTCCAGTGCTCCGTCACTGCACAGTAAAAAAGTTCATCCTCACATTCAAATGGAACGTCCTGTGCCTCAGTTTCTGCCTGTTGTCTCTTGTTCTATTGCTTGGCATCACCAAGAAGAGCCTGACTCCATCTTTTTGGCACCCCTCTTTTTAGATACTTATTGACAAAGTAAGTCACCCCATGTACCCTCATAGTGAGCACACCTGCAGCCACCAAATATTGCCCTTGACCACCTAACAGATAGCTCTTGTGCTCCTGGTAAGCCAGTCGAGTGTGAGAGAGAGTAACGTGCATTTGACAGGAAAATACAGCTATTTAGCAACCGTGCAAGACACCTCTGGGTCACCAGCCATGCAGTGGCTTTGATGAGAAGTGAGGCAAGTGCGTAACATGGCTCGCGGCACCAGGACAAGAGAGCCAGGCCAGGAGGGAGGCACGGAACATCTGCCACTGCGAAGAGGGACAGCTACAGAGCACAGGCAGGCACCCCCGCTGGGGATCAGAGCAGATGTGGGATCTGAAATCCATGCTCCCAAGGAGAAACCGCACATAACACTTGACAACATCAAATGGTGACAACCCAAGTTTGAAATCTCTTCTGAAGGAACAGCATCTCTACTAATCCAATTCCCACTCTGAGCACACCAGGGCAGTGGTTCAAGGATGACTCGAAGGGAAGGCTGCCATTTCCTGACTCACCGTCCCCATTTCCTGTAGCCTGGCCTTTCAAGTCTCCRTCCCGTTACCAGCTCCTGAAGTGAACCCTCTTATCGAGTGAAGTGTGATGAAGTCACAGGCCCCCCCCCCAGACTGTGTCTATACATACTCTCCCTCCTCCCTGTTTTTGTCTGGAAATTTGTTGCTCATACTGTTAATAAGAACATTTTTCTCACAAAGATCCAAGTAAAGTTATTCATAAAATGAATCAGGTTTGCCAGTAACTGCATGGACTGTGAGAGTTGATTAAATTATCTTGTACCTATTGCTGCTCTGATGCTGTGAAAAGGCTTCATATTAGGCTTTATTCATAAAAAGTTGAAAAGTCACCTGATAGTGCTCCTCCTGTCAAAAATACAAGTAGAATGAACACAGAGGTATTCAGTAGAGAAACTTCCCATTAACAACAGCTGATTTGAGATGGGAATGATACTCCCAAAAGTATTGCTCACTATCTCAGTGATATGGTACATGCTTTATCTGCCTCGTCCAAAAAAACCTATGGAAGAACAGACCTAAACAAGAACATACACTGAGACATTTCACAGTGAGAGGTCACAGTCTTATAGCTATAATCTTAACCAATTAGCTGTGTCTATTTTGGTCTGTTCAGGCAAACCTAATCAACAACTTCAAACAGCATTTTGCAAAATGCCAGACCTCATCCTAAAACATATAAATCACATGGCAAAACTGCTTTTAGTCCCTGATCTGCTATGTTTATTTCTGCAGAGACCTTTTATGCAGCTCTACTCAACTTCATTTAAGTCTACAAAACCCTAATAAAAGAGGTGACATTCACTGGGGTACATCTCACCCCCAGAAAGCTGTGAGCGTGCCTTGGGTAGCCTTAAGGAGATGTATTCTGAGCCCATTTGGGCTGGGCTTGTGTAGTAATTAGCAAGGAATGGGCAAGGAAGGCAACCACTCTGACCATACCTGCAGTGCCAGGCAATGGAAACCCAGAGTCTTCTGTTTTAAAAAGAAAAACAGGCACACTCAATGCTTTGCACAAGTCTGGAAAAATTACTTTGGAACAAGGAAAAACAAGGGGAGATAAAAAGTGATTCATTTTCTGTGCCAATATCATGGCTGTGAAGTAAAGCAAGCAAAATTTCCTGAATTTCTGCAAACAAAAGAACTCTTATGCAAAACAGTCACTAGCAAGGCTGAAGAAATACTGTCCAACAGAAAAGAAAATAAAAGGAGAAGGGAGAAGAGAAGAGAAGAGAAGAGAAGAGAAGAG